>CM075725.1:4189919-4789919 GCA_037974335.1 Prionace glauca
TCACGTGCTCACTGTGTCCCCGGGCTAACCCTGGATACCCCCGGCCGACCCCTGGATACCCCCGGGCTAACCCTGGATACACCCGGCCCCGGGCTAACCCCTGGATACCCCCGGACCAGGCTAACCCCTGGATACCCCCGGCCCGGGCTAACCCCTGATACCCCCGGCCCGGGCTAACCCCTGGATACCCACGGCCCGGGCTAACCCCTGGATACCCCCGGCCCGGGCTAACCCTGTATACCCCCGGCCCGGGCTAACCCCTGGATACCCCCCGGCCCGGGCTAACCCCTGGATACCCCTGGCCCGGGCTAACCCCTGGATACCCCCGGCCCGACCCTGGATACCGCCCGTCCCAGGCTAACCCCTGGATACCCCCGGCCCGACCCCTGGATACCCTCGGCCCCGGGCTAACCCCTGGATACCTCCGGGCCCGGGCTAACCCCTGGATACCCCCCGGCCCGGGCTAACCCCTGGATACCCCCGGCCCGGCCCGGCCCGGGCTAACCCCTGGATACCCCCGGCCCCGGCCCGGGCTAACCCCTGGATACCCCCGGCCCGGACCCCTGGATACCCCCGGCCCCGGGCTAACCCCTGGATACCCCCGGCCCGGGCTAACCCCTGGATACCCCCGGCCCGACCCCTGGATACCCCCGGCCCCGGGCTAACCCCTGGATACCCCCCGGCCCGGGCTAACCCCTGGATACCCCGGCCCGGGCTAACCCCTGGATACCCCCGGCCCGGGCTAACCCCTGGATACCCCCGGCCCGACCCTGGATACCCCCGGCCCGGGCTAACCCCTGGATACCCCCGGCCAGACCCCTGGATACCCCCGGCCCGACCCCTGGATACCCCTGGCCCGGCCCGGGCCTAACCCCTGGATACCCCGGCCCGGGCTAACCCCTGGATACCCCCAGCCCAACCCAACCCTGAATACCCCCGTCCCGGGCTAACCCCTGGATACCCCCGGCCCGACCCCTGGATACCCCCAGCCCCGGGCTAACCCCTGGATACCCCCGGCCTCGGGCTAACCCCTGGATACCCCTGGCCCGGGCTAACCCTGGATACCCCCGGCCCGACCCCTGGATACCCCCGTCCCAGGCTAACCCCTGGATTACCCCCGGCCCGACCCCTGGATACCCCCGGCCCCGGGCTAACCCCTGGATACCTCCGGCCCGGGCTAACCCTCTGGATACCCCCGCCCCGACCCCTGGATACTCCCGGCCCCGGGCTAACCCCTGGATACCCCCGGCCCGGGCTAACCCCTGGATACCCCCCGGGCCCGACCCCTTGGGATACCCCCGGCCACGGGCTAACCCCTGGATACCCCCGGCCCCGGGCTAACCCCTGGATACCCACGGGCTAACCCCTGGATACCCCCGGCCCGGGCTAACCCCTGGATACCCCGGCCCGGGCTAACCCCTGGATACCCCGGCCCGGGTTAACCCCTGGATACCCCCGGCCCCGGGCTAACCACTGGATACCCCCGGCCCGGGCTAACCCCTGGATACCCCCGGCCCCGGGCTAACCCCTGGATACCCCCGGCCCCGGCTAACCCTGGATACCCCCGGCCCGACCCTGGATACCCCGGGCTAACCCCTGGATACCCCCCGGCCCCGGGCTAACCCCTGGATAGCCCCGGCCCGGGCTTACCCCTGGATACCCCCGGCCCGGGCTAACCCCTGGATACCCCGGCCCCGGGCTAACCCCCTGGATACCCCCGGCCCGGGCTAACCCCTGGATACCCCCGGCCCGGCTAACCACTGGATACCCCCGGCCCGGGCTAACCCCTGGATACCCCCGGCCCGGGCTAACCCCTGGATACCCCCGGCCGGGCTAACCCCTGGATACCCCCGGCCTGGCTAACCCCTGAATACCCCCGTCCCGGGCTAACCCCTGGATACCCCCGGCCCGGCCGGGCTAACCCCTGGATACCACCGGGCCCGACCCCTGGATACCCCCGGCCCCGGCTAACCCCTGGATACCCCCGGGCTAACCCTTGGATACCCCCGGGCTAACCCCTGGATACCCCCGGGCTAACCCCTGGATACCCCCGGCCCGGGCTAACCACTGGATATCCCCGGCCCAGGCTAACCCCTGGATACCCCCGGCCCCGGGCCTAACCCCTGGATACCCCCAGGCTAACCCCTGATACCTCCGTCCCGGGCTAACCCCTGGATACCCCGGCCGGGCTAACCCCTGGATACCCCCGGCCCCGGGCTAACCCCTGGATACCCCCGGCCTGGGCTAACCCCTGGATACCCCCGGGCTAACCCCCTGGATACCCCCGGCCCGGGCTAACCCCTGGATACCCCCGGCCCGGGCTAACCCCTGGATACCCCCGGCCCGGCCGGGCTAACCCCTGGATACCCCCGGCCCCGGGCTATCCCCTGATACCCCCGGCTAACCCCTGGATACCCCCCGGCCCCGGGCTAACTCCTGGATACCCCCGGCCCCGGGCTAACCCCTGGATACCCCCGGGCTAACCCCTGGATACCCCCGGCCCAACCCCTGGATACTCCCGTCCCGGCTAACCCCTGGATACCCCCGGCCCGGCTAACCCCTGGATACCCCCGGCCCCGGGCTAACCCCTGGATACCCCCGGCCCCGGCTTACCCCTGGATACCCGCGTCCCGGCCCGGGCTAACCCCTGGATACCCCCGGCCAGGGCTAACCCCTGGATACCCCCGGGCCGGCCCGGGCTAACCCCTGGGATACCCCCGGCCCCGGGCTAACCCTGGATACCCCCGTCCCGGGCTAACCCCTGGATACCCCCGTCCGGGCTAACCCCTAGATACCCCCGGCCCGGGCTAACCCCTGGATACCCCCGCCCCGGCTAACCCCTGGATAACCCCCAGGCTAACCCCTGGATACCCCGTCCCGGGCTAACCCCTGGATACCCCCGTCCCGGGCTAACCCCTGGATACCCCCGGCCCGGGCTAACCCCTGGATACCCCCGGCCCGGGCTAACCCCTGGATAACCCCGGCCCAGGCTAACCCCTGGATACCCCCGGGCTAACCCCTGGATACCCCCTGGCCCCGGGCTAACCCCTGGATACCCCCGGCCCGGGCTAACCCCTGGATACCCCCGGCCCGGGCTAACCCCTAGATACCCCCGGCCCGGGCTAACCCCTGGATTCCCCCGGCCCGGGCTAACCCCTGGATACCCCCGTCCCGGGCTAACCCCTGGATACCCCCGTCCCGGGCTAACCCCTGGATACCCCCGTCCCGGCCCGGGCTAACCCCTGGATACCCCCGTCCCGGCCCGGGCTAACCCCTGGATACCCCCGTCCCGGCCCGGGCTAACCCTGATAACCCCCGTCCCGGCCCGGGCTAACCCCTGGATACCCCCGTCCCGGCCCGGGCTAACCCCTGGATACCCCCGGCCCGGCCCGGGCTAACCCCTGGATACCCCCGGCCCGGCCCGGGCTAACCCCTGGATACACCCCGGGCCCGGCCCGGGCTAACCCCTGGATACCCCCGGCCCGGCCCGGGCTAACCCCTGGATACCCCCGGCCCGGCCCGGGCTAACCCCTGGATACCCCCGGCCCGGCCCGGGCTAACCCCTGGATACCCCCGGCCCCGGCCCGGGCTAACCCCTGGATACCCCCGGCCCGGCCCGGGCTAACCCCTGGATACCCCCGGCCCGGCCCGGGCTAACCCCTGGATACCCCCGGCCCGGCCCGGGCTAACCCCTGGATACCCCCGGCCCCGGCCCGGGCTAACCCCTGGATACCCCCGGCCCGGCCCGGGCTAACCCCTGGATACCCCCGGCCCGACCCCTGGATACCCCCCGGCCCGACCCCTGGATACTCTCGTCCCGGGCTAACCCCTGGATACCCCCGGCCCGGGCTAACCCCTGGATACCCCCGGGCCCGGCCCCGGGCTAACCCCTGATACCCCCGGCCCGGCCCGGGCTAACCCCTGGATACCCCCGGCCCGGCCCGGGCTAACCCCTGGATTACCCCCGGCCCGGCCCGGGCTAACCCCCTGGATACCCCCGGCCCGGCCCGGGCTAACCCCTGGATACCCCCCGGCCCGGCCCGGGTTAACCCCTGGATACCCCCGGCCCGGCCCCGGGCTAACCCCTAGGGATACCCCCGGCCCGGCCCCCGGGCTAACCCCTGGATACCCCCGGCCCGGCCTAACCCCTGGATACCCCCGGCCCGGGCTAACCCCTGGATACCCCCGGCCCGGCCCGGGCTAACCCCTGGATACCCCCGGCCCGGCCCGGGCTAACCCCTGGATAACCCCGGGCTAACCCCCTGGATACCCCGGCCCGGCCCGGGCTAACCCCCTGGATACCCCGGCCCGACCCCTGGATACCCCCGGCCCCGGGCTAACCCCTGGATACCCCCGGGCCCGGGCTAACCCCTGGATACCCCCGGCCCCGGGCTAACCCCTGGATACCCCCGGCCCCGGGCTAACCCCTGGATACCCCCGGCCCGGGCTAACCCCTGGATACCCCCGGCCCGGGCTAATCCCTGGATACCCCCGGCCGGGCTAACCCCTGGATACCCCCGGCCCCCGGGCTAACCCCTGGATACCCCCGGCCCGGGCTAACCCCTGGATACCCCCCGGCCCGGCCCGGGCTAACCCCTGGATACCCCCGGCCCGGCTAACCCCTGGATACCCCCGGCCCGGCCCGGGCTAACCCCTGGATAACCCCGGGCTAAACCCCTGGATACCCCCGGCCCCGGGCCACGGGCCTAACCCCCTGGATACCCCCGGCCCGACCCCTGGATACCCCCGGCCCCGGGCTAACCCCTGGATACCCCTGGCCCGGGCTAACCCCTGGATACCCCCGGCCCCGGGCTAACCCCTGGATACCCCCCGGCTCCGGCTAACCCCTGGATACCCCCGGCCCTGCCCTGCTGTTTAATGGCTCGGTCTGTGGCAGTGGGAGAGAGATGGGAGCTGTTGGTGATTCTGTGTAAAGTTTGCATTGCCATGGCTGCCCTCTTGCCGTCTGTGTGGGAGTGGGAGTGACTGTGAGAGTGACTACCAGTCTGGTCAGTTTAGTCAATGAAAAGGCCCTCATTCCCATTGCAGCTTCTCACACATTCAATCCTCACTGCATCTACTTCACACACTGGGGAATTTCAATAATAAATAAAGCCGTGTGGTTCAGAGAAGGAAATCTGCCACCCTTACCTGGTCTACACATCCACAGCAATGCGGTTCACTCTTAAATGGCCGAGCAACACAACCAGTGATATCTAACTACAACAAAGCCTCAAAGGAATGAAACCAGGTTGACCAAGCGACTAAGCTAAAACCAAACCAAAGACCTCATTCATGATATCTGGGGACTTGTGCCAAAATAACAGCCTGACGTTAGTCATAGTCCATAGAACCACAGAACATTACAGCTCAGAAACAGGCCTTTTGGCCCTTCTTGGCTGTGCTGAACCATTTTTCTGCCTAGTCCCACTGGCCTGACCTGGACCATATCCTCCACACCCCTCTCATTCTGTACCTGTCCAAATTTTTCTTAAATGTTAAAAGTAAGCCCTCCGTCTGGCAGCTCATTCCAAACTCCCACCACTCTCTGTGTGAAGAATCCCCCCCTAATATTCCCCTTTAAACTTTTCCCCCTTCACCCTTAACCCATGTCCTCTAGCTTTTATCTCCCCTAGCCTCAGTGGAAAAAGCCTGCTTGCATTCACTCTATCTATACCCATCATAATTTTATACACCTTGATCAAATCTCCCCTCATTCTTCTACACTCCAGGGAATAAAGTCCTAACCTATTCAGCCTTTCTCTATAACTCAGTTTCTCAAGTCCCAGTAACATCCTTGTAAACTTCTCTGTACTCTTTCAACCTTATTAATATCCTTCCTGTAATTAGGTGACCAAAACCACACACAATACTCTAAATTCAGCCTCACCAATGTCTTATACAACCTCACCATAACATTCCAACTCTTATACTCAATACTTTGATTTATAAAGAGTACCAAAAGCACTCAAGAGTACTCAAAAACCCTACCTACCTGTGACGCCACTTTTAGGGAATTATGTATCTGTATTCCCAGATCCTTAATCACTGTCCCACTTTGCCATCCCAATGGGATAGGATAGGCTTTGATTTACTCAGACTCAGTAAGGTGATCAGTTTACTGGAGTATGATTTGTGGGTGTCTTGGGGAGAAACACAGGTTGGTTGAGAAGCATCAAGTGAATGCTCAGAGCAGCATGGTGGCACAGTGGTTAGCACGGCTTGCCTCACAGTGCCAGGGCCCCAGGTTTGATTCCCAGCTTGGGTCACTGTCTGTGTGGAGTTTGCACATTCTTCCTGTGTCTGCATGGGTTTCCCCCAGGTGCTCCGGTTTCCTCCCATAGACCAGATATGTGTGGGTTAGGTGGATTAGCCATGGTCAGCTGCCCCTTACTGTCAGGGGGGACTAGCTAGAAAAAATGTATGGGGTTGTGGGAATAGGGCCTGGGTGGGATTGTGGTCAGTGCAGACTTGATGGGCCAAATGGCCTTCTGCATTGTAGGATTCTATGAATTCGCCGGAAGAAATCCATTTGCAATTTTGCCAGTCCCAAGTGAGAAATCTTTGTGCCAAGCCAGTAATAAATTTACACTGGTTTATGTGTAAAGATTGCTAGAGAGGTAGTGCTTGATAGACTAATGGGACTGAAGGTGGACAAGTCCCCAGGACTGGATGGAATGCATCCCAGGGTTCTGAAAGAAATGGCAGAGGTGATAGTGGATGCCTTAGTAATTATTTACCAAAATTCGCTGGATTCCGGGGAAGTGCCGGAAGATTGGAAAACGGCTAATGTTACGCTGCTGTTTTAAAAAGGTAGCAGATAAAAGGCAGGGAATTATAGGCCGGTTAGCTTAATGTCTGTAGTTGGAAAAATGCTACAATCCGTCATCAAAGAAGAAATAGCGAGGCACCTAGAAAAGAATGGTTTGATCAAGCAGATGCAGCACGGATTCATTAAGGGGAAGTCGTGTTTGACAAATTTATTGGATTTCTGAGGATGTGACTAGTGCGGTAGACAAAGGGGAACCGATGGATGTGATGCTTTTAGATTTCCAAAAGGCGTTTGATAAGGTGCCACGTAAAAGGGTGCTACAGAAGGTTAGGGTGCACAGAGTTGGGGTAAGGTGTTAGCGTGGATAGAGGATTGGCTGTCTAATAGGAAGCAGAGAGTTGGTATCAATGGGTGCTATTCTGGTTGGCGGTTGGTGACTAGTGGAGTGCCGCAGGGAGGCCTCAGCTATTTACCATTTATATAGATGATCTGGAGGAGGGGGCTGAGTGTAGGGTGATGAAATTTGCTGATGACACAAAGATGAGTGGAAAAGCAAATTGTGTGGAGGGTGTAGAAAGTCTGCAGAGGGATCTGGATAGGCTGAGCGGGTGGGCGAGGACCTGGCAGATGGAATACAATGTTGGCAAGTGTGAGGTTATCCACTTTGGCAGGAATAATAGTAGGAGGGATTATTATTTAAAGGGTGAAAAGCTGCAGCATGCTACGGTGCAGAGGGACCTGGGGGTCCTTGTGCATGAGTCGCAAAAACCCAGTCTGCAGGTGCAGCAGGTGGTCAGGAAGGCGAATGGGATGCTGGCCTTTATAGCGAGGGGGATTGAATATAAAAGTAGGGAGGTCTTGCTGCGGCTGTATAGGGCATTGGTGAGGCCGCAGCTGGAGTACTGTGTGCAGTTTTGGTCGCTGCACCTGCGCAAAGATATTTTGGCCTTGGAGGGAGTGCAGAGGAGGTTCACTAGGCTGATACCGGAGATGAGGGGGTTGGACTATGAAGAGAGAGTAAATAGACTGGGTCTGTACTCGTTGGAGTTTAGGATGAGGGGGGATCCTATAGAGATGTATAAGATAATGAAAGGGATGGATAGAGTAGAGGTGGAGAGATTCTTCCCGCTTAGAAAGGATAGCAGGACTAGAGGGCACAGCCTCAAGATAAGGGGGGGCAGTTTAGATCGGAGTTGAGGAGGAACTTCTTCACTCAAAGGGTGGTGAATCTCTGGAATTCTCTGCTGTTGAAGTGGTGGAGGCTGCCTCGCTAAATATATTTAAGTCACGGGTAGATAGGTTTCTGATAGGCAAGGGGATTAAGGGTTATGGGGAGAGGGTGGGAAAGTGGAACTGATCCACTTCAGATCAGCCATGATCTTATTGAATGGCGGGGCAGGCTCGAAGGGCTAGATGGCCTACTCCTGCTCCTATTTCTTATGTTCTTATGGAGTAAAGGAATAATGGGAATTCGAATCATCTTCTCAAATTTATATTGAAATCTTCCCAACCTTTTTTCTGGTGTAATATAATTCAATAAATATTCCTTCTAGTAAAAGTTTGTCAGCAAGTCCTCCATGGTTTCTTAAAAAAAGTTAAGATCCATCAATCCAAGTTTCACTCGAAAGTAAAAGTAACGTTTATTTATTAGGGTCACAAGTAGGCTTACATTCACACTGTAATGAAGTTACTGAAAATTCCCTAGTTGCCAGACTCTGGCACCTGTTCAGGTAACTGAGGGAGAATTTAGCATGGCCAATGCACCTAACTTGCAGATCTTGATTTGATTTGATTTTAATTTAGAACATAACATAAGAAATAGGAGCAGGAGTAGGCCATCTAGCCCTTCGAGCCTGCCCCGCCATTCAATAAGATCATGGCTGATCTGTCGTGGCTCAGTTCCACATTCCCGCCCTCTCCCCATAACCCTTAATCCCTTCTCTTATCAAAAACCCATCAACCCGCGTCTTAAAAATATTTATCGAGGCAGCCTCCACCACTTCAACGGGCAGAGAATTCCAGAGATTCACCACCCTTTGAGTGAGGAAGTTCCTCCTCAACTCTGTTCTAAACCGCCCCCCCTTTATCTTGAGGCTGTGCCCCCTAGTCCTACTGTCTTTTTTGAGCGGGAAGAGTCTCTCCACCTCTATCCTATCCATCCCATTCATCATCTTATACGTCTCAATGAGATTTCCCCTCATTCTTCTCAACTCTAACGAGTACAAGCCCAGTTTATTCAGCCTCTCCTCATAGCTCAATCCCCTCAACTCCGGTATCAGCCGAGTAAACCTCCTCTGCACTCCCTCCAGGGCCAAAATATCCTTGCGCAGGTGCGGCGCCCAAAACTGCACACAGTACTCCAGCTGCGGCCTCACCAATGCCCTATACAGCTGCAGCAAGACCTCCCTACTTTTATATTCAATCCCCCTCGCTATGAAGGAATTTGATTTATTATTGTCACATGTATACAGTGAAAAGTATTGTTTCTTGCACGCTATACAGACAAAACATACCATTCATAGAGAAGGAAATGAGAGAGTGCAGAATGTAGTGTTACAGTCATAGCCAGGGTGTATAATGCAAGGAGGAAACCAGAGCACCTAGAGGAAACCCACACAGAGATGGGGAGAATGTGCAAATTCCATACAGACGGTGACCCAAGCTGGGAGTTGAACCCAATTTCCTGGCACTGCGAGGCAGTAGTGCTAACAACTGTGCCACCGTGTCATCATGTAATCTGACTTGTCCACTGTAAATATAATCTGTCATTGTAATACCCTGCATCAACTTGATGGCACTGTAGAGCAACAACATCCAACCTGAAAGAGTCTCAATTTCCCCCAGTTACCCATTGGGAAGCCTGGAGACACTAAATTTTTATCCCATTGACTCCAGCAACCCATCCCAGGTCACTACAGGTTGAATCGGACAGTTCTTTTAATTATGTGGGGTACTGATGTACTGACCAGCATTTATTACCCTTCCCTAATTGCCCTTGAGAAGGTGATGCTGAACTGCCTTCTTGACTCACTGCAGTTTCTGTACCCTCTTTGATCCAGCTCTACATGTAGAGCTGGATCAAACAACAACCTGTGTTGTTTATCAGGTTCATAATATCTCAGAGGTAATGTTTAACACTGGGAAGATTACTGTTATGAAGCTAACAAAAGTGTGAGACTTTAGCGACGACCAGATCCCTAAAAGAAAGTATCAGCTCAGAAGATTACCCATGTTGTTGAATAAAGACAGAATCGAAGAAATTGAGCCAGGAAACCACAAGTGGGCTTATGACGACACTGTTTGCAAAGTAGTTCAGAGAGCTGTTTGTTTTGGGAGTGAGGGTTAAGTCAGTTTTAATTAAAATACCTTCAGTGAATCCTGAAAGATGACTTGGACATGGAGATCGGTGGAGTTTAAGAAAGTTATTCAGTTTCAAATTATTTATCTGCGTGTTTGCTGAGTGGATGAGGAGTGGGAGTGAGGGGGTGCATTGAACTTTGTGTGATGTGGTGTGGTAAGCAGATCATGGCTTTTAGAAAGCTCCTATCAGTGAGCCAGGCAATGAGGCTCAGAGAAACTCTGGCAGCTCTTTATAGCTAGTAAAAAGTCTGACAACACCAGGTTTTAGTCCAACCGATTTATTTGATAATATTCTCACAAGCTTTCGGGGTTAGTCCCTTCGTCAGGTGAATGGAGTGTTCTGGCCTCAGACAGAGCATATAAAGCACAGACAGTTTAGAGATTACTGATTAGAATGCGAATCCTTACATCTAACCTGCTGTTCAAGACCTAAAGTGGCTGATAATGTGAGTGGAAGGAGCACTGATCACAGGTTAAAGAGATGTGTATTGTCTCCAGACAGTACAAGTAAGTGAGGTTTTGCAAACCCAGGCAAGTCACGGGGGTTACAGATAGTGCAACATGAACCCAAGATCCCTGTTGAGACCGTCCTCATGTGTGTGGAACTTGGCTATCAGTCTCTGTTCAGCGACTCTGCACTGTGTGTCGTGAAGGCCGCCTTGGAGAATGCTTACCCGAAGGTCAGAGGCTGAATGCCCGTGACCACTGAAGTGTTCACCAACGGTAAGGGAACAGTCTTGCCTGGTGACTGTCGAGCGATGTTCATTCATCCGTTGTCGTAGCGTCTGCATGGTCTCCCCAATGTACCATGCTTCAGGACATCCTTTCTTGCAACGTTTCAGGTAGACAATATTGGCCGAGTTGCAAGAGTATTTACCATGTACCTGGTGGATGGTATTCTCACGTGTGATGATGGTATCCATGTCGATGATCCGGCATGTCTTGCAGAGGTTGCTGTGGCAGGGTTGTGTGGAATGGTGGTCACTGTTCTCCTGAAGACTGGGTAGTTTGCTGCGAACAATGGTCTGTTTGAGGTTGTGTGGTTGTCTGAAGGCAAGAAGTGGGGGTGTGGGGATAGCCCTGGCGAGATGTTCGTCTTCATCAGTGATATGCTGAAGACTCCGGAGAAGATGCCGTAGCTTCTCCGCTCCGGGGAAGTACTGGACGACGAAGGGTACTCTGTCCACTGTGTCCCGTGTTTGCCTTCTGAGATCGGTGCGGTTTTCGCTGTGGCGCATCGGAACTGCCGATCTATGAGTCGAGCACCATATCCTGTTCTTATGAGGGCATCTTTCAGGGTCTGGAGGTGTCTGTCACGATCCTCCTTATCTGAGCAAATCCTGTGTATACGGAGGGCTTGTCCATAGGGAATAGCTTCTTTAACATGTTTAGGGTGGAAACTGGTGAAGTGGAGCATTGTGAGATTGTCTGTGGGCTTGCGGTACAGTGAGGTGCTGAGGTGACCGTCCTTAATGGAGATAAGTGTGTCCAAGAATGCAACTGATTCCATGGTGAATAGTCCATGGTGAGTCTGATGGTGAGATGGAATTTGTTGATATCATCATATAGTTGTTTCAGTGATTGTTCACCATGAGGCCAAAGGAAGAAAATGTCATCGATGTATCTAGTGTACAGCATCGGTTGAAGATTCTGTGCAGTGAAGAAGTCTTGTTCGAACCTGTGCATGAAGATGTTGGCATATTGAGGTGCAAATTTGGTCCCCATGGCTGTTCCATGTGTCTGGATGAAAAACTGGTTGTTGAAGGTGAAGACATTGCGGTCCAGGATAAAGCGGATGAGTTGTAAAATTGCATCTGGAAACTGGCAGTTGTCAGCATTGAGTACTGAGGCAGTCGCAGCAATGCCATCGTTGTGGGGGATGTTGGTGTAGAGCGCCGAGACATCCATTGTGACGAGGAGTGTCCCTGGTTCAACTGCTCGGTGTGTGCTGAGTTTCAGTAGGAAGTCCGTAGTGTCGCGACAAAAGCTGGGGGTTCTTTGTACAATGGGTTTCAGGATGCCCTCGACGTAGCCGGAGAGAACCTGTGTGAGAACCTCTCCGGCTACGTCGAGGGCATCCTGAAACCCATTGTACAAAGAACCCCCAGCTTTTGTCGCGACACTACGGACTTCCTACTGAAACTCAGCACACACGGAGCAGTTGAACCAGGGACACTCCTCGTCACAATGGATGTCTCGGCGCTCTACACCAACATCCCCCACAACGATGGCATTGCTGCGACTGCCTCAGTGCTCAATGCTGACAACTGCCAGTTTCCAGATGCAATTTTACAACTCATCCGCTTTATCCTGGACCACAATCTCTTCACCTTCAACCAGTTTTTCATCCAGACACATGGAACAGCCATGGGGACCAAATTTGCACCTCAATATGCCAACATCTTCATGCACAGGTTCGAACAAGACTTCTTCACTGCACAGAATCTTCAACCGATGCTATATACTAGATACATCGATGACATTTTCTTCCTTTGGCCTCATGGTGAACAATCACTGAAACAACTATATGATGATATCAACAAATTCCACCCCACCATCAGACTCACCATGGACTATTCCCCAGAATCAGTTGCATTCTTGGACACACTTATCTCCATTAAGGACGGTCACCTCAGCACCTCACTGTACCGCAAGCCCACAGACAATCTCACAATGCTCCACTTCTCCAGTTTCCACCCTAAACATGTTAAAGAAGCTATTCCCTATGGACAAGCCCTCCGTATACACAGGATTTGCTCAGATGAGGAGGATCGTGACAGACACCTCCAGACCCTGAAAAATGCCCTCATAAGAACAGGATATGGTGCTCGACTCATAGATCGGCAGTTCTGATGCGCCACAGCGAAAACTGCACCGATCTCAGAAGGCAAACACGGGACACAGTGGACAGAATACCCTTCGTCGTCCAGTACTTCCCCGGAGCGGAGAAGCTACGACATCTTCTCCGGAGTCTTCAACATATCATTGACGAAGACGAACATCTTGCCAGGGCTATCCCCACACCCCCACTTCTTGCCTTCAGACAACCACACAACCTCAAACAGACCATTGTTCGCAGCAAACTACCCAGTCTTCAGAACAGTGACCACAATACCACACAACCCTGCCACAGCAACCTCTGCAAGACATGCCGGATCATCGACATGGATACCATCATCACACGTGAGAATACCATCCACCAGGTACATGGTAAATACTCTTGCAACTCGGCCAATATTGTCTACCTGATACGTTGCAAGAAAGGATGTCCCGAAGCATGGTACATTGGGGAGACCATGCAGACGCTACGACAACGGATGAATGAACATCGCTCGACAATCACCAGGCAAGACTGTTCCCTTACCGTTGGCGAACACTTCAGTGGTCACGGGCATTCAGACTCTGACCTTCGGGTAAGCATTCTCCAAGGCGGCCTTCATGACACACGACAGCGCAGAGTCGCTGAACAGAGACTGATAGCCAAGTTCCGCACACATGAGGACGGTCTCAACAGGGATCTTGGGTTCATGTCGCACTATCTGTAACCCCCGTGAATTGCCTGGGTTTGCAAAACCTCACTTACTGTACTGTCTGGAGACAATACACATCTCTTTAAACTGTGATCAGTGCTCCTTCCACTCACATTATCAGCCACTTCAGGTCTTGAACAGCAGGTTAGGTGTAAGGATTCGCATTCTAATCAGTAATCTCTAAACTGTCTGTGCTTTATATGCTCTGTCTGAGGCCAGAACTCTCCATTCACCTGACGAAGGGACTAACCCGAAAGCTTGTAAGTATATTATCAAATAAATAGGTTGGACTAAAACCTGGTGTTGTCAGAGTTTTTACTGTGTTTACCCAGTCCAACGCCGGCATTCCCACATCACAGCTCTTTATAGCTCACAGCAGCAACACACTGTCATTTACAGAAAGCTAGCCGCTGTGTTGGCTTAGTCAGGTTGTAGTCAGTGGAAGAGTGGGAAGTGTGTTAGTAATAGGAAATGCAGCTTTGTGAACCCCTGGAATGCAGCCTCAGGAAAATAGATTGAACAATTGGGATGTGAGCAGTCATTCTGGCAAGGTTTTTTTTAAGGGAGACTAAATCCTGAAATAAAAAATGGAATCCCTCATAAGGGAGACACAGAGTGGAATGCTCCCGTCCCACCTCCATCGGGAATTGTAGTGGGCAGAGCAGGATCATGCAAAATCCATTGATCTCAGGTGACAATTTCTGATCTTGGGGTGAGCATGCTGGAAAATCCTGCCCATAGAGTTTTAACAGGGTAATGTGGCTCACAATGCTCACTGACATCTGGGAAATCCATGCATCTGTCTTGGTTGCACCTGAAATGTGCAGTCGGATGCATTTGATCAGTTTGCCCGTTCGTTCAGATTTTCCTTCTAATTCAGAATGTTGCAATTAGAAATTGCTTTACCTTTCTGGCTTTGCAGAGTAAAATTATTTTGTTTGTTTAAAATTGAGGAATCTTGTTGCTTCAATCCCTTCAACAGATTGGACAGCATTTGTGGAGAGAGAATAGAGAGCGATTCTTCCAAACATTTTGAAGTACCGAATTTGGATAAAAACTGGAGTAAAAACTGCTGTCTTTTTCAGTGGGAGTTTCAAAGTGAATCTCCCACATACTGCACACTAGGAATCACTCCAAAACCCAGAGCCGGCAGCATAGTGCTGAGTGAGCCATTGCGCATGTGCTAGTCAGAGCTGAGATTGGTACATCCACAATAGCCGCACACTGCTGGGCTCCCCATTACTGGCCAGCTTATTTATTGGCCAGCCCTGTGACCCCTACATTGCTGACCATATGACACCGTCACGGCCCCATTGCTGACCGGCCCAAATACATCTGGGCTAGAAAGAGCCCACTTCGATCTCTCCCTCACCCCTCTGCAGCTCCAATCATCTGATCGCCCTCTCTCTCCACCAGCAGTCCCAACTGCATGCCCCTTCCCCTGAGGTGCAATGCCCAAGGGTGGCAGTGCTAATGTGCCCCCTAAGCATTGGCACTTTGGCCCTTGGACAGTGCTGGGGCCACAGACTGGCACAAGGTGGCAATGCCTAGATGGTACACCCTACCCACCTGACCCTCTGAGGAGGAGAGGGGGGGCCTCGATTATTGCCCTTCACTCTGGCACAGTCTGGCTGCTATCCCTGCAAATAGGGAGCTACTGGAATGAGCACTCCTGATAGAGGGGAGGAGGTGAGCAGGTGTGGAGACTTTAGTTTTGAATCTGCTAATAATTTTTAAAATTAATTCAAATAATCTTTCAGTAAATAATGCAGCACTCAGCAGAGTTGATAGTGCTGGAAATCCAGTGCCTGGAGACTCGCTGAGGATGTGGTTTCCAGCAGGAAGCATGCAAAACCTGCGGCTTTATTCCCGGTTGGGTAACTGTGATTGTAAACTTTGTCTACTTAAATCAAAGTGATCATCTGCAGATCCTTTCCATCACAAGAATCAAAGAACTGTACCACACCGAACATTAACTTCTTTTACCCAGTATTTTATACAGTCACAATCATTCACCTTTCCTCATATCCCTGCAATTCTCTTTTCTCCTACAAATATTTACACAGCTCCATTTTAAAAATGATTATTGAATCTAATTATCAGACAATGCATTCCAAATCTCAACCACTCCTTTATAATGTTTATCCCAGTTTACACCTGCGTCCTCTGCTCCTTTGTCCTTCAGCCTTGATAAACTCTTAAATTACTCTCAGATTACTGACCCCTGATTTTAAACCACTCGGTCTTAATCTCCTCTCTGCCCTTTTCTCCGAGGAGAAGAACTCCAGCTTCTCCAAACTATCCTCATCTCTGGGACCATTTCTGTCTTTTATGGACCATCAAGTTTTCCTCAAACTATGATGCTCAGAATTACAATACTCCAACTGGGATTAAATTGGTTTTAAAAGGATTCAGCATTACTTCATGAATTGTGATGAACTGCCCTCTGAAATAGCTGAGCAATTCAACGCCATTTCAGGATGGGCCCACCCAGGGACACCCACATCCCCTGAATGGATTTCTAACATGCTTTATTAACCTGTCCTGCCACCTTCACACATTGTATTCTCAGTCCATGCAAACCTGTTCAATTGTAACATTTAGATGGCGCTGTCTTTTCACAATCTCTCCTCCAAAATCTCTTTACACATTTGTGTGTTTTTTATCTGTCATTTCACCAGCCTGTTCCCCCGAATTCCACCATCAGCTTTCTCACTATTAACAAAACACCAAAGTATTTTCGCACTTAGTTTGGAAGTTGTGCCCCTGTAAACCTCAAGTCCATCTTCAAGGGGAAGTGATGGACTGTGAGGGAGAGTGAGTGTGTGTCTGTGTGAGGGAGAGTGAGCCTGTCTGTGAGGGAGAGTGAGCCTGTCTGTGAGGGAGAGTGAGTGTGTCTGTGTGAGGGAGAGTGAGTGTGTCTGTGAGGGAGAGTGAGTGTGTCTGTGTGAGGGAGAGTGAGCGTGTCTGTGTGAGGGAGAGTGAGTGTGTCTGTGTGAGGGAGAGTGAGTGTGTCTGTGTGAGGGAGAGTGAGTGTGTCTGTGTGAGGGAGAGTGAGTGTGTCTGTGAGGGAGAGTGAGTGTGTCTGTGAGGGAGAGTGAGTGTGTCAGTGTGAGGGAGAGTGAGTGTGTCTGTGTGAGGGAGAGTGAGTGTGTCTGTGTGAGGGAGAGTGAGTGTGTCTGTGAGGGAGAGTGAGCGTGTCTGTGAGGGAGAGTGAGTGTGTCTGTGTGAGGGAGAGTGAGTGTGTCTGTGTGAGGGAGAGTGAGTGTGTTTGTGTGAGGGAGAGTGAGTGTGTCTGTGAGGGAGAGTGAGTGTGTCTGTGTGAGGGACAGTGAGTGTGTCTGTGTGAGGGAGAGTGAGCGTGTCTGTGTGAGGGAGAGTGAGCGTGTCTGTGTGAGGGAGAGTGAGCGTGTCTGTGTGAGGGAGAGTGAGCGTGTCTGTGTGAGGGAGAGTGAGTGTGTCTGTGTGAGGGAGAGTGAGTGTGTCTGAGGGAGAGTGAGCGTGTCTGTGTGAGGGAGAGTTAGTGTGTCTGTGTGAGGGAGAGTGAGTGTGTCTGTGTGAGGGAGAGTGAGTGTGTCTGTGTGAGGGAGAGTGAGTGTGTCTGTGAGGGAGAGTGAGCCTGTCTGTGAGGGAGAGTGAGTGTGTCTGTGTGAGGGAGAGTGAGTGTGTCTGTGAGGGAGAGTGAGTGTGTCTGTGTGAGGGAGAGTGAGCGTGTCTGTGTGAGGGAGAGTGAGTGTGTCTGTGTGAGGGAGAGTGAGTGTGTCTGTGTGAGGGAGAGTGAGTGTGTCTGTGTGAGGGAGAGTGAGTGTGTCTGTGAGGGAGAGTGAGTGTGTCTGTGAGGGAGAGTGAGTGTGTCAGTGTGAGGGAGAGTGAGTGTGTCTGTGTGAGGGAGAGTGAGTGTGTCTGTGTGAGGGAGAGTGAGTGTGTCTGTGAGGGAGAGTGAGCGTGTCTGTGAGGGAGAGTGAGTGTGTCTGTGTGAGGGAGAGTGAGTGTGTCTGTGTGAGGGAGAGTGAGTGTGTTTGTGTGAGGGAGAGTGAGTGTGTCTGTGAGGGAGAGTGAGTGTGTCTGTGTGAGGGAGAGTGAGCGTGTCTGTGTGAGGGAGAGTGAGTGTGTCTGTGTGAGGGAGAGTGAGTGTGTCTGAGGGAGAGTGAGCGTGTCTGTGTGAGGGAGAGTTAGTGTGTCTGTGTGAGGGAGAGTGAGTGTGTCTGTCTGAGGGAGAGTGAGCGTGTCTGTGTGAGGGAGAGTGAGTGTGTCTGTGTGAGGGAGAGTGAGTGTGTCTGTGTGAGGGAGAGTGAGTGTGTCTGAGGGAGAGTGAGCGTGTGTGTGTGAGGGAGAGTGAGTGTGTCTGAGGGAGAGTGAGCGTGTGTGTGTGAGGGAGAGTGAGTGTGTCTGTGTGAGGGAGAGTGAGTGTGTCTGAGGGAGAGTGAGCGTGTGTGTGTGAGGGAGAGTGAGTGTGTCTGTGTGAGGGAGAGTGAGTGTGTCTGTCTGAGGGAGAGTGAGTGTGTCTGTGTGAGGGAGAGTGAGTGTGTCTGTGAGGGAGAGTGAGTGTGTCTGTGTGAGGGACAGTGAGCGTGTCTGTGTGAGGGAGAGTGAGCGTGTGTGTGTGAGGGAGAGTGAGTGTGTCTGTGTGAGGGAGAGTGAGTGTGTCTGTGTGAGGGAGAGTGAGTGTGTCTGAGGGAGAGTGAGTGTGTCTGTGTGAGGGAGAGTGAGTGTGTCTGTGTGAGGGAGAGTGAGTGTGTCTGTGAGGGAGAGTGAGTGTGTCTGTGTGAGGGAGAGTGAGTGTGTCTGTGTGAGGGAGAGTGAGCGTGTCTGTGAGGGAGAGTGAGCGTGTCTGTGTGAGGGAGAGTGAGTGTGTCTGTGTGAGGGAGAGTGAGTGTGTTTGTGTGAGGGAGAGTGAGTGTGTCTGTGAGGGAGAGTGAGTGTGTCTGTGTGAGGGACAGTGAGTGTGTCTGTGTGAGGGAGAGTGAGCGTGTCTGTGTGAGGGAGAGTGAGTGTGTCTGTGTGAGGGAGAGTGAGCATGTCTGTGTGAGGGAGAGTGAGTGTGTCTGAGGGAGAGTGAGTGTGTCTGTGTGAGGGAGAGTGAGTGTGTCTGTGTGAGGGAGAGTGAGTGTGTCTGTGAGGGAGAGTGAGTGTGTCTGTGTGAGGGAGAGTGAGTGTGTCTGTGTGAGGGAGAGTGAGTGTGTCTGTGAGGGAGAGTGAGCGTGTCTGTGAGGGAGAGTGAGCGTGTCTGTGTGAGGGAGAGTGAGCGTGTCTGTGTGAGGGAGAGTGAGTGTGTCTGTGTGAGGGAGAGTGAGTGTGTCTGTGTGAGGGACAGTGAGTGTGTCTGTGTGAGGGAGAGTGAGTGTGTCTGTGAGGGAGAGTGAGTGTGTCTGTGTGAGGGAGAGTGAGTGTGTCTGTGTGAGGCAGAGTGAGCGTGTCTGTGCGAGGGAGAGTGAGCGTGTCTGTGTGAGGGAGAGTGAGTGTGTCTGTGAGGGAGAGTGAGTGTGTCTGTGTGAGGTAGAGTGAGCGTGTCTGTGTGAGGGAGAGTGAGTGTGTCTGTGTGAGGGAGAGTGAGTGTGTCTGTGTGAGGGAGAGTGAGTGTGTCTGTGTGACGGAGAGTGAGTGTGTCTGTGTGAGGGAGAGTGAGCGTGTCTGTGTGAGAGAGAGTGAGCGTGTCTGTGTGACGGAGAGTGAGCGTGTCTGTTTGAGGGAGAGTGAGTGTGTCTGTGAGGGAGAGTGAGTGTGTCTGTGTGAGGGAGAATGAGTGTGTCTGTGTGAGGGAGAGTGAGTGTGTCTGTGTGAGGGAGAGTGAGCGTGTCTGTGTGAGGGAGAGTGAGCGTGTCTGTGTGAGGCAGTGAGTGTGTCTGTGTGAGGGAGAGTGAGCGTGTCTGTCTGAGGGAGAGTGAGCGTGTCTGTGTGAGGGAGAGTGAGCGTGTCTGTGTGAGGGAGAGTGAGCGTGTCTGTGTGAGGGAGAGTGAGTGTGTCTGTGTGAGGGAGAGTGAGTGTGTCTGTGAGGGAGAGTGAGTGTGTCTGTGTGAGGGAGAGTGAGTGTGTCTGTGTGAGGGAGAGTGAGTGTGTCTGTGTGAGGGAGAGTGAGTGTGTCTGTGAGGGAGAGTGAGTGTGTCTGTGTGAGGGAGTGTGAGTGTGTCTGTGAGGGAGAGTGAGCGTGTCTGTGAGGGAGAGTGAGCGTGTCTGTGTGAGGGAGAGTGAGTGTGTCTGTGTGAGGGAGAGTGAGCGTGTCTGTGTGAGGGATTGTGAGTGTGTTTGTGTGCGGGAGAGTGAGCGTGTCTGTGTGAGGGAGAGTGAGCGTGTCTGTGTGAGGGAGAGTGAGTGTGTCTGTGAGGGAGAGTGAGTGTGTCTGTCTGAGGGAGAGTGAGTGTGTCTGTCTGAGGGAGAGTGAGTGTGTCTGTGTGAGGGAGAGTGAGCGTGTCTGTGTGAGGGAGAGTGAGTGTGTCTGTGTGAGGGAGAGTGAGTGTGTCTGTGAGGGAGAGTGAGTGTGTCTGTGTGAGGGAGAGTGAGCGTGTCTGTGTGAGGGAGTGTGAGTGTGTCTGTGTGAGGGAGAGTGAGTGTGTCTGTGTGAGGGAGAGTGAGTGTGTCTGTGTGAGGGAGAGTGAGTGTGTCTGTGTGAGGGAGAGTGAGCGTGTCTGTGAGGGAGAGTGAGCGTGTCTGTGTGAGGGAGAGTGAGTGTGTCTGTGTGAGGGAGAGTGAGTGTGTCTGTGTGAGGGAGAGTGAGTGTGTCTGTGTGAGGGAGAGTGAGCGTGTCTGTGTGAGGGAGAGTGAGCGTGTCTGTGTGAGGGAGAGTGAGTGTGTCTGTGTGAGGGAGTGTGAGTGTGTTTGTGTGAGGGAGAGTGAGTGTGTCTGTGTGAGGGAGAGTCAGTGTGTCTGTGAGGGAGAGTGAGTGTGTCTGTGTGAGGGAGAGTGAGTGTGTCTGTGTGAGGGAGAGTGAGTGTGTCTGTGTGAGGGAGAGTGTGTGTGTCTGTGTGAGGGAGAGTGAGCGTGTCTGTGTGAGGGAGAGTGAGCGTGTCTGTGTGAGGGAGAGTGAGCGTGTCTGTGTGAGGGAGAGTGAGCGTGTCTGTGTGAGGGAGAGTGAGCGTGTCTGTGAGGGAGAGTGAGCGTGTCTGTGAGGGAGAGTGAGTGTGTCTGTGTGAGGGAGAGTGAGCGTGTCTGTGTGAGGGAGAGTGAGCGTGTCTGTGAGGGAGAGTGAGCGTGTCTGTGAGGGAGAGTGAGCGTGTCTGTGAGGGAGAGTGAGTGTGTCTGTGTGAGGGAGAGTGAGTGTGTCTGTGTGAGGGAGAGTCAGTGTGTCTGTGAGGGAGAGTGAGTGTGTCTGTGTGAGGGAGAGTGAGTGTGTCTGTGTGAGGGAGAGTGAGTGTGTCTGTGTGAGGGAGAGTGAGTGTGTCTGTGTGAGGGAGAGTGAGTGTGTCTGTGTGAGGGAGAGTGAGCGTGTCTGTGTGAGGGAGTGTGAGTGTGTCTGTGTGAGGGAGTGTGAGTGTGTCTGTGTGAGGGAGAGTGAGTGTGTCTGTGTGAGGGAGAGTGAGTGTGTCTGTGTGAGGGAGAGTGAGTGTGTCTGTGTGAGGGAGAGTGAGCGTGTCTGTGAGGGAGAGTGAGCGTGTCTGTGTGAGGGAGAGTGAGTGTGTCTGTGTGAGGGAGAGTGAGTGTGTCTGTGTGAGGGAGAGTGAGTGTGTCTGTGTGAGGGAGAGTGAGCGTGTCTGTGTGAGGGAGAGTCAGTGTGTCTGTGTGAGGGAGAGTCAGTGTGTCTGTGAGGGAGAGTGAGTGTGTCTGTGTGAGGGAGAGTGAGTGTGAGGGAGAGTGAGTGTGTCTGTGAGGGAGAGTGAGTGTGTCTGTGTGAGGGAGAGTGAGTGTGTCTGTGTGAGGGAGAGTGAGTGTGTCTGTGTGAGGGAGAGTGAGTGTGTCTGTGTGAGGGAGAGTGAGTGTGTCTGTGTGAGGGAGAGTGAGTGTGTCTGTGTGAGGGAGAGTGAGTGTGTCTGTGAGGGAGAGTGAGTGTGTCTGTGTGAGGGAGAGTGAGCGTGTCTGAGGGAGAGTGAGCGTGTGTGTGTGAGGGAGAGTGAGTGTGTCTGTGAGGGAGAGTGAGCGTGTCTGTGTGAGGGAGAGTGAGTGTGTCTGTGTGAGGGAGAGTGAGTGTGTCTGTGTGAGGGAGAGTGAGTGTGTCTGAGGGAGAGTGAGCGTGTCTGTGAGGGAGAGTGAGCGTGTCTGTGTGAGGGAGAGTGAGTGTGTCTGTGTGAGGGAGAGTGAGTGTGTCTGTGTGAGGGAGAGTGAGCGTGTCTGTGTGAGGGAGAGTGAGTGTGTCTGTGTGAGGGAGAGTGAGTGTGTCTGTGTGAGGGAGAGTGAGTGTGTCTGTGTGAGGGAGAGTGAGTGTGTCTGTGTGAGGGAGAGTGAGTGTGAGTGTGTCTGTGTGAGGGAGAGTGAGTGTGTCTGTGTGAGGGAGAGTGAGTGTGTCTGTGAGGGAGAGTGAGTGTGTCTGTGAGGGAGAGTGAGTGTGTCTGTGAGGGAGAGTGAGTGTGCCTGTGTGAGGCAGCGCGGGGGTCCAGGTGAGGGAAATATTGTGTGTTCTCTTTCAAAGCTGGTTTTGTTTCAATAGTTGAAGGTTTAAAATGCAAAATATACCCAAAGTTCCAGACTGAAACATTTGTTTCCAAGGCATGGCAGCAACAAGCTTCAGGGACTTGAATGTTTGAATTTCGCCCAATTTAAAGCAAGCACTCAGTTACCAAAATCTTATAAAGATTTGAATTTGATGATGTTGAAAAAAATCAGACCAATTCTGTTATAGGAAAATTAATAGATCATGGGTATAAAAAGAGTGCAAAAACGGAACCAGTCAGTTAATCAGTGCCACCTCTCAATCGGAGAGCAGCTCTCCACCGTGCCTTCTAAACAGCAAAAAGTACTATATTTAAAAAACCCAAAGGGAATCCATAGATCTCCAAAAGTTCCTGAAAGCCTCAAAACCTGGTTGTATTTTTTGTTATGATTGAATTCTATTATTATATTTTTGGTTAATGAATGAGTGTTGTATTTTAATAGAACAGCAGTCCAGTAGCATCTTATTTTATTCGATACGTTACTTGTTTAATTAAAGTTCCCTGTTAGTTAAATAAATAAATAGTTGTGTGTGTCAGGTATTTCTGGCAGTTCACCACTGAACTTTACTGAAGAACGGTTCACCTTTCCACACAATGTTAACAGATTAGGTGAGGTATTCCTCTGTGGGGGATCTGGTGTTACATTTTAATGGGGAAATACCTCTGCCTCGTAACAAATCTAACACAGAAACAAGAGACAGCCCATGCACTCCCTCAGACCTGATTGCACTATTCAATTAGATCTTGGCTGATCTGTGCTCTAATTCTACATGTCTGCCTTTGGCCCATATCCCTTTGCTTAAGGAAATGTATCAATTTCAGATTTAAAATTAGTAACTGATCTCGCATCAACTGTCATTTGTGGACGAGTTTCAAACCTCAACCACCCTGTGTGTAGAAGTGTTTCCGATCATCTCTCAATCTTTAAACTCCAATGGTTACAGGCCCAGCCTGTTTAATCTTTCCTCACAAGATAATCTCTCCACCCCAACCTCACCAGTCCATTTTTACTCTGTTTTCACCTGCTACTTTTCCAGCTCTGATGAAAGATCATGACCTGAAACGCTGACTCTCTGTAGATGTGCCAAATCTGTTCAGTATTTCAGCATTTGCTGCTTTTACTTCAATTTTAAAAGTTCTCATCCTTTTCAAATCTCTCTACAGCCTCGATTTCATCTCTGCAATTTCCTCCAGTCCCACAACAGAAGTATCTGCACTCACCAATTCTGGTCTTTTGATAACTCACTTCTATGCCTTCAACTGCCAATGCCTCAAGCAATTTCTTCTTTTAAGAAGCTTCATATAACCATCTCCTTTGATTAAGTTTGTGTCATTTGCCTGGATATCTCATTTGGCTCCTATATAGTACTGAATGACATGTCACTGTCTTAAAGGTATGACACAAATACAAGTTTTTGGATAATGACACCGACTACAAAACTTACACATTTCAATTTTTTATAAATATATAAAAAGGAAGAGGCTGGCTAGGGTGAACGTTGGTCCCTTAGAGGATGAGAAGGGGGACTTAGTGGTAGGGGATGGGGAAATGGCTGAGGTCTTTTGTTTTGGTCTTCATGGAGGAGGACGTGAATAATTTGCCGGGTGTTAGCAATGGAAAGGTGGTAGGACTGGAGGGTCTTAATGACATTACTGTTACTAGAGAGGTGGTGCTCGACAGACTGGAGGGGCTGATTGTGGACAAGTCCCCAGGACCGGATGGAATGCATCCGAGGGTTCTGAAAGAAATGGCAGAGATGATAGTGGATGCCTTGGTAGTTATTTTCCAGACGTCGCTGGATTCCGGGGAAGTGCCGGAAGATTGGAAAACGGCTAATGTTACGCCGTTGTTTAAGAAGGGTGCCAGGCAAAAGGCGGGGAATTATAGGCCTGTTAGGTTAACGTCTGTTGTAGGTAAAATGTTAGAATCCATCATCAAGGAGGAAATAGCGAGGCATCTTGAGGGGAACTGCTTGATAGAGCCGACGCAGCATGGTTTCGTTAAAGGGAAGTCGTGTCTGACAAATTTACTGGAGTTCTATGAGGATGTGTCTAGGGCGGTGCTTAGAGGAGAGCCGGTGGATGTGGTCTTTCTGGATTTTCAGAAGGCGTTTGACAAAGTACCTCACAAGAGGTTATTGCAGAAGGTCAGGGGACATGGAGTTGGGAGTAGGGTGTTAGCGTGGATAGAGGATTGGTTGTCAAATAGGAGGCAGAGAGTGGGGGTCAATGGGTGCTATTCGGATTGGCGGTTGGTGACTAGTGGGGTGCCCCAGGGATCGGTGCTGGGGCCTCAGCTATTTACCATTTATATAGATGATCTGGAGGAGGGAACCGAGTGTAGGGTGTCGAAATTTGCTGATGACACCAAAATTGGTGGAAAGGCAAATTGTGCGGAGGGTGGGGAGACTCTGCAGAAGGATCTAGATAGCTGGGCGAATGGACCAGGAAATGGCAAATGGAATTTAATGTTGGCAAGTGCAAGGTGGTCCACTTTGGTAGGAATAATGGTAGGAAGGACTATTACTTACGTGGTGAAAAACTGCAGCAGGCGACGGTGCAGAGGGACCTCGGGGTCCTTGTGCATGAGTCGCAAAAACCCAGCTTGCAGGTGCAGCAGGTGGTCAGGAAGGCGAATGGGATGCTGGCCTTCATAGCGAGGGGGATTGAATATAAAAGTAGGGAGGTCTTGCTGCGGCTGTATAGGGCATTGGTGAGGCCGCAGCTGGAGTACTGTGTGCAGTTTTGGTCGCTGTACTTACGCAAGGATATTTTGGCCTTGGAGGGAGTGCAGAGGAGGTTTACTAGGCTGATGCCGGAGTTGAGGGGGTTGAGCTATGAGGAGAGGCTGAATAAACTAGGCTTGTACTCGTTAGAGTTTAGAAGAATGAGGGGAGATCTCATTGAGACGTATAAGATGATGAATGGGATGGATAGGATAGAGGTGGAGAGACTCTTCCTGCTCAGAAAGGATAGTAGGACTAGGGGGCACAGCCTCAAGATAAAGGGGGGGCGGTTTAGAACGGAGTTGAGGAGGAACTTCTTCACTCAAAGGGTGGTGAATCTCTGGAATTCTCTGCCCGTTGAAGTGGTGGAGCCTATCTCGCTAAATATTTTTAAGACGTGGGTTGATGGGTTTTTGATAAGAGGGGATTAAGGGTTATGGGGAGAGGGTGGGAAGGTGGAACTGAGCCACGACAGATCAGCCATGATCTTATTGAATGGCGGGGCAGGCTCGAAGGGCCAGATGGCCTACTCCTGCTCCTATTTCTTATGTTCTTATGAATTTCTATCAGGAGACAATTAAAATTCTCTAGAAGTTAGAAGAATGGAAAGTCATCTTCCTGAGGCCTTGCTGTAAGGTTATTTCCCTGGTTAGAGTCTCAAACTATGCATCGTCCTCTCAGAGAAAGGGGTTGACCATTTTGGACTGTGATCAGGAAGGCTGGGAAACTGTCAAATTCTTGGCACTAAAGGGCCACTCTGTTTTTTTAGGCACTAAGAAAAGATGGATATGTGGATTGGATAAGTGGTGATGCTAATTCTTACTGAATAACAAAGCAGACTCCATGAGCTCGGTGGTCCAAACCCATTTCTTATGAAACCTTCTGTCCATGAATCTAGTGTCTCTCTCTGCTCAGCATCTTTCAAAAGCCAACACCACACTAGATGAACAGCCCTGATCTGACCAGACATCCTGTAAGTGAATGAGTTGGTGAACAGTCTGGCTAGAATGGAAAATAAAAAGATGGAGGCTGCTGACACATGCACGCAATGAGGTTTCTTTTTAAACAAACTTTGTGTTTTAAATCCCACAAATGATTAAGTTTCACTGCTTGTTACAGCCAATACAACTCAGAAACAGCCCTTCCCAGAGATCCAGTACTTTTAATTAGTGAAAGAAACATTTGAAATAGAAATGTGCTTTGTCTTCTTTTGGAAAGCGAGGGTGTGTTTAACCCTGTGGAGTATTTCAGTGCCCTTCCACACAACTTTAAGGACACAAAGGTGCTGACATCATGCCATAACTGAACATTTGGCCACTCATTCTTGTTGAACTTAAAAGAAAACACGCTGAACATTTATTTTATTCTTGCCCCTCCTCCATGCGAGGGTACATGCCCAAGCCACTGATAACACCCTGGTAGCAAACTGCTCATTTCTTTTCTGACAGGATGATGAACTGGAGGGCACCACTGCTCAACATCACGTTCCAACAGATATGCCCACCCAATTGGAGATCATCGAGACACAATCTATTGGCCAATATTTCCCCTCCCAGCCAAGGGCACTTGATGCCAACTGTAGCAGCCCTGACCACCACCCCACTTGACAGATATTCGACTTGCGGGGTCCTCACCAGTGAGCCTCCTTCAACAGGATGCTGGGCTGTAATCTGTAGATTTGTACATACTTTAGGGTAATGGTCTGTAGACTTGGTCCTGCCACAATACAATAGACAGGAATTAGATTACACCTTGGGATTCTCAACATGGCATAAAGAGTCTTTAGAGACTCTCTCTCTGAACCAGAGTCCAGCACCGCACTGACTGCCGCATTGAAGCTCTTCTTACATCTAACAGTTCTTAGTTCAGGTCAGTGGTGTATTCCCCTCCCAGTAAGCAGCTCCTCATTGGTACACACGTGGTGTTTGAGGGTTCTACAACATCACTGTGAGATCCTGCAAAGTTTGACAGCCACCATGCAACAGGCAAACTCAGGACACCTGAAAACCCATGCTACTGATGGAATAATCAGTGAATAACAGGTCAAAGGCACACACAAAGCAGAGATGGCTGTGAGAGTAGATTCGAGTTCAAATTGAACATTAATCCTAACCCTTTCTGACAAACATTAAGGAAAAGGATCTCAGACAGGGTAGACGGGACTGGGGTTTGGAACTCAGGATTGGAGTGGCAGGAGCAATCATTTCGGGTGAAAGCTTCATTAGTGTACAAGTGGCACAGGGAGATAGCAGCAGCTGCCTGTGACAGTAATACAATGATCAAAAGGTGGCGTTTCAGACTGATTTAACGCTGACAAGTCACTGAAGAAGCCAAATGTGTCAATTTTGAAAACAGCAACAGCACCGGCCCCAAGGTTTTATTTTATTGAGGGTTGGATTTCTGAAGAGACTCTCACTGTTGTTATGTTGCCATGTGAGACGAGGCAGGGCCAACTGATGACCAGCTTCAGTCTGGCAGGGAAATGTTTGCAGGAGCCTTCCTCTATCTCTGGAGACTGGGTGGAGACAGGATGAGGGGCAGGATTGGGCTCAGCTGTGATACCACACGTGGGCAAACCAATACAGAAAATGGAATGGTTGCTTCAGCCCAAGGACAGAGGCATTGAGGGAAAGGACGGAGGTGGAGAGACAGAATGATGAATAATAGTGCTGTAGACCCACATCACCACCTCAGGCTGTCAAGTGGACATCACTGCCCCTAGACCTGATATTCTGAACAATGAAGCAAAATTAGCTTTTTGACATATTGGATTATTCTTGCACACAACACTGAGATATGAAGGGTAGGCTGTGCCCAGCACTGAGGAGAGCGCCCCACTTTGTTACTCTAAATCCTGAAAGAAGCAATTAGTGAATAACCTGGACCATGGATAGGCAGCAGATCGTCCCATTCCTGAAAGCTCATACAGAGAGATTAGAATGGGGGCTTGCCTCTCAGAATTAAGATCTTGCCATTATACTACTACAGGAGCTTGGAGAAAACTACTGCCAATGCAGAGTTCGGGACACAGAACCCTCCATTGCTGCTGGCACAGTCAATGTGCTGAAAGGGGGCACAGCCCATTCACATATCGGCACTGGAGTCCAATCCAGGGGTTTACACACTCAGATCAGTCTGCTCTGCTCCTGCAAGCAGTCTCGTTCAGTTTGTTTCTGGGATAAAATATTCCAAATTTCCTCCAGTGCTGAAAGGATAAAGCCAGAGGAACTCTGGGCTCCCAACCTTTAATGATCCCAATTTTCTCCATGGAGTGGGGGTGGAGAAGGGGCAGATTCCAACCAAGTCTGACCTAGTCCCCACTTAGTGCATTACAAGAATTTCTATAGGAGCTCATTAGACTAGAGATAAGGAACCACTCTACACTTTGCAGAGAGCGGAGGAGCGCTGGTACTGAGGCCAGTTATATTGCTGCCCAAACCCAGATCAGTAAACTAAACATAAACAATTCCTTCCAAAAAATACACCGCATTGTGTGGGATGGATTACAGTGTGTTCTGCTTCAGTGTAAGGTGTATCCAGGGGAGTTTAACCCACTCTGACACCCAATACTGAGGAAAAGGAGAGTCGAACTCACTCCGCAACCCAATACTGGGGAAAGGGACAGAGTCTAACTCACTGTAACCCAATACTGGGGAAAGGGACAGAGTCGAACTCACTCCGCAACCCAATACTGGGGAATGGGACAGAGTCTAACTCACTGTAACCCAATACTGGGGAAAGGGACAGAGTCTAACTCACTGTGACCCAATACTGGGGAAAGGGACAGAGTCTAACTCACTGTAACCCAATACTGGGGAAAGGGACAGAGTCTAACTCACTCCGTAACCCAATACTGGGGAAAGGGACAGAGTCTAACTCACTCCGTAACCCAATACTGGGGAAAGGGACAGAGTCTAACTCACTGTAACCCAATACTGGGGAATGGGACAGAGCCTAACTCACTCCGTAACCCAATACTGGGGAAAGGGACAGAGTCTAACTCACTGTAACCCAATACTGGGGAAAGGGACAGAGTCTAACTCACTGTAACCCAATACTGGGGAATGGGACAGAGTCTAACTCACCGTAACCCAATACTGGGGAATGGGACAGAGTCTAACTCACTCCGTAACCCAATACTGGGGAAAGGGACAGAGCCTAACTCACTCCGTAACCCAATACTGGGGAAAGGGACAGAGTCTAACTCACTGTAACCCAATACTGGGGAAAGGGACAGAGTCTAACTCACTGTAACCCAATACTGGGGAATGGGACAAAGTCTAACTCACCGTAACCCAATACTGGGGAAAGGGACAGAGTCTAACTCACTGTAACCCAATACTGGGGAAAGGGACAGAGTCTAACTCACTCCGTAACCCAATACTGGGGAATGGGACAGAGCCTAACTCACCGTAACCCAATACTGGGGAAAGGGACAGAGTCTAACTCACTCCGTAACCCAATACTGGGGAATGGGACAGAGTCTAACTCACTCCGTAACCCAATACTGGGGAAAGGGACAGAGTCTAACTCACTGTAACCCAATACTGGGGAAAGGGACAGAGTCTAACTCACTCCGTAACCCAATACTGGGGAATGGGACAGAGTCTAACTCACTCCGTAACCCAATACTGGGGAATGGGATAGAGTCTAACTCACTCCGTAACCCAATACTGGGGAATGGGACAGAGTCTAACTCACTGTAACCCAATACTGGGGAAAGGGACAGAGTCGAACTCACTGTAACCCAATACTGGGGAAAGGGACAGAGTCTAACTCACTCCGTAACCCAATACTGGGGAATGGGACAGAGTCTAACTCACTCCGTAACCCAATACTGGGGAAAGGGACAGAGCCTAACTCACTCCGTAACCCAATACTGGGGAATGGGACAGAGTCTAACTCACCGTAACCAAATACTGGGGAAAGGGACAGAGTTTAACTCACTCCGTAACCCAATACTGGGGAAAGGGACAGAGTCTAACTCACTCCGTAACCCAATACTGGGGAATGGGACAGAGTCTAACTCACTGTAACCCAATACTGGGGAATGGGACAGAGCCTAACTCACTGTAACCCAATACTGGGGAAAGGGACAGAGTCTAACTCACTGTAACCCAATACTGGGGAATGGGACAGAGTTTAACTCACTCCGTAACCCAATACTGGGGAATGGTACAGAGCCTAACTCACTGTAACCCAATACTGGGGAAAGGGACAGAGCCTAACTCACTGTAACCCAATACTGGGGAAAGGGACGGAGTTTAACTCACTGTAACCCAATACTGGGGAATGGGACAGAGTCTAACTCACTCCGTAACCCAATACTGGGGAATGGGACAGAGTCTAACTCACTGTAACCCAATACTGGGGAATGGGACAGAGTTTAACTCACTGTAACCCAATACTGGGGAAAGGGACAGAGTTTAACTCACTCTCTAACCCAATACTGGGGAATGGGACAGAGTTTAACTCACTGTAACCCAATACTGGGGAATGGGACAGAGTTTAACTCACTCTCTAACCCAATATTGGGGAAAGTGACAGAGTCTAACTCACTGTAACCCAATACTGGGGAATGGGACAGAGTCTAAGTCACTCCGTAACCCAATACTGGGGAATGGGACAGAGTCTAACTCACTCCGTAACCCAATACTGGGGAAAGGGACAGAGTCTAACTCACTGTAACCCAATACTGGGGAATGGGACAGAGTCTAAGTCACTCCGTAACCCAATACTGGGGAAACGGACAGAGTCTAACTCACTGTAACCCAATACTGGGGAAAGGGACAGAGTTTAACTCACTCTCTAACCCAATATTGGGGAAAGTGACGGAGTTTAACTCACTGTAACCCAATACTGGGGAATGGGATAGAGTCTAACTCACTCCGTAACCCAATACTGGGGAATGGGACAGAGTCTAACTCACTGTAACCCAATACTGGGGAAAGGGACAGAGTTTAACTCACTCTCTAACCCAATATTGGGGAAAGTGACGGAGTTTAACTCACTGTAACCCAATACTGGGGAAAGGGACAGAGCCTAACTCACTGTAACCCAATACTGGGGAAAGGGACAGAGTTTAACTCACTCTCTAACCCAATATTGGGGAAAGTGACGGAGTTTAACTCACTCGAACATCAACTGTTCTTCAGCTCCCATTGTGGGACTTTCCTTTTCCCCCTGCCCCCCTCCCCCGCCCAAACCTGTGACTAGAGCTTGTTGCCATTCCAATACCGTCTGTTCTCCTGATGTGTTGCTGCACACCTTATATACATTGTAACCTGGTGCAGAAGCTCACACACACAGTGACACAAGAACAACAAAATCTCCCTCTGCCATTCCCAGCTCACTTCCTGCTCCGAAGGCGCTTGGCACGGGTGGGTAAGTCCTCAGGTGGCTCTTTCTTGCGTTTGTTTGAGCCGCTGGTAGCTTGTCCTCCTGTGTCAATGATTCGCTCTAGCAGCTCCTGCAGGTCCTTGATCTTCTGCTCGTTCTGCTGGTGTTTGAGGGAGTGCTCAGCCAGCTTTCGGTCCAGTTCAGCAAGCCGGGCATTCTGCTCCCCAATCATCTGGTTCTGCTCCAGGATCTTCTGGTCCTGGTCCTGCAGTTGCTTGAGCTGCTCCTGGAACTTGACACGGAACTCCGAGACCTCACGCCTGGTGGCTGTCACATTCAATCCCTGTGCCTTCATCTGCTGCTGGAGTTTACAGAGCTCTTGGCGGGCTGGATTCTGCTTGGAGAAGAGCTGCACGGCTGTCAGTGTGGTGGACGGTCCAGGAACTGCACCCAAAACAAGGCACAAATCATTCAAAACCCAAACTTTATCCCATGCTGCTTAGTTCACTCACCACCTCGAATGGGAGAGAGGAGCTTGGCAGTCAACTGGGAGAGGATATGGTCAAACAGGGGCTGGTTGCAAAAGGAGAGAGAAAGAAAGAGAGAGCGAGAGAGAGAGAGACTTAGAGGGGGAGAGTGGGAAAGGAGCAAGAAAGAGAGACTGAGTTAGAGGGGAAAGTGGAAAAGGAGAGAGAGGGACAGAGTTAGAGGGGAAAGTGGAAAAGGAGAGAGAGGGACAGAGTTAGAGGGGAAAGTGGAAAAGGAGAGAGAGGGACTGAGTTAGAGGGAAAAGTGGAAAAGGAGAGAGAGGGACTGAGTTAGAGGGAAAAGTGGAAAAGGAGAGAGAGGGACTGAGTTAGAGGGGAAGAGTGGAAAAGGAGAGAGAGGGACTGAGTTAGAGGGAAAAGTGGAAAAGGAGAGAGAGGGACTGAGTTAGAGGGAAAAGTGGAAAAGGAGAGAGAGGGACTGAGTTAGAGGGAAAAGTGGGAAAGGAGAGAGAGGGACTGAGTTAGAGGGAAAAGTGGAAAAGGAGAGAGAGGGACTGAGTTAGAGGAGAAAAGTAGAAAAGGAGAGAGAGGGACTGAGTTAGAGGGAAAAGTGGAAAAGGAGAGAGAGGGACTGAGTTAGAGGGAAAAGTGGAAAAGGAGAGAGAGGGACTGAGTTAGAGGGGAAGAGTGGAAAAGGAGAGAGAGGGACTGAGTTAGAGGGAAAAGTGGAAAAGGAGAGAGAGGGACTGAGTTAGAGGGAAAAGTGGAAAAGGAGAGAGAGGGACTGAGTTAGAGGGAAAAGTGGAAAAGGAGAGAGAGGGACTGAGTTAGAGGGGAAGAGTGGAAAAGGAGAGAGAGGGACTGAGTTAGAGGGGAAGAGTGGAAAAGGAGAGAGAGGGACTGAGTTAGAGGGAAAAGTGGAAAAGGAGAGAGAGGGACTGAGTTAGAGGGGAAGAGTGGAAAAGGAGAGAGAGGGACTGAGTTAGAGGGAAAAGTGGAAAAGGAGAGAGAGGGACTGAGTTAGAGGGGAAGAGTGGAAAAGGAGAGAGAGGGACTGAGTTAGAGGGAAAAGTGGAAAAGGAGAGAGAGGGACTGAGTTAGAGGGGAAGAGTGGAAAAGGAGAGAGAGGGACTGAGTTAGAGGGAAAAGTGGAAAAGGAGAGAGAGGGACTGAGTTAGAGGGGAAGAGTGGAAAAGGAGAGAGAGGGACTGAGTTAGAGGGAAAAGTGGAAAAGGAGAGAGAGGGACTGAGTTAGAGGGGAAGAGTGGGAAAGGAGAGAGAGAGACTGAGTTAGAGGGGAAAGTGGAAAAGGAGAGAGAGGGACTGAGTTAGAGGGAAAAGTGGAAAAGGAGAGAGAGGGACTGAGTTAGAGGGAAAAGTGGAAAAGGAGAGAGAGGGACTGAGTTAGAGGGAAAAGTGGGAAAGGAGAGAGAGAGACAGTTAGAGGGGAAGAGTGGGAAAGGAGAGTGAGAGAGAGAGAGACTGAGAGGGAGAGAGTGGGAAAGGAAAGACTGATAGTAGGAAAGCAGAGAGGGACAATTTAGGAAAGGAGAGGTGGAGAGGAGGAAAAAGAGGGATGCGAGTCTCAGAAGTGCTGTGGTTGTGACACAAACAATGCTATTAAGGGCTGTTTGGGTGATTTAGGGTCATCTAATTTGAATTTGTATTTCTGTTATAATCATCGATTTCTTTTGGGACTTTGAGCTAGGAATGCAGAGTGATGGACATGCAGAATCATAGAATCCCTACAGTGCAGAAGGAGGCCATTTGGCCCATTGAGCCTGCACTGACAATAATCCCCACCCAGACCATATCCCCTAACCCCATGTATTCACCCTGCTAATCCCACTAACACTAATTTGACATGGCCAATTAACCTTTGCACATTTTTGGAGTGTGGGAGGAAATCGGAGCACCCAGAGAAAACCTACACAGACACAAGGAGAATGTGCAAACTCCACACAGACAGTGGCCTGAGACCAGAATTGAACCCGGGTCCATGGGGCTGTGAAGCAGCAGAGTTAACCATCGTGGTTAACCTGGTAAAGTATTTCAAATTGTATAATGTTTTTCCAAATAAGAAATAGCAAAAAGAACCTAACTGCAGCTGTAACATTGTGAAACAATATCCCATAAGAATCAAAGCTGTATTTTTCAGGATAAAAACCAGAACTCGAAGTGAGGACTGACTGGGTGTGTAGATGCATGTTTGTGTGCTGTCTAATCCTCCATGTTGACCATACATAACACATACACCTGGAAGCTACTTTCTCCCTCCATGCTCACAGGGTCCACAAGACAACACAATGCAGTCACTGTCTATATCTGGGTGAAGTACCTGGGGGGACTCCAAGCAGACGGCCTGACATGTCCGAACCACTCAACTTCTTTTTCAGGATGGGCACAATCTTCTCATCAAAGTATTCCATGGCCATTGAGGAAATGTCCCTGAGTTCCTGCAGGACCTCGTGGGCTCTCTGCGGAGATCTGGTGGAGTTTACGTACCTAAGAACCCGGTAAATCTCATCGATTACCTGCATCAAATGTAAGAACGCACCAGACAAGTGGGTAACACACAGCAAAGGAGCAGGCAACATAGAGAACCTCAGCAAGACCACTAGATATATCAAAAAACACTCCCAGGACAAGTACAGCATGGGGTTAGATACAGAGTAAAGCTCCCTCTACACTGTCGCCCTATCGTACACCCCCAGGACAGGTACAGCACGGGGTTAGATACAAAGTAAAGCTCCCTCTACACTGTCCCCCATCAAACACTCCCAGGACAGGGACAGCACGGGGTTAGATACAGGGTAAAGCTCCCTCCACACTCTCCCCCATCAAACACTCCCAGGACAGGTACAGCACGGGGTTAGAACATAGAACATTACAGCGCAGAACAGGCCCTTCGGCCCACGATGTTGCGCCGACCAGTTACAAAACAATGACCCACTAGCCTAAACTAATCCCTTTTCGTCCGTAAACCTATCCACAGATCTTTTAAACGCCCCCAAACTAGGTGCATTTACAACTGCAGCTGGCAGGGCATTCCAGTCCCTCACCACCCTCTGGGTAAAGAACCTACCCCTGACATCAGACCTATAACTACCTCCCCTTAATTTAAAGTCGTGCCCCCTCGTGCTAGCTTTCTCCATCCTAGGAAAAAGGCTATCACTATCTACCCTGTCTAAACCTCTAATCATCTTATATGTTTCAATGAGATCCCCTCTTAGCCACCTTCTTTCCAGCGAAAACAACCCCAAATCTCTCAGTCTCTCCTCATAGGATCTCCCCTCCATACCAGGCAACATCCTGGTAAACCTCCTCTGCACCCTCTCCAAAGCCTCTACATCCTTCCTGTAATGTGGGGACCAGAACTGCACACAAAACTCCAAGTGCGGCCGCACCAGAGTTGTGTACAGTTGCATCATGACGCTGCGACTCCTAAATTCAATCCCCCTACCAATAAACGCCAAGACACCGTATGCCTTCTTAACAACCTTATCTACTTGATTCCCAACTTTCAGGGATCTATGTACACATACACCTAGATCCCTCTGCTCCTCCACACTATTCAAAGTCCTCCCGTTAGCCCTATACTCAACACATCTGTTATTCCTACCAAAATGAATTACCTCACACTTCTCCACATTAAACTCCATCCGCCACCTCGCAGCCCAGCTCTGCAACCTTTCTAAGTCACCCTGCAAACTATGACACCCTTCCTCACAATCTACCACTCCTCCGACTTTGGTGTCATCAGCAAACTTACTAATCCACCCAACTATACCCTCATCCAGATCATTAATAGATACAGAGTAAAGCTCCCTCTACATTGTCCCCCATCAAACACTCCCAGGACAGGTACAGCATGGGGTTAGATACAGAGTAAAGCTCCCTCTACACTGTCCCCCCATCAAACACTCCCAGGACAGGTACAGCACGGGGTTAGATACAGGGTAAAGCTCTCTCTACACTGTCCCCCTATCAAACACTCCCAGGACAGGTACAGCACGGGGTTAGATACAGAGTAAAGCTCCCTCGACACTGTACCCATCAAACACTCCCAGGACAGGTACAGCACGGGGTTAGATATAGAGAAAAGCTCCCTCTACACTGTCCCCATCAAACACTCCCAGGACAGGTGCAGCACGGGGTTAGATACAGAGTAAAGCTCCCTCTACACTGTCCCCCATCAAACACTCCCAGGTCAGGTACAGCATGGGGTTAGATACAGAGTAAAGCTCCCTCTACACTGTCCCCATCAAACACTCCCAGGACAGGTACAGCATGGGGTTAGATACAGAGTAAAGCTCCCTATACACTGTCCCCATCAAACACTCCCAGGACAGGTACAGCACGGGGTTAGATACAGAGTAAAGCTCCCTCTACACTGTCCCCATCAAACACTCCCAGGACAGGTACAGCACGGGGTTAGATACAGAGTAAACCTCCCTCTACACTGTCCCCATCAAACACTCCCAGGTCAGGTACAGCACCGGGGTTAGATACAGAGCTTCAACATCCTGAGGTTGGGAAAGTTACCAAAAGTATTTTTTTCTCTTTTAATATCCCCTAAATTTTTAATCAATAAAAAGATTGTGCCCTGCCAGCTTCTAAAACCATCCCCGATCTGGCAGCTGTCTGAGTCAGCTGCTTACCACCTTCACCCCATTCCACACCCACCTTGCCAGGGATGAAGCAGCAGAGATTTGTATCGACATATTTCATAAAGGTCATGTTGAGCAGGGACAGTCTGGTTTCCACTGCTGCCAGGATATCTGCGTGACGTGCCAGTGAGTGATTCCTACGCTCTGACTCTCGCCTGTAAGAAAACACAATTAACCCTTGCGGTGTAGAGTTCCCCAAACTTCTAACAGTGAGTCTGGAGCTATCTTTGTGTTGTTCCATCATTCTGATCTCTCCCTCTCTCTTACCATCGTGCTCCACCACCCCCGCACCCAGCCCCCCGTCCCCCTGTGCGCCTAGCCCCCGTCCCCCCAGCCCCTGCTCCCTTGTGTGCCCAGCCCCATCCCTCTGCACACCCACATTGTTCTTCCCTCTGACTTGGACATGAGGGTCTATTTTTCCACAACAGGGACTGGCTGTTCTCACCTCTGCACAATAGGCCGTAAGATCATAAGGTTCAGGTGTAGAATTAGGCCAGTCGACCCATTGAGTCTGCTCCGCCATTCAATCATGGATATTTCTCTCATCCCCATAACTCCTGATCCTCTTTTAATCAAGAACCTATCTATCTTCATCTTAAAGACACTCAATGACCTCGCCTCCACAGCCGTCTGTGGGAAAGAATTCCACACATTCACCACTCTCTGGCTGAAGAAATTCCTTATCTGTTCGAAAAGATCGTCCCTTTAGCCTGAGGTTGTGCCCTCTGGTTCTAGTTTTTCCGACTAATGGAAACATCCTCTCCATGTCCTCTCTATCCAGACCTCGCAATATCTTATAAGTTTCAGGAAGATCCCCCCTCATTCTTTTAAACCGCCACGAGTACAGCCCAGAGTCCTCAACAGTTCGTCATATGACAAGCTCTTCATTCCAGGATCATTCTTGTGAACCTCCTCTGGACCCTTTCCAAGGCCAGCACATCCTTCCTTAGATATGGAGCCCAAAACTGCTCACAATACTCCAAATGGGGTCTGACCAGAACCTTCCACAGCCTCAGAAGTAAATCCCAGGGATATACTTGTAGCCCTCTCGACATGCCCTGCTCTAGCCCTCCCACTGGTCAGAATTAGCACCACCGTTTCCAAACTGTTCCATGGCCACGAATTCCACATCTTTACGCATCTCACTGAACTCGTAAGCAGAGGTGCAGCATCTTACTCAACACTCAGCATCTTACTCAGCCACTTCAGAGAGCACAACAATCTTCTTCTGGAGTCACAGTTAGGCTAGGCCAGGAAAGCATTTCTTTTCCTAAAGGACATTACAGAGCAAGATATGTTCCTACAATAATCCAAGCATTTAATGACCATTGTTAATGAATAAAGATTGTATTCCACATTTACTTAATTCATTACAGAATCAGCATTGGAAAATTCAGGTGCAATTCCTTCCAGGTTTAACTGTCAGAGCTCTCAGAAGAGCTGAGAGGTTTGCGAGTGTTACATGGGAGAATATAAACTAGTTTGGCAGGGGGCTGGAACCAAAGCAAAGATGAATTAACTGAAGGGGAAATAGAGAGGAGAGCCAGTAAGACTCAGAGGAAGAGCAGGTAGGGTGTGGTTACTCATCATAGAGGGTCTGGTGGACTGAAGTGTATTTGTTTCAATGCGAGAAGTGTAACAAGTAAGGCAGATGAACTTAAAGCTTGGATTAATATTTGGAACTATGATGTTGTTGCTATTACAGAGACTTGGTTAAGGGAAGGACAGGATTGGCAGCTTAACATTCTAGGATACAGATGTTTCAGGTGGGATAGCGGGGGGTGTAAAAGGGATGGGGAAGTTGCACTACTGGTTAAGGAGAATATCACCTATTTACCATTTATATAGATGATCTGGAGGAGGGAACCGAGTGCAGGGTGTCGAAATTTGCTGATGACACCAAGATTGGTGGAAAGGCAAATTGTGCGGAGGGGGTGGAGAGTCTGCAGAAGGATCTAGATAGGCTGGGCGAATGGGCCAGGAACTGGCAAATGGAACTTAATGTTAGCAAGTGCGAGGTGGTCCACTTTGGTAGGAATAATGGTAGGAAGGATTATTACTTATGTGGCGAAAAACTGCAGCAGGCGACGGTGCAGAGGGACCTCGGGGTCCCTACACCCCAGTTAAGAACATAAGAACATAAGAAGTAGGAGCAGGAGTAGGCCATCTGGCCCTTCGAGCCTGCCCCGCCATTCAATAAGATCATGGCTGATCTGTCGTGGCTCAGTTCCACCTTCCTGCCCTCTCCCCATAACCCTTAATCCACTCTCTTATCAAAAACCCATCAACCCGCTTCTTGAAAATATTTAGCGAGGCAGCCTCCACCACTTCAATGGGTAGAGAATTCCAGAGATTCACCACCCTTTGAGTGAAGAAGTTCCTCCTCAACTCCGTTCTAAAACGCCCCCCCTTTATCTTGAGGCTGTGACCCCTAGTCCTACTGTCTTTTTTGAGCGGGAAGAGACTCTCCACCTCTATCCTATCCATCCCATTCATCATCTTATACATCTCAATGAGATCTCCCCTCATTCTTCTAAACTCCAACGAGTACAAGCCTAGTTCATTCAGCCTCTCCTCGTAGCTCAAGCCCCTCAACTCCGGTATCAGCCTAGTAAACCTCCTCTGCACTCCCTCCAAGGCCAAAATCTCTTTGCGCAGGTGCAGCGCCCAAAACTGCACACAGTACTCCAGCTGCGGCCTCACCAATGCCCTATACAGCTGCAGCAAGACCTTCCTACTTTTATATTCAATCCCCCTCGCTATGAAGGCCAGCATCCCATTCGCCTTCCTGACCACCTGCTGCACCTGCAAGCTGGGTTTTTGCGACTCATGCACAAGGACCCCGAGGTCGCTGGATTCCGGGGAAGTGCCGGAAGATTGGAAAATGGCTAATGTTACACCGTTGTTTAAGAAGGGTGCCAGGCAAAAGGCAGGGAATTATAGGCCGGTTAGTTTAACGTCTGTGGTAGGTAAAATGTTAGAATCTGTCATTAAGGAGGAAATTGCGAGGCATCTTGAGGGGAATTGCTTGATAGAGCAGACGCAGCACGGTTTCATTAAAGGGAAGTCGTGTCTGACAAATTTACTGGAGTTCTATGAGGATGTGTCTCGGGCAGTGGATAGAGGAGAGCCGGTGGATGTGGTCTTTCTAGATTTTCAGAAGGCGTTTGACAAAGTACCTCACAAGAGGTTATTGCAGAAGGTCGAGGGACATGGAGTTGGGGGTAGGGTGTTAGCGTGGATAGAGGATTGGTTGTCAAATAGGAGGCAGAGAGTGGGGGTCAATGGGTGCTATTCGGATTGGCGGATGGTGACTAGTGCCCCAGGGGTTGGTGCTGGGGCCTCAGCTTTTTACCATTTATATAGATGATCTGGAGGAGGGAACCGAGTGTAGGGTGTCAAAATTTGCTGATGACACCAAGATTGGGGGAACGGCAAATTGTGCGGAGGGTGTGGAGAGTCTGCAGAAGGATCTAGATAGGCTGGGCGAATGGGCCAGGAAATGGCAAATGGAATTTAATGTTGGCAAGTGTGAGGTGGTCCACTTTGGTAGGAGGAATGGCAGGAAGGACTATTACTTACGGGGTGAAAAACTGCAGCAGGCGACGGTGCAGAGGGACCTCGGGGTCCTTGTGCATGAGTCGCAAAAACCCAGCTGCAGGTGGTCAGGAAGAGAGTGATCTCCATTACAAACTGTAATGATTTTGGTGAAGGACAGGGCTGAGAATGATTTCCATTAGGAACTGTAATGATCTTGGTGAAGGACAGGGCCGAGAATGATTTCCATTAGGAACTGTAATGATCTTGGTGAAGGACAGGGCCGAGAGTGATCTCCATTACAAACTGTAATGATCTTGGTGAAGGACAGGGCTGAGAATGATTTCCATTAGGAACTGTAATGATCTTGGTGAAGGACAGGGCTGAGAGTGATCTCCATTACAAACTGTAATGATCTTGGTGAAGGACAGGGCTGAGAATGATTTCCATTAGGAACTGTAATGATCTTGGTGAAGGACAGGGCTGAGAGTGATCTTCATTACAAACTGTAATGATCTTGGTGAAGGACAGGGCTGAGAATGATCTCCATTACAAACTGTAATAATGGTGAAGGACAGGGCCGAGAGTGATCTCCATTACAAACTGTAATGATCTTGGTGAAGAACAGGGCTGAGAGTGATCTCCATTAGGAGCTGTAATGATCCTGAAGAAGGACTGGGCTGAGCACGATCTCCATTAGGAACTGTAATGATCTTGGTGAAGGATAGGGCTGAGCATGATCTCCATTACAAACTGTAATGATCTTGGTGAAGGACAGGGCTGAGAGTGATCTCCATTAGGAACTGTAATGATCTTGGTGAAGAACAGGGCTGAGAGTGATTTCCATTAGGAACTGTAATGATCTTGGTGAAGGACAGGGCTGAGAGTGATCTCCATTACAAACTGTAATGATCTTGGTGAAGGACAGGGCTGAGAATGATTTCCATTAGGAACTGTAATGATCTTGGTGAAGGACAGGGCTGAGAGTGATCTTCATTACAAACTGTAATGATCTTGGTGAAGGACAGGGCTGAGAATGATCTCCATTACAAACTGTAATAACGGTGAAGGACAGGGCCGAGAGTGATCTCCATTACAAACTGTAATGATCTTGGTGAAGAACAGGGCTGAGAGTGATCTCCATTAGGAGCTGTAATGATCCTGAAGAAGGACTGGGCTGAGCACGATCTCCATTAGGAACTGTAATGATCTTGGTGAAGGATAGGGCTGAGCGTGATCTCCATTACAAACTGTAATGATCTTGGTGAAGGACAGGGCTGAGAGTGATCTCCATTAGGAACTGTAATGATCTTGGTGAAGAACAGGGCTGAGAGTGATCTCCATTAGGAACTGTAATGATCTTGATAAAGGACAGGGCTGAGAGTGATCTCCATTACAAACTGTAATGATCTTGGTGAAGAACAGGGCTGAGAGTGATCTCCATTAGGAACTGTAATGATCCTGATGAAGGACAGGGCTGAGCACGATCTCCATTAGGAACTGTAATGATCTTGATAAAGGACAGGGCTGAGAGTGATCTCCATTAGGAACTGTAATAACCTTGGTGAAGGACAGGGCTGAGTGTGATCTCCATTAGGAACTGTAATGATCTTGATAAAGGACAGGGCTGAGAATGATCTCCATTACAAACTGTAATGATCTTGGTGAAGGACAGGGCTGAGAATGATCTCCATTACAAACTGTAACGACCTTGGTGAAAGACAGGGCTAAGCGCGATCTCCATTAGGAACTGTAATGACCTGAAGAGGTTGGGAATCTGAGATCATTATTTTAAGATGTCTATACTATTAGTAAAGTAAAGTTTATTTATTAGTCATAAATAGACTTACATTCACATAATGAAGTCACTGTGAAAATCCTCTAGTTGACACAGTCCAACGCTTGTTTGGGTACACCAAGGGAGAATTTAGCATGGCCAATGCACCTAACCAGCAGGTCACTGGGCTGTGGAAGGGAACCATTGCACCTGGAGGAAACTCACACAGACGCAGGGCGAACATGTAAACTCCACACATGGATCATCTTTCTTAACCTGCATCACTGGGTCAGGACAGAACTGTGTTTTATATTATGTATATTGGAGCATGCCTTCCATTCCTGGGAGTCTCCAGTATGGAAACTCTTTGACACTTACAAATAAGAGACCTCACCCTTGGAGTGATGCAAGCTTTGCATTTGATTAATCTGAATACTGATCTAAGGAATATATTAATTAAACACCAACAGAAGGTGGTGTAAAAATACATTACATTTAGTAGAAGCAGCAAAAGAGTTGAGCAAAGCTTGGTAAGATATCCAGTGGCTGGATGTTTGCAAAGCAGTCCCATTGGCTTCACCACATTCCTCATTGATACATTGGGACAATGAAGGCTTGGCAATTGGGGATACCAAAAGACAGCATTACGGTCAGTATTACCAAGACGGCAGCGCACAGTTCCATTTTGTTTGTGGTGGGGATGTAGTTGGTCAAGAGGTTATCCAAAACTGCACAGTTTCTTGTAGGTTAATGTATTTATTGAAGGGCAGTATTATTACAAACAGTTTTCACCTGATTGAAATCCCTGTCATTGCCTCTGTGACTTCAAAGTTCATCACTTTTGTGGTCTGACCCCCAAATGGGTGCAGAGGGAGGGGGCTGGGGGACACACCAAAGAAATAGAGAGATTGGAAATCAAAACTTCTGGGGAAACAAACTGGTTGAAGCTTCATAGAAGCTCGCAGAAAGCCATCCAAGCTGTGCAGTTGTAGTTGATGAGTCCTGTGAAGTAGTGCAGCAGAGATGAAGAAGAATGTCCAAATATAAAATAAATTGCTGCAGTCTTTTTAGTTATTTGATGATGGCACTGATGGATCATTGCCACCAGAATGATTCAAGAAGATTTTGAAGATGTGTGGTGGAGGCTGTACCTATGGTTTGGCACCATCAGTTGAGGACAAGAATACACCACAGAAGAGGAGGAACTGAAATTCTTCACATGGGAGGCAAAGATGTATCAGCCTTCAGAGATGTAGATTTATGAGACATCTCACGATAAACAAAGAATGCAGGTGACTCACACTACATCAGGATGTACTGGAACAATAATGTTATTGAGAGAGATTACATTGATTTCTTGTTTAGTATATCAGCACCCTCCCACTCCTCCACCCAAAATTGGGATTCAGTGATAATGCACAGAAGTCACCAATCACTGATGAATTCATCAAATTTGTTGTTTCAGGATCACATTTCCCCTGTGATTTTTGAAAGGTTAGAATTTTCTCTTTCTCCCTTCACCCTGGAGGTGAACTTTTTTGTTCCAATCAAATGAAGTTTACAGTCTGGGGTCTCACAGGTGGGGCTGACACAGTGGTTATCACTGCTGCCTCACTGGCATCAGGGAGCTGGAGTCGATTCTTGATTTGGGTCAATGTCTATGTGGAATTTGCACATTCTTCCTGTGTCTGCTTGGGTTTCCTCTGCATGCTCCAGTTTCCTCCCATAGTCCAAAGATGTACGGATTAGGTGGATAGGTCATGCTAAATTGCCTGTTCGCATCTAGGGAATCAGTCTGGCTAAATGCAGGGAGTTATGATAGTGGGATTGTGGTCGAAGCAGGCTCAGTAGGCTGAATGGCCTCCTTCTGCACTGTAGGATTCTGATTAGCAGAGTGGCAACAATTTGTCACTCAGATTTGAATATGCCAACGTTTTTTAAAATAGTAGACAGAAACTAGTTGGGACCTGCAAGGGTTGATGCTTTGGCCCAGCTAGTTACACTATTCATCAATGAATTGGATAAGGGAGCCAAACATAATATTTCCAAGTTTGCTGATGATATAAAACTTGGCAAGAATGTGAGTGGCGAGGAGGATGTTAAGAGACTTCAAGGTGATTTAGACAAGTTGAGTGATTGGACAAACAAGTCAAATGCAGCAGGTGGATATATGGGAAGTTATCCACATTGGATGAAGAAACAGAATAGCAAAATATTATTTAAAAGATGATAGATTGGGAGATGTTGAATGTACAAACGGACCTGGGTGTCTTTGTACACCAGTCATTGAAAGCAGGCATGCAGTTACAGCAAAGTTAAGGTGGCCAATGACATGTTGGCCTTCACTACAAGAGATCTTGGATACTGCAGCCATACAGGACCTTAGTGAGAGCACATCTGGAATACTGTGCAGAGTTTTGGTCTCATTATCAAGGAAAGTGTAAACTTGCCTTTAAAGGAGTACAGTGAAGATTCACCAAGCCGATTCCTGGGATGGCAGAATTGTACGAGGAGAGATTGGGTTGATTGAGCCTGCAGTCACTGAAATTTTGAAGAATGATGGTAGATCTAATTGAAATGTATTAAATTCTGACAGGGTTGGACAAATCTGATGCAGGGATGTTGTTTCCTCTGGTTTAAAGTGGGGTGGGGGAGAATGTTGAAAACATGGGGTCCCAGTCTCAGGATATGGTACAGGCCATTTAGGGATGAGATGTGAAAAACTTCATCAGTCAGAGGGTGTTAAATCTCTGGAATTCTCTATCACAGATTACTGCAGAGGCCAAGTCACTGAATATACTTGAGGAGGAAGTGCATATCGTTTTAGGCTCTAAAAGTCATCCAGGGATATGGGAAGAGTGCAGGATAAGTGATGAGCATATTGAATGGCACAGAAGGCTCATAAGCCTGAATGACCGACTCCTGTTCCTACTTTCTATGTTTGTAAGTCACCCCTCACTCTTATTAAACTCAAGTCTGTCCAAATTATCTTCATAAGACAACTCCTCATTCCAGGTATCAATTTAGTAAATCTCCTCTGAACATATTCACATCTTTTCTTAAATAGGGAGAGCAAAAACTGCACGCTGTTCAAGGTATAGTCTCAAAAGTACTCTATACAACTGAAGCATAACATCCTTATCTTTATGTTCAATTCCTCTCATGATAGAGGAGAGGATTCCATTAGCCGCCTTAAGTACATGCTGTATCTGGATACTAACTTTGTGTCTCATGCACTCAAACACCTAGATCTCTCTGCATCTTGGAATTTGGCAGTTACTCTGTTTAAGTAATACTTTACTTTTTTATTCCTATTGCCAAAGTAAACAACTTTACATTTCCCCACATTATACTGTCACATTTCTGCCCACTCATTCAACCTATCAACACCCATCTCAATAAAAGGCAGGGGGCAGTGGGGCAAGGGGATGTCTTCACAATATATAAACCTTTACCACACTTCCTTCCTCTGAGTCACTGAATGAAATTATAAAACGTTGAGGCCCCAGCACAGGCCTCTGAAGGACTTCATTTTTTTATCCTTCCAATCTGCAGACTATCTGGTTTCTGCCAGTTCACTAATCTCCTATCCATGCTAATATGTTACCCTTCACCATGAGCTTTTATTTTCTACAGTAACCTTTGATGTGGAATCTTCTCAAACGCCTTCTGGAAATCCAAAGTACAGTATAGAACATAGAACACTACAGCACAAACAGGCCCTTCGGCCCACAAGTTACACCGATCACATCTATACCTACTAAGCCATAGACCTGTCTATAACCTCCAATCCCATATACTCATCCAGAAGTCTTTTAAAAGACCCCAGCGAGTTCCCCTCCACCACTACTGATGGCAGCCGATTCCATTCACTCACCACCCTCTGAGTGAAAAACTTACCCCTAACATCTCCTCTGTACTTACTTCCCTGTACCTTAAATCTGTGTCCTCTCGTAGTGACGATTCCAGCCTGGGGGAATAGCCTTTGAGAATCCATCCTATCTATTCCCATGTTTGCAAGTTTCCCTTCATCCACAGGGCATGTTACTCCTTTAAAGAATTCCAATACCTTGGGTAAACAGGATTTCTCTTTCATTAAACCATGCTGACTTTTTTTGATTACCTGGAGATTTTCTTTTTCTCAGCTATAATCTAATGATCAATTCTTATATTTTCCCCATGACGGACATCAAGCTAAATGACCTTGAGTCTCCTGTTTTCTGTCTAGGGAGGGGTTAGATTTGCTACTTTACAGTTTGATGGAACTTTTGAGAATCTAAGGAATTTGGGAAAATTAACACTTGCATCTACCATCTCATTAAGACTCGAGGGTCAGATTTCCTTCAATTTGCTCAGTACTGCTTCCCTAGTGATTGTAATTTCACATAAGAACATAAGAAATAGGAGCAGGAGTAGGCCATCTAGCCCTTCGAGCCTGCCCCGCCATTCAATAAGATCATGGCTGATCTGTCGTGTCTCAGTTCCACATTCCCGCCCTCTCCCCATAACCCTCAATCCCCTCTCTTATCAAAAACCCATCAACCCGCGTCTTAAAAATATTTAGCGAGGCAGCCTCCACCACTTCAACGGGCAGAGAATTCCAGAGATTCACCACCCTTTGAGTGAAGAAGTTCCTCCTCAACTCTGTTCTAAACCGCCCCCCCCCCCTTTTATCTTGAGGCTGTGCCCCCTAGTCCTACTGTCTTTTTTGAGCGGGAAGAGTCTCTCCACCTCTATCCTATCCATCCCAATCATCATCTTATACGTCTCAATGAGATTTCCCCTCATTCTTCTAAACTCTAACGAGTACAAGCCTAGTTTATTCAGCCTCTCCTCATAGCTCAATCCCCTCAACTCCGGTATCAGCCTACCGAACCCTCACCAAGACTCTCTCTCCCTTCCACCTCCTGATTTACAGCTATTATGGAATGGTTTTTGTATTCTCTATCGTGAAGACACAAACAAAATATTTGTTCATTTGATCCACCATTGTCTTATTACTTAACCTGTTTTCACTCGCCAGAGGATCACTGACTTTATTTACTATTTTTCTTTGTTATAACGCAGAGGCGCATGCCCCCCACCGAGAACACCTAATCACTCAAACAGGAGTTCCTCGCCTCAATCTGTAAGAGTGTGTGAGAATTGGTACAATCTGCTCTTCAGCAACTTTTAGTGGTTAAATCAAAATAACTCCCTGACATTCTCTCTAAAATCAGCAAGTAATGATTTATCTAACAGTGAACAAGGTAACTAAACTATTAACAAATCCAAAACATGATTCTAATGGAATACTGTTCCAACAAATACAAGTCCCACTCATTAACAAAAAATAGAACTTTAGTCGCTCTCTAAATTACAAGTTCTGTGTCTTCCAGAAAATTGTGGGCCTTCTCTGTTCATTCCTCTTTCATACCTTTGCTAGGATGAGGCTTTAAGTTAAGAGCTGTGGCAGGTGGCAGTTTGCTTTCTCCCCTTTTCCCACTATCCCCTTCATGACATATCAATATCTCCCATAATAGGATTGGTGCTAGGTTGCCAAAACCATCAGATTTAAAATTTAATAGGTTGCTGGTATCCGAATGCCTGATTTAAACTGATTGGCTAAATTCAAAAGCCTGTAAACGGGTTGCCTTGGTAACACTGCTGCTCGGCCTTTCAATAGAAATGTTTCCGTTTGGGCACTCTATGGGCTTGCATTTTTAACCTCCAAGCACAAAAAAACCCACCTATTAAGAGAGCCACACAATGCTTTCTCCTCTTAAGATTTTACAATTTTCAACAGAAATTCTAACATTGTACTTTTCAATCTACAATTACTCTACTCAACTTCGCAACATCTTTCTATAGACCTGAAAAACCCTTTGTTATCTGTTTTTACATTTCTAGCTAGCTTCCTCTCAGTGAAGGCACACAGTCAGTGAGGAGACACTTGGGCTTAAAAAAGACAGAGACTGAGTGAGCATTTTTGGGAATATGGTGTATTGTCTCCACCTGCCTGGATGGGTGCAGCTTCAAAGACATCCCGGACAAAGCAACTCATTTGATTGGTACTCTAACCATAAACATTCAATCCCTCCACCACACAAACAATGGCAGCTGTGAGAACTATCGAAAAGATGCATTGCGACAACTCAAAAGGTTCCTCAGGGTAGCACCTTGCAAACTGTGACTATCTGGAAAGAAAAAATCTGCAGATATGTGGGAATGTTTTCGGATTTAAAACTACAAAGGAAGTGGGTCACGGGGATTTGTGGGAAGGGATTTTTTTTAAACCGCGCTAGGTTTAAAAGGAGGCCTGCTGTAGACAGCGGGCAGCGGAGGGAGGGGGAAGCAGAGTGAGCTGTAAGGGCTTAGGATCAAAGGGCTTGGGAGAAAAGGGCTAGGTAAGTTTGACTTGTAAACGGTGTTTAGTAATTACTAAGGGACAATAATGGAGGGGCATGTGATATGCTGTTTCTGTATGATGTAGGAGCTGGTGGACCCCAGGGTCCTTCCCAGTGACCATGTCTGCAGTAAGTAGATGAGCTGGCCTCTGAGATCCAGACACTGAGGCTCATCAGGGAGAGGAAGTGTGCCGTAGATAATGGGGTGCAAGAGACATCCACACCCCCTAGACTGGCTTACTCTGAGGGTCAGGAACAAGAGGGTGGGGGGAGGGGGGAGGAGGAGGAAGGAGGGTGGGGGGAGGGGGGAGGAGGAGGAAGGAGGGTGGGGGGAGGGGGGAGGAGGAGGAAGGAGGGTGGGGGGAGGGGGGAGGAGGAGGAAGGAGGGTGGGGGAGGGGGAAGGAGGAGGAAGGAGGGTGGGGGGAGGGGGGAGGAGGAGGAAGGAGGGTGGGGTGGGGGGAGGGGGGAGGAGGAGGAAGGAGGGTGGGGGGAGGGGGGAGGAGGAGGAAGGAGGGTGGGGGGAGGGGGAGGAGGAGGAAGGAGGGTGGGGGGAGGGGGGAGGAGGAGGAAGGAGGGTGGGGGGAGGGGGAAGGAGGAGGAAGGAGGGTGGGGGGAGGGGGAGGAGGAGGAAGGAGGGTGGGGGGAGGGGGGAGGAGGAGGAAGGAGGGTGGGGGGAGGAGGAGGAAGGAGGGTGGGGGGAGGAGGAGGAAGGAGGGTGAGGGGAGGGGGGGAGGAGGAAGGAGGGTGGGGGGCGGAGGAGGAGGAAGGAGGGTGGGGGGCGGAGGAGGAGGAAGGAGGGTGGGGGGGCGGAGGAGGAGGAAGGAGGGTGGGGGGCGGAGGAGGAGGAAGGAGGGTGGGGGGCGGAGGAGGAGGAAGGAGGGTGGGGGGCGGAGGAGGAGGAAGGAGGGTGGGGGAGGGGGGAGGAGGAAGGAGGGTTGGGTGCGGGGGAGGAGGAAGGAGGGTTGGGTGCGGGGGAGGAGGAAGGAGGGTGGGGGGCGGGGGAGGAGGAAGGAGGGTGGGGGGCGGGGGAGGAGGAAGGAGGGTGGGGGGCGGGGGAGGAGGAAGGAGGGTGGGGGGCGGGGGAGGAGGAAGGAGGGTGGGGGGCGGGGGAGGAGGAAGGAGGGTGGGGGGCGGGGGAGGAGGAAGGAGGGTGGGGGGCGGGGGAGGAGGAAGGAGGGTGGGGGGCGGGGGAGGAGGAAGGAGGGTGGGGGGCGGGGGAGGAGGAAGGAGGGTGGGGGGCGGAGGAGGAGGAAGGAGGGTGGGGGGCGGAGGAGGAGGGAGGAGGGTGGTGGGCGGAGGAGGAGGAAGGAGGGTGGGGGGCGGAGGAGGAGGAAGGAGGGTGGGGGGGCGGAGGAGGAGGAAGGAGGGTGGGGGGCGGAGGAGGAGGATGGGGGGCGGAGGAGGAGGAAGGAGGGTGGGGGGCGGAGGAGGAGGAAGGAGGGTGGGGGGCGGAGGAGGAGGGAGGAGGGTGGGGGGCGGAGGAGGAGGAAGGAGGGTGGGGGGCGGAGGAGGAGGAAGGAGGGTGGGGGGGCGGAGGAGGAGGAAGGAGGGTGGGGGGCAGAGGAGGAGGATGGGGGGGCGGAGGGCAGAGGAGGAGGATGGGGGGCGGAGGAGGAGGAAGGAGGGTGGGGGGCGGAGGAGGAGGAAGGAGGGTGGGGGGCGGAGGAAGAGGAAGGAGGGTGGGGGGCGGAGGAAGAGGAAGGAGGGTGGGGGGCGGAGGAAGAGGAAGGAGGGTGGGGGGCGGAGGAGGAGGAAGGAGGGTGGGGGGCAGAGGAGGAGGAAGGAGGGTGGGGGGCGGAGGAGGAGGAAGGAGGGTGGGGTGCGGAGGAGGAGGAAAGAGGGTGGGGGGCGGAGGAGGAGGAAAGAGGGTGGGGGGCGGAGGAGGAGGAAAGAGGGTGGGGGGCGGAGGAGGAGGAAAGAGGGTGGGGGGCGGAGGAGGAGGAAAGAGGGTGGGGGGCGGAGGAGGAGGAAAGAGGGTGGGGGGCGGAGGAGGAGGAAAGAGGGTGGGGGGCGGAGGAGGAGGAAAGAGGGTGGGGGGCGGAGGAGGAAGAAAGAGGGTGGGGAGTGGAGGAGGAAGGAGGGTGGGGGTGAAGGAGGAGAGAGGGTGTGGGGCAGAGGGGGAGGAAGGAGGGTGGGGAGGAGGAGGAAGGAGGGTGGGGGGGCGGAAGACAGAGGGAGGGTGGAGGGCGGAAGAGGAGGGAGGGTGGAGGGCAGAGGAGGAGGGAGGGTGGGAACCAGAGGAAGGACGGTGGGACCCAAATGCCTCAGCCTCTCAATCTGCACAACAGGTTTGAGGTTCTTGCTTCTAGTGTGGACAAGAATGAGAGCTGGGAGGTTGGTGAGCAAACTGCCCACGGTACAGTGATGCAGACACAGGACAAAGACAAAGAGAAGGTAAAGAGGAATGTCATAGTGATTGGGGATAGTGTGGTTAAGGGTATTGACACTGTCCTTTGTCACAGTGACAAAGTACACAGAAGGATGTGTTGTCTGCCTGGTGCTCGGGTGCAGGATGTCGCATCTGGGCTGCAGAGGAACCTGGAGTGGGAGGGTGAGAATCCGGTCGTTGTGGTACATGTGAGTGCCAATGACATAGGCAAAATGGGAACTAAGGATCTGGGGAGGGAGTATGAAAAGCTGGGAATGGAATTAAAAAGCAGAACCGACAAGGTGGTCATCTCCTGATTACCATCTCAACCGCGTTCAGATGGGCGTAGGGTAAATAGGATTAAAGAGGTGAATGGCTCAGGGATTGGTGTGGCAGGAATGGTTTTGAATTTACAGGGCATTGGCACCAGTATTGGGGCAGGTGGGATGGTGTTGGTCTGAACCGTGCTGGGACCAGAGTCCTGGTGAATCGTATAAATAGGACTGTAGATAGGGCTTTAAAGGGAGTAGGGGGAATGAGTAAGGTCGGTAGCGTTCCCTCAAATAGGGTCCAGGTGAAGGCTGGGATGAAGACACTTTATCTGAATGCACGAAGCATTCGGAACAAAGTGAATGAGCTGGTGGCACAGATCAGCACAAATGGATATATCTGGTGGTCATTATGGATATTATGGTGGTCATTATGGATATGATCTGGTGGACATCATTTCCCTCTCTCTATTCTTCTCTAAACTATCCCGTGGCACAGGCAAGAGTCCGTGTAGTTATATCCGGACTCTTGCCTGTGCCACGGGATAGTTTAGAGAGGAATGGAGAGAGGGAAAGTTTGAACTCGTGGCTGAGGGGATGGTGCAGGAGGGAGAGGATCAGGTACTTGAGCAATTGGGGCTCCTTCTGGGGAAGGTGGGACCTCTATATGAGTGATGGTCTACACCGAACCAGAGGGGAATCAATATCCTGGGGGGTAAATTTGCAAAGGCTATGCGGGGAGGTTTAAACTGATTTGGAGGGGGGGTGGGATATTGAGTAGAGGGGGTGAAAGGGAGGGGGGCATAGATGGGGAATGCAAGGCACGGCGTAGTGGGGGTGGGGCAGAGCAGGGTTTGAAATGCATGTACTTTAATACTTTAAAGGTAGGGGAGGACCGCAGGCAATATGGGAGGGAGGTTAGACAGGGGGTGGAGAAGGGAAATGCCCAGACTGAGGGGCTGAAGTGTATATATTTTAATGCAAGGAGTATAGTAAATAAGGTAGATGAGCTTAGGGCGTGGATAGCTGCTTGGGAATGTGATGTGATGGCCATTATGGAGACTTGGATGTCTCAGGGACAGGACTGGGGACTTCAGGTGCCAGGTTTCAGATGCTTCAGGAAGGACAGGGAGGCTGGCAGAAGAGGTGGTGGAGTGGCATTGTTAATCAGGGACAGTGTCATGGCTGCAGAGAAAGAGGATGCCGTGGAGGGACTTTCTACAGAGTCTCTGTGGGTGGAAGTTACGAACAGCAAAGGGTCGAAAACTTTGCTGGGTGTATTCTATAGGCCGCCCAATAGTGACAGGGAAGTTGAAGTGCAGATAGGGAACCAGATTCTGGAAAAATGTATTAATAACAGAGTTGTCGTGATGGGAGACTTCAATTTCCCAAACATCGACTGGAATATCCCTAGGGTAAGGGGTTTGGCTGGAGAGGAGTTTGTTAGGTGTGTTCAGGAAGGTTTCCTGACACAGTATGTGGACAAGCCTACGAGGGGAGAGGCTGTACTTGACCTGGTACTGGCGAATGAACCAGGGAAGGTGATGGATCTCTCGGTAGGAGAGCATCTTGGGAATGGTGACCATAATTCTATCTCCTTCACAATTGCATTGGAACGAGATAGGATCAGGCAGGCTAGGAAGGTGTTTATCTGGAGTAAGGGGAGATACGAAGAAGTCAGGAAGTTACTTGGACAAATAAACTGGAAGGAGGCGTTCTTAGGGAAAAGTACCGAAGGAAGGTGGCGGATATTCAAGGAATGTTTGTCTGGCGCTCTGCATGACAATGTTCCGATAAGGCAAGGGGGTTTTGGTAGGTTGCGGGAACCGTGGTGCACGAAGGCTGTGTTGAACTTAGTCAGGAGGAAAAGGAAGGTGTACAAAAGGTTCAGGGAACTAGGTGAGGTTAAGGATCTTGAAGAGTATAAGGACTGTAGAAAGGAGGTTAAAAGGGAAATTAGGAGAGCCAGAAGGAGTCATGAGAAGACCTTGGCGGGTAAGATTAAGGAAAATCCCAAGGCCTTCTATAAATATGTGAAAGGTAAAAGGGTGAGAAGGGAAAGGATAGGACCTATAAAAGGTGAAGGGGGAAAGGTCTGTGTGGAACCAGAAGAAATGGCGGAGGTGCTTAATGACTTTGCCTCAGTATTTACAGTGGAAGCTGATCTGGGAGATCTTGCTATGGACTTGCAGCAGGTGGAAAAGATTGAGTACGTGGACATTAAGGAGGAGGATGTGTTAGAACTTTTGAATTCTATCAAAATAGATAAGTCGCCGGGACCAGATGGGATGTACCCCAGGATACTGTGGGAGGCGAGGGAAGTGATTGCAGAGCCCCTGGCGATGATCTTTGCGTCGTCAATGGAGACGGGAGAGGTTCCGGAAGATTGGAGGATTGCGGATGTATTCCCTATTTTCAAGAAAGGGAACAGAGATAGCCCGGGAAATTACCGCCCGGTGAGTCTGACCTCAGTGGTTGGTAAGCTGATGGAGAGGCTTCTGAGGGACAAGATGTACGAGCATTTGGAGAGGTTTGACATGATCAGGAATAGTCAGCATGGATTTGTCAAGGGCAGGTCGTGCCTTATGAGCCTAGTTGAGTTCTTCGATAATGTGACTGAACACATTGACGAAGGAAGTGCCGTGGACGTAGTGTACATGGACTTCAGCAAGGCGTTTGATAAGGTCCCCCATGCAAGACTTCTTGAGAAGGTGAGAGGGCATGGGATCCAAGGGCCTTTGGCCTTGTGGATCCAGAACTGGCTTGCCTGCAGAAGGCAGAGAATGGTTGTGGATGGGGCTTTTTCGGAATGGAAGTCAGTCACCAGTGGGGTGCCCCAGGGATCTGTTCTGGGACCCTTGTTGTTTGTCATTTTCATAAATGACCTGGATGAGGAAGTGGAGGGATGGGTTAGCAAGTTCGCTGATGACACGAAGGTCGGTGGTGTTGTGGATGGTCTGGAAGGATGTCAAAAGTTGCAGCAGGACATAGATAGGATGCAGGAATGGGCGGAGAAGTGGCAGATGGACTTCAACGCGGATAAATGTGTAGTCGTCCATTTCGGCAGAACCAACGGGATGAACGAGTACACTATCAAGGGCAGGAGTCTTAGTAACGTTGAAGAGCAGAAGGATCTCGGGGTCCGGGTCCACAGGACTCTTAAATCGGCCTCGCAGGTGGAGGAGGTGGTCAAGAAGGCGTATGGTGTACTGGCCTTCATTAATCGAGGGATTGAGTTTAGGAGTCGGGAGGTAATGCTGCAACTTTACAGGACCCTTGTCAGGCCTCATTTGGAGTACTGTGCGCAGTTCTGGTCGCCTCACTATAGGAAAGATGTAGAAGCTATTGAAAGGGTGCAGAGGAGATTTACAAGGATGTTGCCTGGACTGGGAGGCATGCCTTATGAAGATAGGTTGAGGGAGCTGGGACTCTTTTCCCTAGAGAGGCGAAGGTTGAGAGGCGACCTGATAGAAGTTTATAAAATGTTGAGAGGAATAGATAGGGTGGATTCTCAGAGGCTATTTGCCCGGGTTGAAATGGTCACTACGAGAGGACACAGATTTAAGGTGCGGGGAGGGAAGTACAGAGGTGATGTTAGGGGTAAGTTTTTCACTCAGAGGGTGGTGAGTGAATGGAATCGGCTGCCGTCATTGGTGGTGGAGGCGAACTCGCTGGGGTCTTTTAAAAGACTTCTGAATGAGTATATGGGGTTTAATGGGATTGGGGGTTATAGATAGGTCTATAGAGTGGTGGGGTTGATGTGATCGGCGCAACTCGAGGGCCGAAGGACCTGTTTGTGCTGTAATGTTCTATGTTCTATGGAGACATGGTTGCAAGGTGACAAGGACTGGGAGCTGAATGTCCAGGGGTAACGAGTGTTGAGGAAGGGTAGACGGGAGGAAAAAGGGGGAGGGGTAGCTCTGGTGATTAAGGATAGCATCAGGGTGGTAGTAAGGGAAGATATAGGTTCCAAAGAGCAGAACGTGGAATCGTTGTGGGTGGAGATAAGAAACAGCAAGGGAAGGAAGACGCTGGTGGGTGTCGTCTATAGGCCCCCAAATAATGACCTGGATGTGAGGCGGGCTATAAATACACAAATAAATGATGCATGCAGGAATGGAACGGCGATAATTATGGGGGATTTCAATCTACATATTGATTGGTCGACCCATGTTGGACGCAGTGGGCTTGAGGAAGAGTTCTTGGAATGCTGCCGGGATAGTTTCCTGGAACAGTGTGTGCTGGAGCCAATGAGGGAGCGAGCTATCTTAGATCTGGTGTTATGTAATGAGGCGTGTAGAATTAGGGACCTTGTTGTGAGGGATCCTCTTGGGAAGAGTGATCATCGTATGATGGAGTTTTTGATGCAGATGGAGGATGAGAAAGTAGGATCCCGGACCTGTGTCCTTTGTCTAAACAGACAATGATAGGATGAGAGAGAAATTGGTGAATGTAGATTGGGGGCGCAGATTGGAAGGTAGGACTGCTGAGGAACAGTGGAGGATCTTTAAGGAGATCTTTCTTGGTGCTCAGCAGAAATTTATTCCAATGGTAAAGAAGGATCGTAGGAGAAGAGATAATCAGCCATGGATAACGAAGGGGATAAAGGAGAGTATTAAATTAAAAGCTGATGCGTTTAGAGTGGCTAAAAGTAGTGGGCGAGTCGAGGATTGGGAGAGGTTTAAATATCAACAAAGAATGACGAAGAAGTTGATAAAGAAAGGAAGGATAGACTATGAATCTAGGCTAGCGCTAAATATAAAAAAAATAAGAGTTTTTATAAATATATAAAAAGGAGGAGGCTGGCTAGGGTGAATGTTGGACCCTTAGAGAATGAGAGGGGGGATTTAGTGGTGGGGGATGAGCAAATGGCTGAGGCCTTGAATAAGTTTTTTGCTTCGGTCTTCACGGAGGAGGACGCGAATAGTTTGCCGGGTATTAACGATGCAAAGATGGTAGGAGTTGAGGGCCTGAATGAGATCATTGTCACGAGAGACATAGTGCTCGACAGACTAGTGGGACTGATGGTGGACAAGTCCCCAGGACTGGATGGAATGCATCCCAGGGTTCTGAAGGAAATGGCAGAGGTGATAGTGGATGCCTTAGTGATTATTTTCCAAACCTCGCTGGATTCCGGGGAAGTGCCGGAAGATTGGAAAACGGCTAATGTTACGCCGTTGTTTAAAAAGCATAGTAGGCAAAAGGCAGGGAATTATAGGCCGGTTAGTTTAACGTCTGTTGTAGGAAAAATGCTTGAACCCGTCATCAAAGAAGAAATAGCGAGGCATCTTGAGAAGAATTGTTTGATAGAGCAGATGCAGCACGGTTTCATTAAGGGGAAGTCGTGTCTGACAAATTTATTGGAATTCTATGAGGATGTGTCTAGTGCGGTGGAGGAGGGGAACCGGTGGGATGTGGTGTTTATGATTTTCAGAAGGCGCCGCACAAAAGGTTGGGGGCATGGAGTTGGGGGTAGGGTGTTAGCGTGGATAGAGGATTGGCTGTCTAATAGGAGGCAGAGAGTGGGGGTCAATGGGTGCTATTCGGATTGGCGGTTGGTGACTAGTGGAGTGCCCTAGGGATCGGTGCTGGGGCCTCAGCTATTTACCATTTATATAGATGATCTGGAGGAGGGAGCTGAGTGTAAGGTGTTGAAATTTGCTGATGACACAAAGATAAGTGGAAAAGCAAATTGTGCAGAGGGTGTAGAAAGTCTGCAGAGGGATCTGATAGGCTGAACGAGTGGGCAAGGACCTGGCAGATGGAATACAATGTTGGCAAGTGTGAGGTTCTCCACTTTGGCAGGAATAATAGTAGGAAGGACTACTACTTGCAGGGCGAAAAGCTGCAGCATGCAAGTTACTTACCTTGGCAGTTGTGCTTTCACTTGCTTCTGACACAAGTTATGGTACCGTTCAACCTTCAGGAAGCCTTGGTTCAACATCCGCTGACAAACTGCATCCATCCGCTTACAAACCTGAGGAAATGACAGAGCAAAATGTTGGTCCACTCCGTATATTTATCCAATTCCAGCATGCTACATCCATGCATTATTCATTACAGCCTTTCTTTCTACTGCAAGGGAAGAGTTTACTCCAGTCTCTCTCTCCCCCTCTGGGCTGTTATTTATTTCAGTCTCTCTCTCTCTGGAGTGTTATTTATTCCAGCCTCTCTCTCTCTGGGCTGTTATTTATTCCAGTCTCTCTCTCCTTGGGGTTTTATTTATTCCAGTCCCTCTCTCTGGGGTGTTATTTATTCCAGTCCCTCTCTCTGGGGTTTTATTTATTCCAGTCTCTCTCTCCCCCTCTGGGCTGTTATTTATTCCAGTCTCTCTCTCTCTGGGGTTTTATTTATTCCAGTCCCTCTCTCTGGGGTGTTATTTATTCCAGTCCCTCTCTCTGGGGTTTTATTTATTCCAGTCTCTCTCTCTGGGGTGTTATTTATTCCAGTCTCTCTCTCTCTCTCTCTCTGGGGTGTTATTTATTCCAGTCTCTCTCTCTGGGGTTTTATTTATTCCAGTCTCTCTCTCCCCCTCTGGGCTGTTATTTATTCCAGTCTCTCTCTCTCTGGGGTGTTATTTATTCCAGTCTCTCTCTCTCTGGGGTGTTATTTATTCCAGTCTCTCTCTCTCTCTCTCTCTGGGGTGTTATTTATTCCAGTCTCTCTCTCTGGGGTTTTATTTATTCCAGTCTCTCTCTCCCCCTCTGGGCTGTTATTTATTCCAGTCTCTCTCTCTCTGGGGTTTTATTTATTCCAGTCTCTCTCTCTGGGCTGTTATTTATTCCAGTCTCTCTCTCCTTGGGTTTTATTTATTCCAGTCTCTCTCTCTCTTTCTGGGGTTTTATTTATTCCAGTGTCTCTCTCTCTCTCTCTCTGGGGTTTTATTTATTCCAGTCTCTCTCTCTCTCTGGGGTGTTATTTATTCCAGTCTCTCTCTCTCTCTGGGGTGTTATTTATTCCAGTCTCTCTCTCTCTCTCTCTCTGGGGTTTTATTTATTCCAGTCTCTCTCTCTCTGGGGTTTTATTTATTCCAATCTCTCTCTCTCTGGGGTGTTATTTATTCCAGTCTCTCTCTCTCTCTGGGGTGTTATTTATTCCAGTCTCTCTCTCCTTGGGATGTTATTTATTCCAGACTCTCTCTCTCTCTCTCCTTGGGGTGTTATTTATTCCAGACTCTCTCTCTCTCTCTCTCTCTCTATGGGATGTTATTTATTCCAGACTCTCTCTCTCTCTCTCTCCTTGGGGTGTTATTTATTCCAGACTCTCTCTCTGTCTCCTTGGGGTGTTATTTATTCCATCTCTCTCTCTCTCTCCTTGGGGTGTTATTTATTCCACTCTCTCTCCTTGGGATGTTAAATTAAAAGCGGAGGAGTTTAGAGTAGCTAAGAGCAGTGGGCGAGAAGAGGATTGGGAAAGGTTTAAATGTCAACAAAGATTGACAAAGAAATTGATAAAGGAGGGTAGGAGAAGCTATGAGGCTGGGCTAGCACTTAATATAAAAAAGGATAGCAAGAGTTTTTATAAATATATAAAACGGAAGAGGCTGGCTAGGGTAAACGTTGGTCCTTTAGAGGATGAGAAAGGGGAGCTAGTGGTAGGGGATAGGGATATGGCTAAGGTCTTGAATAACTTCTTTGTTTCTGTCTTCACGGAGGAGGACGTGAATAATTTGCCGGGTGTTAGCGATGGAAAGGTGGTAGGAATGGAGGGTCTTAATGACATTACTGTTACTAGAGAGGTGGTGCTCGACAGACTGGAGGGGCTGATTGTGGACAAGTCCCCAGGACCGGATGGAATGCATCCGAGGGTTCTGAAAGAAATGGCGGAGGTGATAGTGGATGCCTTGGTGGTTATTTTCCAGACGTCGCTGGATTCCGGGGAAGTGCCGGAAGATTGGAAAACGGCTAATGTTACGCCGTTGTTTAAGAAGGGTGCCAGGCAAAAGGCGGGGAATTATAGGCCGGTTAGTTTAACGTCTGTGGTAGGTAAAATGTTAGAAACCGTCATTAAGGAGGAAATAGCGAGGCATCTTGAGGGGAATTGCTTGATAGGGCGGACGCAACACGGTTTCATTAAAGGGAAGTCGTGTCTGACAAATTTACTGGAGTTCTATGAGGATGTGTCTAGGGCAGTGGATGGAGGAGAGCCGGTGGATGTGGTCTTTCTGGATTTTCAGAAGGCGTTTGACAAGGTACCTCACAAGAGGTTATTGCAGAAGGTCAGGGGACATGGAGTTGGGGGTAGGGTGTTAGCGTGGATAGAGGATTGGTTGTCAAATAGGAGGCAGAGAGTGGGGGTCAATGGATGCTATTCGGATTGGCGGTTGGTGACTAGTGGGGTGCCCCAGGGGTCGGTGCTGGGGCCTCAGCTATTTACCATTTATATAGATGATCTGGAGGAGGGAACCGAGTGCAGGGTGTCGAAATTTGCTGATGACACCAAGATTGGGGGAAAGGCAAATTGTGCGGAGGGTGTGGAGAGTCTGCAGAAGGATCTAGATAGGCTGGGCGAATGGGCCAGGAAATGGCAAATGGAATTTAATGTTGGCAAGTGTGAGGTGGTCCACTTTGGTAGGAGGAATGGTAGGAAGGACTATTACTTACGGGGCGAAAAACTGCAGCAGGCGACGGTGCAGAGGGACCTCGGGGTCCTTGTGCATGAGTCGCAAAAACCCAGCTTGCAGGTGCAGCAGGTGGTCAGGAAGGCGAATGGGATGCTGGCCTTCATAGTGAAGGGGATTGAATATAAAAGTAGGGAGGTCTTGCTGCAGCTGTATAGGGCATTGGTGAGGCCGCAGCTGGAGTACTGTGTGCAGTTTTGGGCGCCGCACCTGCGCAAGGATGTTTTGGCCCTGGAGGGAGTGCAGAGTAAGTTTACTCGGCTGATACCGGAGTTGAGGGGATTGAGCTATGAGGAGAGGCTGAATAAACTAGGCTTGTACTCGTTAGAGTTTAGAAGAATGAGGGGAGATCTCATTGAGACGTATAAGATGATGAATGGGATGGATAGGATAGAGGTGGAGAGACTGTTCCCGCTCAAAAAAGACAGTAGGACTAGGGGGCACAGCCTCAAGATAAAGGGGGGGCGGTTTAGAACAGAGTTGAGGAGGAACTTCTTCACTCAAAGGGTGGTGAATCTCTGGAATTCTCTGCCCGTTGAAGTGGTGGAGGCTGCCTCGCTAAATATTTTTAAGAAACGGGTTGATGGGTTTTTGATAAGAGAAGGGATTAAGGGTTATGGGGAGAGGGCGGGAAGGTGGAGCTGAGTCACGACAGATCAGCCATGATCTTATTGAATGGCGGGGCAGGCTCGAAGGGCCAGATGGCCTACTCCTGCTCCTATTTCTTATGTTCTTATGTTATTTATTCCAGACTCTCTCTCTCTCTCCTTGGGGTGTTATTTATTCCAGACTCTCTCTCTCTCTCTCTCCATGGGATGTTATTTATTCCAGACTCTCTCTCTCTCTCTCTCCTTGGGGTTTTATTTATTCCAGTCTCTCTCTCTCTCTCTCTCTCTGGGGTGTTATTTATTCCAGTCTCTCTCTCTCTCTCTCTGAGGTGTTATTTATTCCAGTCTCTCTCTCCTTGGGATGTTATTTATTCCAGTCTCTCTCTCCTTGGGATGTTATTTATTCCAGACTCTCTCTCTCTCTCCATGGGATGTTATTTATTCCAGACTGTCTCTCTCTCTCTCCTTGGGATGTTATTTATTCCAGACTCTCTCTCTCTCCTTGGGGTGTTATTTATTCCAGACTCTCACTCTGGGGCGTTATTTATTCCAGTTACTCTCTCTCTCTGGGGTGTTATTTATTCCAGTTTCTCTCTCTCTCAGGTGTTATTTATTCCAGTCTCTCTCTCTCTGGGGTGTTATTTATTCCAGTCTCTCTCTCCTTGGGGTGTTATTTATTCCAGTCTCTCTCTCCTTCGGATGTTATTTATTCCAGACTCTTTCTCTCTCTCCTTGGGGTGTTATTTATTCCAGACTCTCTCTCTCTCCTTGGGGTGTTATTTATTCCAGACTCTCACTCTGGGGCGTTATTTATTCCAGTTACTCTCTCTCTCTGTGGTGTTATTTATTCCAGTTTCTCTCTCTCTCAGGTGTCATTTATTCCAGTCTCTCTCTCTCTCTGGGGTGTTATTTATTCCAGTCTCTCTCTCCTTGGGATGTTATTTATTCCAGACCCTCTCTCTCCTTGGGGTGTTATTTATTCCAGACTCTCTCTCTCTCTCCATGGGATGTTATTTCTTCCAGACTCTCTCTCTCTCCTTGGGGTGTTATTTATTCCAGACTCTCTCTCTCTCCATGGGATGTTATTTCTTCCAGATCCTCTCTCTCTCTCTCCTTGGGATGTTATTTCTTCCAGACTCTTTCTCTCTCCTTGGGGTGTTATTTATTCCAGACTCTCTCTCTCTCTCTCCTTGGGATGTTATTTATTCCAGACTCTCTCTCTCTCTCCTTGGGGTGTTATGTATTCCAGACTCTCTCTCTCCATGGGATGTTATTTATTCCAGACTCTCTCTCTCTCTCCTTGGGATGTTATTTATTCCAGACTCTCTCTCTCCTTGGGATGTTATTTATTCCAGACTCTCTCTCTCTCTCTCTCTCTCTCTCCATGGGATGTTATTTATTCCAGACTCTCTCTCTCTCTCCTTGGGATGTTATTTATTCCAGACTCTCTCTCTCCTTGGGATGTTATTTATTCCAGACTCTCTCTCTCTCTCCTTGGGATGTTATTTATTCCAGACTCTCTCTCTCCTTGGGATGTTATTTATTCCAGACTCTCTCTCTCTCTCTCTCTCCTTGGGGTGTTATTTATTCCAGACTCTCTCTCTCTCTCTCCTTGGGATGTTATTTATTCCAGACTCTCTCTCTCTCCATGGGATGTTATTTATTCCAGACTCTCTCTCTCTCTCCTTGGGATGTTATTTATTCCAGACTCTCTCTCTCTCTCTCCTTGGGGTGTTATGTATTCCAGACTCTCTCTCTCCATGGGATGTTATTTATTCCAGACTCTCTCTCTCCATGGGATGTTATTTATTCCAGACTCTCTCTCTCTCTCCTTGGGGTGTTATTTATTCCAGACTCTCTCTCTCTCTCTCTCCTTGGGATGTTATTTATTCCAGACTCTCTCTCTCTCTCCTTGGGATGTTATTTATTCCAGACTCTCTCTCTCCATGGGATGTTATTTATTCCAGACTCTCTCTCTCTCTCTCCTTGGGGTGTTATTTATTCCAGACTCTCTCTCTCTCTCTCTCTCCTTGGGATGTTATTTATTCCAGACTCTCTCTCTCTCTCCTTGGGATGTTATTTATTCCAGACTCTCTCTCTCCTTGGGGTGTTATTTATTCCAGACTCTCTCTCTCTCTCCTTGGGGTGTTATTTATTCCAGTCTCTCTCTCTCTCTCCTTGGGGTGTTATTTCTTCCAGATCCTCTCTCTCTCTCCTTGGGATGTTATTTATTCCAGACTCTCTCTCTCTCTCCTTGGGATGTTATTTATTCCAGACTCTCTCTCTCTCTCCTTGGGGTGTTATTTATTCCAGACTCTCTCTCTCTTTGGGATGTTATTTATTCCAGACTCTCTCTGTCTCTCCTTGGGGTGTTATTTATTCCAGACTCTCTCTCTCTCTCCATGGGATGTTATTTATTCCAGACTCTCTCTCTCTCTCTCCTTGGGGTGTTATTTATTCCAGACTCTCTCTCGCTCTCTCTCTCCATGGGATGTTATTTATTCCAGACTCTCTCTCTCTCTCTCTCTCTCCTTGGGATGTTATTTATTCCAGACTCTCTCTCTCTCTCTCTCTCCATGGGATGTTATTTATTCCAGTCTCTCTCTCTCTCTCTCTCCATGGGATGTTATTTATTCCAGTCTCTCTCTCTCTCTGGGGTGTTATTTATTCCAGTCTCTCTCTCCTTGGGATGTTATTTATTCCAGTCTCTCTCTCCTTGGGATGTTATTTATTCCAGACTCTCTCTCTCTCTCTCCTTGGGGTGTTATTTATTCCAGTCTCTCTCTCCTTGGGATGTTATTTATTCCAGTCTCTCTCTCCTTGGGATGTTATTTATTCCAGACTCTCTCTCTCTCTCCTTGGGGTGTTATTTATTCCAGATTCTCTCTCTCTCTCTCCGTGGGATGTTATTTCTTCCAGACTCTCTCTCTCCCCTTGGGGTGCTATTTATTCCAGATTCTCTCTCTCTCTCCTTGGGGTGTTATTTATTCCAGACTCCCTCTCTCCCCTTGAAGTGCTTTCTATTCCAGACTCTCTCTCTCCTTGGGGTGTTATCGACCCCAGACTCTCTCTCTCTCCCTCCTTGGGGTGTTATTGATTCCAGTCTCTCTCTCTCTGGGCATGATCGATTCCAGTTTCTCTCTGGGCGCGATCGATTCCAGTCTCTCTCTCTCTGGGTTTTATTGAGCCCAGTCCCTCTCTCTCTGGGCGTTATTGATCCCAGTCCCTCTCTCTCTGGATGTTATTGATCCCAGTCCCCCACTCTCTCTGGGTGTTATTGATCCCAGACCCTCTCTCTCTCTGGGTGTGACAGATCCCAGTCCCTCTCTCTCTCTCTGGATGTTATTAATCCCAGTCTCTCTCTCTCTGGGTGTTATTGATCCCAGTCTCTCTCTCTCTGGGTGTTACTGATCCCAGTCCCTCCCTCTCTCTCTCTCTGGGTGTTATTGATCCCAGTCTCTCTCTCTCTGGGTGTTACTGATCCCAGTCCCTCCCTCTCTCTCTCTCTGGGTGTTATTGATCCCAGTCCCTCTCTGTCCCCCTGGGCGTTATTGATCCCTCTCTCTCTCTCTCTCTGGGTGTTACTGATCCCTCTCCCTCTCTCTCTGGGTGTTATTGATCCCAGTCCCTCTCTCTGGGTGTTACTGATCCCAGTCCCTCTCTCTGGGTGTTATTGATCCCAGTCCCTCCCTCTCTCTGGGTGTTACTGATCCCAGTCCCTCCCTCTCTCTGGGTGTTACTGATCCCAGTTCCTCTCTCTGGGTGTTACTGATCCCAGTCCCTCTCTCTGGGTGTTATTGATCCCAGTCCCTCCCTCTCTCTGGGTGTTACTGATCCCAGTCCCTCTCTCTGGGTGTTATTGATCCCAGTCCCTCTCTCTCTCTGGGTGTCACTGATCCCAGTCCCTCTCTCTGGGTGTTATTGATCCCAGTCCCTCTCTCTCTCTGGGTGTTACTGATCCCAGTCCCTCTCTCTGGGTGTTATTGATCCCAGTCCCTCTCTCTCTCTGGGTGTTACTGATCCCAGTCCCTCTCTCTGGGTGTTATTGATCCCAGTCCCTCCCTCTCTCTGGGTGTTACTGATCCCAGTCCCTCTCTCTGGGTGTTACTGATCCCAGTCCTTCTCTCTGGGTGTTACTGATCCCAGTCCTTCTCTCTGGGTGTTACTGATCCCAGTCCCTCTCTCTGGGTGTTATTGATCCCAGTCTCTCTCTGTCCCCCTGGGCGCTATTGATCCCTCTCTCTCTCTCTCTCTCTGGGTGTTATTGATCCCTCTCTCTCTCTCTCTGGGTGTTATTGATCCCAGTCCCCCTCTCTCTCTCTCTGGGTGGTATTGATACCAGTCCCTTTGTCTCTCTCTGTGGGGGTGTTTTTGATCTCAGTCCCTCTCTCTCTCTCTGGGTATTATTGATCCCAGTCCCTGTCACCCTCTCTCTGGGTGTTATTCACCTGACGAAGAGGGTAACCTCGAAAGCTTGCTTGCTTGTGAGAATATTATCAAATAAATCGGTTGGACTAAAACCCGGTGTTGTCAGACTTTTTACTGTGTTATTGATCCCACTCCTTCCCTCTCTGGGTGTTACTGATCCCAGTCCCTCTCTCTGGGTGTTACTGATCCCAGTCTCTCTCTCTGGGTGTTATTGATCCCAGTCCCTCTCTCTGGGTGTTACTGATCCCAGTCCCTCTCTGGGTGTTACTGATCCCAGTCCGTATCTCTCTCTGGGTGTTATTGATCCCAGTCCCCCTCTCACTCTGGGTGTTACTGGTCCCAGTCCGTATCTCTCTCTGGGTGTTATTGATCCCAGTCCCTCTGTCTCTCTGGGTGTTATTGATCCCAGTCCCCCTCTATCTCTCTCTGGGTGTTATTGATCCCAGTCCCTCTCTCTGGGTGTTACTGATCCCAGTCCCACTCTCGGGGAGTTACTGATCCCAGTCCCTCTCTCTGGGTGTTATTGATCCCAGTCCCTCTCTCTGGGTGTTACTGATCCCAGTCCCTCTCTCTGGGTGTTACTGATCCCAGTCCCCCTCTCTCTCTCTCTCTCGGTGTTATTGATCCCAGTAACTCTCTCTCTCTGGGTGTTATTGATCCCAGTCCCTCTCTCTGGGTGTTACTGATCCCAGTCCCTCTCTCTGGGTGTTACTGATCCCAGTCCCCCTCTCTCTCTCTCTCGGTGTTATTGATCCCAGTCCCTCTCTCTCTCTGGGTGTTACTGATCCCAGTCCCTCTCTCTGGGTGTGAGTGATCCCAGTCCCTCTCTCTCTCTGGGTGTTAGTGATCCCAGTCGCTCTCTCTGGGTGTTACTGATCGCAGTCCCCCTCTCTCTCTCTCTGGGTGTTATTGATCCCAGTCCCTCTCTCTGGGTGTTACTGATCCCAGTCCCACTCTCGGGGAGTTACTGATCCCAGTCCCTCTCTCTGGGTGTTATTGATCCCAGTCCCTCTCTCTGGGTGTTACTGATCCCAGTCCCTCTCTCTGGGTGTTACTGATCCCAGTCCCCCTCTCTCTCTCTCTCTCGGTGTTATTGATCCCAGTCCCTCTCTCTGGGTGTTACTGATCCCAGTCCCTCTCTCTGGGTGTTACTGATCCCAGTCCCCCTCTCTCTCTCTCTCGGTGTTATTGATCCCAGTCCCTCTCTCTCTCTGGGTGTTACTGATCCCAGTCCCTCTCTCTGGGTGTGACTGATCCCAGTCCCTCTCTCTCTCTGGGTGTTAGTGATCCCAGTCGCTCTCTCTGGGTGTTACTGATCGCAGTCCCCCTCTCTCTCTCTCTGGGTGTTATTGATCACAGTCCCTCTCTCTGGGTGTTATTGATCCCAGTCCCTCTCTCTGGGTGTTACCGATCCCAGTCCCTCTCTCTGGGTGTTACTGATCCCAGTCCCTCTCTCTGGGTGTTACTGATCCCAGTCCCTCTCTCTCTCTGGGTGTTAATGATCCCAGTCCCTCTCTCTGGGTGTTACTGATCCCAGTCTCTCTCTCTGGGTGATCCCAGTCTCTCTCGGGGTGTTACTGATCCCAGTCCCTCTCTCTGGGTGTTACTGATCCCAGTCCCTCTCTCTGGGTGTTACTGATCCCAGTCCCTCTCTCCGGGTGTTCCTGATCCCAGTCGCTCTCTGGGTGTTACTTATCCCAGTCCCTCTCTCTGGGTGTTACTGATCCCACTCCCTCTCTCTGGGTGTTACTGATCCCAGTCGCTCTCTGGGTGTTACTGATCCCAGTCCCTCTCTCTGGGTGTTACTGATCCCAGTCCCTCTCTCTGGGTGTTACTGATCCCAGTCCCTCTCTCTGGGTGTTATTGATCCCAGTCCCTCTCTCTGGGTGTTACTGATCCCAGTCGCTCTCTCTGGGTGTTACTGATCGCAGTCCCTCTCTCTGGGTGTTATTGATCCCAGTCCCCCTCTCTCTCTGGGTGTTACTGATCCCAGTCCCTCTCTCTGGGTGTTGCTGATCCCAGACCCTCTCTGTCTGGGTGTTACTGATCCCAGTCCCTCTCTCTGGGTGTTACTGATCCCAGTCCCTCTCTCTCCGGGTGTTACTGATCCCAGTCGCTCTCTCTGGGTGTTACTGATCCCACTCCCTCTCTCTCTGGGTATTACTGATCCCAGTCCCTCTCTGGGTGTCCCTCTCTGGGCGGTTTAGAACAGAGTTGAGGAGGAACTTCTTCACTCAAAGGGTGGTGAATCTCTGGAATTCTCTGCCCGTTGAAGTGGTGGAGGCTGCCTCGCTAAATATTTTTAAGAAACGGGTTGATGGGTTTTTGATAAGAGAAGGGATTAAGGGTTATGGGGAGAGGGCGGGAAGGTGGAGCTGAGTCACGACAGATCAGCCATGATCTTATTGAATGGCGGGGCAGGCTCGAAGGGCCAGATGGCCTACTCCTGCTCCTATTTCTTATGTTCTTATGTTCTCTGGGTGTTACTGATCCCAGTCCCTCTCTCTCTGGGTGTTACTGATCCCAGTCGCTCTCTCTGGATGTTACTGATCCCACTCCCTCTCTCTCTGGGTGTTACTGATCCCAGTCCCTCTCTCTCTGGGTGTTACTGATCCCATTCCCTCTCTCTGGGTGTTACTGATCCCAGTCCCTCTCTGGGTGTTACTGATCCCAGTCCCTCTCTCTGGGTGTTACTGATCCCAGTCCCTCTCTCTGGGTGTTATTGATCCCAGTCCCTCACTCTGGGTGTTCCTGATCCCAGTACCTCTCTCTGGGTGTTCCTGATCCCAGTACCTCTCTGGGTGTTACTGATCCCAGTTCCTCTCTCTGGGTGTTACTGATCCCAGTCCCTCTGTCTGGGTGTTACTGATCCCAGTCCCTCTCTCTGGGTGTTACTGATTCCAGTCCCTCTCTCTGGGTGTTACTGATTCCAGTCTCTCTCTGGGTGTTGCTGATCCCAGTCGATCTCTCTGGGTGTTACTGATCCCAGTCCCTCTCTCTGGGTGTTACTGATCCCAGTCCCTCTCTCTGGGTGTTACTGATCCCAGTCCCTCTCTCTGGGTGTTGCTGATCCCAGTCCATCTCTCTGGGTGTTACTGATCCCAGTCCCTCTCTCTGGGTGTTACTGATCCCAGTCCCTCTCTCTGGGTGTTACTGATCCCAGTCCCTCTCTCTGGGTGTTACTGATCCCAGTCCCTCTCTCTGGGTGTTACTGATCCCAGTCCCTCTCTCTGGGTGTTACTGATCCCAGTCCCTCTCTCTGGGTGTTTCTGATCCCAGTCCCTCTCTCTGGGTGTTACTGATCCCAGTCCCTCTCTCTGGGTGTTACTGATCCCAGACCCTCTCTCTGGGTGATCCCAGTCCCATTCTCTGGGTGTTACTGATCCCAGTCCCTCTCTCTGGGTGTTACTGATCCCAGTCCCTCCCTCTGGGTGATCCCAGTCGCTCTCTCTGGGTGTTACTGATCCCACTCCCTCTCTCTCTGGGTGTTACTGATCCCAGTACCTCTCTCTCTCTCTCTGGGTGTTACTGATCCCAGTCCCTCTCTCTGGGTGTTACTGATCCCAGTCCCTCTCTCTGGGTGTTACTGATCCCAGTCCCTCTCTCTGGGTGTTACTGATCCCAGTCCCTCTCTCTGGGTGTTACTGATCCCAGTCCCTCCCTCTGGGTGTTACTGAACCCAGTCTCTCTCTGGGTGTTACTGATCCCAGTCCCTCTCTCTGGGTGTTACTGATCCCAGTCCCTCTCTCTGGGTGTTACTGATCCCAGTCGCTCTCTCTCGGTGTTACTGATCCCACTCCCTCTCTCTCTGGGTGTTACTGATCCCAGTCTCTCTCTGGGTGTTACTGATCCCAGTCCCTCTCTCTGGGTGTTACTGATCCCAGTCCCTCTCTCTGGGCGTTACTGATCCCAGTCCCTCTCTCTGGGTGTTACTGATCCCAGTCCCCCTCTCTCTGGGTGTTACTGATCCCATTCCCTCTCTCTGGGTGTTACTGATCCCAGTCTCTCTCTGGGTGTTACTGATCCCTCTCTCTCTCTGGGTGTTACTGATCCCAGTCTCTCTCTGGGTGTTACTGATCCCTCTCTCTCTCTGGGTGTTACTGATCCCAGTCGATCTCTCTGGGTGTTACTGATCCCAGTCCCTCTCTCTGGGTGTTACTGATCCCAGTCCCTCTCTCTGGGTGTTACTGATCCCAGTCCCTCTCTCTGGGTGTTACTGATCCCAGTCCCTCTCTCTGGGTGTTACTGATCCCAGTCCCTCTCTCTGGGTGTTACTGATCCCAGTCCCTCTCTCTGGGTGTTACTGATCCCAGTCCCTCTCTCTGGGTGTTACTGATCCCAGTCTCTCTCTGGGTGTTACTGATCCCAGTCCCTCTCTCTGGGTGTTACTGATCCCAGTCCCTCTCTCTGGGCGTTACTGATCCCAGTCCCTCTCTCTGGGTGTTACTGATCCCAGTCCCCCTCTCTCTGGGTGTTACTGATCCCATTCCCTCTCTCTGGGTGTTACTGATCCCAGTCTCTCTCTGGGTGTTACTGATCCCTCTCTCTCTCTGGGTGTTACTGATCCCAGTCTCTCTCTGGGTGTTACTGATCCCTCTCTCTCTCTGGGTGTTACTGATCCCAGTCGATCTCTCTGGGTGTTACTGATCCCAGTCCCTCTCTCTGGGTGTTACTGATCCCAGTCCCTCTCTCTGGGTGTTACTGATCCCAGTCCCTCTCTCTGGGTGTTACTGATCCCAGTCCCTCTCTCTGGGTGATCCCAGTCCCTCTCTCTGGGTGTTACTGATCCCAGTCCATCTCTCTGGGTGTTACTGATCCCAGTCCCTCTCTCTGGGTGTTACTGATCCCAGTCCCTCTCTCTGGGCGTTACTGATCCCAGTCCCTCTCTCTGGGTGTTACTGATCCCAGTCCCCCTCTCTCTGGGTGTTACTGATCCCATTCCCTCTCTCTGGGTGTTACTGATCCCAGTCTCTCTCTGGGTGTTACTGATCCCTCTCTCTCTCTGGGTGTTACTGATCCCAGTCTCTCTCTGGGTGTTACTGATCCCTCTCTCTCTCTGGGAGTTACTGATCCCAGTCAATCTCTCTGGGTGTTACTGATCCCAGTCCCTCTCTCTGGGTGTTACTGATCCCAGTCCCTCTCTCTGGGTGTTACTGATCCCAGTCCCTCTCTCTGGGTGTTACTGATCCCAGTCCCTCTCTCTGGGCGTTACTGATCCCAGTCCCTCTCTCTGGGTGTTACTGATCCCAGTCCCCCTCTCTCTGGGTGTTACTGATCCCATTCCCTCTCTCTGGGTGTTACTGATCCCAGTCTCTCTCTGGGTGTTACTGATCCCTCTCTCTCTCTGGGTGTTACTGATCCCAGTCTCTCTCTGGGTGTTACTGATCCCTCTCTCTCTCTGGGTGTTACTGATCCCAGTCGATCTCTCTGGGTGTTACTGATCCCAGTCCCTCTCTCTGGGTGTTACTGATCCCAGTCCCTCTCTCTGGGTGTTACTGATCCCAGTCCCTCTCTCTGGGTGTTACTGATCCCAGTCCCTCTCTCTGGGTGTTACTGATCCCAGTCCCTCTCTCTGGGTGTTACTGATCCCAGTCCCTCTCTCTGGGTGTTACTGATCCCAGTCCCTCTCTCTGGGTGTTACTGATCCCAGTCCCTCTCTCTGGGTGTTACTGATCCCAGTCCCTCTCTCTGGGTGTTACTGATCCCAGTCCCTCTCTCTGGGTGTTACTGATCCCAGTCCCTCTCTCTGGGTGTTACTGATCCCAGTCCCTCTCTCTGGGTGATCCCAGTCCCTCTCTCTGGGTGTTACTGATCCCAGTCCATCTCTCTGGGTGTTACTGATCCCAGTCCCTCTCTCTGGGTGTTACTGATCCCAGTCCCTCTCTCTGGGCGTTACTGATCCCAGTCCCTCTCTCTGGGTGTTACTGATCCCAGTCCCCCTCTCTCTGGGTGTTACTGATCCCATTCCCTCTCTCTGGGTGTTACTGATCCCAGTCTCTCTCTGGGTGTTACTGATCCCTCTCTCTCTCTGGGTGTTACTGATCCCAGTCTCTCTCTGGGTGTTACTGATCCCTCTCTCTCTCTGGGAGTTACTGATCCCAGTCAATCTCTCTGGGTGTTACTGATCCCAGTCCCTCTCTCTGGGTGTTACTGATCCCAGTCCCTCTCTCTGGGTGTTACTGATCCCAGTCCCTCTCTCTGGGTGTTACTGATCCCAGTCCCTCTCTCTGGGTGTTACTGATCCCAGTCCCTCTCTCTGGGTGTTACTGATCCCAGTCCCTCTCTCTGGGTGTTACTGATCCCAGTCCCTCTCTCTGGGTGTTACTGATCCCAGTCCCTCTCTCTGGGTGTTACTGATCCCAGTCCCTCTCTCTGGGTGTTACTGATCCCAGTCCCTCTCTCTGGGTGTTACTGATCCCAGTCCCTCTCTCTGGGTGTTACTGATCCCAGTCCCTCTCTCTGGGTGATCCCAGTCCCTCTCTCTGGGTGTTACTGATCCCAGTCCATCTCTCTGGGTGTTACTGATCCCAGTCCCTCTCTCTGGGTGTTACTGATCCCAGTCCCTCTCTCTGGGTGTTACTGATCCCAGTCCCTCTCTCTGGATGTTACTGATCCCAGTCCCTCTCTCTGGGTGATCCCAGTCCCTCTCTCTGGGTGATCCCAGTCCCTCTCTCTGGGTGATCCCAGTCCCTCTCTCTGGGTGATCCCAGTCCCTCTCTCTGGGTGATCCCAGTCCCTCTCTCTGGGTGATCCCAGTCCCTCTCTCTGGGTGATCCCAGTCCCTCTCTCTGGGTGATCCCAGTCCCTCTCTCTGGGTGATCCCAGTCCCTCTCTCTGGGTGATCCCAGTCCCTCTCTCTGGGTGATCCCAGTCCCTCTCTCTGGGTGATCCCAGTCCCTCTCTCTGGGTGTTACTGATCCCAGACCCTCTCTCAGGGTGTTACTGATCCCAGTCCCTCTCTCTGGGTGTTACTGATCCCAGTCCCTCTCTCTGGGTGTTACTGATCCCAGTCCCTCTCTCTGGGTGTTACTGATACCAGTCCATCTCTCTGGGTGATCCCAGTCCCTCTCTCTGGGTGATCCCAGTCCCTCTCTCTGGGTGTTACTGATCCCAGTCCATCTCTCTGGGTGTTACTGATCCCAGTCCCTCTCTCTGGGTGTTACTGATCCCAGTCCCTCTCTCTGGGTGTTACTGATCCCAGTCCCTCTCTCTGGGTGTTACTGATCCCAGTCCCTCTCTCTGGGTGTTACTGATCCCAGTCCCTCTCTCTGGATGTTACTGATCCCAGTCCCTCTCTCTGGGTGTTACTGATCCCAGTCCCTCTCTCTGGGTGATCACTGTCCCTCTCTCTGGGTGATCCCAGTCCCTCTCTCTGGGTGATCCCAGTCCCTCTCTCTGGGTGATCCCAGTCCCTCTCGCTGGGTGTTACTCATCCCAGTCCCTCTCTCTGGGTGTTACTGATCCCAGTACCTCTCTCTCTCTCTCTGGGTGTTACTGATCCCAGTCCCTCTCTCTGGGTGTTACTGATCCCAGTCCCTCTCTCTGGGTGTTACTGATCCCAGTCCCTCTCTCTGGGTGTTACTGATCCCAGTCCCTCTCTCTGGGTGTTACTGATCCCAGTCCCTCCCTCTGGGTGTTACTGAACCCAGTCTCTCTCTGGGTGTTACTGATCCCAGTCCCTCTCTCTGGGTGTTACTGATCCCAGTCCCTCTCTCTGGGTGTTACTGATCCCAGTCGCTCTCTCTCGGTGTTACTGATCCCACTCCCTCTCTCTCTGGGTGTTACTGATCCCAGTCTCTCTCTGGGTGTTACTGATCCCAGTCCTTCTCTCTGGGTGTTACTGATCCCAGTCCCTCTCTCTGGGCGTTACTGATCCCAGTCCCTCTCTCTGGGTGTTACTGATCCCAGTCCCCCTCTCTCTGGGTGTTACTGATCCCATTCCCTCTCTCTGGGTGTTACTGATCCCAGTCTCTCTCTGGGTGTTACTGATCCCTCTCTCTCTCTGGGTGTTACTGATCCCAGTCTCTCTCTGGGTGTTACTGATCCCTCTCTCTCTCTGGGTGTTACTGATCCCAGTCGATCTCTCTGGGTGTTACTGATCCCAGTCCCTCTCTCTGGGTGTTACTGATCCCAGTCCCTCTCTCTGGGTGTTACTGATCCCAGTCCCTCTATCTGGGTGTTACTGATCCCAGTCCCTCTCTCTGGGTGTTACTGATCCCAGTCCCTCTCTCTGGGTGTTACTGATCCCAGTCCCTCTCTCTGGGTGTTACTGATCCCAGTCTCTCTCTCTGGGTGTTACTGATCCCAGTCTCTCTCTGGGTGTTACTGATCCCAGTCCCTCTCTCTGGGTGTTACTGATCCCAGTCCCTCTCTCTGGGCGTTACTGATCCCAGTCCCTCTCTCTGGGTGTTACTGATCCCAGTCCCCCTCTCTCTGGGTGTTACTGATCCCATTCCCTCTCTCTGGGTGTTACTGATCCCAGTCTCTCTCTGGGTGTTACTGATCCCTCTCTCTCTCTGGGTGTTACTGATCCCAGTCTCTCTCTGGGTGTTACTGATCCCTCTCTCTCTCTGGGTGTTACTGATCCCAGTCGATCTCTCTGGGTGTTACTGATCCCAGTCCCTCTCTCTGGGTGTTACTGATCCCAGTCCCTCTCTCTGGGTGTTACTGATCCCAGTCCCTCTCTCTGGGTGTTACTGATCCCAGTCCCTCTCTCTGGGTGTTACTGATCCCAGTCCCTCTCTCTGGGTGTTACTGATCCCAGTCCCTCTCTCTGGGTGTTACTGATCCCAGTCCCTCTCTCTGGGTGTTACTGATCCCAGTCCCTCTCTCTGGGTGTTACTGATCCCAGTCCCTCTCTCTGGGTGTTACTGATCCCAGTCCCTCTCTCTGGGTGTTACTGATCCCAGTCCCTCTCTCTGGGTGTTACTGATCCCAGTCCATCTCTCTGGGTGTTACTGATCCCATTCCCTCTCTCTGGGTGTTACTGATCCCAGTCTCTCTCTGGGTGTTACTGATCCCTCTCTCTCTCTGGGAGTTACTGATCCCAGTCAATCTCTCTGGGTGTTACTGATCCCAGTCCCTCTCTCTGGGTGTTACTGATCCCAGTCCCTCTCTCTGGGTGTTACTGATCCCAGTCCCTCTCTCTGGGTGTTACTGATCCCAGTCCCTCTCTCTGGGTGTTACTGATCCCAGTCCCTCTCTCTGGGTGTTACTGATCCCAGTCCCTCTCTCTGGGTGTTACTGATCCCAGTCCCTCTCTCTGGGTGTTACTGATCCCAGTCCCTCTCTCTGGGTGTTACTGATCCCAGTCCCTCTCTCTGGGTGTTACTGATCCCAGTCCCTCTCTCTGGGTGATCCCGGTCCCTCTCTCTGGGTGTTACTGATCCCAGTCCATCTCTCTGGGTGTTACTGATCCCAGTCCCTCTCTCTGGGTGTTACTGATCCCAGTCCCTCTCTCTGGGTGTTACTGATCCCATTCCCTCTCTCTGGGTGTTACTGATCCCAGTCTCTCTCTGGGTGTTACTGATCCCTCTCTCTCTCTGGGTGTTACTGATCCCAGTCTCTCTCTGGGTGTTACTGATCCCTCTCTCTCTCTGGGTGTTACTGATCCCAGTCGATCTCTCTGGGTGTTACTGATCCCAGTCCCTCTCTCTGGGTGTTACTGATCCCAGTCCCTCTCTCTGGGTGTTACTGATCCCAGTCCCTCTCTCTGGGTGTTACTGATCCCAGTCCCTCTCTCTGGGTGTTACTGATCCCAGTCCCTCTCTCTGGGTGTTACTGATCCCAGTCCCTCTCTCTGGGTGTTACTGATCCCAGTCCCTCTCTCTGGGTGTTACTGATCCCAGTCCCTCTCTCTGGGTGTTACTGATCCCAGTCCCTCTCTCTGGGTGTTACTGATCCCAGTCCCTCTCTCTGGGTGTTACTGATCCCAGTCCCTCTCTCTGGGTGTTACTGATCCCAGTCCATCTCTCTGGGTGTTACTGATCCCATTCCCTCTCTCTGGGTGTTACTGATCCCAGTCTCTCTCTGGGTGTTACTGATCCCTCTCTCTCTCTGGGAGTTACTGATCCCAGTCAATCTCTCTGGGTGTTACTGATCCCAGTCCCTCTCTCTGGGTGTTACTGATCCCAGTCCCTCTCTCTGGGTGTTACTGATCCCAGTCCCTCTCTCTGGGTGTTACTGATCCCAGTCCCTCTCTCTGGGTGTTACTGATCCCAGTCCCTCTCTCTGGGTGTTACTGATCCCAGTCCCTCTCTCTGGGTGTTACTGATCCCAGTCCCTCTCTCTGGGTGTTACTGATCCCAGTCCCTCTCTCTGGGTGTTACTGATCCCAGTCCCTCTCTCTGGGTGTTACTGATCCCAGTCCCTCTCTCTGGGTGATCCCGGTCCCTCTCTCTGGGTGTTACTGATCCCAGTCCATCTCTCTGGGTGTTACTGATCCCAGTCCCTCTCTCTGGGTGTTACTGATCCCAGTCCCTCTCTCTGGGTGTTACTGATCCCAGTCCCTCTCTCTGGATGTTACTGATCCCAGTCCCTCTCTCTGGGTGATCCCAGTCCCTCTCTCTGGGTGATCCCAGTCCCTCTCTCTGGGTGATCCCAGTCCCTCTCTCTGGGTGATCCCAGTCCCTCTCTCTGGGTGATCCCAGTCCCTCTCTCTGGGTGATCCCAGTCCCTCTCTCTGGGTGATCCCAGTCCCTCTCTCTGGGTGATCCCAGTCCCTCTCTCTGGGTGATCCCAGTCCCTCTCTCTGGGTGATCCCAGTCCCTCTCTCTGGGTGATCCCAGTCCCTCTCTCTGGGTGATCCCAGTCCCTCTCTCTGGGTGATCCCAGTCCCTCTCTCTGGGTGATCCCAGTCCCTCTCTCTGGGTGTTACTGATCCCAGACCCTCTCTCAGGGTGTTACTGATCCCAGTCCCTCTCTCTGGGTGTTACTGATCCCAGTCCCTCTCTCTGGGTGTTACTGATCCCAGTCCCTCTCTCTGGGTGTTACTGATACCAGTCCATCTCTCTGGGTGATCCCAGTCCCTCTCTCTGGGTGATCCCAGTCCCTCTCTCTGGGTGTTACTGATCCCAGTCCATCTCTCTGGGTGTTACTGATCCCAGTCCCTCTCTCTGGGTGTTACTGATCCCAGTCCCTCTCTCTGGGTGTTACTGATCCCAGTCCCTCTCTCTGGGTGTTACTGATCCCAGTCCCTCTCTCTGGATGTTACTGATCCCAGTCCCTCTCTCTGGGTGTTACTGATCCCAGTCCCTCTCTCTGGGTGATCCCAGTCCCTCTCTCTGGGTGATCCCAGTCCCTCTCTCTGGGTGATCCCAGTCCCTCTCTCTGGGTGATCCCAGTCCCTCTCGCTGGGTGTTACTCATCCCAGTCCCTCTCTCTGGGTGTTACTGATCCCAGTCCCTCTCTCTGGGTGTTACTGATCCCAGTCCCTCTCTCTGGGTGTTACTGATCCCAGTCCCTCTCTGGGTGTTACTGATCCCAGTCCCTCTCTCTGGGTGTTACTGATCCCAGTCGCTCTCTCTGGGTGTTACTGATCCCAGTCCCTCTCTCTGGTGTTGCTGATCCCACTCCCTCTCTCTGGGGGTTACTGATCCCAGTCCCTCTCTCTGGGTGTTACTGATCCCAGTCCCTCTCTCTGGGTGTTACTGACTCCAGTCCCTCTCTCTGGGGGTTACTGATCCCAGTCCCTCTCTCTGGGGGTTACTGATCCCAGTCCCTCTCTCTCTGGGTGTTACTGATCCCAGTCCCTCTCTGGGTGTTACTGATCCCAGTCTCTCTCTCTGGGTGTTACTTATCCCAGTCCCTCTCTCTGGGTGTTACTGATCCCAGTCCCTCCCTCTGGGTGTTACTGATCCCAGTCCCTCCCTCTGGGTGTTACTGATCCCAGTCCCTCTCTCTGGTGTTACTGATCCCAGTCCCTCTCTCTGGGTGTTATTGATCCCAGTCCCTCTCTCTGGGTGTTACTGATCCCAGTCCCTGTCTCTGGGTGTTACTGATCCCAGTCCCTCTCTCTGGGTGTTACTGATCCCAGTCCCTCCCTCTGGGTGTTACTGATACCAGTCCCTCCCTCTGGGTGTTACTGATCCCAGTCCCTCTCTCTGGGTGTTACTGATCCCACTCCCTCTCTCTGGGTGTTATTGATCCCAGTCTCTCTCTCTCTCTGGGTGTTACTGATCCCAGTCGCTCTCTCTGGGTGTTACTGATCCCAGTCCCTCTCTCTCTCTCTCTGGGTGTTACTGATCCCAGTCGCTCTCTCTGGGTGTTACTGATCCCAGTCCCTCTCTCTGGGTGTTACTGATCCCAGTCCCTCTCTCTGGGTGTTACTGATCCCACTCCCTCTCTCTGGGGGTTACTGATCCCAGTCCCTCTCTCTGGGGGTTACTGATCCCAGTCCCTCTCTCTCTCTCTCTGGGTGTTACTGATCCCAGTCGCTCTCTCTGGGTGTTACTGATCCCAGTCCCTCTCTCTGGGTGTTACTGATCCCAGTCCCTTTCTCTGGGTGTTACTGATCCCAGACCCTCTCTCTGGGTGTTATTGATCCCAGTCCCTCTCTCTGGGTGTTATTGATCCCAGTCCCTCTCTCTGGGTGTTACTGATCCCAGTTCCTCTCTCTGGGTGTTACTGTTCCCAGTCCCTCTCTCTGGGTGTTACTGATCCCAGTCCCTCTCTCTGGGTGTTACTGATCCCAGTCCCTCTCTCTGGGTGTTACTGACCCCAGTACCTCTCTCTGGGTGTTACTGATCCCAGTCCCTCTCTCTGGGTGTTACTGATCCCAGTCCCTCTCTCTGGGTGTTACTGATCCCAGTCCCTCTCTCTGGGTGTTACTGATCCCAGTCCCTCTCTCTGGGTGTTATTGATCCCAGTCCCTCTCTGGGTGTTACTGATCCCAGTCCCTCTCTCTGGGTGTTACTGATCCCAGTCCCTCTCTCTGGGTGTTGCTGATCCCAGACCCTCTCTGTCTGGGTGTTACTGATCCCAGTCCCTCTCTCTGGGTGTTACTGATCCCAGTCCCTCTCTCTCTGGGTGTTACTGATCCCAGTCGCTCTCTCTGGGTGTTACTGATCCCACTCCCTCTCTCTCTGGGTGTTACTGATCCCAGTCCCTCTCTGGGTGTTACTGATCCCAGTCCCTCTCTCTGGGTGTTGCTGATCCCAGACCCTCTCTGTCTGGGTGTTACTGATCCCAGTCCCTCTCTCTGGGTGTTACTGATCCCAGTCCCTCTCTCTCTGGGTGTTACTGATCCCAGTCGCTGTCTCTGGGTGTTACTGATCCCACTCCCTCTCTCTCTGGGTGTTACTGATCCCAGTCCCTCTCTCTCTGGGTGTTACTGATCCCATTCCCTCTCTCTGGGTGTTACTGATCCCAGTCCCTCTCTGGGTGTTACTGATCCCAGTTCCTCTCTCTGGGTGTTACTGATCCCAGTCCCTCTCTCTGGGTGTTATTGATCCCAGTCCCTCTCTCTGGGTGTTCCTGATCCCAGTACCTCTCTCTGGGTGTTCCTGATCCCAGTACCTCTCTTTCGGTGTTACTGATCCCAGTCCCTCTCTCTGGGTGTTACTGATCCCAGTCCCTCTCTCTGGGTGTTACTGATCCCAGTCCCTCTCTCTGGGTGTTACTGATCCCAGTCCCTCTCTCTGGGTGTTACTGATCCCAGTCCCTCTCTCTGGGTGTTACTGATCCCAGTCCCTCTCTCTGGGTGTTACTGATCCAAGTCCCTCTCTCTGGGTGTTACTGATCCCAGTCCCTCTCTCTGGGTGTTACTGATCCCAGTCCCTCTCTCTGGGTGTTATTGATCCCAGTCCCTCTCTGGGTGTTACTGATCCCAGTCCCTCTCTCTGGGTGTTACTGATCCCAGTCCCTCTCTCTGGGTGTTATTGATCCCAGTCCCTCTCTGGGTGTTACTGATCCCAGTCCCTCTCTCTGGGTGTTACTGATCCCAGTCCCTGTCTCTGGGTGTTACTGATCCCAGTCCCTCTCTCTCTCTGGGTGTTACTGATCCCAGTCCCTCTCTCTGGGTGTTACTGATCCCAGTCCCTCTCTCTGGGTCTTACTGATCCCAGTCCCTCTCTCTGGGTGTTATTGATCCCAGTCCCTCTCTGGGTGTTACTGATCCCAGTCCCTCTCTCTGGGTGTTACTGATCCCAGTCCCTGTCTCTGGGTGTTACTGATCCCAGTCCCTCTCTCTCTCTGGGTGTGACTGATCCCAGTCCCTCTCTCTGGGTGTTACTGATCCCAGTCCCTCTCTCTGGGTGTTACTGATCCCAGTCCCTCTCTCTGGGTGTTACTGATCCCAGTCCCTCTCTCTGGGTGTTTCTGATCCCAGTCCCTCTCTCTGGGTGTTACTGATCCCAGTCCCTCTCTCTGGGTGTTACTGATCCCAGACCCTCTCTCTGGGTGATCCCAGTCCCATTCTCTGGGTGTTACTGATCCCAGTCCCTCTCTCTGGGTGTTACTGATCCCAGTCCCTCCCTCTGGGTGATCCCAGTCGCTCTCTCTGGGTGTTACTGATCCCACTCCCTCTCTCTCTGGGTGTTACTGATCCCAGTACCTCTCTCTCTCTCTCTGGGTGTTACTGATCCCAGTCCCTCTCTCTGGGTGTTACTGATCCCAGTCCCTCTCTCTGGGTGTTACTGATCCCAGTCCCTCTCTCTGGGTGTTACTGATCCCAGTCCCTCCCTCTGGGTGTTACTGAACCCAGTCTCTCCCTCTGGGTGTTACTGATCCCAGTCCCTCTCTCTGGGTGTTACTGATCCCAGTCCCTCTCTCTGGGTGTTACTGATCCCAGTCGCTCTCTCTCGGTGTTACTGAACCCACTCCCGCTCTCTCTGGGTGTTACTGATCCCAGTCTCTCTCTGGGTGTTACTGATCCCAGTCCCTCTCTCTGGGTGTTACTGATCCCAGTCACTCTCTCTGGGTGTTACTGATCCCAGTTCCTCTCTCTGGGTGTTACTGATCCCAGTCCCTCTCTCTGGGTGTTACTGATCCCAGTCCCTCTCTCTGGGTGTTACTGATCCCAGACCCTCTCTCTGGGTGTTACTGATCCCAGAGCCTCTCTCTCTGGGTGTTACTGATCCCAGTCCCTCTCTCTGGGTGTTACTGATCCCAGTCTCTCTCTGGGTGTTACTGATCCCTCTCTCTCTCTGGGTGTTACTGATCCCAGTCGATCTCTCTGGGTGTTACTGATCCCAGTCCCTCTCTCTGGGTGTTACTGATCCCAGTCCCTCTTTCTGGGTGTTACTGATCCCAGTCCCTCTCTCTGGGTGTTACTGATCCCAGTCCTTCTCTCTGGGTGTTACTGATCCCAGTCCCTCTCTCTGGGTGTTACTGATCCGAGTCCCTCTCTCTGGGTGTTACTGATCCCAGTCCCTCTCTCTGGGTGATCCCAGTCCCTCTCTCTGGGTGTTACTGATCCCAGTCCATCTCTCTGGGTGTTACTGATCCCAGTCCCTCTCTCTGGGTGTTACTGATCCCAGTCCCTCTCTCTGGGTGTTACTGATCCCAGTCCCTCTCTCTGGATGTTACTGATCCCAGTCCCTCTCTCTGGGTGATCCCAGTCCCTCTCTCTGGGTGATCCCAGTCCCTCTCTCTGGGTGATCCCAGTCCCTCTCCCTGGGTGATCCCAGTCCCTCTCCCTGGGTGATCCCAGTCCCTCTCTCTGGGTGATCCCAGTCCCTCTCTCTGGGTGTTACTGATCCCAGACCCTCTCTCTGGGTGTTACTGATCCCAGACCCTCTCTCTGGGTGTTACTGATCCCAGTCCCTCTCTCTGGGTGTTACTGATCCCAGTCCCTCTCTCTGGGTGTTACTGATCCCAGTCCCTCTCTCTGGGTGTTACTGATCCCAGTCCCTCTCTCTGGGTGTTACTGATCCCAGTCCCTCTCTCTGGGTGTTACTGATCCCAGTCCCTCTCTCTGGGTGATCCCAGTCCCTCTCTCTGGGTGTTACTGATCCCAGTCCATCTCTCTGGGTGTTACTGATCCCAGTCCCTCTCTCTGGGTGTTACTGATCCCAGTCCCTCTCTCTGGGTGTTACTGATCCCAGTCCCTCTCTCTGGGTGTTACTGATCCCAGTCCCTTTCTCTGGATGTTACTGATCCCAGTCCCTCTCTCTGGGTGTTAATGATCCCAGTCCCTCTCTCTGGGTGATCCCAGTCCCTCTCTCTGGGTGATCCCAGTCCCTCTCTCTGGGTGATCCCAGTCCCTCTCTCTGGGTGATCCCAGTCCCTCTCTCTGGGTGATCCCAGTCCCTCTCTCTGGGTGATCCCAGTCCCTCTCTCTGGGTGATCCCAGTCCCTCTCTCTGGGTGATCCCAGTCCCTCTCTCTGGGTGATCCCAGTCCCTCTCTCTGGGTGATCCCAGTCCCTCTCTCTGGGTGTTACTGATGCCAGTCCCTCTCTCTGGGTGTTACTGATCCCAGTCCCTCTCTCTGGGTGATCCCAGTCCCTCTCTCTGGGTGTTACTGATCCCAGACCCTCTCTCTGGGTGTTATTGATCCCAGTCCCTCTCTCTGGGTGTTACTGATCCCAGTCCCTCTCTCTGGGTGTTACTGATCCCAGTCCCTCTCTCTGGGTGTTACTGAACCCAGTCTCTCTCTCTCTCTGGGTGTTACTGATCCCAGTCCCTCTCTCTGGGTGATCCCAGTCCCTCTCTCTGGGTGATCCCAGTCCCTCTCTCTGGGTGATCCCAGTCCCTCTCTCTGGGTGATCCCAGTCCCTCTCTCTGGGTGATCCCAGTCCCTCTCTCTGGGTGATCCCAGTCCCTCTCTCTGGGTGATCCCAGTCCCTCTCTCTGGGTGATCCCAGACCCTCTCTCTGGGTGATCCCAGACCCTCTCTCTGGGTGATCCCAGACCCTCTCTCTGGGTGATCCCAGACCCTCTCTCTGGGTGTTACTGATCCCAGTCCCTCTCTCTGGGTGATCCCAGTCCCTCTCTCTGGGTGTTACTGATCCCAGTCCCTCTCTGGGTGTTACTGATCCCAGTCCCTCTCTCTGGGTGTTATTGATCCCAGTCCCTCTCTCTGGGTGTTACTGATCCCAGTCCCTCTCTCTGGGTGTTACTGATCCCAGTCCCTCTCTCTGGGTGATCCCAGTCCCTCTCTCTGGGTGTTACTGATCCCAGTCCCTCTCTCTGGGTGATCCCAGTCCCTCTCTCTGGGTGATCCTAGTCCCTCTCTCTGGGTGATCCTAGTCCCTCTCTCTGGGTGATCCCAGTCCCTCTCTCTGGGTGTTACTGATCCCAGTCCCTCTCTCTGGGTGTTACTGATCCCAGTCCCTCTCTCTGGGTGATCCCAGTCCCTCTCTCTGGGTGTTACTGATCCCAGTCCCTCTCTCTGGGTGTTACTGATCCCAGTCTCTCTCTCTGGGTGTTACTGATCCCAGTCCCTCTCTCTGGGTGATCCCAGTCCCTCTCTCTGGGTGATCCTAGTCCCTCTCTCTGGGTGATCCCAGTCCCTCTCTCTGGGTGTTACTGATCCTAGTCCCTCTCTCTGGGTGATCCCAGTCCCTCTCTCTGGGTGTTACTGATCCCAGTCCCTCTCTCTCTGGGTGTTACTGATCCCAGTCCCTCTCTCTGGGTGTTACTGATCCCAGTCCCTCTCTCTGGGTGTTACTGATCCCAGTCCCTCTCTCTGGGTGTTACTGATCCCAGTCCCTCTCTCTGGGCGTTACTGATCCCAGTCTCTCACTGGGTGTTATTGATCCCAGTCCCTCTCTCTGGGTGTTACTGATCCCAGTCCCTCTCTCTGGGTGTTACTGATCCCAGTCTCTCTCTGGGTGGTACTGATCCCAGTCCCTCTCTCTGGGTGTTACTGATCCCAGTCTCTCTCTGGGTGTTACTGATCCAAGTCCCTCTCTCTGGGTGTTACTGATCCCAGTCCCTCTCTCTGGGTGTTACCGATCCCAGTCCCTCTCTCTGGGTGTTACTGATCCCAGTGCCTCTCTGGGTGTTATTGATCCCAGTCCCTCTCTCTGGGTGTTACTGATCCCAGTCCCTCTCTCTGGGTGTTACTGATCCCAGTCCCTCTCTCTGGGTGTTACTGATCCCAGTCCATCTCTCTGGGTGTTACTGATCCCAGTCCCTCTCTCTGGGTGTTACTGATCCCAGACCCTCTCTCTGGGTGTTACTGATCCCAGTCCCTCTCTGGGTGTTACTGATCCCAGTCCCTCTCTGGGTGTTACTGATCCCAGTCCCTCTCTCTGGGTGTTACTGATCCCAGTCCCTCTCTCTGGGTGTTACTGATCCCAGTCCCTCTCTCTGGGTGTTACTGATCCCAGTCCCTCTCTCTGGGCGTTACTGATCCCAGTCTCTCACTGGGTGTTATTGATCCCAGTCTCTCTCTGGGTGTTACTGATCCCAGTCTCTCTCTGGGTGTTACTGATCCCAGTCCCTCTCTCTGGGTGTTACTGATCCCAGTCTCTCTCTGGGTGTTACTGATCCCAGTCGCTCTCTCTGGGTGTTACTGATCCAAGTCCCTCTCTATGGGTGTTACTGATCCCAGTCCCTCTCTCTGGGTGTTACCGATCCCAGTCCCTCTCTCTGGGTGTTACTGATCCCAGTCTCTCTCTGGGTGTTACTGATCCCAGTCCCTCTCTCTGGGTGTTACTGATCCCAGTCCCTCTCTCTGGGTGTTACTGATCCCAGTCCCTCTCTCTGGGTGTTACTGATCCCAGTCCCTCTCTCTGGGTGTTACTGATCCCAGTCCCTCTCTCTGGGTGTTACTGATCCCAGTCCCTCTCTCTGGGTGTTACTGATCCCAGTCCCTCTCTCTGGGTGTTACTGATCCCAGTCCCTCTCTCTGGGTGTTACTGATCCCAGTCCCTCTCTCTGGGTGTTACTGATCCCAGTCCCTCTCTCTGGGTGTTACTGATCCCAGTCCCTCTCTCTGGGTGTTACTGATCCCAGTCCCTCTCACTGGGCGTTACTGATCCCAGTCCCTCTCTCTGGGTGTTACTTATCCCAGTCCCTCTCTCTGGGTGTTACTGATCCCAGTCCCTCTCTCTGGGTGTTACTTATCCCAGTCCCTCTCTCTGGGTGTTACTGATCCCAGTCCCTCTCTCTGGGTGTTAGTGATCCCAGTCCATCTCTCTGGGTGTTACTGATCCCAGTCTCTCTCTCTGGGTGTTACTGATCCCAGTCCCTCTCTCTGGGTGATCCCAGTCCCTCTCTCTGGGTGTTACTGATCCCAGTCCCTCTCTCTGGGTGTTACTGATCCCAGTCCCTCTCTCTGGGTGATCCCAGTCCCTCTCTCTGGGTGTTACTGATCCCAGTCCCTCTCTCTCTCTCTCTGGGTGTTACTGATCCCAGTCCCTCTCTCTGGGTGTTACTGATCCCAGTCCCTCTCTCTGGGTGTTACTGATCCCAGTCCCTCTCTCTGGGTGTTACTGATCCCAGTCCCTCTCTCTGGGTGTTACTGATCCCAGTCCCTCTCTCTGGGTGTTACTGATCCCAGTCCCTCTCTCTGGGTGTTACTGATCCCAGTCCCTCTCTCTGGATGTTACTGATCCCAGTCCCTCTCTCTGGGTGTTACTGATCCCAGTCCATCCTCTCTGGGTGTTACTGATCCCAGTCCATCCTCTCTGGGTGTTACTGATCCCAGTCCCTCTCTCTGGGTGTTACTGATCCCAGTCCCTCTCTCTGGGTATTACTGATCCCAGTCCCTCTCTCTGGGTGTTACTGATCCCAGTCCCTCACTCTGGGTGTTACTGATCCCAGTCCCTCTCTCTGGGTGTTACTGATCCCAGTCCCTCTCTCTGGGTGTTACTGATCGCAGTCCCTCACTCTGGGTGTTACTGATCCCAGTCTCTCTCTCTGGGTGTTACTGATCCCAGTCCCTCTCTCTGGGTGTTACTGATCCCAGTCCCTCTCTCTGGGTGATCCTAGTCCCTCTCTCTGGGTGATCCCAGTCCCTCTCTCTGGGTGTTACTGATCCCAGTCTCTCTCTCTGGGTGTTACTGATCCCAGTCCCTCTCTCTGGGTGTTACTGATCCCAGTCCCTCTCTCTGGGTGTTACTGATCCCAGTCCCTCTCTCTGGGTGTTACTGATCCCAGTCCCTCTCTCTGGGTGATCCCAGTCCCTCTCTCTGGGTGTTACTGATCCCAGTCTCTCTCTCTGGGTGTTACTGATCCCAGTCCCTCTCACTGGGTGTTACTGATCCCAGTCCCTCTCTCTGGGTGATCCCAGTCCCTCTCACTGGGTGTTACTGATCCCAGTCCCTCTCTCTGGGTGTTACTGACACCAGTCCCTCTCTCTGGGTGTTACTGATCCCAGTCCCTCTCTCTGGGTGTTACTTATCCCAGTCCCTCTGGGTGTTACTGATCCCAGTCTCTCTCTCTGGGTGTTACTGATCCCAGTCCCTCTCTCTGGGTGTTACTGATCCCAGTCCCTCTCTCTGGGTGATCCCAGTTCGTCTCTCTGGGTGTTACTGATCCCAGTCCCTCTCTCTGGGTGTTACTGATCCCAGTCCCTCTCTCTGGGTCATCCCAGACCCTCTCTCTGGGTGTTTTTGATCCCAGTCCCTCTCTCTGGGTGATCCCAGACCCTCTCTCTGGGTGTTACTGATCCCAGTCCCTCTCTCTGGGTGTTACTGATCCCAGTCCCTCTCTCTGGGTGTTCCTGATCCCAGTCCCTCTCTCTGGGTGTTCCTGATCCCAGTCCCTCCCTCTCTCTGGGTGCTACTGATCCCAGTTCCTCTCTCTGGGTGTTACTGATCCCAGTCCCTCTCTCTGGGTGTTATTGATCCCAGTCCCTCCCTCTCTGTGGGTGTTATTGATCCCAGTCCCTCCCTCTCTCTGGGTGTTACTGATCCCAGTCCCTCTCTGTGGGTGTTATTGATCCCAGTCCCTCTCTCTCTCTGGGTGTTACTGATCCCAGTCCCTCTCTCTGGGTGTTATTGATCCCAGTCCCTCTCTCTCTCTGGGTGTTACTGATCCCAGTCCCTCTCTCTGGGTGTTACTGAACCCAGTCTCTCTCTCTCTCTGGGTGTGGGTGATCCCAGTCCCTCTCTCTGGGTGATCCCAGTCCCTCTCTCTGGGTGATCCCAGTCCCTCTCTCTGGGTGATCCCAGTCCCTCTCTCTGGGTGATCCCAGTCCCTCTCTCTGGGTGATCCCAGTCCCTCTCTCTGGGTGATCCCAGTCCCTCTCTCTGGGTGATCCCAGTCCCTCTCTCTGGGTGATCCCAGTCCCTCTCTCTGGGTGATCCCAGTCCCTCTCTCTGGGTGATCCCAGTCCCTCTCTCTGGGTGATCCCAGACCCTCTCTCTGGGTGATCCCAGACCCTCTCTCTGGGTGATCCCAGACCCTCTCTCTGGGTGTTACTGATCCCAGTCCCTCTCTCTGGGTGATCCCAGTCCCTCTCTCTGGGTGTTACTGATCCCAGTCCCTCTCTGGGTGTTACTGATCCCAGTCCCTCTCTCTGGGTGTTATTGATCCCAGTCCCTCTCTCTGGGTGTTACTGATCCCAGTCCCTCTCTCTGGGTGTTACTGATCCCAGTCCCTCTCTCTGGGTGATCCCAGTCCCTCTCTCTGGGTGTTACTGATCCCAGTCCCTCTCTCTGGGTGATCCCAGTCCCTCTCTCTGGGTGATCCTAGTCCCTCTCTCTGGGTGATCCTAGTCCCTCTCTCTGGGTGATCCCAGTCCCTCTCTCTGGGTGTTACTGATCCCAGTCCCTCTCTCTGGGTGTTACTGATCCCAGTCCCTCTCTCTGGGTGATCCCAGTCCCTCTCTCTGGGTGTTACTGATCCCAGTCCCTCTCTCTGGGTGTTACTGATCCCAGTCTCTCTCTCTGGGTGTTACTGATCCCAGTCCCTCTCTCTGGGTGATCCCAGTCCCTCTCTCTGGGTGATCCTAGTCCCTCTCTCTGGGTGATCCCAGTCCCTCTCTCTGGGTGTTACTGATCCTAGTCCCTCTCTCTGGGTGATCCCAGTCCCTCTCTCTGGGTGTTACTGATCCCAGTCCCTCTCTCTCTGGGTGTTACTGATCCCAGTCCCTCTCTCTGGGTGTTACTGATCCCAGTCCCTCTCTCTGGGTGTTACTGATCCCAGTCCCTCTCTCTGGGTGTTACTGATCCCAGTCCCTCTCTCTGGGCGTTACTGATCCCAGTCTCTCACTGGGTGTTATTGATCCCAGTCCCTCTCTCTGGGTGTTACTGATCCCAGTCCCTCTCTCTGGGTGTTACTGATCCCAGTCTCTCTCTGGGTGGTACTGATCCCAGTCCCTCTCTCTGGGTGTTACTGATCCCAGTCTCTCTCTGGGTGTTACTGATCCAAGTCCCTCTCTCTGGGTGTTACTGATCCCAGTCCCTCTCTCTGGGTGTTACCGATCCCAGTCCCTCTCTCTGGGTGTTACCGATCCCAGTGCCTCTCTGGGTGTTATTGATCCCAGTCCCTCTCTCTGGGTGTTACTGATCCCAGTCCCTCTCTCTGGGTGTTACTGATCCCAGTCCCTCTCTCTGGGTGTTACTGATCCCAGTCCATCTCTCTGGGTGTTACTGATCCCAGTCCCTCTCTCTGGGTGTTACTGATCCCAGACCCTCTCTCTGGGTGTTACTGATCCCAGTCCCTCTCTGGGTGTTACTGATCCCAGTCCCTCTCTGGGTGTTACTGATCCCAGTCCCTCTCTGGGTGTTACTGATCCCAGTCCCTCTCTCTGGGTGTTACTGATCCCAGTCCCTCTCTCTGGGTGTTACTGATCCCAGTCCCTCTCTCTGGGTGTTACTGATCCCAGTCCCTCTCTCTGGGTGTTACTGATCCCAGTCCCTCTCTCTGGGCGTTACTGATCCCAGTCTCTCACTGGGTGTTATTGATCCCAGTCTCTCTCTGGGTGTTACTGATCCCAGTCTCTCTCTGGGTGTTACTGATCCCAGTCCCTCTCTCTGGGTGTTACTGATCCCAGTCTCTCTCTGGGTGTTACTGATCCCAGTCGCTCTCTCTGGGTGTTACTGATCCAAGTCCCTCTCTCTGGGTGTTACTGATCCCAGTCCCTCTCTCTGGGTGTTACCGATCCGAGTCCCTCTCTCTGGGTGTTACTGATCCCAGTCTCTCTCTGGGTGTTACTGATCCCAGTCGCTCTCTCTGGGTGTTACTGATCCCAGTCCCTCTCTCTGGGTGTTACTGATCCCAGTCCCTCTCTCTGGGTGTTACTGATCCCAGTCCCTCTCTCTGGGTGTTACTGATCCCAGTCCCTCTCTCTGGGTGTTACTGATCCCAGTCCCTCTCTCTGGGTGTTACTGATCCCAGTCCCTCTCTCTGGGTGTTACTGATCCCAGTCCCTCTCTCTGGGTGTTACTGATCCCAGTCCCTCTCTCTGGGTGTTACTGATCCCAGTCCCTCTCTCTGGGTGTTACTGATCCCAGTCCCTCTCTCTGGGTGTTACTGATCCCAGTCCCTCTCTCTGGGTGTTACTGATCCCAGTCCCTCTCACTGGGCGTTACTGATCCCAGTCCCTCTCTCTGGGTGTTACTTATCCCAGTCCCTCTCTCTGGGTGTTACTGATCCCAGTCCCTCTCTCTGGGTGTTACTTATCCCAGTCCCTCTCTCTGGGTGTTACTGATCCCAGTCCCTCTCTCTGGGTGTTAGTGATCCCAGTCCATCTCTCTGGGTGTTACTGATCCCAGTCTCTCTCTCTGGGTGTTACTGATCCCAGTCCCTCTCTCTGGGTGATCCCAGTCCCTCTCTCTGGGTGTTACTGATCCCAGTCCCTCTCTCTGGGTGTTACTGATCCCAGTCCCTCTCTCTGGGTGATCCCAGTCCCTCTCTCTGGGTGTTACTGATCCCAGTCCCTCTCTCTCTCTCTCTGGGTGTTACTGATCCCAGTCCCTCTCTCTGGGTGTTACTGATCCCAGTCCCTCTCTCTGGGTGTTACTGATCCCAGTCCCTCTCTCTGGGTGTTACTGATCCCAGTCCCTCTCTCTGGGTGTTACTGATCCCAGTCCCTCTCTCTGGGTGTTACTGATCCCAGTCCCTCTCTCTGGGTGTTACTGATCCCAGTCCCTCTCTCTGGATGTTACTGATCCCAGTCCCTCTCTCTGGGTGTTACTGATCCCAGTCCATCCTCTCTGGGTGTTACTGATCCCAGTCCATCCTCTCTGGGTGTTACTGATCCCAGTCCCTCTCTCTGGGTGTTACTGATCCCAGTCCCTCTCTCTGGGTATTACTGATCCCAGTCCCTCTCTCTGGGTGTTACTGATCCCAGTCCCTCACCCTGGGTGTTACTGATCCCAGTCCCTCTCTCTGGGTGTTACTGATCCCAGTCCCTCTCTCTGGGTGTTACTGATCCCAGTCCCTCACTCTGGGTGTTACTGATCCCAGTCTCTCTCTCTGGGTGTTACTGATCCCAGTCCCTCTCTCTGGGTGTTACTGATCCCAGTCCCTCTCTCTGGGTGATCCTAGTCCCTCTCTCTGGGTGATCCCAGTCCCTCTCTCTGGGTGTTACTGATCCCAGTCTCTCTCTCTGGGTGTTACTGATCCCAGTCCCTCTCTCTGGGTGTTACTGATCCCAGTCCCTCTCTCTGGGTGTTACTGATCCCAGTCCCTCTCTCTGGGTGTTACTGATCCCAGTCCCTCTCTCTGGGTGATCCCAGTCCCTCTCTCTGGGTGTTACTGATCCCAGTCTCTCTCTCTGGGTGTTACTGATCCCAGTCCCTCTCACTGGGTGTTACTGATCCCAGTCCCTCTCTCTGGGTGATCCCAGTCCCTCTCACTGGGTGTTACTGATCCCAGTCCCTCTCTCTGGGTGTTACTGACACCAGTCCCTCTCTCTGGGTGTTACTGATCCCAGTCCCTCTCTCTGGGTGTTACTTATCCCAGTCCCTCTGGGTGTTACTGATCCCAGTCTCTCTCTCTGGGTGTTACTGATCCCAGTCCCTCTCTCTGGGTGTTACTGATCCCAGTCCCTCTCTCTGGGTGATCCCAGTTCCTCTCTCTGGGTGTTACTGATCCCAGTCCCTCTCTCTGGGTGTTACTGATCCCAGTCCCTCTCTCTGGGTCATCCCAGACCCTCTCTCTGGGTGTTTTTGATCCCAGTCCCTCTCTCTGGGTGATCCCAGACCCTCTCTCTGGGTGTTACTGATCCCAGTCCCTCTCTCTGGGTGTTACTGATCCCAGTCCCTCTCTCTGGGTGTTCCTGATCCCAGTCCCTCTCTCTGGGTGTTCCTGATCCCAGTCCCTCCCTCTCTCTGGGTGCTACTGATCCCAGTTCCTCTCTCTGGGTGTTACTGATCCCAGTCCCTCTCTCTGGGTGTTATTGATCCCAGTCCCTCCCTCTCTCTGGGTGTTATTGATCCCAGTCCCTCCCTCTCTCTGGGTGTTACTGATCCCAGTCCCTCTCTGTGGGTGTTATTGATCCCAGTCCCTCTCTCTCTCTGGGTGTTACTGATCCCAGTCCCTCTCTCTGGGTGTTATTGATCCCAGTCCCTCTCTCTCTCTGGGTGTTACTGATCCCAGTCCCTCTCTCTGGGTGTTGCTGATCCCAGACCCTCTCTGTCTGGGTGTTACTGATCCCAGTCCCTCTCTCTGGATGTTACTGATCCCAGTCCCTCTCTCTCTGGGTTTTACTGATCCCAGTCGCTCTCTCTGGGTGTTACTGATCCCACTCCCTCTCTCTCTGGGTGTTACTGATCCCAGTCCCTCTCTCTCTGGGTGTTACTGATCCCATTCCCTCTCTCTGGGTGTTACTGATCCCAGTCCCTCTCTGGGTGTTACTGATCCCAGTCCCTCTCTGGGTGTTACTGATCCCAGTCCCTCTCTCTGGGTGATCCCAGTCCCTCTCTCTGGGTGATCCCAGTCCCTCTCTCTGGGTGATCCCAGTCCCTCTCTCTGGGTGATCCCAGTCCCTCTCTCTGGGTGATCCCAGTCCCTCTCTCTGGGTGATCCCAGTCCCTCTCTCTGGGTGTTACTGATGCCAGTCCCTCTCTCTGGGTGTTACTGATCCCAGTCCCTCTCTCTGGGTGATCCCAGTCCCTCTCTCTGGGTGTTACTGATCCCAGACCCTCTCTCTGGGTGTTATTGATCCCAGTCCCTCTCTCTGGGTGTTACTGATCCCAGTCCCTCTCTCTGGGTGTTACTGATCCCAGTCCCTCTCTCTGGGTGTTACTGAACCCAGTCTCTCTCTCTCTCTGGGTGTTACTGATCCCAGTCCCTCTCTCTGGGTGATCCCAGTCCCTCTCTCTGGGTGATCCCAGTCCCTCTCTCTGGGTGATCCCAGTCCCTCTCTCTGGGTGATCCCAGTCCCTCTCTCTGGGTGATCCCAGTCCCTCTCTCTGGGTGATCCCAGTCCCTCTCTCTGGGTGATCCCAGACCCTCTCTCTGGGTGATCCCAGACCCTCTCTCTGGGTGATCCCAGACCCTCTCTCTGGGTGATCCCAGACCCTCTCTCTGGGTGATCCCAGACCCTCTCTCTGGGTGTTACTGATCCCAGTCCCTCTCTCTGGGTGATCCCAGTCCCTCTCTCTGGGTGTTACTGATCCCAGTCCCTCTCTGGGTGTTACTGATCCCAGTCCCTCTCTCTGGGTGTTATTGATCCCAGTCCCTCTCTCTGGGTGTTACTGATCCCAGTCCCTCTCTCTGGGTGTTACTGATCCCAGTCCCTCTCTCTGGGTGATCCCAGTCCCTCTCTCTGGGTGTTACTGATCCCAGTCCCTCTCTCTGGGTGATCCCAGTCCCTCTCTCTGGGTGATCCTAGTCCCTCTCTCTGGGTGATCCTAGTCCCTCTCTCTGGGTGATCCCAGTCCCTCTCTCTGGGTGTTACTGATCCCAGTCCCTCTCTCTGGGTGTTACTGATCCCAGTCCCTCTCTCTGGGTGATCCCAGTCCCTCTCTCTGGGTGTTACTGATCCCAGTCCCTCTCTCTGGGTGTTACTGATCCCAGTCTCTCTCTCTGGGTGTTACTGATCCCAGTCCCTCTCTCTGGGTGATCCCAGTCCCTCTCTCTGGGTGATCCTAGTCCCTCTCTCTGGGTGATCCCAGTCCCTCTCTCTGGGTGTTACTGATCCTAGTCCCTCTCTCTGGGTGATCCCAGTCCCTCTCTCTGGGTGTTACTGATCCCAGTCCCTCTCTCTCTGGGTGTTACTGATCCCAGTCCCTCTCTCTGGGTGTTACTGATCCCAGTCCCTCTCTCTGGGTGTTACTGATCCCAGTCCCTCTCTCTGGGTGTTACTGATCCCAGTCCCTCTCTCTGGGCGTTACTGATCCCAGTCTCTCACTGGGTGTTATTGATCCCAGTCCCTCTCTCTGGGTGTTACTGATCCCAGTCCCTCTCTCTGGGTGTTACTGATCCCAGTCTCTCTCTGGGTGGTACTGATCCCAGTCCCTCTCTCTGGGTGTTACTGATCCCAGTCTCTCTCTGGGTGTTACTGATCCAAGTCCCTCTCTCTGGGTGTTACTGATCCCAGTCCCTCTCTCTGGGTGTTACCGATCCCAGTCCCTCTCTCTGGGTGTTACTGATCCCAGTGCCTCTCTGGGTGTTATTGATCCCAGTCCCTCTCTCTGGGTGTTACTGATCCCAGTCCCTCTCTCTGGGTGTTACTGATCCCAGTCCCTCTCTCTGGGTGTTACTGATCCCAGTCCATCTCTCTGGGTGTTACTGATCCCAGTCCCTCTCTCTGGGTGTTACTGATCCCAGACCCTCTCTCTGGGTGTTACTGATCCCAGCCCCTCTCTGGGTGTTACTGATCCCAGTCCCTCTCTGGGTGTTACTGATCCCAGTCCCTCTCTCTGGGTGTTACTGATCCCAGTCCCTCTCTCTGGGTGTTACTGATCCCAGTCCCTCTCTCTGGGTGTTACTGATCCCAGTCCCTCTCTCTGGGCGTTACTGATCCCAGTCTCTCACTGGGTGTTATTGATCCCAGTCTCTCTCTGGGTGTTACTGATCCCAGTCTCTCTCTGGGTGTTACTGATCCCAGTCCCTCTCTCTGGGTGTTACTGATCCCAGTCTCTCTCTGGGTGTTACTGATCCCAGTCGCTCTCTCTGGGTGTTACTGATCCAAGTCCCTCTCTATGGGTGTTACTGATCCCAGTCCCTCTCTCTGGGTGTTACCGATCCCAGTCCCTCTCTCTGGGTGTTACTGATCCCAGTCTCTCTCTGGGTGTTACTGATCCCAGTCCCTCTCTCTGGGTGTTACTGATCCCAGTCCCTCTCTCTGGGTGTTACTGATCCCAGTCCCTCTCTCTGGGTGTTACTGATCCCAGTCCCTCTCTCTGGGTGTTACTGATCCCAGTCCCTCTCTCTGGGTGTTACTGATCCCAGTCCCTCTCTCTGGGTGTTACTGATCCCAGTCCCTCTCTCTGGGTGTTACTGATCCCAGTCCCTCTCTCTGGGTGTTACTGATCCCAGTCCCTCTCTCTGGGTGTTACTGATCCCAGTCCCTCTCTCTGGGTGTTACTGATCCCAGTCCCTCTCTCTGGGTGTTACTGATCCCAGTCCCTCTCACTGGGCGTTACTGATCCCAGTCCCTCTCTCTGGGTGTTACTTATCCCAGTCCCTCTCTCTGGGTGTTACTGATCCCAGTCCCTCTCTCTGGGTGTTACTTATCCCAGTCCCTCTCTCTGGGTGTTACTGATCCCAGTCCCTCTCTCTGGGTGTTAGTGATCCCAGTCCATCTCTCTGGGTGTTACTGATCCCAGTCTCTCTCTCTGGGTGTTACTGATCCCAGTCCCTCTCTCTGGGTGATCCCAGTCCCTCTCTCTGGGTGTTACTGATCCCAGTCCCTCTCTCTGGGTGTTACTGATCCCAGTCCCTCTCTCTGGGTGATCCCAGTCCCTCTCTCTGGGTGTTACTGATCCCAGTCCCTCTCTCTCTCTCTCTGGGTGTTACTGATCCCAGTCCCTCTCTCTGGGTGTTACTGATCCCAGTCCCTCTCTCTGGGTGTTACTGATCCCAGTCCCTCTCTCTGGGTGTTACTGATCCCAGTCCCTCTCTCTGGGTGTTACTGATCCCAGTCCCTCTCTCTGGGTGTTACTGATCCCAGTCCCTCTCTCTGGGTGTTACTGATCCCAGTCCCTCTCTCTGGATGTTACTGATCCCAGTCCCTCTCTCTGGGTGTTACTGATCCCAGTCCATCCTCTCTGGGTGTTACTGATCCCAGTCCATCCTCTCTGGGTGTTACTGATCCCAGTCCCTCTCTCTGGGTGTTACTGATCCCAGTCCCTCTCTCTGGGTATTACTGATCCCAGTCCCTCTCTCTGGGTGTTACTGATCCCAGTCCCTCACTCTGGGTGTTACTGATCCCAGTCCCTCTCTCTGGGTGTTACTGATCCCAGTCCCTCTCTCTGGGTGTTACTGATCGCAGTCCCTCACTCTGGGTGTTACTGATCCCAGTCTCTCTCTCTGGGTGTTACTGATCCCAGTCCCTCTCTCTGGGTGTTACTGATCCCAGTCCCTCTCTCTGGGTGATCCTAGTCCCTCTCTCTGGGTGATCCCAGTCCCTCTCTCTGGGTGTTACTGATCCCAGTCTCTCTCTCTGGGTGTTACTGATCCCAGTCCCTCTCTCTGGGTGTTACTGATCCCAGTCCCTCTCTCTGGGTGTTACTGATCCCAGTCCCTCTCTCTGGGTGTTACTGATCCCAGTCCCTCTCTCTGGGTGATCCCAGTCCCTCTCTCTGGGTGATCCCAGTCCCTCTCTCTGGGTGTTACTGATCCCAGTCTCTCTCTCTGGGTGTTACTGATCCCAGTCCCTCTCACTGGGTGTTACTGATCCCAGTCCCTCTCTCTGGGTGATCCCAGTCCCTCTCACTGGGTGTTACTGATCCCAGTCCCTCTCTCTGGGTGTTACTGACACCAGTCCCTCTCTCTGGGTGTTACTGATCCCAGTCCCTCTCTCTGGGTGTTACTTATCCCAGTCCCTCTGGGTGTTACTGATCCCAGTCTCTCTCTCTGGGTGTTACTGATCCCAGTCCCTCTCTCTGGGTGTTACTGATCCCAGTCCCTCTCTCTGGGTGATCCCAGTTCGTCTCTCTGGGTGTTACTGATCCCAGTCCCTCTCTCTGGGTGTTACTGATCCCAGTCCCTCTCTCTGGGTCATCCCAGACCCTCTCTCTGGGTGTTTTTGATCCCAGTCCCTCTCTCTGGGTGATCCCAGACCCTCTCTCTGGGTGTTACTGATCCCAGTCCCTCTCTCTGGGTGTTACTGATCCCAGTCCCTCTCTCTGGGTGTTCCTGATCCCAGTCCCTCTCTCTGGGTGTTCCTGATCCCAGTCCCTCCCTCTCTCTGGGTGCTACTGATCCCAGTTCCTCTCTCTGGGTGTTACTGATCCCAGTCCCTCTCTCTGGGTGTTATTGATCCCAGTCCCTCCCTCTCTCTGGGTGTTATTGATCCCAGTCCCTCCCTCTCTCTGGGTGTTACTGATCCCAGTCCCTCTCTGTGGGTGTTATTGATCCCAGTCCCTCTCTCTCTCTGGGTGTTACTGATCCCAGTCCCTCTCTCTGGGTGTTATTGATCCCAGTCCCTCTCTCTCTCTGGGTGTTACTGATCCCAGTCCCTCTCTCTGGGTGTTACTGAACCCAGTCTCTCTCTCTCTCTGGGTGTTACTGATCCCAGTCCCTCTCTCTGGGTGATCCCAGTCCCTCTCTCTGGGTGATCCCAGTCCCTCTCTCTGGGTGATCCCAGTCCCTCTCTCTGGGTGATCCCAGTCCCTCTCTCTGGGTGATCCCAGTCCCTCTCTCTGGGTGATCCCAGTCCCTCTCTCTGGGTGATCCCAGTCCCTCTCTCTGGGTGATCCCAGTCCCTCTCTCTGGGTGATCCCAGTCCCTCTCTCTGGGTGATCCCAGTCCCTCTCTCTGGGTGATCCCAGTCCCTCTCTCTGGGTGATCCCAGTCCCTCTCTCTGGGTGATCCCAGTCCCTCTCTCTGGGTGATCCCAGACCCTCTCTCTGGGTGATCCCAGACCCTCTCTCTGGGTGATCCCAGACCCTCTCTCTGGGTGTTACTGATCCCAGTCCCTCTCTCTGGGTGATCCCAGTCCCTCTCTCTGGGTGTTACTGATCCCAGTCCCTCTCTGGGTGTTACTGATCCCAGTCCCTCTCTCTGGGTGTTATTGATCCCAGTCCCTCTCTCTGGGTGTTACTGATCCCAGTCCCTCTCTCTGGGTGTTACTGATCCCAGTCCCTCTCTCTGGGTGATCCCAGTCCCTCTCTCTGGGTGTTACTGATCCCAGTCCCTCTCTCTGGGTGATCCCAGTCCCTCTCTCTGGGTGATCCTAGTCCCTCTCTCTGGGTGATCCTAGTCCCTCTCTCTGGGTGATCCCAGTCCCTCTCTCTGGGTGTTACTGATCCCAGTCCCTCTCTCTGGGTGTTACTGATCCCAGTCCCTCTCTCTGGGTGATCCCAGTCCCTCTCTCTGGGTGTTACTGATCCCAGTCCCTCTCTCTGGGTGTTACTGATCCCAGTCTCTCTCTCTGGGTGTTACTGATCCCAGTCCCTCTCTCTGGGTGATCCCAGTCCCTCTCTCTGGGTGATCCTAGTCCCTCTCTCTGGGTGATCCCAGTCCCTCTCTCTGGGTGTTACTGATCCTAGTCCCTCTCTCTGGGTGATCCCAGTCCCTCTCTCTGGGTGTTACTGATCCCAGTCCCTCTCTCTCTGGGTGTTACTGATCCCAGTCCCTCTCTCTGGGTGTTACTGATCCCAGTCCCTCTCTCTGGGTGTTACTGATCCCAGTCCCTCTCTCTGGGTGTTACTGATCCCAGTCCCTCTCTCTGGGCGTTACTGATCCCAGTCTCTCACTGGGTGTTATTGATCCCAGTCCCTCTCTCTGGGTGTTACTGATCCCAGTCCCTCTCTCTGGGTGTTACTGATCCCAGTCTCTCTCTGGGTGGTACTGATCCCAGTCCCTCTCTCTGGGTGTTACTGATCCCAGTCTCTCTCTGGGTGTTACTGATCCAAGTCCCTCTCTCTGGGTGTTACTGATCCCAGTCCCTCTCTCTGGGTGTTACCGATCCCAGTCCCTCTCTCTGGGTGTTACCGATCCCAGTGCCTCTCTGGGTGTTATTGATCCCAGTCCCTCTCTCTGGGTGTTACTGATCCCAGTCCCTCTCTCTGGGTGTTACTGATCCCAGTCCCTCTCTCTGGGTGTTACTGATCCCAGTCCATCTCTCTGGGTGTTACTGATCCCAGTCCCTCTCTCTGGGTGTTACTGATCCCAGACCCTCTCTCTGGGTGTTACTGATCCCAGTCCCTCTCTGGGTGTTACTGATCCCAGTCCCTCTCTGGGTGTTACTGATCCCAGTCCCTCTCTGGGTGTTACTGATCCCAGTCCCTCTCTCTGGGTGTTACTGATCCCAGTCCCTCTCTCTGGGTGTTACTGATCCCAGTCCCTCTCTCTGGGTGTTACTGATCCCAGTCCCTCTCTCTGGGTGTTACTGATCCCAGTCCCTCTCTCTGGGCGTTACTGATCCCAGTCTCTCACTGGGTGTTATTGATCCCAGTCTCTCTCTGGGTGTTACTGATCCCAGTCTCTCTCTGGGTGTTACTGATCCCAGTCCCTCTCTCTGGGTGTTACTGATCCCAGTCTCTCTCTGGGTGTTACTGATCCCAGTCGCTCTCTCTGGGTGTTACTGATCCAAGTCCCTCTCTCTGGGTGTTACTGATCCCAGTCCCTCTCTCTGGGTGTTACCGATCCGAGTCCCTCTCTCTGGGTGTTACTGATCCCAGTCTCTCTCTGGGTGTTACTGATCCCAGTCGCTCTCTCTGGGTGTTACTGATCCCAGTCCCTCTCTCTGGGTGTTACTGATCCCAGTCCCTCTCTCTGGGTGTTACTGATCCCAGTCCCTCTCTCTGGGTGTTACTGATCCCAGTCCCTCTCTCTGGGTGTTACTGATCCCAGTCCCTCTCTCTGGGTGTTACTGATCCCAGTCCCTCTCTCTGGGTGTTACTGATCCCAGTCCCTCTCTCTGGGTGTTACTGATCCCAGTCCCTCTCTCTGGGTGTTACTGATCCCAGTCCCTCTCTCTGGGTGTTACTGATCCCAGTCCCTCTCTCTGGGTGTTACTGATCCCAGTCCCTCTCTCTGGGTGTTACTGATCCCAGTCCCTCTCACTGGGCGTTACTGATCCCAGTCCCTCTCTCTGGGTGTTACTTATCCCAGTCCCTCTCTCTGGGTGTTACTGATCCCAGTCCCTCTCTCTGGGTGTTACTTATCCCAGTCCCTCTCTCTGGGTGTTACTGATCCCAGTCCCTCTCTCTGGGTGTTAGTGATCCCAGTCCATCTCTCTGGGTGTTACTGATCCCAGTCTCTCTCTCTGGGTGTTACTGATCCCAGTCCCTCTCTCTGGGTGATCCCAGTCCCTCTCTCTGGGTGTTACTGATCCCAGTCCCTCTCTCTGGGTGTTACTGATCCCAGTCCCCTCTCTGGGTGATCCCAGTCCCTCTCTCTGGGTGTTACTGATCCCAGTCCCTCTCTCTCTCTCTCTGGGTGTTACTGATCCCAGTCCCTCTCTCTGGGTGTTACTGATCCCAGTCCCTCTCTCTGGGTGTTACTGATCCCAGTCCCTCTCTCTGGGTGTTACTGATCCCAGTCCCTCTCTCTGGGTGTTACTGATCCCAGTCCCTCTCTCTGGGTGTTACTGATCCCAGTCCCTCTCTCTGGATGTTACTGATCCCAGTCCCTCTCTCTGGGTGTTACTGATCCCAGTCCATCCTCTCTGGGTGTTACTGATCCCAGTCCATCCTCTCTGGGTGTTACTGATCCCAGTCCCTCTCTCTGGGTGTTACTGATCCCAGTCCCTCTCTCTGGGTATTACTGATCCCAGTCCCTCTCTCTGGGTGTTACTGATCCCAGTCCCTCACTCTGGGTGTTACTGATCCCAGTCCCTCTCTCTGGGTGTTACTGATCCCAGTCCCTCTCTCTGGGTGTTACTGATCCCAGTCCCTCACTCTGGGTGTTACTGATCCCAGTCTCTCTCTCTGGGTGTTACTGATCCCAGTCCCTCTCTCTGGGTGTTACTGATCCCAGTCCCTCTCTCTGGGTGATCCTAGTCCCTCTCTCTGGGTGATCCCAGTCCCTCTCTCTGGGTGTTACTGATCCCAGTCTCTCTCTCTGGGTGTTACTGATCCCAGTCCCTCTCTCTGGGTGTTACTGATCCCAGTCCCTCTCTCTGGGTGTTACTGATCCCAGTCCCTCTCTCTGGGTGTTACTGATCCCAGTCCCTCTCTCTGGGTGATCCCAGTCCCTCTCTCTGGGTGTTACTGATCCCAGTCTCTCTCTCTGGGTGTTACTGATCCCAGTCCCTCTCACTGGGTGTTACTGATCCCAGTCCCTCTCTCTGGGTGATCCCAGTCCCTCTCACTGGGTGTTACTGATCCCAGTCCCTCTCTCTGGGCGTTACTGACACCAGTCCCTCTCTCTGGGTGTTACTGATCCCAGTCCCTCTCTCTGGGTGTTACTTATCCCAGTCCCTCTGGGTGTTACTGATCCCAGTCTCTCTCTCTGGGTGTTACTGATCCCAGTCCCTCTCTCTGGGTGTTACTGATCCCAGTCCCTCTCTCTGGGTGATCCCAGTTCCTCTCTCTGGGTGTTACTGATCCCAGTCCCTCTCTCTGGGTGTTACTGATCCCAGTCCCTCTCTCTGGGTCATCCCAGACCCTCTCTCTGGGTGTTTTTGATCCCAGTCCCTCTCTCTGGGTGATCCCAGACCCTCTCTCTGGGTGTTACTGATCCCAGTCCCTCTCTCTGGGTGTTACTGATCCCAGTCCCTCTCTCTGGGTGTTCCTGATCCCAGTCCCTCTCTCTGGGTGTTCCTGATCCCAGTCCCTCCCTCTCTCTGGGTGCTACTGATCCCAGTTCCTCTCTCTGGGTGTTACTGATCCCAGTCCCTCTCTCTGGGTGTTATTGATCCCAGTCCCTCCCTCTCTCTGGGTGTTATTGATCCCAGTCCCTCCCTCTCTCTGGGTGTTACTGATCCCAGTCCCTCTCTGTGGGTGTTATTGATCCCAGTCCCTCTCTCTCTCTGGGTGTTACTGATCCCAGTCCCTCTCTCTGGGTGTTATTGATCCCAGTCCCTCTCTCTCTCTGGGTGTTACTGATCCCAGTCCCTCTCTCTGGGTGTTGCTGATCCCAGACCCTCTCTGTCTGGGTGTTACTGATCCCAGTCCCTCTCTCTGGATGTTACTGATCCCAGTCCCTCTCTCTCTGGGTTTTACTGATCCCAGTCGCTCTCTCTGGGTGTTACTGATCCCACTCCCTCTCTCTCTGGGTGTTACTGATCCCAGTCCCTCTCTCTCTGGGTGTTACTGATCCCATTCCCTCTCTCTGGGTGTTACTGATCCCAGTCCCTCTCTGGGTGTTACTGATCCCAGTCCCTCTCTCTGGGTGTTACTGATCCCAGTCCCTCTCTCTGGGTGTTATTGATCCCAGTCCCTCTCTCTGGGTGTTACTGATCCCAGTCCCTCTCTCTGGGTGTTACTGATCCCAGTCCCTCTCTCTGGGTGTTACTGATCCCAGTCCCTCTCTCTGGGTGATCCCAGTCCCTCTCTCTGGGTGATCCCAGTCCCTCTCTCTGGGTGATCCCAGTCCCTCTCTCTGGGTGATCCCAGTCCCTCTCTCTGGGTGTTACTGATCCCAGACCCTCTCTCTGGGTGTTACTGATCCCAGACCCTCTCTCTGGGTGATCCCAGTCCCTCTCTCTGGGTGATCCCAGTCCCTCTCTCTGGGTGATCCCAGTCCCTCTCTCTGGGTGTTACTGATCCCAGTCCATCTCTCTGGGTGTTACTGATCCCAGTCCCTCTCTCTGGGTGTTACTGATCCCAGTCCCTCTCTCTGGGTGTTACTGATCCCAGTCCCTCTCTCTGGGTGATCCCAGTCCCTCTCTCTGGGTGATCTCAGTCCCTCTCTCTGGGTGATCCCAGTCCCTCTCTCTGGGTGATCCCAGTCCCTCTCTCTGGGTGATCCCAGTCCCTCTCTCTGGGTGATCCCAGTCCCTCTCTCTGGGTGATCCCAGTCCCTCACTCTGGGTGTTACTGATCCCAGTCCCTCTCTCTGGGTGTTACTGATCCCAGTCCCTCTCTCTGGGTGTTACTGATCCCAGTCCCTCTCTCTGGGTGTTATTGATCCCAGTCCCTCTCTCTGGGTGTTACTGATCCCATTCCCTCTCTCTGGGTGTTACTGATCCCAGTCACTCTCTCTGGGTGTTACTGATCCCAGTCCCTCTCTCTGGGTGTTACTGATCCCAGTCCCTCTCTCTGGGTGTTACTGATCCCAGACCCTCTCTCTGGGTGTTATTGATCCCAGTCCCTCTCTCTGGGTGTTACTGAACCCAGTCTCTCTCTCTCTCTGGGTGTTACTGATCCCAGTCCCTCTCTCTGGGTGATCCCAGTCCCTCTCTCTGGGTGTTACTGATCCCAGTCCATCTCTCTGGGTGTTACTGATCCCAGTCCCTCTCTCTGGGTGTTACTGATCCCAGTCCCTCTCTCTGGGTGTTACTGATCCCAGTCCCTCTCTCTGGGTGATCCCAGTCCCTCTCTCTGGGTGATCTCAGTCCCTCTCTCTGGGTGATCTCAGTCCCTCTCTCTGGGTGATCCCAGTCCCTCTCTCTGGGTGATCCCAGTCCCTCTCTCTGGGTGTTACTGATCCCAGTCCCTCTCTCTGGGTGTTACTGATCCCAGTCCCTCTCTCTGGGTGTTACTGATCCCAGTCCCTCTCTCTGGGTGTTATTGATCCCAGTCCCTCTCTCTGGGTGTTACTGATCCCATTCCCTCTCTCTGGGTGTTACTGATCCCAGTCACTCTCTCTGGGTGTTACTGATCCCAGTCCCTCTCTCTGGGTGTTACTGATCCCAGTCCCTCTCTCTGGGTGTTACTGATCCCAGACCCTCTCTCTGGGTGTTATTGATCCCAGTCCCTCTCTCTGGGTGTTACTGAACCCAGTCTCTCTCTCTCTCTGGGTGTTACTGATCCCAGTCCCTCTCTCTGGGTGATCCCAGTCCCTCTCTCTGGGTGATCCCAGTCCCTCTCTCTGGGTGATCCCAGTCCCTCTCTCTGGGTGATCCCAGTCCCTCTCTCTGGGTGATCCCAGTCCCTCTCTCTGGGTGATCCCAGTCCCTCTCTCTGGGTGTTACTGATCCCAGACCCTCTCTCTGGGTGTTACTGATCCCAGACCCTCTCTCTGGGTGTTACTGATCCCAGTCCCTCTCTCTGGGTGTTACTGATCCCAGTCCCTCTCTCTGGGTGTTACTGATCCCAGTCCATCTCTCTGGGTGTTACTGATCCCAGTCCATCTCTCTGGGTGTTACTGATCCCAGTCCCTCTCTCTGGATGTTACTGATCCCAGTCCCTCTCTCTGGGTGATCCCAGTCCCTCTCTCTGGGTGATCCCAGTCCCTCTCTCTGGGTGATCCCAGTCCCTCTCTCTGGGTGATCCCAGTCCCTCTCTCTGGGTGATCCCAGTCCCTCTCTCTGGGTGATCCCAGTCCCTCTCTCTGGGTGATCCCAGTCCCTCTCTCTGGGTGATCCCAGTCCCTCTCTCTGGGTGATCCCAGTCCCTCTCTCTGGGTGTTGCTGATCCCAGTCCCTCTCTCTGGGTGTTACTGATCCCAGTCCCTCTCTCTGGGTGTTACTGATCCCAGTCCCTCTCTCTGGGTGTTACTGATCCCAGTCCCTCTCTCTGGGTGTTATTGATCCCAGTCCCTCTCTCTGGGTGTTACTGATCCCATTCCCTCTCTCTGGGTGTTACTGATCCCAGTCACTCTCTCTGGGTGTTACTGATCCCAGTCCCTCTCTCTGGGTGTTACTGATCCCAGTCCCTCTCTCTGGGTGTTACTGATCCCAGACCCTCTCTCTGGGTGTTATTAATCCCAGTCCCTCTCTCTGGGTGTTACTGATCCCAGTCCCTCTCTCTGGGTGTTACTGATCCCAGTCCCTCTCTCTGGGTGTTACTGAACCCAGTCTCTCTCTCTCTCTGGGTGTTACTGATCCCAGTCCCTCTCTCTGGGTGTTACTGATCCCAGTCCCTCTCTCTGGGTGATCCCAGTCCCTCTCTCTGGGTGATCCCAGTCCCTCTCTCTGGGTGATCCCAGTCCCTCTCTCTGGGTGATCCCAGTCCCTCTCTCTGGGTGATCCCAGTCCCTCTCTCTGGGTGATCCCAGTCCCTCTCTCTGGGAGATCCCAGTCCCTCTCTCTGGTGATCCCAGTCCCTCTCTCTGGGTGATCCCAGTCCCTCTCTCTGGGTGATCCCAGTCCCTCTCTCTGGGTGATCCCAGACCCTCTCTCTGGGTGATCCCAGACCCTCTCTCTGGGTGATCCCAGACCCTCTCTCTGGGTGTTACTGATCCCAGTCCCTCTCTCTGGGTGATCCCAGTCCCTCTCTCTGGGTGTTACTGATCCCAGTCCCTCTCTCTGGGTGTTATTGATCCCAGTCCCTCTCTCTGGGTGTTACTGATCCCAGTCCCTCTCTCTGGGTGTTACTGATCCCAGTCCCTCTCTCTGGGTGATCCCAGTCCCTCTCTCTGGGTGTTACTGATCCCAGTCCCTCTCTCTGGGTGATCCCAGTCCCTCTCTCTGGGTGATCCTAGTCCCTCTCTCTGGGTGATCCCAGTCCCTCTCTCTGGGTGTTACTGATCCCAGTCCCTCTCTCTGGGTGTTACTGATCCCAGTCCCTCTCTCTGGGTGATCCCAGTCCCTCTCTCTGGGTGTTACTGATCCCAGTCCCTCTCTCTGGGTGTTACTGATCCCAGTCTCTCTCTCTGGGTGTTACTGATCCCAGTCCCTCTCTCTGGGTGATCCCAGTCCCTCTCTCTGGGTGATCCTAGTCCCTCTCTCTGGGTGATCCCAGTCCCTCTCTCTGGGTGTTACTGATCCCAGTCCCTCTCTCTGGGTGTTACTGATCCTAGTCCCTCTCTCTGGGTGATCCCAGTCCCTCTCTCTGGGTGTTACTGATCCCAGTCCCTCTCTCTGGGTGTTACTGATCCCAGTCCCTCTCTCTGGGTGTTACTGATCCCAGTCCCTCTCTCTGGGCGTTATTGATCCCAGTCCCTCTCTCTGGGTGTTACTGATCCCAGTCCCTCTCTCTGGGTGTTACTGATCCCAGTCTCTCTCTGGGTGTTACTGATCCCAGTCCCTCTCTCTGGGTGTTACTGATCCAAGTCCCTCTCTCTGGGTGTTACTGATCCCAGTCCCTCTCTCTGGGTGTTACCGATCCCAGTCCCTCTCTCTGGGTGTTACTGATCCCAGTCCCTCTCTCTGGGTGTTACTGATCCAAGTCCCTCTCTCTGGGTGTTACTGATCCCAGTCCCTCTCTCTGGGTGTTACTGATCCCAGTCCCTCTCTCTGGGTGATCCCAGTCCCTCTCACTGGGTGTTACTGATCCCAGTCCCTCTCTCTGGGTGTTACTGACACCAGTCCCTCTCTCTGGGTGTTACTGTTCCCAGTCCCTCTCTCTGGGTGTTACTTATCCCAGTCCCTCTGGGTGTTACTGATCCCAGTCTCTCTCTCTGGGTGTTACTGATCCCAGTCCCTCTCTCTGGGTGTTACTGATCCCAGTCCCTCTCTCTGGGTGATCCCAGTTCCTCTCTCTGGGTGTTACTGATCCCAGTCCCTCTCTCTGGGTGTTACTGATCCCAGTCCCTCTCTCTGGGTCATCCCAGACCCTCTCTCTGGGTGTTTTTGATCCCAGTCCCTCTCTCTGGGTGATCCCAGACCCTCTCTCTGGGTGTTACTGATCCCAGTACCTCTCTCTGGGTGTTACTGATCCCAGTCCCTCTCTCTGGGTGTTCCTGATCCCAGTCCCTCTCTCTGGGTGTTCCTGATCCCAGTCCCTCCCTCTTTCTGGGTGCTACTGATCCCAGTTCCTCTCTCTGGGTGTTACTGATCCCAGTCCCTGTCTCTGGGTGTTATTGATCCCAGTCCCTCCCTCTCTCTGGGTGTTATTGATCCCAGTCCCTCCCTCTCTCTGGGTGTTACTGATCCCAGTCCCTCTCTGTGGGTGTTATTGATCCCAGTCCCTCTCTCTCTCTGGGTGTTACTGATCCCAGTCCCTCTCTCTGGGTGTTATTGATCCCAGTCCCTCTCTCTCTCTGGGTGTTACTGATCCCAGTCCCTCTCTCTGGGTGTTATTGATCCCAGTCCCTCCCTCTCTCTGGGTGTTACTGATCCCAGTCCCTCTCTCTGGGTGTTACTGATCCCAGTCCCTCTCTCTGGGTGTTACTGATCCCAGTCCCTCTCTCTGGGTGTTATTGATCCCAGTCTCTCTCTGTCCCCCTGGGCGCTATTGATCCCTCTCTCTCTCTCTCTGGGTGTTATTGATCCCTCTCTCTCTCTCTCTGGGTGTTATTGATCCCAGTCCCTCTCTCTCTCTCTCTGGGTGGTATTGATCCCAGTCCCTTTGTCTCTCTCTGTGGGGGTGTTTTTGATCTCAGTCCCTCTCTCTCTCTCTGGGTATTATTGATCCCAGTCCCTGTCACCCGCTCTCTGGGTGTTATTCACCTGACGAAGAGGGTAACCTCGAAAGCTTGCTTGCTTGTGAGAATATTATCAAATGAATCGGTTGGACTAAAACCCGGTGTTGTCAGACTTTTTACTGTGTTATTGATCCCACTCCTTCCCTCTCTGGGTGTTACTGATCCCAGTCCCTCTCTCTGGGTGTTACTGATCCCAGTCTCTCTCTCTGGGTGTTATTGATCCCAGTCCCTCTCTCTGGGTGTTACTGATCCCAGTCCCTCTCTGGGTGTTACTGATCCCAGTCCGTATCTCTCTCTGGGTGTTATTGATCCCAGTCCCTCTCTCACTCTGGGTGTTACTGATCCCAGTCCGTATCTCTCTCTGGGTGTTATTGATCCCGGTCCCTCTCTCTCTCTCTGGGTGTTATTGATCCCAGTCCCCCTCTATCTCTCTCTGGGTGTTATTGATCCCAGTCCCTCTCTCTGGGTGTTACTGATCCCAGTCCCACTCTCGGGGAGTTACTGATCCCAGTCCCTCTCTCTGGGTGTTATTGATCCCAGTCCCTCTCTCTGGGTGTTACTGATCCCAGTCCCTCTCTCTGGGTGTTACTGATCCCAGTCCCCCTCTCTCTCTCTCTCTCGGTGTTATTGATCCCAGTAACTCTCTCTCTCTGGGTGTTATTGATCCCAGTTCCTCTCTCTGGGTGTTACTGATCCCAGTCCCTCTCTCTGGGTGTTACTGATCCCAGTCCCCCCCTCTCTCTCTCTCGGTGTTATTGATCCCAGTCCCTCTCTCTCTCTGGGTGTTACTGATCCCAGTCCCTCTCTCTGGGTGTGACTGATCCCAGTCCCTCTCTCTCTCTGGGTGTTAGTGATCCCAGTCGCTCTCTCTGGGTGTTACTGATCCCAGTCCCCGTCTCTCTCTCTCTGGGTGTTATTGATCACAGTCCCTCTCTCTGGGTGTTATTGATCCCAGTCCCTCTCTCTGGGTGTTACCGATCCCAGTCCCTCTCTCTGGGTGTTACCGATCCCAGTCCCTCTCTCTGGGTGTTACTGATCCCAGTCCCTCTCTCTGGGTGTTACTGATCCCAGTCCCTCTCTCTCTCTGGGTGTTAATGATCCCAGTCCCTCTCTCTGGGTGTTACTGATCCCAGTCTCTCTCTCTGGGTGATCCCAGTCTCTCTCTCTGGGTGTTACTGATCCCAGTCCCTCTCTCTGGGTGTTACTGATCCCAGTCCCTCTCTCTGGGTGTTACTGATCCCAGTCCCTCTCTCTGGGTGTTACTGATCCCAGTCCCTCTCTCTGGGTGTTACTGATCCCAGTCTCTCTCTCTGGGTGTTACTGATCGCAGTCCCTCTCTCTGGGTGTTATTGATCCCAGTCCCTCTCTCTGGTGTTACTGATCCCAGTCCCTCTCTCTGGGTGTTACTGATCCCAGTCTCTCTCTCTGGGTGTTACTGATCGCAGTCCCTCTCTCTGGGTGTTATTGATCCCAGTCCCCCTCTCTCTCTGGGTGTTACTGATCCCAGTCCCTCTCTCTCTCTCTCTCTCTGTGTTACTGATCCGAGTTCCTCTCTCTGGGTGTTACTGATCCCAGTCTCTCTCTCTCTCTTTCTGGGTGTTACTGATCCCAGTCCCTCTCTCTGGGTGTTACGGATCCCAGTACCTCTCTCTCTCTCTGGGTGTTATTGATCCCAGTCCCTCTCTCTGGGTGTTATTGATCCCAGTCCCCCTCTCTCTCTGGGTGTTACTGATCCCAGTCCCTCTCTCTCTGGGTGTTACTGATCCGAGTTCATCTCTCTGGGTGTTACTGATCCCAGTCTCTCTCTCTCTCTCTGGGTGTTATTGATCCCAGTCCCTCTCTCTGGGTGTTACTGATCCCAGTCCCTCTCTCTGGGTGTTATTGATCCCAGTCCCTCTCTCTGGGTGTTATTGATCCCAGTCCCTCTCTCTCTCTCTCTCTGGGTGTTACTGATCCCAGTCCCTCTCTCTGGGTGTTACTGATCCCAGTCCCTCTCTCTGGGTGTTACTGATCCCAGTCCCTCTCTCTGGGTGTTACTGATCCCAGTCCCTCTCTCTGGGTGTTACTGATCCCAGTCCCTCTCTCTGGGTGTTACTGATCCCAGTGCCTCTCTCTCTCTGTGTGTTTCTGATCCGAGTTCCTCTCTCTGGGTGTTACTGATCCCAGTCCCTCTCTCTGGGTGTTACTGATCCCAGTCCCTCTCTCTGGGTGTTACTCATCCCAGTCCCTCTCTCTGGGTGTTACTGATCCCAGTCTCTCTCTCTGGGTGTTACTGATCCCAGTCCCTCTCTCTGGGTGTTATTGATCCCAGTCCCTCTCTCTGGGTGTTATTGATCCCAGTCCCTCTCTCTCTCTCTCTGGGTGTTACTGATCCCATTCCTCTCTCTGGGTGTTACTGATCCCAGTCCCTCTCTCTGGGTGTTACTGATCCCAGTCCCTCTCTCTCTGGGTGTTACTGATCCCAGTCCCTCTCTCTGGGTGTTACTGATCCCAGTCCCTCTCTCTGGGTGTTATTGATCCCAGTCCCTCTCTCTGGGTGTTATTGATCCCAGTCCCTCTCTCTCTCTCTCTGGGTGTTACTGATCCCAGTCCCTCTCTCTGGGTGTTCCTAATCCCAGTCCCTCTCTCTGGGTGTTACTGATCCCAGTCCCTCTCTCTCTGGGTGTTACTGATCCCAGTCCCTCTCTCTGTGTGTTACTGATCCCAGTCCCCCTCTCTGTGTGTTACTGATCCCAGTCCCTTTCTCTGGGTGTTACTGATCCCAGTCCCTCTCTCTGGGTGTTACTGATCCCACTCTCTCTCTCTGGGTGTTACTGATCCCAGTCCCTCTCTCTGGGTGTTACTGATCCCAGTCCCTCTCTCTGGGTGTTACTGATCCCAGTCTCTCTCTCTGGGTGTTACTGATCCCAGTCCCTCTCTCTGGGTGTTATTGATCCCAGTCCCTCTCTCTGGGTGTTACTGATCCCAGTCCCTCTCTCTGGGTGTTATTGATCCCAGTCCCTCTCTCTGGGTGTTACTGATCCCAGTCCCTCTCTCTGGGTGTTATTGATCCCAGTCCCTCTCTCTGGGTGTTACTGATCCCAGTCCCTCTCTCTGGGTGTTGCTGATCCCATTCCCACTCTCGGGGAGTTACTGATCCCAGTCCCTCTCTCTGGGTGTTATTGATCCCAGTCCCGCTCTCTGGGTGTTACTGATCCCAGTCCCTCTCTCTGGGTGTTACTGATCCCAGTCCCTCTCTCTGGGTGTTACTGATCCCAGTCCCTCTCTCTGGGTGTTATTGATCCCAGTCCCTCTCTCTGGGTGTTATTGATCCCAGTCCCTCTCTCTCTCTCTCTGGGTGTTACTGATCCCAGTCCCTCTCTCTGGGTGTTACTGATCCCAGTCCCTCTCTCTGGGTGTTACTGATCCCAGTCCCTCTCTCTCTGGGTGTTACTGATCCCAGTCCCTCTCTCTGGGTGTTACTGATCCCAGTCCCTCTCTCTGGGTGTTATTGATCCCAGTCCCTCTCTCTGGGTGTTATTGATCCCAGTCCCTCTCTCTCTCTCTCTGGGTGTTACTGATCCCAGTCCCTCTCTCTGGGTGTTACTGATCCCAGTCCCTCTCTCTGGGTGTTACTGATCCCAGTCCCTCTCTCTCTGGGTGTTACTGATCCCAGTCCCTCTCTCTGTGTGTTACTGATCCCAGTCCCTCTCTCTGGGTGTTACTGATCCCAGTCCCTCTCTCTGGGTGTTACTGATCCCACTCTCTCTCTCTGGGTGTTACTGATCCCAGTCCCTCTCTCTGGGTGTTACTGATCCCAGTCCCTCTCTCTGGGTGTTACCGATCCGAGTCCCTCTCTCTGGGTGTTACTGATCCCAGTCTCTCTCTGGGTGTTACTGACCCCAGTCGCTCTCTCTGGGTGTTACTGATCCCAGTCCCTCTCTCTGGGTGTTACTGATCCCAGTCCCTCTCTCTGGGTGTTACTGATCCCAGTCCCTCTCTCTGGGTGTTACTGATCCCAGTCCCTCTCTCTGGGTGTTACTGATCCCAGTCCCTCTCTCTGGGTGTTACTGATCCCAGTCCCTCTCTCTGGGTGTTACTGATCCCAGTCCCTCTCTCTGGGTGTTACTGATCCCAGTCCCTGTCTCTGGGTGTTACTGATCCCAGTCCCTCTCTCTGGGTGTTACTGATCCCAGTCCCTCTCTCTGGGTGTTACTGATCCCAGTCCCTCTCTCTGGGTGTTACTGATCCCAGTCCCTCTCACTGGGCGTTACTGATCCCAGTCCCTCTCTCTGGGTGTTACTTATCCCAGTCCCTCTCTCTGGGTGTTACTGATCCCAGTCCCTCTCTCTGGGTGTTACTTATCCCAGTCCCTCTCTCTGGGTGTTACTGATCCCAGTCCCTCTCTCTGGGTGTTAGTGATCCCAGTCCATCTCTCTGGGTGTTACTGATCCCAGTCTCTCTCTCTGGGTGTTACTGATCCCAGTCCCTCTCTCTGGGTGATCCCAGTCCCTCTCTCTGGGTGTTACTGATCCCAGTCCCTCTCTCTGGGTGTTACTGATCCCAGTCCCTCTCTCTGGGTGATCCCAGTCCCTCTCTCTGGGTGTTACTGATCCCAGTCCCTCTCTCTCTCTCTCTGGGTGTTACTGATCCCAGTCCCTCTCTCTGGGTGTTACTGATCCCAGTCCCTCTCTCTGGGTGTTACTGATCCCAGTCCCTCTCTCTGGGTGTTACTGATCCCAGTCCCTCTCTCTGGGTGTTACTGATCCCAGTCCCTCTCTCTGGGTGTTACTGATCCCAGTCCCTCTCTCTGGGTGTTACTGATCCCAGTCCCTCTCTCTGGATGTTACTGATCCCAGTCCCTCTCTCTGGGTGTTACTGATCCCAGTCCATCCTCTCTGGGTGTTACTGATCCCAGTCCATCCTCTCTGGGTGTTACTGATCCCAGTCCCTCTCTCTGGGTGTTACTGATCCCAGTCCCTCTCTCTGGGTATTACTGATCCCAGTCCCTCTCTCTGGGTGTTACTGATCCCAGTCCCTCACTCTGGGTGTTACTGATCCCAGTCCCTCTCTCTGGGTGTTACTGATCCCAGTCCCCCTCTCTGTGTGTTACTGATCCCAGTCCCTTTCTCTGGGTGTTACTGATCCCAGTCCCTCTCTCTGGGTGTTACTGATCCCACTCTCTCTCTCTGGGTGTTACTGATCCCAGTCCCTCTCTCTGGGTGTTACTGATCCCAGTCCCTCTCTCTGGGTGTTACTGATCCCAGTCTCTCTCTCTGGGTGTTACTGATCCCAGTCCCTCTCTCTGGGTGTTATTGATCCCAGTCCCTCTCTCTGGGTGTTACTGATCCCAGTCCCTCTCTCTGGGTGTTATTGATCCCAGTCCCTCTCTCTGGGTGTTACTGATCCCAGTCCCTCTCTCTGGGTGTTATTGATCCCAGTCCCTCTCTCTGGGTGTTACTGATCCCAGTCCCTCTCTCTGGGTGTTGCTGATCCCATTCCCACTCTCGGGGAGTTACTGATCCCAGTCCCTCTCTCTGGGTGTTATTGATCCCAGTCCCGCTCTCTGGGTGTTACTGATCCCAGTCCCTCTCTCTGGGTGTTACTGATCCCAGTCCCTCTCTCTGGGTGTTACTGATCCCAGTCCCTCTCTCTGGGTGTTATTGATCCCAGTCCCTCTCTCTGGGTGTTATTGATCCCAGTCCCTCTCTCTCTCTCTCTGGGTGTTACTGATCCCAGTCCCTCTCTCTGGGTGTTACTGATCCCAGTCCCTCTCTCTGGGTGTTACTGATCCCAGTCCCTCTCTCTCTGGGTGTTACTGATCCCAGTCCCTCTCTCTGGGTGTTACTGATCCCAGTCCCTCTCTCTGGGTGTTATTGATCCCAGTCCCTCTCTCTGGGTGTTATTGATCCCAGTCCCTCTCTCTCTCTCTCTGGGTGTTACTGATCCCAGTCCCTCTCTCTGGGTGTTACTGATCCCAGTCCCTCTCTCTGGGTGTTACTGATCCCAGTCCCTCTCTCTCTGGGTGTTACTGATCCCAGTCCCTCTCTCTGTGTGTTACTGATCCCAGTCCCTCTCTCTGGGTGTTACTGATCCCAGTCCCTCTCTCTGGGTGTTACTGATCCCACTCTCTCTCTCTGGGTGTTACTGATCCCAGTCCCTCTCTCTGGGTGTTACTGATCCCAGTCCCTCTCTCTGGGTGTTACCGATCCGAGTCCCTCTCTCTGGGTGTTACTGATCCCAGTCTCTCTCTGGGTGTTACTGACCCCAGTCGCTCTCTCTGGGTGTTACTGATCCCAGTCCCTCTCTCTGGGTGTTACTGATCCCAGTCCCTCTCTCTGGGTGTTACTGATCCCAGTCCCTCTCTCTGGGTGTTACTGATCCCAGTCCCTCTCTCTGGGTGTTACTGATCCCAGTCCCTCTCTCTGGGTGTTACTGATCCCAGTCCCTCTCTCTGGGTGTTACTGATCCCAGTCCCTCTCTCTGGGTGTTACTGATCCCAGTCCCTGTCTCTGGGTGTTACTGATCCCAGTCCCTCTCTCTGGGTGTTACTGATCCCAGTCCCTCTCTCTGGGTGTTACTGATCCCAGTCCCTCTCTCTGGGTGTTACTGATCCCAGTCCCTCTCACTGGGCGTTACTGATCCCAGTCCCTCTCTCTGGGTGTTACTTATCCCAGTCCCTCTCTCTGGGTGTTACTGATCCCAGTCCCTCTCTCTGGGTGTTACTTATCCCAGTCCCTCTCTCTGGGTGTTACTGATCCCAGTCCCTCTCTCTGGGTGTTAGTGATCCCAGTCCATCTCTCTGGGTGTTACTGATCCCAGTCTCTCTCTCTGGGTGTTACTGATCCCAGTCCCTCTCTCTGGGTGATCCCAGTCCCTCTCTCTGGGTGTTACTGATCCCAGTCCCTCTCTCTGGGTGTTACTGATCCCAGTCCCTCTCTCTGGGTGATCCCAGTCCCTCTCTCTGGGTGTTACTGATCCCAGTCCCTCTCTCTCTCTCTCTGGGTGTTACTGATCCCAGTCCCTCTCTCTGGGTGTTACTGATCCCAGTCCCTCTCTCTGGGTGTTACTGATCCCAGTCCCTCTCTCTGGGTGTTACTGATCCCAGTCCCTCTCTCTGGGTGTTACTGATCCCAGTCCCTCTCTCTGGGTGTTACTGATCCCAGTCCCTCTCTCTGGGTGTTACTGATCCCAGTCCCTCTCTCTGGATGTTACTGATCCCAGTCCCTCTCTCTGGGTGTTACTGATCCCAGTCCATCCTCTCTGGGTGTTACTGATCCCAGTCCATCCTCTCTGGGTGTTACTGATCCCAGTCCCTCTCTCTGGGTGTTACTGATCCCAGTCCCTCTCTCTGGGTATTACTGATCCCAGTCCCTCTCTCTGGGTGTTACTGATCCCAGTCCCTCACTCTGGGTGTTACTGATCCCAGTCCCTCTCTCTGGGTGTTACTGATCCCAGTCCCTCTCTCTGGGTGTTACTGATCCCAGTCCCTCACTCTGGGTGTTACTGATCCCAGTCTCTCTCTCTGGGTGTTACTGATCCCAGTCCCTCTCTCTGGGTGTTACTGATCCCAGTCCCTCTCTCTGGGTGATCCTAGTCCCTCTCTCTGGGTGATCCCAGTCCCTCTCTCTGGGTGTTACTGATCCCAGTCTCTCTCTCTGGGTGTTACTGATCCCAGTCCCTCTCTCTGGGTGTTACTGATCCCAGTCCCTCTCTCTGGGTGTTACTGATCCCAGTCCCTCTCTCTGGGTGTTACTGATCCCAGTCCCTCTCTCTGGGTGATCCCAGTCCCTCTCTCTGGGTGTTACTGATCCCAGTCTCTCTCTCTGGGTGTTACTGATCCCAGTCCCTCTCACTGGGTGTTACTGATCCCAGTCCCTCTCTCTGGGTGATCCCAGTCCCTCTCACTGGGTGTTACTGATCCCAGTCCCTCTCTCTGGGTGTTACTGACACCAGTCCCTCTCTCTGGGTGTTACTGATCCCAGTCCCTCTCTCTGGGTGTTACTTATCCCAGTCCCTCTGGGTGTTACTGATCCCAGTCTCTCTCTCTGGGTGTTACTGATCCCAGTCCCTCTCTCTGGGTGTTACTGATCCCAGTCCCTCTCTCTGGGTGATCCCAGTTCCTCTCTCTGGGTGTTACTGATCCCAGTCCCTCTCTCTGGGTGTTACTGATCCCAGTCCCTCTCTCTGGGTCATCCCAGACCCTCTCTCTGGGTGTTTTTGATCCCAGTCCCTCTCTCTGGGTGATCCCAGACCCTCTCTCTGGGTGTTACTGATCCCAGTCCCTCTCTCTGGGTGTTACTGATCCCAGTCCCTCTCTCTGGGTGTTCCTGATCCCAGTCCCTCTCTCTGGGTGTTCCTGATCCCAGTCCCTCCCTCTCTCTGGGTGCTACTGATCCCAGTTCCTCTCTCTGGGTGTTACTGATCCCAGTCCCTCTCTCTGGGTGTTATTGATCCCAGTCCCTCCCTCTCTCTGGGTGTTATTGATCCCAGTCCCTCCCTCTCTCTGGGTGTTACTGATCCCAGTCCCTCTCTGTGGGTGTTATTGATCCCAGTCCCTCTCTCTCTCTGGGTGTTACTGATCCCAGTCCCTCTCTCTGGGTGTTATTGATCCCAGTCCCTCTCTCTCTCTGGGTGTTACTGATCCCAGTCCCTCTCTCTGGGTGTTGCTGATCCCAGACCCTCTCTGTCTGGGTGTTACTGATCCCAGTCCCTCTCTCTGGATGTTACTGATCCCAGTCCCTCTCTCTCTGGGTTTTACTGATCCCAGTCGCTCTCTCTGGGTGTTACTGATCCCACTCCCTCTCTCTCTGGGTGTTACTGATCCCAGTCCCTCTCTCTCTGGGTGTTACTGATCCCATTCCCTCTCTCTGGGTGTTACTGATCCCAGTCCCTCTCTGGGTGTTACTGATCCCAGTCCCTCTCTCTGGGTGTTACTGATCCCAGTCCCTCTCTCTGGGTGTTATTGATCCCAGTCCCTCTCTCTGGGTGTTACTGATCCCAGTCCCTCTCTCTGGGTGTTACTGATCCCAGTCCCTCTCTCTGGGTGTTACTGATCCCAGTCCCTCTCTCTGGGTGATCCCAGTCCCTCTCTCTGGGTGATCCCAGTCCCTCTCTCTGGGTGATCCCAGTCCCTCTCTCTGGGTGATCCCAGTCCCTCTCTCTGGGTGTTACTGATCCCAGACCCTCTCTCTGGGTGTTACTGATCCCAGACCCTCTCTCTGGGTGATCCCAGTCCCTCTCTCTGGGTGATCCCAGTCCCTCTCTCTGGGTGATCCCAGTCCCTCTCTCTGGGTGTTACTGATCCCAGTCCATCTCTCTGGGTGTTACTGATCCCAGTCCCTCTCTCTGGGTGTTACTGATCCCAGTCCCTCTCTCTGGGTGTTACTGATCCCAGTCCCTCTCTCTGGGTGATCCCAGTCCCTCTCTCTGGGTGATCCCAGTCCCTCTCTCTGGGTGATCCCAGTCCCTCTCTCTGGGTGATCCCAGTCCCTCTCTCTGGGTGATCCCAGTCCCTCTCTCTGGGTGATCCCAGTCCCTCTCTCTGGGTGATCCCAGTCCCTCACTCTGGGTGTTACTGATCCCAGTCCCTCTCTCTGGGTGTTACTGATCCCAGTCCCTCTCTCTGGGTGTTACTGATCCCAGTCCCTCTCTCTGGGTGTTATTGATCCCAGTCCCTCTCTCTGGGTGTTACTGATCCCATTCCCTCTCTCTGGGTGTTACTGATCCCAGTCACTCTCTCTGGGTGTTACTGATCCCAGTCCCTCTCTCTGGGTGTTACTGATCCCAGTCCCTCTCTCTGGGTGTTACTGATCCCAGACCCTCTCTCTGGGTGTTATTGATCCCAGTCCCTCTCTCTGGGTGTTACTGAACCCAGTCTCTCTCTCTCTCTGGGTGTTACTGATCCCAGTCCCTCTCTCTGGGTGATCCCAGTCCCTCTCTCTGGGTGTTACTGATCCCAGTCCATCTCTCTGGGTGTTACTGATCCCAGTCCCTCTCTCTGGGTGTTACTGATCCCAGTCCCTCTCTCTGGGTGTTACTGATCCCAGTCCCTCTCTCTGGGTGATCCCAGTCCCTCTCTCTGGGTGATCTCAGTCCCTCTCTCTGGGTGATCTCAGTCCCTCTCTCTGGGTGATCCCAGTCCCTCTCTCTGGGTGATCCCAGTCCCTCTCTCTGGGTGTTACTGATCCCAGTCCCTCTCTCTGGGTGTTACTGATCCCAGTCCCTCTCTCTGGGTGTTACTGATCCCAGTCCCTCTCTCTGGGTGTTATTGATCCCAGTCCCTCTCTCTGGGTGTTACTGATCCCATTCCCTCTCTCTGGGTGTTACTGATCCCAGTCACTCTCTCTGGGTGTTACTGATCCCAGTCCCTCTCTCTGGGTGTTACTGATCCCAGTCCCTCTCTCTGGGTGTTACTGATCCCAGACCCTCTCTCTGGGTGTTATTGATCCCAGTCCCTCTCTCTGGGTGTTACTGAACCCAGTCTCTCTCTCTCTCTGGGTGTTACTGATCCCAGTCCCTCTCTCTGGGTGATCCCAGTCCCTCTCTCTGGGTGATCCCAGTCCCTCTCTCTGGGTGATCCCAGTCCCTCTCTCTGGGTGATCCCAGTCCCTCTCTCTGGGTGATCCCAGTCCCTCTCTCTGGGTGATCCCAGTCCCTCTCTCTGGGTGTTACTGATCCCAGACCCTCTCTCTGGGTGTTACTGATCCCAGACCCTCTCTCTGGGTGTTACTGATCCCAGTCCCTCTCTCTGGGTGTTACTGATCCCAGTCCCTCTCTCTGGGTGTTACTGATCCCAGTCCATCTCTCTGGGTGTTACTGATCCCAGTCCATCTCTCTGGGTGTTACTGATCCCAGTCCCTCTCTCTGGATGTTACTGATCCCAGTCCCTCTCTCTGGGTGATCCCAGTCCCTCTCTCTGGGTGATCCCAGTCCCTCTCTCTGGGTGATCCCAGTCCCTCTCTCTGGGTGATCCCAGTCCCTCTCTCTGGGTGATCCCAGTCCCTCTCTCTGGGTGATCCCAGTCCCTCTCTCTGGGTGATCCCAGTCCCTCTCTCTGGGTGATCCCAGTCCCTCTCTCTGGGTGATCCCAGTCCCTCTCTCTGGGTGTTGCTGATCCCAGTCCCTCTCTCTGGGTGTTACTGATCCCAGTCCCTCTCTCTGGGTGTTACTGATCCCAGTCCCTCTCTCTGGGTGTTACTGATCCCAGTCCCTCTCTCTGGGTGTTATTGATCCCAGTCCCTCTCTCTGGGTGTTACTGATCCCATTCCCTCTCTCTGGGTGTTACTGATCCCAGTCACTCTCTCTGGGTGTTACTGATCCCAGTCCCTCTCTCTGGGTGTTACTGATCCCAGTCCCTCTCTCTGGGTGTTACTGATCCCAGACCCTCTCTCTGGGTGTTATTAATCCCAGTCCCTCTCTCTGGGTGTTACTGATCCCAGTCCCTCTCTCTGGGTGTTACTGATCCCAGTCCCTCTCTCTGGGTGTTACTGAACCCAGTCTCTCTCTCTCTCTGGGTGTTACTGATCCCAGTCCCTCTCTCTGGGTGTTACTGATCCCAGTCCCTCTCTCTGGGTGATCCCAGTCCCTCTCTCTGGGTGATCCCAGTCCCTCTCTCTGGGTGATCCCAGTCCCTCTCTCTGGGTGATCCCAGTCCCTCTCTCTGGGTGATCCCAGTCCCTCTCTCTGGGTGATCCCAGTCCCTCTCTCTGGGAGATCCCAGTCCCTCTCTCTGGTGATCCCAGTCCCTCTCTCTGGGTGATCCCAGTCCCTCTCTCTGGGTGATCCCAGTCCCTCTCTCTGGGTGATCCCAGACCCTCTCTCTGGGTGATCCCAGACCCTCTCTCTGGGTGATCCCAGACCCTCTCTCTGGGTGATCCCAGACCCTCTCTCTGGGTGTTACTGATCCCAGTCCCTCTCTCTGGGTGATCCCAGTCCCTCTCTCTGGGTGTTACTGATCCCAGTCCCTCTCTCTGGGTGTTATTGATCCCAGTCCCTCTCTCTGGGTGTTACTGATCCCAGTCCCTCTCTCTGGGTGTTACTGATCCCAGTCCCTCTCTCTGGGTGATCCCAGTCCCTCTCTCTGGGTGTTACTGATCCCAGTCCCTCTCTCTGGGTGATCCCAGTCCCTCTCTCTGGGTGATCCTAGTCCCTCTCTCTGGGTGATCCCAGTCCCTCTCTCTGGGTGTTACTGATCCCAGTCCCTCTCTCTGGGTGTTACTGATCCCAGTCCCTCTCTCTGGGTGATCCCAGTCCCTCTCTCTGGGTGTTACTGATCCCAGTCCCTCTCTCTGGGTGTTACTGATCCCAGTCTCTCTCTCTGGGTGTTACTGATCCCAGTCCCTCTCTCTGGGTGATCCCAGTCCCTCTCTCTGGGTGATCCTAGTCCCTCTCTCTGGGTGATCCCAGTCCCTCTCTCTGGGTGTTACTGATCCCAGTCCCTCTCTCTGGGTGTTACTGATCCTAGTCCCTCTCTCTGGGTGATCCCAGTCCCTCTCTCTGGGTGTTACTGATCCCAGTCCCTCTCTCTGGGTGTTACTGATCCCAGTCCCTCTCTCTGGGTGTTACTGATCCCAGTCCCTCTCTCTGGGTGTTACTGATCCCAGTCCCTCTCTCTGGGCGTTATTGATCCCAGTCCCTCTCTCTGGGTGTTACTGATCCCAGTCCCTCTCTCTGGGTGTTACTGATCCCAGTCTCTCTCTGGGTGTTACTGATCCCAGTCCCTCTCTCTGGGTGTTACTGATCCAAGTCCCTCTCTCTGGGTGTTACTGATCCCAGTCCCTCTCTCTGGGTGTTACCGATCCCAGTCCCTCTCTCTGGGTGTTACTGATCCCAGTCCCTCTCTCTGGGTGTTACTGATCCAAGTCCCTCTCTCTGGGTGTTACTGATCCCAGTCCCTCTCTCTGGGTGTTACTGATCCCAGTCCCTCTCTCTGGGTGATCCCAGTCCCTCTCACTGGGTGTTACTGATCCCAGTCCCTCTCTCTGGGTGTTACTGACACCAGTCCCTCTCTCTGGGTGTTACTGTTCCCAGTCCCTCTCTCTGGGTGTTACTTATCCCAGTCCCTCTGGGTGTTACTGATCCCAGTCTCTCTCTCTGGGTGTTACTGATCCCAGTCCCTCTCTCTGGGTGTTACTGATCCCAGTCCCTCTCTCTGGGTGATCCCAGTTCCTCTCTCTGGGTGTTACTGATCCCAGTCCCTCTCTCTGGGTGTTACTGATCCCAGTCCCTCTCTCTGGGTCATCCCAGACCCTCTCTCTGGGTGTTTTTGATCCCAGTCCCTCTCTCTGGGTGATCCCAGACCCTCTCTCTGGGTGTTACTGATCCCAGTACCTCTCTCTGGGTGTTACTGATCCCAGTCCCTCTCTCTGGGTGTTCCTGATCCCAGTCCCTCTCTCTGGGTGTTCCTGATCCCAGTCCCTCCCTCTTTCTGGGTGCTACTGATCCCAGTTCCTCTCTCTGGGTGTTACTGATCCCAGTCCCTCTCTCTGGGTGTTATTGATCCCAGTCCCTCCCTCTCTCTGGGTGTTATTGATCCCAGTCCCTCCCTCTCTCTGGGTGTTACTGATCCCAGTCCCTCTCTGTGGGTGTTATTGATCCCAGTCCCTCTCTCTCTCTGGGTGTTACTGATCCCAGTCCCTCTCTCTGGGTGTTATTGATCCCAGTCCCTCTCTCTCTCTGGGTGTTACTGATCCCAGTCCCTCTCTCTGGGTGTTATTGATCCCAGTCCCTCCCTCTCTCTGGGTGTTACTGATCCCAGTCCCTCTCTCTGGGTGTTACTGATCCCAGTCCCTCTCTCTGGGTGTTACTGATCCCAGTCCCTCTCTCTGGGTGTTATTGATCCCAGTCTCTCTCTGTCCCCCTGGGCGCTATTGATCCCTCTCTCTCTCTCTCTGGGTGTTATTGATCCCTCTCTCTCTCTCTCTGGGTGTTATTGATCCCAGTCCCTCTCTCTCTCTCTCTGGGTGGTATTGATCCCAGTCCCTTTGTCTCTCTCTGTGGGGGTGTTTTTGATCTCAGTCCCTCTCTCTCTCTCTGGGTATTATTGATCCCAGTCCCTGTCACCCGCTCTCTGGGTGTTATTCACCTGACGAAGAGGGTAACCTCGAAAGCTTGCTTGCTTGTGAGAATATTATCAAATGAATCGGTTGGACTAAAACCCGGTGTTGTCAGACTTTTTACTGTGTTATTGATCCCACTCCTTCCCTCTCTGGGTGTTACTGATCCCAGTCCCTCTCTCTGGGTGTTACTGATCCCAGTCTCTCTCTCTGGGTGTTATTGATCCCAGTCCCTCTCTCTGGGTGTTACTGATCCCAGTCCCTCTCTGGGTGTTACTGATCCCAGTCCGTATCTCTCTCTGGGTGTTATTGATCCCAGTCCCTCTCTCACTCTGGGTGTTACTGATCCCAGTCCGTATCTCTCTCTGGGTGTTATTGATCCCAGTCCCTCTCTCTCTCTCTGGGTGTTATTGATCCCAGTCCCCCTCTATCTCTCTCTGGGTGTTATTGATCCCAGTCCCTCTCTCTGGGTGTTACTGATCCCAGTCCCACTCTCGGGGAGTTACTGATCCCAGTCCCTCTCTCTGGGTGTTATTGATCCCAGTCCCTCTCTCTGGGTGTTACTGATCCCAGTCCCTCTCTCTGGGTGTTACTGATCCCAGTCCCCCTCTCTCTCTCTCTCTCGGTGTTATTGATCCCAGTAACTCTCTCTCTCTGGGTGTTATTGATCCCAGTTCCTCTCTCTGGGTGTTACTGATCCCAGTCCCTCTCTCTGGGTGTTACTGATCCCAGTCCCCCCCTCTCTCTCTCTCGGTGTTATTGATCCCAGTCCCTCTCTCTCTCTGGGTGTTACTGATCCCAGTCCCTCTCTCTGGGTGTGACTGATCCCAGTCCCTCTCTCTCTCTGGGTGTTAGTGATCCCAGTCGCTCTCTCTGGGTGTTACTGATCCCAGTCCCCGTCTCTCTCTCTCTGGGTGTTATTGATCACAGTCCCTCTCTCTGGGTGTTATTGATCCCAGTCCCTCTCTCTGGGTGTTACCGATCCCAGTCCCTCTCTCTGGGTGTTACTGATCCCAGTCCCTCTCTCTGGGTGTTACTGATCCCAGTCCCTCTCTCTCTCTGGGTGTTAATGATCCCAGTCCCTCTCTCTGGGTGTTACTGATCCCAGTCTCTCTCTCTGGGTGATCCCAGTCTCTCTCTCTGGGTGTTACTGATCCCAGTCCCTCTCTCTGGGTGTTACTGATCCCAGTCCCTCTCTCTGGGTGTTACTGATCCCAGTCCCTCTCTCTGGGTGTTACTGATCCCAGTCCCTCTCTCTGGGTGTTACTGATCCCAGTCTCTCTCTCTGGGTGTTACTGATCGCAGTCCCTCTCTCTGGGTGTTATTGATCCCAGTCCCTCTCTCTGGTGTTACTGATCCCAGTCCCTCTCTCTGGGTGTTACTGATCCCAGTCTCTCTCTCTGGGTGTTACTGATCGCAGTCCCTCTCTCTGGGTGTTATTGATCCCAGTCCCCCTCTCTCTCTGGGTGTTACTGATCCCAGTCCCTCTCTCTCTCTCTCTCTCTGTGTTACTGATCCGAGTTCCTCTCTCTGGGTGTTACTGATCCCAGTCTCTCTCTCTCTCTTTCTGGGTGTTACTGATCCCAGTCCCTCTCTCTGGGTGTTACGGATCCCAGTACCTCTCTCTCTCTCTGGGTGTTATTGATCCCAGTCCCTCTCTCTGGGTGTTATTGATCCCAGTCCCCCTCTCTCTCTGGGTGTTACTGATCCCAGTCCCTCTCTCTCTGGGTGTTACTGATCCGAGTTCATCTCTCTGGGTGTTACTGATCCCAGTCTCTCTCTCTCTCTCTGGGTGTTATTGATCCCAGTCCCTCTCTCTGGGTGTTACTGATCCCAGTCCCTCTCTCTGGGTGTTATTGATCCCAGTCCCTCTCTCTGGGTGTTATTGATCCCAGTCCCTCTCTCTCTCTCTCTGGGTGTTACTGATCCCAGTCCCTCTCTCTGGGTGTTACTGATCCCAGTCCCTCTCTCTGGGTGTTACTGATCCCAGTCCCTCTCTCTGGGTGTTACTGATCCCAGTCCCTCTCTCTGGGTGTTACTGATCCCAGTCCCTCTCTCTGGGTGTTACTGATCCCAGTGCCTCTCTCTCTCTGTGTGTTTCTGATCCGAGTTCCTCTCTCTGGGTGTTACTGATCCCAGTCCCTCTCTCTGGGTGTTACTGATCCCAGTCCCTCTCTCTGGGTGTTACTCATCCCAGTCCCTCTCTCTGGGTGTTACTGATCCCAGTCTCTCTCTCTGGGTGTTACTGATCCCAGTCCCTCTCTCTGGGTGTTATTGATCCCAGTCCCTCTCTCTGGGTGTTATTGATCCCAGTCCCTCTCTCTCTCTCTCTGGGTGTTACTGATCCCATTCCTCTCTCTGGGTGTTACTGATCCCAGTCCCTCTCTCTGGGTGTTACTGATCCCAGTCCCTCTCTCTCTGGGTGTTACTGATCCCAGTCCCTCTCTCTGGGTGTTACTGATCCCAGTCCCTCTCTCTGGGTGTTATTGATCCCAGTCCCTCTCTCTGGGTGTTATTGATCCCAGTCCCTCTCTCTCTCTCTCTGGGTGTTACTGATCCCAGTCCCTCTCTCTGGGTGTTCCTGATCCCAGTCCCTCTCTCTGGGTGTTACTGATCCCAGTCCCTCTCTCTCTGGGTGTTACTGATCCCAGTCCCTCTCTCTGTGTGTTACTGATCCCAGTCCCCCTCTCTGTGTGTTACTGATCCCAGTCCCTTTCTCTGGGTGTTACTGATCCCAGTCCCTCTCTCTGGGTGTTACTGATCCCACTCTCTCTCTCTGGGTGTTACTGATCCCAGTCCCTCTCTCTGGGTGTTACTGATCCCAGTCCCTCTCTCTGGGTGTTACTGATCCCAGTCCCTCTCTCTGGGTGTTACTGATCCCAGTCCCTCTCTCTGGGTGTTATTGATCCCAGTCCCTCTCTCTGGGTGTTACTGATCCCAGTCCCTCTCTCTGGGTGTTATTGATCCCAGTCCCTCTCTCTGGGTGTTACTGATCCCAGTCCCTCTCTCTGGGTGTTATTGATCCCAGTCCCTCTCTCTGGGTGTTACTGATCCCAGTCCCTCTCTCTGGGTGTTGCTGATCCCATTCCCACTCTCGGGGAGTTACTGATCCCAGTCCCTCTCTCTGGGTGTTATTGATCCCAGTCCCGCTCTCTGGGTGTTACTGATCCCAGTCCCTCTCTCTGGGTGTTACTGATCCCAGTCCCTCTCTCTGGGTGTTACTGATCCCAGTCCCTCTCTCTGGGTGTTATTGATCCCAGTCCCTCTCTCTGGGTGTTATTGATCCCAGTCCCTCTCTCTCTCTCTCTGGGTGTTACTGATCCCAGTCCCTCTCTCTGGGTGTTACTGATCCCAGTCCCTCTCTCTGGGTGTTACTGATCCCAGTCCCTCTCTCTCTGGGTGTTACTGATCCCAGTCCCTCTCTCTGGGTGTTACTGATCCCAGTCCCTCTCTCTGGGTGTTATTGATCCCAGTCCCTCTCTCTGGGTGTTATTGATCCCAGTCCCTCTCTCTCTCTCTCTGGGTGTTACTGATCCCAGTCCCTCTCTCTGGGTGTTACTGATCCCAGTCCCTCTCTCTGGGTGTTACTGATCCCAGTCCCTCTCTCTCTGGGTGTTACTGATCCCAGTCCCTCTCTCTGTGTGTTACTGATCCCAGTCCCTCTCTCTGGGTGTTACTGATCCCAGTCCCTCTCTCTGGGTGTTACTGATCCCACTCTCTCTCTCTGGGTGTTACTGATCCCAGTCCCTCTCTCTGGGTGTTACTGATCCCAGTCCCTCTCTCTGGGTGTTACTGATCCCAGTCTCTCTCTCTGGGTGTTACTGATCCCAGTCCCTCTCTCTGGGTGTTATTGATCCCAGTCCCTCTCTCTGGGTGTTACTGATCCCAGTCCCTCTCTCTGGGTGTTATTGATCCCAGTCCCTCTCTCTGGGTGTTATTGATCCCAGTCCCTCTCTCTGGGTGTTACTGATCCCAGTCCCTCTCTCTGGGTGTTACTGATCCCAGTCCCTCTCTCTGGGTGTTACTGATCCCAGTCCCTCTCTCTGGGTGTTACTGATCCCAGTCCCTCTCTCTGGGTGTTATTGATCCCAGTCCCTCTCTCTGGGTGTTGCTGATCCCATTCCCACTCTCGGGGAGTTACTGATCCCAGTCCCTCTCTCTGGGTGTTATTGATCCCAGTCCCTCTCTCTGGGTGTTACTGATCCCAGTTCCTCTCTCTGGGTGTTACTGATCCCAGTCCCTCTCTCTGGGTGTTACTGATCCCAGTCCCTCTCTCTGGGTGTTACTGATCCCAGTCCCTCTCTCTGGGTGTTATTGATCCCAGTCCCTCTCTCTGGGTGTTACTGATCCCAGTCCCTCTCTCTGGGTGTTACTGATCCCAGTCCCTCTCTCTGGGTGTTACTGATCCCAGTCCCTCTCTCTTGGTGTTACTGATCCCAGTCCCTCTCTCTGGATGTTACTGATCCCAGTCCCTCTCTCTGGGTGTTACTGATCCCAGTCCCTCTCTCTGGGTGTTACTGATCCCAGTCCCTCTCTCTGGGTGTTACTGATCCCAATCCCTCTCTCTGGGTGTTACTGATCCCAGTCCCTCTCTCTGGGTGTTACTGATCCCAGTCCCTCTCTCTGGGTGTTATTTATCCCAGTCCCTCTCTCTGGGTGTTACTGATCCCAGACCCTCTCTCTGGGTGTTACTGATCCCAGTCCCTCTCTCTGGGTGTTACTGATCCCAGACCCTCTCTCTGGGTGTTACTGATCCCAGTCCCTCTCTCTGGGTGTTACTGATCCCAGTCCCTCTCTCTGGGTGTTACTGATTCCAGTCTCTCTCTGGGTGTTACTGATTCCAGTCTCTCTCTGGGTGTTATTGATCCCAGTCCCTCTCTCTGGGTGTTACTGATCCCAGTCCCTCTCTCTGGATGTTACTGATCCCAGTCCCTCTCTCTGGGTGTTACTGATCCCAGACCCTCTCTCTGGGTGTTACTGATCCCAGTCCCTCTCTCTGGGTGTTACTGATCCCAGTCCCTCTCTCTGGGTGTTACTGATCCCAGACCCTCTCTCTGGGTGTTACTGATCCCAGTCCCTCTCTCTGGGTGATCCCAGTCCCTCTCTCTGGGTGTTACTGATCCCAGACCCTCTCTCTGGGTGTTACTGATCCCACTCCCTCTCTCTCTGGGTGTTACTGATCCCAGTCCCTCTCTCTGGGTGTTACTGATCCCAGTCCCTCTCTCTGGGTGTTACTGATCCCAGACCCTCTCTCTGGGTGTTACTGATCCCAGTCTCTCTCTCTGGGTGATCCCAGTCCCTCTCTCTGGGTGTTACTGATCCCAGACCCTCTCTCTGGGTGTTACTGATCCCAGTCCCTCTCTCTGGGTGTTACTGATCCCAGTCCCTCTCTCTGGGTGTTATTGATCCCAGTCTCTCTCTGTGGGTGTTACTGATCCCAGTCCCTCTCTCTGGGTGTTACTGATCCCAGTCCCTCTCTCTGGGTGATCCCAGTCCCTCTCTCTGGGTGTTACTGATCCCAGACCCTCTCTCTGGGTGTTACTGATCCCAGTCCCTCTCTCTGGGTGTTACTGATCCCAGTCCCTCTCTCTGGGTGTTACTGATCCCAGTCCCTCTCTCTGGGTGTTACTGATCCCAGTCCCTCTCTCTGGGTGTTACTGATCCCAGTCCCTCTCTCTGGGTGATCCCAGTCCCTCTCTCTGGGTGTTACTGATCCCAGACCCTCTCTCTGGGTGTTATTGATCCCCGTCCCTCTCTCTGGGTGTTACTGATCCCACTCCCTCTCTCTGGGTGTTATTGATCCCACTCCCTCTCTCTCTGGGTGTTACTGATCCCAGTCCCTCTCTCTGGGTGTTACTGATCCCAGTCCCTCTCTCTGGGTGTTATTGATCCCAGTCTCTCTCTCTGGGTGTTACTGATCCCAGTCCCTCTCTCTGGGTGATCCCAGTCTCTCTCTCTGGGTGTTACTAATCCCAGTCCCTCTCTCTGGGTGTTATTGATCCCAGTCCCTCTCTCTGGGTGTTACTGATCCCAGTCCCTCTCTCTGGGTGTTACTGAACCCAGTCCCTCTCTCTGGGTGTTACTGATCCCAGTCTCTCTCTGGGTGTTACTGATCCCAGTCCCTCTCTCTGGGTGTTACTGATCCCAGTCCCTCTCTCTGGGTGTTACTGATCCCAGTCTCTCTCTGGGTGTTACTGATCCCAGTCTCTCTCTCTGGGTGTTACTGATCCCAGTCCCTCTCTCTGGGTGATCCCAGTCCCTCTCTCTGGGTGTTACTGATCCCAGACCCTCTCTCTGGGTGTTATTGATCCCCGTCCCTCTCTCTGGGTGTTACTGATCCCACTCCCTCTCTCTGGGTGTTATTGATCCCACTCCCTCTCTCTCTGGGTGTTACTGATCCCAGTCCCTCTCTCTGGGTGTTACTGATCCCAGTCCCTCTCTCTGGGTGTTATTGATCCCAGTCTCTCTCTCTGGGTGTTACTGATCCCAGTCCCTCTCTCTGGGTGATCCCAGTCTCTCTCTCTGGGTGTTACTGATCCCAGTCCCTCTCTCTGGGTGTTATTGATCCCATTCCCTCTCTCTGGGTGTTACTGATCCCAGTCTCTCTCTGGGTGTTACTGATCCCAGTCTCTCTCTCTGGGTGTTACTGATCCCAGTCCCTCTCTCTGGGTGTTACTGATCCCAGTCCCTCTCTCTGGGTGTTACTGATCCCAGTCCCTCTCTCTGGGTGTTACTGATCCCAGTCTCTCTCTGGGTGTTACTGATCCCAGTCCCTCTCTCTGGGTGTTACTGATCCCAGTCCCTCTCTCTGGGTGTTACTGATCCCAGTCCCTCTCTCTGGGTGTTACTGATCCCAGTCCCTCTCTCTGGGTGTTACTGATCCCAGTCCCTCTCTCTGGGTGTTACTGATCCCAGTCCCTCTCTCTGGGTGTTACTGATTCCAGTCTCTCTCTGGGTGTTACTGATCCCTGTCTCTCTCTCTGGGTGTTACTGATCCCAGTCCATCTCTCTGGGTGATCCCAGTCCCTCTCTCTGGGTGTTACTGATCCCAGTCCCTCTCTCTGGGTGTTATTGATCCCAGACCCTCTCTCTGGGTGTTACTGATCCCAGTCCCTCTCTCTGGGTGATCCCAGTCCCTCTCTCTGGGTGTTACTGATCCCAGTCCCTCTCTCTGGGTGTTACTGATCCCAGTCCCTCTCTCTGGGTGTTACTGATCCCAGTCCCTCTCTCTGGGTGTTACTGATCCCAGTCCCTCTCTCTGGGTGTTACTGATCCCAGTCCCTCTCTCTCTCTGGGTGTTACTGATCCCAGTCCATCTCTCTGGGTGATCCCAGTCCCTCTCTCTGGGTGTTACTGATCCCAGTCCCTCTCTCTGGGTGTTATTGATCCCAGACCCTCTCTCTGGGTGTTACTGATCCCAGTCCCTCTCTCTGGGTGATCCCAGTCCCTCTCTCTGGGTGTTACTGATCCCAGTCCCTCTCTCTGGGTGTTACTGATCCCAGTCCCTCTCTCTGGGTGTTATTGATCCCAGTCCCTCTCTCTGGGTGTTACTGATCCCAGTCCCTCTCTCTGGGTGTTACTGATCCCAGTCCCTCTCTCTGGGTGTTACTGATCCCAGTCCCTCTCTCTGGGTGATCCCAGTCCCTCTCTCTGGGTGTTACTGATCCCAGTCCCTCTCTCTGGGTGTTACTGATCCCAGTCCCTCTCTCTGGGTGTTACTGATCCCAGTCCCTCCCTCTGGGTGTTACTGATCCCAGTCCCTCTCTCTGGGTGTTACTGATCCCAGTCCATCTCTCTGGGTGATCCCAGTCCCTCTCTCTGGGTGATCCCAGTCCCTCTCTCTGGGTGTTACTGATCCCAGTCCCTCTCTCTGGGTGTTACTGATCCCAGTCCCTCTCTCTGGGTGTTACTGATCCCAGTCCCTCTCTCTGGGTGTTACTGATCCCAGTCCCTCTCTCTGGGTGTTACTGATCCCAGTCCCTCCCTCTGGGTGTTACTGATCCCAGTCCCTCTCTCTGGGTGTTACTGATCCCAGGTCCCTCTCTCTGGGTGTTACTGATCCCAGTCCCTCTCTCTGGGTGTTACTGATCCTAGTCCCTCTCTCTGGGTGTTACTGATCCCAGTCCCTCTCTCTGGGTGTTACTGATCCCAGTCCCTCTCTCTGGGTGTTACTGATCCCAGTCCCTCTCTCTGGGTGTTACTGATCCCAGTCCCTCTCTCTGGGTGTTACTGATCCCAGTCCCTCTCTCTGGGTGTTACTGATCCCAGTCCCTCTCTCTGGGTGATCCCAGTCCCTCTCTCTGGGTGTTACTGATCCCAGTCCCTCTCTCTGGGTGTTACTGATCCCAGTCCCTCTCTCTGGGTGTTACTGATCCCAGTCCCTCTCTCTGGGTGTTACTGATCCCAGTCCCTCTCTCTGGGTGTTACTGATCCCAGTCCCTCCCTCTGGGTGTTACTGATCCCAGTCCCTCTCTCTGGGTGTTACTGATCCCAGTCCATCTCTCTGGGTGATCCCAGTCCCTCTCTCTGGGTGATCCCAGTCCCTCTCTCTGGGTGTTACTGATCCCAGTCCCTCTCTCTGGGTGTTACTGATCCCAGTCCCTCTCTCTGGGTGTTACTGATCCCAGTCCCTCTCTCTGGGTGTTACTGATCCCAGTCCCTCTCTCTGGGTGTTACTGATCCCAGTCCCTCCCTCTGGGTGTTACTGATCCCAGTCCCTCTCTCTCTCTCTCTGGGTGTTACTGATCCCAGTCCCTCTCTCTGGGTGTTACTGATCCCAGTCCCTCTCTCTGGGTGTTACTGATCCCAGGTCCCTCTCTCTGGGTGTTACTGATCCCAGTCCCTCTCTCTGGGTGTTACTGATCCTAGTCCCTCTCTCTGGGTGTTACTGATCCCAGTCCCTCTCTCTGGGTGTTACTGATCCCAGTCCCTCTCTCTGGGTGTTACTGATCCCAGTCCATGTTATGTTCTGTATTTGGATTTCTCACCATCCTGAGGCCGCTGATCTCATCATATGACATTAACCCGAGGATGGAGTCGATGGCGACAATGGGGAGACTGAGGAGGGGGTTGTCCTGATGGAGCTGCTCGGTGCCGGGAGTTGTTCTGGACTCCGTGCCGGTACCCGGTTCAGGGCCGGAGTCTGCGGCGGTGCCGGTGTCTCTGCCGGCCGCCGACTCCCTGTCGCTGTGCTCCGCCCGCTCGGCAGCCATTTTGCCGGACCGGATATGATGTGAAGACGTGGCCGCGCACTAAACATGTGACGTCAAGAACGTGCCGCTGTATGACGTCACTGCCGGGGAATCTGCGCGGGAATCCCGGGCGGGCGGAGGGATGTGATTGGTCCCTGAGCTGCCCAACATGCTGAAGAGATCCTGCAGGGAAACCTGGGCCAGCCATCACAACCATTTACACTGCTGATGTGTGAAGCAATGTCAAAGGTCAGGTCACCATCGTCCCTGATGGGCAGAGCCCACTAGTGTGATCTAAGGATAACCATACCTCAGGCCAGGGGCCAACTTGAGAAAGTGCGGCCTTGAAGAATATGAGAAGGTACATGTTAAACCAGAGAACCCAATCCCACTTCTGGAGATTGTCAATAGTCATTCTAATTTATGGAACCATGTGTATGCACCAAAGAAAAGAGAACAGAGACATATAGGATTACATTTATGCAGCTGAAGTTTGTGTGCCAACATCTCTAATTATCTAGACTCATAGACAAACACACTGTTGTCCAAACAGTTGTTAATATTCCATAATACTAAACCATAAACTATTACTTACGTGGCGAAAAACTGCAGCATGCTACGGTGCAGAGGGACCTCGGGGTCCTTGTGCATGAGTCGCAAAAACCCAGCTTGCAGGTGCAGCAGGTGGTCAGGAAGGCGAATGGGATGCTGTCCTTCATAGCGAGGGGGATTGAATATAAAAGTAGGGAGGTCTTGCTGCAGCTGTATAGGGCATTGGTGAGGCCGCAGCTGGAGTACTGTGTGCAGTTTTGGGCGCCGTACTTACACAAGGATATTTTGGCCTTAGAGGGAGGTTTACTCGGCTGATGCCAGAGTTGAGGGGGTTGAGCTATGAGGAGAGGCTGAATAAACTGGGCTTGTACTCGTTAGAGTTTAGAAGAATGAGGGAAGATCTCATTGAGACGTATAAGATGATGAATGGGATGGATAGGATAGAGGTGGAGAGACTCTTCCCACTGAAAAAAGACAGTAGGACCAGGGGGCACAGCCTCAAGATAAAGGGGGGGCGGTTTAGAACGGAGTTGAGGAGGAACTTCTTCACTCAAAGGGTGGTGAATCTCTGGAATTCTCTGCCCATTGAAGTGGTGGAGGCTGCCTCGCTAAATATTTTTAAGAAACGGGTTGATGGGTTTTTGATAAGAGAGGGAATTAAGGGTTATGGGGAGAGGGCGGGAATGTGGAACTGAGCCACGACAGATCAGCCATGATCTTATTGAATGGCGGGGCAGGCTCGAAGGGTAGATGGCCTACTCCTGCTCCTATTTCTTATGTTCTTATGTTCTTAAATACTATCAGGAGAGGTACTGCTCCATCTTGCTCAACAATGGAAATCTGGGACTTGTAACAAAACCTTGCTTTTTCGTTGCCGCTACCTTTGGGTAAACTAAATAGAATAATTTAGCTTTATTATGATTTTCACAGATGTTAGATCTAATTTTATCAACCATTGAAATTCAGCAAGTCACCATAAATAAACCTCCTTTCCCCGTTCATGCAAATTCCCATTCATGCTGCATTTACTTTTATCCCACCTCAACTTATTCATCCCCAATTCAGAATGCCTGCTTTTACACCTAACACTTTGATGATTTGAACTTTGGAATCTAACTGAGCTCTGTTAAATTAATGTCTATGGTCGGAAAAATATTGGAAAATCCAATGAAGGAGAGAATTAATCTCCGCTTGGAGAGGAAAGCATTATCAGCATAACATAAGAACATAACACAGGCCATAAAACAAAGGAGAGCAGAATTAGGCCAGTCGGCCCATCGATTCTGCCCTGCAATTCAATCATGATTGATGTTTTTCCTCATCTCCATTCTCCTGCCTTTTCCCCATAACCCCTGATCTCCTTATCAATCAAGAACCTGTCTATCTCTATCTTAAAGACACTCAATTACCTGGCTGCCACAGTCCTCTGCGGCAAAGAGTTCCACAGATTCACCACTCTCTGGCTGAAGAAATTCCTCCTCATTTGTTCTAAAAGATCATCCCTTTAGCCTGAGGTAGTGCCCTGTGGTTCTCATTTTTCCTGCTAATGGACGCATTCCCTCTACATCCACTGTATCCAGGCCTCGCAGTATCCTGTAAATTTCAATAAGATCCTCCCCCCATCCTTCTAAACCCCAATGAGTACAGACCCAGAGTCCTCAACCGTTCCTCATACAACAAGCTCTTCATTCCAGGGATCATTCTTGTGAACCTCCTCTGGACCTTTTCCAAGGCCAGCATGTGGGGTCCAAAACTGCTCACAACACTCCAAATGGGGTCAGACCAGAGCTTAATACAACCTTAGAAGTACATCCATGCTGTTGTATTCTAGCCCTGTCATCATGAATGCGAACATTGCATTTGCCTTCCTAAGAACATATGAACTAGGAACAGGAGTAGGCCATCTGGCCCTTCAAGCATGCTCTGCCATTCAATAAGATCATGGCTGATCGTTTCATGAACTCAGCTTTACTTACCCACCCATTCACCATAACCCTTAATTCCTTTACTGTTCAAAGGTTTATCTCTCCTTGCCTTAAAAACATTCATAAGAACATAAGAACATAAGAAATAGGAGCAGGAGTAGGCCATCCGGCCCCTCGAGCCTGCCCCGCCATTCAATAAGATCATGGCTGATCTGTCGTGACTCAGCTCCACCTTCCCGCCCTCTCCCCATAACCCTTAATCCCTTCTCTTATCAAAAACCCATCAACCCGTTTCTTAAAAATATTTAGCGAGGCAGCCTCCACCACTTCAACGGGCAGAGAATTCCAGAGATTCACCACCCTTTGAGTGAAGAAGTTCCTCCTCAACTCTGTTCTAAACCGCCCCCCCTTTATCTTGAGGCTGTGCCCCCTAGTCCTACTGTCATTCAATGAGGTAGCTTCAACTGCTTCACTGGGCAGGGAATTTCACAGATTCACAACTCTTTGTGTGAAGAAGTTCCTCGTCAACTCAATCCTAAATCTGCTTCCCCTCACTTAAGACCATGTCCCCTATTCTAATTTCACTCATCAGTGGAAGCACCCACTCTGCCTCTATCTTATCTATTCCTTTCATAATCTTACATGTTTCTATAAGATCTTCCCTCATTCTTCTGAATTCCAATGACTGTAGTCTCAGTCTACTCAGTCTCTCCTCTTTTTATATATTCTGAGCTAGTTCACTCTCATAATCCATCTTACTTTTCTTTATAGCTTTTTTTTCGTGTCTTTCTGTTGACTTTTAAAGATTTCCCAATCTTCCAGTTTCCCACTAATCTTTGCCACTTTGTATGCATTTTCTTTCAGTTTGATATCCTCCTTTATTTCCTTAGATATCCATGGCTGATCATCTCTTTCTACAGTCCTTCCTTATCACAGTATACTTTTGCTGAGCACTGTGAAAGATTGCTTTGAAAGTTCTAAAGGGAAGACCATGTCTCGTAAATATGATTGAATTTTTCCAGGTGATGATTCAGCAACATAGAAGAGAGGAGCGAGGAGGCCATTTGGCCCTTCAAGCCAGCTCTGCCATTTGTTACAATCATGGCTGATTGTCCAACTCAATAGCCTAATCCTACTTTCTCCCCATAACCTTTGATCCCATTTGTCCCAAGTGCTATATCCAGCTGCCTCTTGAATACATTCAATGTTTTGTCATCAACTAATTCCTGTAATGAATTCCATAGGTTGACTACTGTTGGGGAAAGAAATGTCTCCCCATCTCCATCCTAAACGGTTACCCCCGAATCCTGAGACCACCATCGAAAACACCCTCCGTGCATCAATCATATTTAGTCCTGTTAGCATTTTGTAAGTCTCTATGAGATCCACCCCATTTTTCTGACCTCCAGTGAAAACAATCCAAACCTCCTCGTGCATTAGACCTACCACCTTCAGAATCAGCCTGGTAAACCTTCACTGCACTCCCTTGAGAGCAAGAACCTCCTTCCTCAGGAAAGTAAGACGAAAACTGCACACAATACTCTTCGTATGGCCTCACCAAGGCCCTGTACAATTGCAATAACACATCCCTGCTCCTGGACTTGAAAGTTCTCGCAATGAAAGCCATTTGCCTTCTTTACTGCCTGCTGCACCTGCATGCTTTCATTCAGCAACTGGTATACACAGTGTGTAGGTGAGGACAATGCAGTTGATACATGGATTTCAGGAAGGCTTTTGAAAATTTCCCACATGGGAAAATGATCTGAAGGTAAGAGTTTGTTGGATCGAGGGCAATTTGCCAAACTGGATCCAAAATTGGCTTAATGACAGGTGGCAGGGAGACTGTGCCTGGTGCTGCATCACAGAGATTGGTGTTGTATCACAGAGATTGGTGCTGTATCACAGAGATTGGTGCTGTATCACAGAGATTGGTGCTGTATCACAGAGATTGGTGCTGTATCACAGAGATTGGTGCTGTATCACAGAGATTGGTGCTGTATCACAGAGATTGGTGTTGTATCACAGAGATTGGTGCTGTATCACAGAGATTGGTGCTGTATCACAGAGATTGGTGCTGTATCACAGAGATTGGTGCTGTATCACAGAGATTGGTGTTGTTCCACAAAGATTGGTGTTGTATCACAGAGATTGGTGTTGTATCACAGAGATTGGTGTAGTACCACAGAGATTGGTGTTGTATCACAGAGATTGGTGTTGTTCCACAGAGATTGGTGTTGTATCACAGAGATTGGTGTTGTATCACAGAGATTGGTGTTGTACCACAGAGATTGGTGTTGTATCACAGAAATTGGTGTTGTACCACAGAGATTGGTGTTGTATCACAGAGATTGGTGTTGTACCACAGAGATTGGTGTTGTATCACAGAGATTGGTGTTGTATCACAGAGATTGGTGTAGTACCACAGAGATTGGTGTTGTAACACAGAGATTAGAACAAAGAACAACATAGCACGGGAAACAGGCCCTTCGGCCCAACGAGCCCGCGCCGCCGTCCCATGGTCAGTGACCTATTCATGATTTTAGTCTATGCCTAATGTATGAGGATCAGGGAGGTCCAATATAGGGACAATTTGTTACCCAATCAATCAGCCTTAAAGCACATTTTTGGGATGTGGGAGGAAACTGGAGTACCCGGAGGAAACCCACGCAACCATGGGGAGAACGCGCAAACTCCCACGGACACGGCCCAAATCCATGTGTCCGCACAGCAACAGAGATAGCCTCTGAGCTGTCATGATGCCCTCGAGATGGTCCAGTTTACGCACACCAACGACATGAAGCAGTAGGCAACTCCCGATGCAATATCCAAGAGCAGCCCACCACAACCTGCCGCCCGCATGCCCCTTGCTGGACTTAAATGCCTGTGGATAAAAAATTCATTATTAAAAGACTCTATATCCCTGAGGCTAAAACTGAACCCCAAGCCTACAATGCTTAGTAAGGCCTGCTATATCTCCCTATATGTAGACCGCTCATGTGGCTGTCCAAGTGACTCTTGAACAACCCTAGCGTGCCTGCTTCCACCACCTTACTCGGCAGTGCATTCCACATCCCCACTACCCTTTGTGTGAAAAACTGCCCTCTAATATTAGTTTTATATCTAGCCCCCCTCACCCTAAGCCCGTGACCCCTCGTTCTATCCATTTCTAATAGCGGAAAAAGCTTATCACCATTTACTCTATCTATCCCCTTCATAATCTTATAAACCTCTATTAGATCCCCCCTCAGCCGACGTCTCTCAAGGGAAAACAGCTCAAGTGCGTTCAATCTTTTCTCGTAAGACAGCCCTTCCATACCAGGCAACATCCTGGTAAATCTCCTCTGCACTCTCTCCAGGATCTCTACATCCTTCCGATAGTACGGCGACCAGAACTGGACGCAGTACTCCAGGTGAGGCCTAACCAACGTTCTATACAACTGCAACATCAGACTCCTACTCTTATATTCTATACCCCTTCCTATGAAGGCTAACATGCCATACGCTTTCCTCATCACATTCTGCACCTGCACCGACACCTTCAGGGACTTGTGTACCTGCACCCCCAGGTCTCTCTGCGTATCTATACTCCGGATAGTTCTACCTTTTATCATATAGCTCCCCTCCACATTATTCCGGCCAAAGTGCATCACCTCGCATTTCTCTGGATTAAATTCCATTTGCCATCTATCTGCCCAATCTACCAGCCTGTCTATGTCCTGTTGCATTGCCAGGCACTGCTCCTCAGTACCCGCCAATCCAACCATCTTAGTGTCATCAGCAAATTTGCTGATCACACCACCTACTCCCTCTTCCAAGTCATTAATATATACTACAAATAGTAGAGGTCCTAGTACCGAGCCCTGCGGCACCCCACTGGTGACAGACCTCCAATTGGAAAAGGAGCCCTCCACTACTACCCGCTGTCTCCTCCTCCCAAGCCAGTTCTCCACCCATCTACATACCTGGCCTTGTATCCCATGAGCCTTCACCTTTTCTATCAGCCTACCGTGAGGGACCTTGTCAAACGCCTTACTGAAATCCATATAGACAACATCAACGGCTTGTCCTTCGTCAACCGTTTTTGTCACCTCTTCAAAAAATTCCAATAGATTCGTAAGGCACGACCTCCCTGTAACGAAGCCATGCTGCGTATCCCTGATCAGATTGCAGCGCTCCAGATGCTCATACATCCTGTCCTTGAGGATCCTCTCCATTATCTTGCCTATAACTGAAGTCAAGCTGACTGGCCTATAGTTCCCTGGGTTATCTCTCTGACCCTTCTTAAACAACGGTACTACATTTGCAATCCGCCAATCCTCTGGGACCTCACCTGTGTCCAAAGAAGAGACAAAGATTTGCGTCAGAGGCCCAGCAATTTCATCCCTCACCTCCCTTAGCAGCCTGGGATAGATGCCATCAGGCCCAAGAGATTTATCCGTCTTTATACTGTCTAAAAGTCCCAACACCTCTTCCCTCGTGATGACTATTTCCCTCAACGGATCCTCAAACTTCTCAAGCACAGCAGCAGAGATCAGACTCCTCTCCTGAGTGAATACCGACGCAAAGTATTCACTGGCCTTGTGGATCCAGAACTGGCTTGCCTGCAGAAGGCAGAGAGTGGTTGTGGATGGGTCTTTTTCGGAATGGAGGTCAGTCACCAGTGGGGTGCCCCAGGGATCTGTTCTGGGACCCTTGCTGTTTGTCATTTTCATAAATGACCTGGATGCGGAAGTGGAGGGATGGGTTAGCAAGTTCGCTGATGACACGAAGGTCGGCAGTGTTGTGGATGGTCTGGAAGGATGTCAAAAGTTGCAGCAGGACATAGATAGGATGCAGGAATGGGCGGAGAAGTGGCAGATGGACTTCAACGTGGATAAATGTGTAGTTGTCCATTTCGGCAGAACCAACGGGATGAACGAGTACACTATTAAGGGCAGGGGTCTTAGTAGCGTTGAAGAGCAGAAGGATCTCGGGGTCCGGGTCCACAGGACTCTTAAATCGGCTTCGCAGGTGGAGGAGGTGGTCAAGAAGGCGTATGGTGTACTGGCCTTCATTAATCGAGGGATTGAGTTTAGGAGTCGGGAGGTAATGCTGCAACTTTACAGGACCCTCGTCAGGCCTCATTTGGAGTACTGTGCGCAGTTCTGGTCGCCTCACTATAGGAAAGACGTAGAAGCTATTGAAAGGGTGCAGAGGAGATTTACAAGGATGTTGCCTGGACTGGGAGGCATGCCTTATGAAGATAGGTTGAGGGAGCTGGGACTCTTTTCCCTAGAGAGGCGAAGGTTGAGAGGCGACCTGATAGAAGTTTATAAAATGTTGAGAGGAATAGATAGGGTGGATTCTCAGAGGCTATTTCCCCGGGTTGAAATGGTCGCTACGAGAGGACACAGATTTAAGGTGTGGGGAGGGAAGTACAGAGGTGATGTTAGGGGTAAGTTTTTCACTCAGAGGGTGGTGAGTGAATGGAATCGGCTGCCGTCGTCGGTGGTGGAGGCGAACTCGCTGGGGTCTTTTAAGGGACTTCTGGATAAGTATATGGGGTTTAATGGGATTGGGGGTTATAGATAGGTCTATAGATTGGTGGGGTTGATGTGATCGGCGCAACTCGAGGGCCGAAGGGCCTGTTTGTGCTGTAATGTTCTATGTATCTATGTATTCATTCAAGTACTCCCCCATTCCCCCAGGCTCCAAGCATAGTTCCCCTCCTCTGTCCCTGAGAGAACCAATGTTCCCTCTAACCATCCTTTTGTTTCTAATATAGGAGTAAAATGCCTTAGGATTTTCCTTAATCCTACCCGCCAAAGCCATTTCGTGGCCCCTTTTTGCCTTTCTGATGCCCCTTTTAAGTTCTCTCCTACATTCTCTGTATTCTTCTAACGCTATCTCTGTCCTCAAATGCCTAGATCTAGTGTACGCCTCCCTCTTTCTCCTGACCAGGTGCTGTATCACAGAGATTGGTGTTGTTCCACAGAGATTGGTGTTGTATGACAGAGATTGATGTTGTACCACAGAGATTGGTGTTGTATCACAGAGATTGGTGTTGTATCACAGAGATTGGTGCTGTATCACAGAGATTGGTGTTGTACCACCGAGATTGGTGTTGTATCACAGAGATTGGTGTTGTATCACAGAGATTGGTGTTGTATCACAGAGATTGGTGTTGTATCACAGAGATACGTGCTGTATCACAGAGATTGGTGCTGTACCACAGAGATTGGTGTTGTATCACAGAGATTGGTGTTGTATAACAGAAATTGGTGTTGTATCACAGAGATACGTGCTGTATCACAGAGATTGGTGTTGTACCACAGAGATTGGTGTTGTACCACAGAGATTGGTGTTGTATCACAGAGATTGGTGTTGTATCACAGAGATTGGTGTTGTATCACAGAGATTGGTGTCGTATCACAGAGATTGGTGTCGTTCCACAGAGATTGGTATTGTTCCACAGAGATTGGTGTTGTATCACAAAGATTGGTGTTGTATCACAGAGATTGGTGTTGTATCTCAGGGATTGGTGTTGTGTCACAGAGATTGGTGTTGTCAGAACATAAGAACATCAGAACATAAGAAATAGGAGCAGGAGTAGGCCATCTGGCCCTTCGAGCCTGCCCCGCCATTCAATAAGATCATGGCTGATCTGTCGTGACTCAGCTCCACCTTCCCGCCCTTTCCCCATAACCCTTAATCCCTTCTCTTATCAAAAACCCATCAACCCGTTTCTTAAAAATATTTAGCGAGGCAGCCTCCACCACTTCAACGGGCAGAGAATTCCAGAGATTCACCACCCTTTGAGTGAAGAAGTTCCTCCTCAACTCTGTTCTAAACCGCCCCCCCTTTATCTTGAGGCTGTGCCCCCTAGTCCTACTGTCTTTTTTGAGCGGGAACAGTCTCTCCACCTCTATCCTATCCATCCCATTCATCATCTTATACGTCTCAATGAGATCTCCCCTCATTCTTCTAAACTCTAACGAGTACAAGCCTAGTTTATTCAGCCTCTCCTCATAGCTCAATCCCCTCAACTGCGGTATCAGCCCGGTATTCAATCCCCCTCGCTATGAAGGCCAGCATCCCATTCGCTTTCCTGACCACCTGCTGCACCTGCAAGCTGGGTTTTTGCGACTCATGCACAAGGACCCCGAGGTCCCACTGCACCGTCGCCTGCTGCAGTTTTTCGCCCCGTAAGTAATAGTCCTTCCTACCATTCCTCCTACACAGAGATTGGTGTTGTTCCACAGAGATTGGTGTTGTACCACAGAGATAGAACATAGAACATAGAACATTACAGCGCAGAACAGGCCCTTCGGCCCACGATGTTGCGCCGACCAGTTACAAAACAATGACCCACTAGCCTAAACCAATCCCTTTTCATCCATAAACCTATCCACAGATCTTTTAAACGCCCCCAAACTAGGTGCATTTACAACTGCAGCTGGCAGGGCATTCCAGTCCCTCACCACCCTCTGGGTAAAGAACCTACCCCTGACATCTGTCCTATAACTACCCCCCCTTAATTTAAAATCGTGCCCCCTCGTGTTAGCTTTCTCCATCCTAGGAAAAAGGCTATCGCTATCTACCCTGTCTAAACCTCTAATCATCTTATATGTTTCAATGAGATCCCCTCTTAGCCGCCTTCTTTCCAGCGAAAACAACCCCAAACCTCTCAATCTCTCCTCATAGGATCTCCCCTCCATACCAGGCAACATCCTGGTAAACCTCCTCTGCACCCTCTCCAAAGCCTCTACATCCTTCTTGTAATGTGGGGACCAGAACTGCACACAAAACTCCAAGTGCGGCCGCACCAGAGATGTGTACAGTTGCATCATGACGCTGCGACTCCTAAATTCAATCCCCCTACCAATAAACGCCAAAACTCCGTATGCCTTCTTAACAACTTTATCTACTTGATTCCCAACTTTCAGGGATCTATGTACACATACACCTAGATCCCTCTGCTCCTCCACACTATTCAAAGTCCTCCCGTTAGCCCTATACTCAACACATCTGTTATTCCTACCGAAATGAATTACCTCACACTTCTCCACATTAAACTCCATTCGCCACCTCTCAGCCCAGCTCTGCAACCTTTCTAAGTCATCCTGCAAACTATGACACCCTTCCTCACAATCTACCACACCTCCGACTTTGGTGTCATCAGCAAACTTACTAATCCACCCAACTATACCCTCATCCAGATCATTAATAAAAATTACAAACAGCAGTGGCCCCAAAACAGATCCCTGAGGCACACCACTTGTAACCGAACTCCATGACGAATATTTCCCATCAACCACCACTCTCTGTCTCCTATCTGCTAGCCAATTCTTGATCCAATTACCTAGATCACCCCCAATCCCATACATCTGCATTTTCTGCAGAAGCCTACCATGGTGAACCTTATCAAACGCCTTGCTAAAATCCATATACACCACATCAACTGCCTTACCCCTATCCACCTCTTTGGTCACTTTCTCAAAGAACTCGATAAGGTTAGTAAGGCATGACCTACCCGCTACAAAACCATGCTGACTATCTCTAATCAACTCATTACTTTCCAAATAACTATAAATCCTGTCTCTAATAATCCTTTCCAAAACCTTACCCACCACAGAAGTAAGACTCACCGGTCTATAATTCCCAGGGAAGTCCCTTCTCCCCTTCTTAAACAATGGGACAACATTTGCTGTCCTCCAGTCTTCTGGTACGATACCAGAGACTAACGACGACCTGAAGATCAGAGCCAGAGGCTCCGCAATCACCCCTCAATTGGTGTTGCATTGGTGTTGTACCACAGAATGGTGTTGTACCACAGAATTTGGTGTTGTATCACAGAGATTGGTGTTGTTCCACAGAGATTGGTGTTGTATCAGCGAGATTGGTGCTGTATCACAGAGATTGGTGCTGTATCACAGAGATTGGTGTTCCATCAGAGATTGGTGTTGTATCACAGAGATTGGTGTTGTATCACAGAGATTGGTGTTGTATCACAGAGATTGATGCTGTATCACAGAGATTGGTGTTGCATCTCAGAGATTGGTGCTGTATCACAGAGATTGGTGTTGTATCACAGAGATTGGTGTTGTATCACAGAGATTGGTGCTGTATCACAGAGATTGGTGTTCCATCAGAGATTGGTGCTGTATCACAGAGATTGGTGTTGTATCACAAAGATTGGTATTCCATCAGAGATTGGTGTTGTATCACAGAGATTGGTGTTGTATCACCGAGATTGGTGCTGTATCACAGAGATTGGTGTTGTATCACAGAGATTGGTGCTGTATCACAGAGATTGGTGTTGCATCTCAGAGATTGATGCTGTATCACAGAGATTGGTGTTGTACCACAGAGATTGGTGTTGTATCACAGAGATTGGTGCTGTATCACAGAGATTGGTGTTCCATCAGAGATTGGTGTTGTATCACAGAGATTGGTGTTGTATCACAGAGATTGGTGTCGTTCCACAGAGATTGGTATTGTTCCACAGAGATTGGTGTTGTATCACAAAGATTGGTGTTGTATCACAGAGATTGGTGTGGTATCTCAGGGATTGGTGTTGTATCACAGAGATTGGTGTTGTAAGAACATAAGAACATAAGAAATAGGAGCAGGAGTAGGCCATCTGGCCCTTCGAGCCTGCCCCGCCATTCAATAAGATCATGGCTGATCTGTCGTGACTCAGCTCCACCTTCCCGCCCTCTCCCCATAACCCTTAATCCCTTCTCTTATCAAAAACCCATCAACCCGTTTCTTAAAAATATTTAGCGAGGCAGCCTCCACCACTTCAACGGGCAGAGAATTCCAGAGATTCACCACCCTTTGAGTGAAGAAGTTCCTCCTCAACTCTGTTCTAAACCGCCCCCCCTTTATCTTGAGGCTGTGCCCCCTAGTCCTACTGTCTTTTTTGAGCGGGAACAGTCTCTCCACCTCTATCCTATCCATCCCATTCATCATCTTATACGTCTCAATGAGATCTCCCCTCATTCTTCTAAACTCTAACGAGTACAAGCCTAGTTTATTCAGCCTCTCCTCATAGCTCAATCCCCTCAACTGCGGTATCAGCCCGGTATTCAATCCCCCTCGCTATGAAGGCCAGCATCCCATTCGCCTTCCTGACCACCTGCTGCACCTGCAAGCTGGGTTTTTGCGACTCATGCACAAGGACCCCGAAGTCCCTCTGCACCGTCGCCTGCTGCAGTTTTTCGCCCCGTAAGTAATAGTCCTTCCTACCATTCCTCCTACACAGAGATTGGTGTTGTATCACAGAGATTGGTGTTGTTCCACAGAGATTGGTGTTCTATCAGAGATTGGTGTTGTATCACAGAGATTGGTGTTGTATCACCGAGATTGGTGTTGTATCACAGAGATTGGTGTTGTATCACAGAGATTGATGCTGTATCACAGAGATTGGTGTTGCATCTCAGAGATTGGTGCTGTATCACAGAGATTGGTGTTGTATCACAGAGATTGGTGTTGTATCACAGAGATTGGTGCTGTATCACAGAGATTGGTGTTCCATCAGAGATTGGTGTTGTATCACAGAGATTGGTGCTGTATCACAGAGATTGGTATCCCATCATAGATTGGTGTTGTATCACAGAGATTGGTGTTGTATCACCGAGATTGGTGCTGTATCACAGAGATTGGTGTTGTATCACAGAGATTGGTGCTGTATCACAGAGATTGGTGTTGTATCACAGAGATTGGTGTTCTATCAGAGATTGGTGTTGTACCACAGAGGTTGGTGCTGTATCACAGAGATTGGTGTTGTTCCACAGAGATTGGTGTTGTATCTCAGAGATTGGTGCTGTATCACAGAGATTGGTGTTGTATCACAGAGATTGGTGTTGTATCACAGAGATTGGTGTTGAATCATAGAGATTGGTGTTGTATCACAGAAATTGGTGCTGCATCACAGAGGTTGGTGTTCTATCAGAGATTGGTGTTGTATCACAGAGATTGGTACTGTATCACAGAGATTGGTGTTCTATCAGAGATTGGTGTTGTATCACAGAGATTGGTGCTGTATCACAGAGATTGGTGTTGTTCCACAGAGATTGGTGTTGCATCTCAGAGATTGGTGCTGTATCACAGAGATTGGTGCTGTATCACAGAGATTGGTGTTGTATCACAGAGATTGGTGTTGTATCACAGAGATTGGTGTTGTATCACAGAGATTGGTGCTGTATCACAGAGATTGGTGTTCCATCAGAGATTGGTGTTGTATCACAGAGATTGGTGTTGTATCACCGAGATTGGTGCTGTATCACAGAGATTGGTGTTGTATCAAAGAGATTGGTGCTGTATCGCAGAGATTGGTGCTGTATCACAGAGATTGGTGCTGTATCACAGAGATTGGTGTTGTATCACATAGATTGGTGTTGTATCACCGAGATTGGTGCTGTATCACAGAGATTGGTGTTGTATCACAGAGATTGGTGTTGTATCACCGAGATTGGTGCTGTATCACAGAGATTGGTGTTGTATCACAGAGATTGGTGCTGTATCACAGAGATTGGTGTTGTATCACAGAGATTGGTGTTGTATCACCGAGATTGGTGCTGTATCACAGAGATTGGTGTTGTGTCACAGAGATTGGTGCTGTATCACAGAGATTGGTGTTGTATCACACAGATTGATGTTCTATCAGAGATTGGTGTTGTATCACAGAGATTGGTGCTGTATCACAGAGATTGGTGTTGTGTCACAGAGATTGGTGCTGTATCACAGAGATTGGTGTTGTATCACAGAGATTGGTGTTGTATCACAGAGATTGGTGCTGTATCACAGAGATTGGTGTTGTTCCACAGAGATTGGTGTTGCATCTCAGAGATTGGTGCTGTATCACAAGATTGGTGTTGTATCACAGAGATTGGTGTTGTATCACAGAGATTGCTGCTGTATCACAGAGATTGGTGTTCCATCAGAGATTGGTGTTGTATCACAGAGATTGGTGCTGTATCACACAGATTGGTGCTGTATCACAGAGATTGGTGTTCCAGCAGAGATTGGTGTTGTATCACAGAGATTGGTGTTGTATCACTGAGATTGGTGCTGTATCACAGAGATTGGTGTTGTATCACAGAGATTGGTGCTGTATCACAGAGATTGGTGTTGTATCACAGAGATTGGTGTTGTATCACAGAGATTGGTGCTGTATCACAGAGATTGGTGTTGTATCACAGAGACTGGAGTAGTATCACAGAGATTAGTGTTGTATCACAGAGATTGGTGTTGTATCACAGAGATTGGTGTTGTATCACAGAGATTGGTGTTGTATCACAGAGATTGGTGTTGTACCACAGAGGTTGGTGCTGTATCACAGAGATTGGTGTTGTACCACAGAGATTGGTGTTGTATCATAGATATTGGTGTTGTATCACAGAGATTGGTGTTGTATCACAGAGATTGGTGTGGTACCACTGAGTTTGGTGCTGTATCACAGAGATTGGTGTTCTATCAGAGATTGGTGTTGTATCACAGAGATTGGTGATGTATCACAGAGATTGGTGTTCTATCAGAGATTGGTGCTGTGTCACAGAGATTGGTGCTGTATCACAGAGATTGGTGTTGTTGCACAGAGATTGGTGTTGTATCTCAGAGATTGGTGCTGTATCACAGAGATTGGTGTTGTATCACAGAGATTGGTGTTGTATCACAGAGATTGGTGTGGTACCACAGAGATTGGTGCTGTATCACAGAGATTGGTATTCTATCAGAGATTGGTGTTGTATCACAGAGATTGGTGTTGTATCACAGAGATTGGTGTGGTACCACATAGATTGTTGCTGTATCACAGAGATTGGTGTTCTATCAGAGATTGGTGTTGTATCACAGAGATTGGTGTTGTATCACAGAGACTGGTGTAGTATCACAGAGATTGGTGTTGTATCACAGAGATTGGTGTTGTATCACAGAGATTGGTGTTGTATCACAGAGATTGGTGTTGTATCACAGAGATTGGTGTTGTACCACAGAGGTTGGTGCTGTATCACAGAGATTGGTGTTGTTTCACAGAGATTGGTGTTGTATCACAGAGATTGGCGCTGTATCACAGAGATTGGTGTTCCAGCAGAGATTGGTGTTGTATCACAGAGATTGGTGTTGTATCACCGAGATTGGTGCTGTATCACAGAGATTGGTGTTGTATCACAGAGATTGGTGCTGTATCACAGAGATTAGTGTTGTATCACAGAGATTGGTGTTGTATCACAGAGATTGGTGCTGTATCACAGAGATTGGTGTTGTATCACAGAGACTGGTGTAGTATCACAGAGATTAGTGTTGTATCACAGAGATTGGTGTTGTATCACAGAGATTGGTGTGATATCACAGAGATTGGTGTTGTATCACAGAGATTGGTGTTGTACCACAGAGGTTGGTGCTGTATCACAGAGATTGGTGTTGTACCACAGAGATTGGTGTTGTGTCACAGATATTGGTGTTGTATCACAGAGATTGGTGTTGTATCACAGAGATTGGTGTGGTACCACTGAGTTTGGTGCTGCATCACAGAGATTGGTGTTCTATCAGAGATTGGTGTTGTATCACAGAGATTGGTGATGTATCACAGAGATTGGTGTTCTATCAGAGATTGGTGCTGTGTCACAGAGATTGGTGCTGTATCACAGAGATTGGTGTTGTTGCACAGAGATTGGTGTTGTATCTCAGAGATTGGTGCTGTATCACAGAGATTGGTGTTGTATCACAGAGATTGGTGTTGTATCACAGAGATTGGTGTGGTACCACAGAGATTGGTGCTGTATCACAGAGATTGGTATTCTATCAGAGATTGGTGTTGTATCACAGAGATTGGTGTTGTATCACAGAGATTGGTGTGGTACCACATAGATTGTTGCTGTATCACAGAGATTGGTGTTCTATCAGAGATTGGTGGTGTATCACAGAGATTGGTGTTGTATCACAGAGACTGGTGTAGTATCACAGAGATTGGTGTTGTATCACAGAGATTGGTGTTGTATCACAGAGATTGGTGTTGTATCACAGAGATTGGTGTTGTATCACAGAGATTGGTGTTGTACCACAGAGGTTGGTGCTGTATCACAGAGATTGGTGTTGTTTCACAGAGATTGGTGTTGTATCACAGAGATTGGCGCTGTATCACAGAGATTGGTGTTCCATCAGAGATTGGTGTTGTATCACAGAGATTGGTGCTGTATCACAGAGATTGGTGCTGTATCACAGAGATTGGTGTTCCAACAGAGATTGGTGTTGTATCACAGAGATTGGTGTTGTATCACTGAGATTGGTGCTGTATCACAGAGATTGGTGTTGTATCACAGAGATTGGTGCTGTATCATAGAGACTGGTGTCGTATCACAGAGATTGGTGTTGTATCACAGAGATTGGTGTTGTATCACAGAGATTGGTGCTGTATCACAGAGATTGGTGTTGTATCACAGAGATTGGTGTTGTACCACAGAGGTTGGTGCTGTTTCACAGAGATTGGTGTTGTTTCACAGAGATTGGTGTTGTATCACAGAGATTGGTGCTGTATCACAGAGATTGGTGTTCCATCAGAGATTGGTGTTGTATCACAGAGATTGGTGTTGTATCACAGAGATTGGTGTTCCAACAGAGATTGGTGCTGTATCACAGAGATTGGTGTTCCAACAGAGATTGGTGTTGTATCACAGAGATTGGTGTTGTATCACTGAGAATGGTGCTGTATCACAGAGATTGGTGTTGTATCACAGAGATTGGTGCTGTATCATAGATATTTGTGTTCCATCAGAGATTGGTGTTGTATCACAGAGATTGGTGTTGTATCACAGAGATTGGTGTTGTATCACAGAGATTGGTGTTGTACCACAGAGATTGGTGCTGTATCACAGAGATTGGTGTTGTACCACAGAGATTGGTGTTGTATCACAGAGATTGGTGTTGTACCACAGAGATTTGTGCTGTATGACAGAGATTAGTGTTGTACCACAGTGATTGGTGTTGTATCACAGAGATTGGTGTTGTATCACAGAGATTGGTTCTGTATCACAGAGATTGGTGTTCTATCAGAGATTGGTGTTGTATCACAGAGACTGGTGCCGTATCACAGAGATTGGTGTTGTTCCACAGAGATTGGTGTTGTATCTCAGAGATTGGTGTTGTATCACAGAGATTGGTGTTGTATCACAGAGATTGGTGTTGTACCACAGAGATTGGTGCTGTATCACAGAGATTGGTGTTGTATCACAGAGATTGGTGTTGTATCACAGAGATTTTTGTTGTATGACAGAGATTGGTGCTGTATCACAGAGATTGGTGTTGTACCACAGAGATAGGTGTTGTATCACAGAGATTGGTGTTGTATCACAGAGATTGGTGTTGTACCACAGAGATTGGTGTTGTATCACAGAGATTGGTGTTGTACCACAGTGATTGGTGTTGTATCACAGAGATTGATGTTGTATCACAGAGGTTTGTGTTGTATCACAGAGATTGGTGTTGTATCACAGAGATTGTTGTTGTATCACAGAGATTGGTGTTGTATCACAGAGATTGGTGTTGTATCACACAGATTTTTGTTGTATCACAGAGATTGGTGCTGTATCACAGAGATTGGTGCTATATCACAGAGATTGGTGTTGTATCACAGAGATTGGTGTTGTATCACAGAGATTGGTGTTGTATCACAGAGATTGGTGCTGCATCACAGAGATTGGTGTTCTGTCAGAGATTGGTGTTGTATCACAGAGATTGGTGCTGTATCACAGAGATTGGTGTTCTATCAGAGATTGGTGGTGTATCACAGAGATTGGTGTTGTATCACCGAGATTGGTGTTGTATCACAGAGATTGGTGTTGTATCACAGAGATTGGTGTTGTATCACAGAGATTGGTGTTGCATCACAGAGATTGGTGCTGTATCACAGAGATTGGTGTTCCATCAGAGATTGGTGTTGTATCACAGAGATTGGTGCTGTATCACAGAGATTGGTGTTCCATCAGAGATTGGTGTTGTATCACAGAGATTGGTGTTGTATCACCGAGATTGGTGCTGTATCACAGAGATTGGTGTTGTATCAAAGAGATTGGTGCTGTATCACAGAGATTGGTGCTGTATCACAGAGATTGGTGTTGTATCACAGAGATTGGTGTTGTATCACCGAGATTGGTGCTGTATCACAGAGATTGGTGTTGTATCACAGAGATTGGTGTTGTATCACAGAGATTGGTGCTGTATCACAGAGATTGGTGTTGTATCACAGAGATTGGTGCTGTATCACAGAGATTGGTGTTGTATCACAGAGATTGGTGTTGTATCACCGAGATTGGTGCTGTATCACAGAGATTGGTGTTGTATCACAGAGATTGGTGCTGTATCACAGAGATTGGTGTTGTATCACACAGATTGATGTTCTATCAGAGATTGGTGTTGTATCACAGAGATTGGTGCTGTATCACAGAGATTGGTGTTGTATCACAGAGATTGGTGTTGTATCACAGAGATTGGTGTTGTATCACAGAGATTGGTGCTGTATCACAGAGATTGGTGTTGTTCCACAGAGATTGGTGTTGCATCTCAGAGATTGGTGCTGTATCACAGAGATTGGTGTTGTATCACAGAGATTGGTGTTGTATCACAGAGATTGCTGCTGTATCACAGAGATTGGTGTTCCATCAGAGATTGGTGTTGTATCACAGAGATTGGTGCTGTATCACACAGATTGGTGCTGTATCACAGAGATTGGTGTTCCAGCAGAGATTGGTGTTGTATCACAGAGATTGGTGTTGTATCACCGAGATTGGTGCTGTATCACAGAGATTGGTGTTGTATCACAGAGATTGGTGCTGTATCACAGAGATTGGTGTTGTATCACAGAGATTGGTGTTGTATCACAGAGATTGGTGCTGTATCACAGAGATTGGTGTTGTATCACAGAGACTGGTGTAGTATCACAGAGATTAGTGTTGTATCACAGAGATTGGTGTTGTATCACAGAGATTGGTGTGATATCACAGAGATTGGTGTTGTATCACAGAGATTGGTGTTGTACCACAGAGGTTGGTGCTGTATCACAGAGATTGGTGTTGTACCACAGAGATTGGTGTTGTATCACAGATATTGGTGTTGTATCACAGAGATTGGTGTTGTATCACAGAGATTGGTGTGGTACCACTGAGTTTGGTGCTGTATCACAGAGATTGGTGTTCTATCAGAGATTGGTGTTGTATCACAGAGATTGGTGATGTATCACAGAGATTGGTGTTCTATCAGAGATTGGTGCTGTGTCACAGAGATTGGTGCTGTATCACAGAGATTGGTGTTGTTGCACAGAGATTGGTGTTGTATCTCAGAGATTGGTGCTGTATCACAGAGATTGGTGTTGTATCACAGAGATTGGTGTTGTATCACAGAGATTGGTGTGGTACCACAGAGATTGGTGCTGTATCACAGAGATTGGTATTCTATCAGAGATTGGTGTTGTATCACAGAGATTGGTGTTGTATCACAGAGATTGGTGTGGTACCACATAGATTGTTGCTGTATCACAGAGATTGGTGTTCTATCAGAGATTGGTGTTGTATCACAGAGATTGGTGTTGTATCACAGAGACTGGTGTAGTATCACAGAGATTGGTGTTGTATCACAGAGATTGGTGTTGTATCACAGAGATTGGTGTTGTATCACAGAGATTGGTGTTGTATCACAGAGATTGGTGTTGTACCACAGAGGTTGGTGCTGTATCACAGAGATTGGTGTTGTTTCACAGAGATTGGTGTTGTATCACAGAGATTGGCGCTGTATCACAGAGATTGGTGTTCCAGCAGAGATTGGTGTTGTATCACAGAGATTGGTGTTGTATCACCGAGATTGGTGCTGTATCACAGAGATTGGTGTTGTATCACAGAGATTGGTGCTGTATCACAGAGATTGGTGTTGTATCACAGAGATTGGTGTTGTATCACAGAGATTGGTGCTGTATCACAGAGATTGGTGTTGTATCACAGAGACTGGTGTAGTATCACAGAGATTAGTGTTGTATCACAGAGATTGGTGTTGTATCACAGAGATTGGTGTGATATCACAGAGATTGGTGTTGTATCACAGAGATTGGTGTTGTACCACAGAGGTTGGTGCTGTATCACAGAGATTGGTGTTGTACCACAGAGATTGGTGTTGTGTCACAGATATTGGTGTTGTATCACAGAGATTGGTGTTGTATCACAGAGATTGGTGTGGTACCACTGAGTTTGGTGCTGTATCACAGAGATTGGTGTTCTATCAGAGATTGGTGTTGTATCACAGAGATTGGTGATGTATCACAGAGATTGGTGTTCTATCAGAGATTGGTGCTGTGTCACAGAGATTGGTGCTGTATCACAGAGATTGGTGTTGTTGCACAGAGATTGGTGTTGTATCTCAGAGATTGGTGCTGTATCACAGAGATTGGCGTTGTATCACAGAGATTGGTGTTGTATCACAGAGATTGGTGTGGTACCACAGAGATTGGTGCTGTATCAGAGAGATTGGTATTCTATCAGAGATTGGTGTTGTATCACAGAGATTGGTGTTGTATCACAGAGATTGGTCTGGTACCACATAGATTGTTGCTGTATCACAGAGATTGGTGTTCTATCAGAGATTGGTGTTGTATCACAGAGATTGGTGTTGTATCACAGAGACAAAGAACAAAGAACAAAGAACAATCCAGCACGGGAAACAGGCCCTTCGGCCCAACGAGCCCGCGCCGCCACATCACCCTACACCTATTCTACCCTGCATGGCTACGAATGGAACCCTACTCAGTCAGATTCAGGGAAGAAATAGTGTCGATTTGGTAAAAACCGATTAGCCTGAGAGCACATTTTTGGGGTGTGGGAGGAAACCGGAGCGCCCGGAGGAAACCCACGCAACCACAGGGAGAATGAGCAAACTCCCACAGACACAGGCCCAAATCCATGTGCCTGCACAGCCAGCAGTGCTAGTCACTGAGCTGTTGCGGCGCCCATCTACCGGTCCAGGATCAAGCACACACACCGACACGAAGTTCTAGGCCACTCCTGGAACTTCCAAGAGCAGCCCAGGCACGACCCGCCGTGTGAATGCCCCTCGTTTGACACGAGGTGGACCTCCACCTGTGGAATAATGTCAAAATATTAATCTTACAGCCTGCCTTTCCGGTGTCTCCCGAGGTTTAACCCTATTTAATATCCCCTACCATATCCCTCCATTCTCGTTTCACTCATGTGCCTATCTAACTGCATCTTAAAAGAGTCCAATGTTCCTGCCTCCACCACCCTACTCGGTAGCGCGTTCCAGACCCCTACAACTCTCTGCGTAAAGAACCTTCCTCTCACCTCCAAATTATACCTCTCCCCCCTCACCCTTAAATGATGACCTCTCGTGTTTGTATCCAGTCTAGGGAGCAGTCTCTCACTATTAACTCTATCCATTCCCTTCATTATCTTATATACTTCTATCATGTCCCCTCTCAATCTCCGCCTTTCCAAGGAGAATAGTCCCAGTTTCTTCAACCTCTCCTCGTAACCCAGTCCCCCCATGCCAGGCAACATCCTGGTAAACCTCCTCTGCACCCTTTCCAGAGACTCCACGTCCTTCCGGTAGTAAGGTGACCAGAACTGGACGCAGTACTCCAAATGCGGTCTAACCAACGTTCTGTACAACTGAAGCATTAGACAGCAGCTTTTATACTCTATGCCCCTTCCTATAAAGGCCAACATCCCATAAGCCTTCCTAACGACCTTCTCCACTTGTGATGCAACCTTCATGGATTTGTGAACCTGCACTCCCAGGTCCCTCTGTATGTCAATACTCCTAATCGGCCTCCCTTTAATCTCATAGCTCCTCTCTGCATTATTCCGTCCAAAATGCATCACCTCGCATTTGTCAGGATTAAATGCCATCTGCCACCTATCTGCCCACTGCACCAACCTATCTATATCCTGTTGTATCACCTGACAATCCAGTTCCGTACCCGCCAACCCTGCCATCTTGGTGTCATCAGCAAACTTGCTAATCACACCACCTACGCCCTCTTCCAAGTCATTTATGTAGACTACAAAGAGGAGAGGTCCCAGTACTGAGCCCTGCGGCACACCACTGGTCACTGACCTCCAGCCCGACAAGGTCCCTTCCACAACTACCCTCTGTCTCCTATTTCCCAGCCAGTTCTCAATCCACCTAGCTACCTTGCCTCGTATCCCATGCGCCTTAACCTTTTCTACCAGCCTACCGTGAGGGACTTTGTCAAACGCCTTACTGAAATCCATATAGATGACATCAACGGTTCTCCCATCGTCAACCGTTTTTGTCACCTCCTCAAAGAATTCCACCAGATTCGTAAGGCAAGACCTCCCTCTAACAAAGCCATGTTGCGTATCCCTAATCAGATCGCAACGCTCCAAATGCTCATACATCCTACCCCTAAGTATTTTTTCCATTAACTTCCCTACCACCGACGTCAAACTCACCGGTCTATAATTCCCAGGGTTATCCCTACTGCCTTTTTTGAACAACGGGACCACATTTGCTACCCTCCAGTCTTCTGGGACCTCACCTGTGTCCAAAGAAGAGACAAAGATTTGCGCCAGAGGCCCAGCAATTTCATGTTTCGCCTCCCTAAGCAGCCTGGGATAAATACCATCAGGCCCCGGAGCTTTATCCGTCTTTACGCTACCTAAAAGCCCTAGCACTTCCTCTCTCGTAATAACTATATCCTGCAAATAAACCTCCACTCCCTCCAAGAGACCACACGATTCCGAACCCCTCTCCTTTGTGAATACCGACGCAAAGTATTCATTCAGGAGCTCCCCCATCCCCTCCGACTCAATACACAACTCACCACTCTTGTCCCTAAGAGGACCAATTTTCCCTCTAACTACTCTCTTGCCTCTGATATAGGAATAAAATGCCTTTGGATTTTCCTTAATCCTACCAGCCAAAGCCATCTCATGCCCTCTCTTTGCCCTTCTAATTCCCCTTTTTAGCTCCCTCCTACTCTCGCTGTATTCTTCCAGCGCACTCTCCGTACCCATTTGTTTTGACCTAACATACGCCTCCCTCTTCTTCCTGACCAAGTCTTCAATATCCTCCGTAATCCACGGCTGTCTAATCCTTCCTTTCCCATCCTTTCGCTTAACCGGAACATACCTCCCCTGCAACCATTTCATTTTGTCCCTAAATGCCTCCCACTTGCCAACCGTGGACTTGCCAGCTAACAGTCCCTCCCAATCAGTTTGCTGCAGCTCCCTCCTAATCCTGCCATAGCTCGCCTTTCCCCAATTCAGCACACTCCCACTCGGACGGCACTCGTCCCTTTCCATTTTTATCCTAAAGTAGACGGACTTGTGATCACTGTTCGCCACATGTTCGCCTACCTCTACCTCACCCACCTGCCCAGGTTCGTTTCCCAACACTAGATCCAATATAGCCCCTCCCCTAGTCGGGCTAGTTACATACTGCTCTAGCGACCCTTCCATAACACAGTTCACAAACTCCTCTCCCTCCATACCCCCAGCTCTAGGCCCCCTCCAATTCACTCCAGGAAAATTAAAATCACCCACTACAACCACTCTGTTCTTCCTGCACCTGTCCAAAATGCCCCTGCAAATGCCTTCCTCCACTGACTTTGGGCTGTTGGGTGGCCTATAGTACACCCCTAGCAATGTGATCTCTCCCTTTTTACTCCTCAACTCCACCCACACTGACTCAATCCCTATCTCTTCCCTATCGTCCTCCCTCTGCACTACTGTGATGCTTTCCTTGACTAACAGTGCCACCCCTCCTCCTCTCTTCATCCCTCCTCTGTCACACCTAAAACACTTGTACCCAGGAACATTCAGCTGCCAGTCCTGCCCCTCCCGTAACCACGTCTCCGTTACAGCCACCACATCTAACTGCCTCACAAACATCAAGGCCCCAAGCTCATCCGTTTTCCCTGCCACACTCCTAGCATTGAAACAGACACAGTTCAACCCACAAGTGTCCCTCAGAACCACCTTCTCCCTGATACTTTTCCTTTCACTCGACTCTCTCCCAGCCACCTCCCCACCCCCCCTCCATATTAGTTTAAACCCTTCGTAAACACCCCAGCTAACCTCCCCGCTAAGACATTAGTTCCCCTCCCATTCAAATTCTCCTCACCCTTCCTGTACAATTGCCCTTCTCTCTTAAACACCTCCCAGTGATCCACAAAAGTAAAGCCCTCTACCCTACACCAATCCCTCAACCATGCATTCAGCTGCATGATCTCTTCATTCTTCGCCCTGCTGGTACCGGGCAGCAACCCAGAGATTGCCACCCTGGAGGTCCTACTCTTTAGTTTGACCCCCAACTCCTTAAATTGCCTACGTACCTCTACCCTACTCCTCCTTCCTATGTCCCCCTCCCCTACATGTACTATGACCTCAGCCTGTGCCCCCTCCCCTTTCAAAATTCCCTCTACCCTGTCCGACACATCCTTTACCCCTGCTCCAGGGAAGCAGACCACCATCCTGGAATCACACCTCTGTCCACAGAACCTCCTATCGATACCTCTGACCCTCCCGTCCCCTACCACTATCACCTTACCAGCCCTCTTCTGTCCCTGTAAGTTAGTCTCCCCCTCCTGCCTATCTTTCAGTCCCCCTGTCGACGAACCCTGGGAGGCCTCTGGGGAGGCTGGGGGACCCTGACTGCTCTTCTTCTTCCTCTTTCCCCTCCTCACAGTCGTCCATCCGCCCTTCCCTTCAGCCCTTGAGACCTCCTCCTTCTCATGGTTCCCAGCCATTATCGCCTCGTTCTCCCTTACTAAAAAAGCGTCCTCCAGCCGCCCTTCGAGTTGCCTGACCCGGGCCCTCAAGCGCTGCAGTTCCAAACATTTACTGCAGATGTGGACCTTGGGGACACGTGACACCACCATGAACTCCCACATGTGGCACCTGATACAACTTATGTTCCTACCTATATTCCCTGCCATATCCCAACTTCTTGTAAGCTCCCAAAGGTAGAAATCTGCCACTCACCTTCTCCAAGCCTACTCTCCCCTAAGCCCAGCGAGCCAAAGCCCTTCTCACTCTGTTCCCCACTCACTCCGCTGCCCGCTCCTGACGCTGCCCGCTCTATGCTGCTACCCCTTTTTTATACCCCCCGCTCCCCCTTAACGACAATCCCCTGGCCTAACTTCCGGTACGGAAGTAAACTACACTCTAACAAGCCCCGAGAACCGGAAGTACAGGAAAATAACGGTTTTTAATTCAAATCAGTCACTCACCACAGCCACAGCCACCAGGTTCAGTGCTCCGGAGAACAATGAGGTGGGTCCCCGGGTGAGTACCTGATTTATACCCCCCGCTCCCCCTTAACGACTATCCCCTGGCCTAACTTCCGGTACGGAAGTAAACTACACTCTAACAAGCCCCGAGAACCGGAAGTACAGGAAAATAACGGTTTTTAATTCAAATCAGTCACTCACCACAGCCACAGCCACCAGGTTCAGTGCTCCGGAGAACAATGAGACTGGTGTAGTATCACAGAGATTGGTGTTGTATCACAGAGATTGGTGTTGTATCACAGAGATTGGTGTTGTATCACAGAGATTGGTGTTGTATCACAGAGATTGGTGTTGTACCACAGAGGTTGGTGCTGTATCACAGAGATTGGTGTTGTTTCACAGAGATTGGTGTTGTATCACAGAGATTGGCGCTGTATCACAGAGATTGGTGTTCCATCAGAGATTGGTGTTGTATCACAGAGATTGGTGCTGTATCACAGAGATTGGTGCTGTATCACAGAGATTGGTGTTCCAACAGAGATTGGTGTTGTATCACAGAGATTGGTGTTGTATCACTGAGATTGGTGCTGTATCACAGAGATTGGTGTTGTATCACAGAGATTGGTGCTGTATCATAGAGACTGGTGTCGTATCACAGAGATTGGTGTTGTATCACAGAGATTGGTGTTGTATCACAGAGATTGGTGCTGTATCACAGAGATTGGTGTTGTATCACAGAGATTGGTGTTGTACCACAGAGGTTGGTGCTGTTTCACAGAGATTGGTGTTGTTTCACAGAGATTGGTGTTGTATCACAGAGATTGGTGCTGTATCACAGAGATTGGTGTTCCATCAGAGATTGGTGTTGTATCACAGAGATTGGTGTTGTATCACAGAGATTGGTGCTGTATCACAGAGATTGGTGTTCCAACAGAGATTGGTGTTGTATCACAGAGATTGGTGTTGTATCACTGAGAATGGTGCTGTATCACAGAGATTGGTGTTGTATCACAGAGATTGGTGCTGTATCATAGATATTTGTGTTCCATCAGAGATTGGTGTTGTATCACAGAGATTGGTGTTGTATCACAGAGATTGGTGTTGTATCACAGAGATTGGTGTTGTACCACAGAGATTGGTGCTGTATCACAGAGATTGGTGTTGTACCACAGAGATTGGTGTTGTATCACAGAGATTGGTGTTGTACCACAGAGATTGGTGCTGTATGACAGAGATTAGTGTTGTACCACAGTGATTGGTGTTGTATCACAGAGATTGGTGTTGTATCACAGAGATTGGTTCTGTATCACAGAGATTGGTGTTCTATCAGAGATTGGTGTTGTATCACAGAGACAGGTGCCGTATCACAGAGATTGGTGCTGTATCACAGAGATTGGTGTTGTTCCACAGAGATTGGTGTTGTATCTCAGAGATTGGTGTTGTATCACAGAGATTGGTGTTGTATCACAGAGATTGGTGTTGTACCACAGAGATTGGTGCTGTATCACAGAGATTGGTGTTGTATCACAGAGATTGGTGTTGTATCACAGAGATTTTTGTTGTATCACAGAGATTGGTGCTGTATCACAGAGATTGGTGTTGTACCACAGAGATAGGTGTTGTATCACAGAGATTGGTGTTGTATCACAGAGATTGGTGTTGTACCACAGAGATTGGTGTTGTATCACAGAGATTGGTGTTGTACCACAGTGATTGGTGTTGTATCACAGAGATTGATGTTGTATCACAGAGGTTTGTGTTGTATCACAGAGATTGGTGTTGTATCACAGAGATTGTTGTTGTATCACAGAGATTGGTGTTGTATCACAGAGATTGGTGTTGTATCACACAGATTTTTGTTGTATCACAGAGATTGGTGCTGTATCACAGAGATTGGTGCTATATCACAGAGATTGGTGTTGTATCACAGAGATTGGTGTTGTATCACAGAGATTGGTGTTGTATCACAGAGATTGGTGCTGCATCACAGACATTGGTGTTCTGTCAGAGATTGGTGTTGTATCACAGAGATTGGTGCTGTATCACAGAGATTGGTGTTCTATCAGAGATTGGTGGTGTATCACAGAGATTGGTGTTGTATCACCGAGATTGGTGTTGTATCACAGAGATTGGTGTTGTATCACAGAGATTGGTGTTGTATCACAGAGATTGGTGTTGCATCACAGAGATTGGTGCTGTATCACAGAGATTGGTGTTCCATCAGAGATTGGTGTTGTATCACAGAGATTGGTGCTGTATCACAGAGATTGGTGCTGTATCACAGAGATTGGTGTGCCATCAGAGATTGGTGGTATATCACAGAGATTGGTGTTGTATCACCGAGATTGGTGCTGTATCACAGAGATTGGTGTTGTATCACAGAGATTGGTGCTGTATCACAGAGATTGGTGTTGTGTCACAGAGACTGGTGTTGTATCACAGATATTGGTGTTGTATCACAGAGATTGGTGTGGTACCACAGAGATTGGTGCTGTATCACAAAGATTGGTGTTCTATCAGAGATTGGTGTTGTATCACAGAGATTGGTGTTGTATCACAGAGATTGGTGTTCTATCAGAGATTGGTGCTGTATCACAGAGATTGGTGTTATATCACACAGATTGGTGTTGTACCACAGAGATTGGTGCTGTATCACAGAGGCTGGTGTTCTATCAGAGATTGGTGTTGTATCACAGAGATTGGTGTTGTATCACAGAGATTGGTGCTGTATCACAGAGATTGGTGCTGTATCACAGAGATTGGTGCTGTATCACAGAGATTGGTGTTCCATCAGAGATTGGTGGTATATCACAGAGATTGGTGTTGTATCACCGAGATTGGTGCTGTATCACAGAGATTGGTGTTGTATCACAGAGATTGGTGTTGTATCACAGAGATTGGTGTTGTGTCACAGAGACTGGTGTTGTATCACAGATATTGGTGTTGTATCACAGAGATTGGTGTGGTACCACAGAGATTGGTGTTGTATCACAGAGATTGGTGCTGTATGACAGAGATTAGTGTTGTACCACAGTGATTGGTGTTGTATCACAGAGATTGGTGTTGTATCACAGAGATTGGTGCTGTATCACAGAGATTGGTGTTCTATCAGAGATTGGTGTTGTATCACAGAGACTGGTGCTGTATCACAGAGATTGGTGTTGTATGACAGAGGTTTGTGTTGTATCACAGAGATTGGTGTTCTATCACAGAGATTGGTGTTGTATCACAGAGATTGGTGTTGTACCACAGAGATTGGTGCTGTATCACAGAGATTGGTGTTGTACCACACAGATTGGTGTTGTATCACAGAGATTGGTGTTGTATCACAGAGATTGGTGTTGTACCACAGAGATTGGTGTTGTATCACAGAGATTGGTGTTGTACCACAGTGATTGGTGTTGTATCACAGAGATTGATGTTGTATGACAGAGGTTTGTGTTGTATCACAGAGATTGGTGTTGTATCGCAGAGATTGTTGTTGTATCACAGAGATTGGTGTTGTATCACAGAGATTGGTGTTGTATCACACAGATTTTTGTTGTATCACAGAGATTGGTGCTGTATCACAGAGATTGGTGCTATATCACAGAGATTGGTGTTGTATCACAGAGATTGGTGTTGTATCACAGAGATTGGTGCTGTATCACAGAGATTGGTGTTGTGTCACAGAGACTGGTGTTGTATCACAGATATTGGTGTTGTATCACAGAGATTGGTGTGGTACCACAGAGATTGGTGCTGTATCACAAAGATTGGTGTTCTATCAGAGATTGGTGTTGTATCACAGAGATTGGTGTTGTATCACAGAGATTGGTGTTCTATCAGAGATTGGTGCTGTATCACAGAGATTGGTGTTATATCACACAGATTGGTGTTGTACCACAGAGATTGGTGTTATATCACAGAGGTTGGTGTTGTATCACAGAGGTTGGTGTTCTATCAGAGATTGGTGTTGTATCACAGAGATTGGTGTTGTGTCACAGAGACTGGTGTTGTATCACAGATATTGGTGTTGTATCACAGAGATTGGTGTGGTACCACAGAGATTGGTGTTGTATCACAGAGATTGGTGCTGTATGACAGAGATTAGTGTTGTACCACAGTGATTGGTGTTGTATCACAGAGATTGGTGTTGCATCACAGAGATTGGTGCTGTATCACAGAGATTGGTGTTCTATCAGAGATTGGTGTTGTATCACAGAGACTGGTGCTGTATCACAGAGATTGGTGTTGTATGACAGAGGTTTGTGTTGTATCACAGAGATTGGTGCTGTATCACAGAGATTGGTGTTGTACCACAGAGATTGGTGTTGTATCACAGAGATTGGTGTTGTACCACAGAGATTGGTGCTGTATGACAGAGATTAGTGTTGTACCACAGTGATTGGTGTTGTATCACAGAGATTGGTGTTGTATCACAGAGATTGGTTCTGTATCACAGAGATTGGTGTTCTATCAGAGATTGGTGTTGTATCACAGAGACAGGTGCCGTATCACAGAGATTGGTGTTGTTCCACAGAGATTGGTGTCGTATCTCAGAGATTGGTGTTGTATCACAGAGATTGGTGTTGTATCACAGAGATTGGTGTTGTACCACAGAGATTGGTGCTGTATCACAGAGATTGGTGTTGTATCACAGAGATTGGTGTTGTATCACAGAGATTTTTGTTGTATCACAGAGATTGGTGCTGTATCACAGAGATTGGTGTTGTACCACAGAGATTGGTGCTGTATCACAGAGATTGGTGTTGTACCACAGAGATTGGTGCTGTATCACAGAGATTGGTGTTGTATCACAGAGATTGGTGTTGTATCACAGAGATTTTTGTTGTATCACAGAGATTGGTGCTGTATCACAGAGATTGGTGTTGTACCACAGAGATTGGTGTTGTATCACAGAGATTGGTGTTGTACCACAGTGATTGGTGTTGTATCACAGAGATTGATGTTGTATCACAGAGGTTTGTGTTGTATCACAGAGATTGGTGTTGTATCACAGAGATTGTTGTTGTATCACAGAGATTGGTGTTGTATCACAGAGATTGGTGTTGTATCACACAGATTTTTGTTGTATCACAGAGATTGGTGCTGTATCACAGAGATTGGTGCTATATCACAGAGATTGGTGTTGTATCACAGAGATTGGTGTTGTATCACAGAGATTGGTGTTGTATCACAGAGATTGGTGCTGCATCACAGAGATTGGTGTTCTGTCAGAGATTGGTGTTGTATCACAGAGATTGGTGCTGTATCACAGAGATTGGTGTTCTATCAGAGATTGGTGGTGTATCACAGAGATTGGTGTTGTATCACCGAGATTGGTGTTGTATCACAGAGATTGGTGTTGTATCACAGAGATTGGTGTTGTATCACAGAGATTGGTGTTGCATCACAGAGATTGGTGCTGTATCACAGAGATTGGTGTTCCATCAGAGATTGGTGTTGTATCACAGAGATTGGTGCTGTATCACAGAGATTGGTGCTGTATCACAGAGATTGGTGTGCCATCAGAGATTGGTGTTGTATCACCGAGATTGGTGCTGTATCACAGAGATTGGTGTTGTATCACAGAGATTGGTGCTGTATCACAGAGATTGGTGTTGTGTCACAGAGACTGGTGTTGTATCACAGATATTGGTGTTGTATCACAGAGATTGGTGTGGTACCACAGAGATTGGTGCTGTATCACAAAGATTGGTGTTCTATCAGAGATTGGTGTTGTATCACAGAGATTGGTGTTGTATCACAGAGATTGGTGTTCTATCAGAGATTGGTGCTGTATCACAGAGATTGGTGTTATATCACACAGATTGGTGTTGTACCACAGAGATTGGTGCTGTATCACAGAGGCTGGTGTTCTATCAGAGATTGGTGTTGTATCACAGAGATTGGTGTTGTATCACAGAGATTGGTGCTGTATCACAGAGATTGGTGCTGTATCACAGAGATTGGTGCTGTATCACAGAGATTGGTGTTCCATCAGAGATTGGTGGTATATCACAGAGATTGGTGTTGTATCACCGAGATTGGTGCTGTATCACAGAGATTGGTGTTGTATCACAGAGATTGGTGTTGTATCACAGAGATTGGTGTTGTGTCACAGAGACTGGTGTTGTATCACAGATATTGGTGTTGTATCACAGAGATTGGTGTGGTACCACAGAGATTGGTGTTGTATCACAGAGATTGGTGCTGTATGACAGAGATTAGTGTTGTACCACAGTGATTGGTGTTGTATCACAGAGATTGGTGTTGTATCACAGAGATTGGTGCTGTATCACAGAGATTGGTGTTCTATCAGATATTGGTGTTGTATCACAGAGACTGGTGCTGTATCACAGAGATTGGTGTTGTATGACAGAGGTTTGTGTTGTATCACAGAGATTGGTGTTGTATCACAGAGATTGGTGTTGTATCACAGAGATTGGTGTTGTACCACAGAGATTGGTGCTGTATCACAGAGATTGGTGTTGTACCACACAGATTGGTGTTGTATCACAGAGATTGGTGTTGTATCACAGAGATTGGTGTTGTACCACAGAGATTGGTGTTGTATCACAGAGATTGGTGTTGTACCACAGTGATTGGTGTTGTATCACAGAGATTGATGTTGTATGACAGAGGTTTGTGTTGTATCACAGAGATTGGTGTTGTATCGCAGAGATTGTTGTTGTATCACAGAGATTGGTGTTGTATCACAGAGATTGGTGTTGTATCACACAGATTTTTGTTGTATCACAGAGATTGGTGCTGTATCACAGAGATTGGTGCTATATCACAGAGATTGGTGTTGTATCACAGAGATTGGTGTTGTATCACAGAGATTGGTGCTGTATCACAGAGATTGGTGTTGTGTCACAGAGACTGGTGTTGTATCACAGATATTGGTGTTGTATCACAGAGATTGGTGTGGTACCACAGAGATTGGTGCTGTATCACAAAGATTGGTGTTCTATCAGAGATTGGTGTTGTATCACAGAGATTGGTGTTGTATCACAGAGATTGGTGTTCTATCAGAGATTGGTGCTGTATCACAGAGATTGGTGTTATATCACACAGATTGGTGTTGTACCACAGAGATTGGTGCTGTATCACAGAGGTTGGTGTTCTATCAGAGATTGGTGTTGTATCACAGAGATTGGTGTTGTATCACAGAGATTGGTGTTGTATCACAGAGATTGGTGCTGTATCACAGAGATTGGTGCTGTATCACAGAGATTGGTGTTCCATCAGAGATTGGTGGTATATCACAGAGATTGGTGTTGTATCACCGAGATTGGTGCTGTATCACAGAGATTGGTGTTGTATCACAGAGATTGGTGTTGTATCACAGAGATTGGTGTTGTGTCACAGAGACTGGTGTTGTATCACAGATATTGGTGTTGTATCACAGAGATTGGTGTGGTACCACAGAGATTGGTGTTGTATCACAGAGATTGGTGCTGTATGACAGAGATTAGGGTTGTACCACAGTGATTGGTGTTGTATCACAGAGATTGGTGTTGCATCACAGAGATTGGTGCTGTATCACAGAGATTGGTGTTCTATCAGAGATTGGTGTTGTATCACAGAGACTGGTGCTGTATCACAGAGATTGGTGTTGTATGACAGAGGTTTGTGTTGTATCACAGAGATTGGTGTTGTATCACAGAGATTGGTGTTGTATCACAGAGATTGGTGTTGTACCACAGAGATTGGTGCTGTATCACAGAGATTGGTGTTGTACCACAGAGATTGGTGTTGTATCACAGAGATTGGTGTTGTATCACAGAGATTGGTGTTGTACCACAGAGATTGGTGTTGTATCACAGAGATTGGTGTTGTACCACAGTGATTGGTGTTGTATCACAGAGATTGATGTTGTATGACAGAGGTTTGTGTTGTATCACAGAGATTGGTGTTGTATCGCAGAGATTGGTGTTGTATCACAGAGATTGGTGTTGTATCACACAGATTTTTGTTGTATCACAGAGATTGGTGCTGTATCACAGAGATTGGTGCTATATCACAGAGATTGGTGTTGTATCACAGAGATTGGTGTTGTATCACAGAGATTGGTGTTGTATCACAGAGATTGGTGCTGCATCACAGAGATTGGTGTTCTGTCAGAGATTGGTGTTGTATCACAGAGATTGGTGCTGTATCACAGAGATTGGTGTTCCATCAGAGATTGGTGGTGTATCACAGAGATTGGTGTTGTATCACCGAGATTCGTGTTGTATCACAGAGATTGGTGTTGTATCACAGAGATTGGTGCTGTATCACAGAGATTGGTGTTGTATCACAGAGATTGGTGTTGTATCACAGAGATTGGTGCTGTATCACAGAGATTGGTGCTGTATCACAGAGATTGGTGTTCCATCAGAGATTGGTGTTGCATCACAGAGATTGGTGCTGTATCACAGAGATTGGTGTTGTATCACAGAGATTGGTGTTGTATCACAGAGATTGGTGTTGTATCACAGAGATTGGTGTTCCATCAGAGATTGGTGTTGTATCACAGAGATTGGTGCTGTATCACAGAGATTGGTGTTCTATCAGAGATTGGTGGTATATCACAGAGATTGGTGTTGTATCACCGAGATTGGTGCTGTATCACAGAGATTGGTGCTGTATCACAGAGATTGGTGTTCCATCAGAGATTGGTGGTATATCACAGAGATTGGTGTTGTATCACCGAGATTGGTGCTGTATCACAGAGATTGGTGTTGTATCACAGAGATTGGTGCTGTATCACAGAGATTGGTGTTGTATCACAGAGATTGGTGTTGTATCACAGAGATTGGTGTTGTATCACAGAGATTGGTGTTCTATCAGAGATTGGTGCTGCATCACAGAGATTGGTGTTATATCACACAGATTGGTGTTGTACCACAGAGATTGGTGTTGTATCATAGAGGTCGGTGTTCTATCAGAGATTGTTATTGTATCACAGAGATTGGTGTTGTACCACAGAGATTGGTGTTGTATCACAGAGATTGGTGTTGTTCCACAGAGATTGGTGTTGTATCACAGAGATTGGTGTTGTATCACAGAGATTCGTGCTGTATCACAGAGATTGGTGTTGTATCACAGAGATTGGTGCTGTATCAGAGATTGGTGTTGTATCTCAGAGATTGGTACTGTATCACAGAGATTGGTGTTGTACCACAGTGATTGTTGTTGTGTCACCGAGATTGGTGTTGTACCACAGAGATTGGTGCTGTATCACAGAGATTGGTGTTGTATCACAGAGATTGGTGTTGAGTCACAGAGATTGGTTTTGTATCTGAGAGATTGGTGCTGCATCACAGAGATTGGTGTTGTATCAGAGATTGGTGTTGTATCACAGAGATTGGTGCTGTATCACAGAGATTGGTGTTGTATCATAGAGATTGGTGTTGTATCACAGAGATTGGTGTTGTTCCACAGAGATTGGTGTTGTATCTCAGAGATTGGTGCTATATCACAGAGATTGGGGTTGTATCACAGAGATTGGTGTTGTTTCACAGAGATTGGTGTTGTATCACAGAGATTGGTGCTGTATCACAGAGATTGGTGTTCCATCAGAGATTGGTGTTGTATCACAGAGATTGGTGCTGTATCACAGAGATTGGTGCTGTATCACAGAGATTGGTGTTCCAACAGAGATTGGTGTTGTATCAGAGAGATTGGTGTTGTATCACTGAGATTGGTGCTGTATCACAGAGATTGGTGTTGTATCACAGAGATTGGTGTTGTATCACAGAGATTGGTGCTGCATCACAGAGATTGGTGTTCTGTCAGAGATTGGTGTTGTATCACAGAGATTGGTGCTGTATCACAGAGATTGGTGTTCTATCAGAGATTGGTGGTGTATCACAGAGATTGGTGTTGTATCACCGAGATTGGTGTTGTATCACAGAGATTGGTGTTGTATCACAGAGATTGGTGCTGTATCACAGAGATTGGTGTTGTATCACAGAGATTGGTGTTGTATCACAGAGATTGGTGTTGTATCGCAGAGATTGGTGCTGTATCACAGAGATTGGTGTTCCATCAGAGATTGGTGGTATATCACAGAGATTGGTGCTGTATCACAGAGATTGGTGCTGTATCACAGAGATTGGTGCTGTATCACAGAGATTGGTGCTGTATCACAGACATTGGTGTTCCATCAGAGATTGGTGGTATATCACAGAGATTGGTGTTGTATCACCGAGATTGGTGCTGTATCACAGAGATTGGTGTTGTATCACAGAGATTGGTGCTGTATCACAGAGATTGGTGTTGTGTCACAGAGACTGCTGTTGTATCACAGATATTGGTGTTGTATCACAGAGATTGGTGTGGTACCACAGAGATTGGTGCTGTATCACAAAGATTGGTGTTCTATCAGAGATTGGTGTTGTATCACAGAGATTGGTGTTGTATCACAGAGATTGGTGTTCTATCAGAGATTGGTGCTGTATCACAGAGATTGGTGTTATATCACACAGATTGGTGTTGTACCACAGAGATTGGTGCTGTATCACAGAGGTTGGTGTTCTATCAGAGATTGGTGTTGTATCACAAAGATTGGTGTTGTATCACAGAGATTGGTGCTGTATCACAGAGATTGGTGCTGTATCACAGAGATTGGTGTTCCATCAGAGATTGGTGGTATATCACAGAGATTGGTGTTGTATCACAGAGATTGGTGTTGTTTCACAGAGATTGGTGTTGTATCACAGAGATTGGTGCTGTATCACAGAGATTGGTGTTGTGTCACAGAGACTGCTGTTGTATCACAGATATTGGTGTTGTATCACAGAGATTGGTGTGGTACCACAGAGATTGGTGCTGTATCACAAAGATTGGTGTTCTATCAGAGATTGGTGTTGTATCACAGAGATTGGTGTTCTATCAGAGATTGGTGCTGTATCACAGAGATTGGTGTTATATCACACAGATTGGTGTTGTACCACAGAGATTGGTGCTGTATCACAGAGGTTGGTGTTCTATCAGAGATTGGTGTTGTATCACAAAGATTGGTGTTGTATCACAGAGATTGGTGCTGTATCACAGAGATTGGTGCTGTATCACAGAGATTGGTGTTCCATCAGAGATTGGTGGTATATCACAGAGATTGGTGTTGTATCACCGAGATTGGTGCTGTATCACAGAGATTGGTGTTGTATCACAGAGATTGGTGTTGTATCACAGAGATTGGTGTTGTATCACAGAGATTGGTGTTGTGTCACAGAGACTGGTGTTGTATCACAGATATTGGTGTTGTATCACAGAGATTGGTGTTGTATCACAGAGATTGGTGCTGTATCACAGAGATTGGTGTTCTATCAGAGATTGGTGTTGTATCACAGAGACTGGTGCTGTATCACAGAGATTGGTGTTGTATGACAGAGGTTTGTGTTGTATCACAGAGATTGGTGTTGTATCACAGAGATTGGTGTTGTATCACAGAGATTGGTGTTGTACCACAGAGATTGGTGCTGTATCACAGAGATTGGTGTTGTACCACAGAGATTGGTGTTGTATCACAGAGATTGGTGTTGTATCACAGAGATTGGTGTTGTACCACAGAGATTGGGGTTGTATCACAGAGATTGGTGTTGTACCACAGTGATTGGTGTTGTATCACAGAGATTGATGTTGTATGACAGAGGTTTGTGTTGTATCACAGAGATTGGTGTTGTATTGCAGAGATTGTTGTTGTATCACAGAGATTGGTGTTGTATCACAGAGATTGGTGTTGTATCACACAGATTTTTGTTGTATCACAGAGATTGGTGCTGTATCACAGAGATTGGTGCTATATCACAGAGATTGGTGTTGTATCACAGAGATTGGTGTTGTATCACAGAGATTGGTGTTGTATCACAGAGATTGGTGCTGCATCACAGAGATTGGTGTTCTGTCAGAGATTGGTGTTGTATCACAGAGATTGGTGCTGTATCACAGAGATTGGTGTTCCATCAGAGATTGGTGGTGTATCACAGAGATTGGTGTTGTATCACCGAGATTGGTGTTGTATCACAGAGATTGGTGTTGTATCACAGAGATTGGTGCTGTATCACAGAGATTGGTGTTGTATCACAGAGATTGGTGTTGTATCACAGAGATTGGTGCTGTATCACAGAGATTGGTGTTCCATCAGAGATTGGTGTTGTATCACAGAGATTGGTGCTGTATCACAGAGATTGGTGCTGTATCACAGAGATTGGTGTTCCATCAGAGATTGGTGGTATATCACAGAGATTGGTGTTGTATCACCGAGATTGGTGGTGTATCACAGAGATTGGTGTTGTATCACAGAGATTGGTGCTGTATCACAGAGATTGGTGTTGTATCACAGAGATTGGTGTTGTATCACAGAGATTGGTGTTGTATCACAGAGATTGGTGTTCTATCAGAGATTGGTGCTGTATCACAGAGATTGGTGTTACATCACACAGATTGGTGTTGTACCACAGAGATTGGTGCTGTATCACAGAGGTTGGTGTTCTATCAGAGATTGGTATTGTATCACAGAGATTGGTGTTGTACCACAGAGATTGGTGTTGTATCACAGAGATTGGTGTTGTTCCACAGAGATTGGTGTTGTATCACAGAGATTGGTGTTGTATCACAGAGATTGGTGTTGTATCACAGAGATTGGTGCTGCATCACAGAGATTGGTGTTCTGTCAGAGATTGGTGTTGTATCACAGAGATTGGTGCTGTATCACAGAGATTGGTGTTCCATCAGAGATTGGTGGTGTATCACAGAGATTGGTGTTGTATCACCGAGATTCGTGTTGTATCACAGAGATTGGTGTTGTATCACAGAGATTGGTGCTGTATCACAGAGATTGGTGTTGTATCACAGAGATTGGTGTTGTATCACAGAGATTGGTGCTGTATCACAGAGATTGGTGCTGTATCACAGAGATTGGTGTTCCATCAGAGATTGGTGTTGCATCACAGAGATTGGTGCTGTATCACAGAGATTGGTGTTGTATCACAGAGATTGGTGTTGTATCACAGAGATTGGTGTTGTATCACAGAGATTGGTGTTCCATCAGAGATTGGTGTTGTATCACAGAGATTGGTGCTGTATCACAGAGATTGGTGTTCTATCAGAGATTGGTGGTATATCACAGAGATTGGTGTTGTATCACCGAGATTGGTGCTGTATCACAGAGATTGGTGCTGTATCACAGAGATTGGTGTTCCATCAGAGATTGGTGGTATATCACAGAGATTGGTGTTGTATCACCGAGATTGGTGCTGTATCACAGAGATTGGTGTTGTATCACAGAGATTGGTGCTGTATCACAGAAATTGGTGTTGTATCACAGAGATTGGTGTTGTATCACAGAGATTGGTGTTGTATCACAGAGATTGGTGTTCTATCAGAGATTGGTGCTGCATCACAGAGATTGGTGTTATATCACACAGATTGGTGTTGTACCACAGAGATTGGTGCTGTATCATAGAGGTCGGTGTTCTATCAGAGATTGTTATTGTATCACAGAGATTGGTGTTGTACCACAGAGATTGGTGTTGTATCACAGAGATTGGTGTTGTTCCACAGAGATTGGTGTTGTATCACAGAGATTGGTGTTGTATCACAGAGATTCGTGCTGTATCACAGAGATTGGTGTTGTATCACAGAGATTGGTGCTGTATCAGAGATTGGTGTTGTATCTCAGAGATTGGTACTGTATCACAGAGATTGGTGTTGTACCACAGTGATTGTTGTTGTGTCACCGAGATTGGTGTTGTACCACAGAGATTGGTGCTGTATCACAGAGATTGGTGTTGTATCACAGAGATTGGTGTTGAGTCACAGAGATTGGTTTTGTATCTGAGAGATTGGTGCTGCATCACAGAGATTGGTGTTGTATCAGAGATTGGTGTTGTATCACAGAGATTGGTGCTGTATCACAGAGATTGGTGTTGTTCCACAGAGATTGGTGTTGTATCTCAGAGATTGGTGCTATATCACAGAGATTGGGGTTGTATCACAGAGATTGGTGTTGTTTCACAGAGATTGGTGTTGTATCACAGAGATTGGTGCTGTATCACAGAGATTGGTGTTCCATCAGAGATTGGTGTTGTATCACAGAGATTGGTGCTGTATCACAGAGATTGGTGCTGTATCACAGAGATTGGTGTTCCAACAGAGATTGGTGTTGTATCAGAGAGATTGGTGTTGTATCACTGAGATTGGTGCTGTATCACAGAGATTGGTGTTGTATCACAGAGATTGGTGTTGTATCACAGAGATTGGTGCTGCATCACAGAGATTGGTGTTCTGTCAGAGATTGGTGTTGTATCACAGAGATTGGTGCTGTATCACAGAGATTGGTGTTCTATCAGAGATTGGTGGTGTATCACAGAGATTGGTGTTGTATCACCGAGATTGGTGTTGTATCACAGAGATTGGTGTTGTATCACAGAGATTGGTGCTGTATCACAGAGATTGGTGTTGTATCACAGAGATTGGTGTTGTATCACAGAGATTGGTGTTGTATCGCAGAGATTGGTGCTGTATCACAGAGATTGGTGTTCCATCAGAGATTGGTGGTATATCACAGAGATTGGTGCTGTATCACAGAGATTGGTGCTGTATCACAGAGATTGGTGCTGTATCACAGAGATTGGTGTTGTATCACAGAGATTGGTGCTGTATCACAGAGATTGGTGTTCCATCAGAGATTGGTGGTATATCACAGAGATTGGTGTTGTATCACCGAGATTGGTGCTGTATCACAGAGATTGGTGTTGTATCACAGAGATTGGTGCTGTATCACAGAGATTGGTGTTGTGTCACAGAGACTGCTGTTGTATCACAGATATTGGTGTTGTATCACAGAGATTGGTGTGGTACCACAGAGATTGGTGCTGTATCACAAAGATTGGTGTTCTATCAGAGATTGGTGTTGTATCACAGAGATTGGTGTTGTATCACAGAGATTGGTGTTCTATCAGAGATTGGTGCTGTATCACAGAGATTGGTGTTATATCACACAGATTGGTGTTGTACCACAGAGATTGGTGCTGTATCACAGAGGTTGGTGTTGTATCACAAAGATTGGTGTTGTATCACAGAGATTGGTGCTGTATCACAGAGATTGGTGCTGTATCACAGAGATTGGTGTTCCATCAGAGATTGGTGGTATATCACAGAGATTGGTGTTGTATCACAGAGATTGGTGTTGTTTCACAGAGATTGGTGTTGTATCACAGAGATTGGTGCTGTATCACAGAGATTGGTGTTGTGTCACAGAGACTGCTGTTGTATCACAGATATTGGTGTTGTATCACAGAGATTGGTGTGGTACCACAGAGATTGGTGCTGTATCACAAAGATTGGTGTTCTATCAGAGATTGGTGTTGTATCACAGAGATTGGTGTTCTATCAGAGATTGGTGCTGTATCACAGAGATTGGTGTTATATCACACAGATTGGTGTTGTACCACAGAGATTGGTGCTGTATCACAGAGGTTGGTGTTCTATCAGAGATTGGTGTTGTATCACAAAGATTGGTGTTGTATCACAGAGATTGGTGCGGTATCACAGAGATTGGTGCTGTATCACAGAGATTGGTGTTCCATCAGAGATTGGTGGTATATCACAGAGATTGGTGTTGTATCACCGAGATTGGTGCTGTATCACAGAGATTGGTGTTGTATCACAGAGATTGGTGTTGTATCACAGAGATTGGTGTTGTATCACAGAGATTGGTGTTGTGTCACAGAGACTGGTGTTGTATCACAGATATTGGTGTTGTATCACAGAGATTGGTGTTGTATCACAGAGATTGGTGCTGTATCACAGAGATTGGTGTTCTATCAGAGATTGGTGTTGTATCACAGAGACTGGTGCTGTATCACAGAGATTGGTGTTGTATGACAGAGGTTTGTGTTGTATCACAGAGATTGGTGTTGTATCACAGAGATTGGTGTTGTATCACAGAGATTGGTGTTGTACCACAGAGATTGGTGCTGTATCACAGAGATTGGTGTTGTACCACAGAGATTGGTGTTGTATCACAGAGATTGGTGTTGTATCACAGAGATTGGTGTTGTACCACAGAGATTGGGGTTGTATCACAGAGATTGGTGTTGTACCACAGTGATTGGTGTTGTATCACAGAGATTGATGTTGTATGACAGAGGTTTGTGTTGTATCACAGAGATTGGTGTTGTATTGCAGAGATTGTTGTTGTATCACAGAGATTGGTGTTGTATCACAGAGATTGGTGTTGTATCACACAGATTTTTGTTGTATCACAGAGATTGGTGCTGTATCACAGAGATTGGTGCTATATCACAGAGATTGGTGTTGTATCACAGAGATTGGTGTTGTATCACAGAGATTGGTGTTGTATCACAGAGATTGGTGCTGCATCACAGAGATTGGTGTTCTGTCAGAGATTGGTGTTGTATCACAGAGATTGGTGCTGTATCACAGAGATTGGTGTTCCATCAGAGATTGGTGGTGTATCACAGAGATTGGTGTTGTATCACCGAGATTGGTGTTGTATCACAGAGATTGGTGTTGTATCACAGAGATTGGTGCTGTATCACAGAGATTGGTGTTGTATCACAGAGATTGGTGTTGTATCACAGAGATTGGTGCTGTATCACAGAGATTGGTGTTCCATCAGAGATTGGTGTTGTATCACAGAGATTGGTGCTGTATCACAGAGATTGGTGCTGTATCACAGAGATTGGTGTTCCATCAGAGATTGGTGGTATATCACAGAGATTGGTGTTGTATCACCGAGATTGGTGGTGTATCACAGAGATTGGTGTTGTATCACAGAGATTGGTGCTGTATCACAGAGATTGGTGTTGTATCACAGAGATTGGTGTTGTATCACAGAGATTGGTGTTGTATCACAGAGATTGGTGTTCTATCAGAGATTGGTGCTGTATCACAGAGATTGGTGTTACATCACACAGATTGGTGTTGTACCACAGAGATTGGTGCTGTATCACAGAGGTTGGTGTTCTATCAGAGATTGGTATTGTATCACAGAGATTGGTGTTGTACCACAGAGATTGGTGTTGTATCACAGAGATTGGTGTTGTTCCACAGAGATTGGTGTTGTATCACAGAGATTGGTGTTGTATCACAGAGATTCGTGCTGTATCACAGAGATTGGTGTTGTATCACAGAGATTGGTGCTGTATCACAGAGATTGGTGTTGTATCTCAGAGATTGGTGCTGTATCACAGAGATTGGTGTTGTACCACAGTGATTGTTGTTGTGTCACCGAGATTGGTGTTGTACCACAGAGATTGGTGCTGTATCACAGAGATTGGTGTTGTATCACAGAGATTGGTGTTGAGTCACAGAGATTGGTTTTGTATCTGAGAGATTGGTGCTGCATCACAGAGATTGGTGTTGTATCAGAGATTGGTGTTGTATCACAGAGATTGGTGCTGTATCACAGAGATTGGTGTTGTATCACAGAGATTGGTGCTGTACCACAGAGATTGGGGTTGTATCACAGAGATTGGTGTTGTATCTCAGAGATTGGTGCTGTATCACAGAGATTGGTGCTGTACCACAGAGATTGGGGTTGTATTACAGAGATTGGTGTTGTTTCACAGAGATTGGTGTTGTATCACAGAGATTGGTGCTGTATCACAGAGATTGGTGTTCCATCAGAGATTGGTGTTGTATCACAGAGATTGGTGCTGTATCACAGAGATTGGTGCTGTATCACAGAGATTGGTGTTCCATCAGAGATTGGTGGTATATCACAGAGATTGGTGTTGTATCACAGAGATTGGTGTTGTTTCACAGAGATTGGTGTTGTATCACAGAGATTGGTGCTGTATCACAGAGATTGGTGTTGTGTCACAGAGACTGCTGTTGTATCACAGATATTGGTGTTGTATCACAGAGATTGGTGTGGTACCACAGAGATTGGTGCTGTATCACAAAGATTGGTGTTCTATCAGAGATTGGTGTTGTATCACAGAGATTGGTGTTCTATCAGAGATTGGTGCTGTATCACAGAGATTGGTGTTATATCACACAGATTGGTGTTGTACCACAGAGATTGGTGCTGTATCACAGAGGTTGGTGTTCTATCAGAGATTGGTGTTGTATCACAAAGATTGGTGTTGTATCACAGAGATTGGTGCTGTATCACAGAGATTGGTGCTGTATCACAGAGATTGGTGTTCCATCAGAGATTGGTGGTATATCACAGAGATTGGTGTTGTATCACCGAGATTGGTGCTGTATCACAGAGATTGGTGTTGTATCACAGAGATTGGTGTTGTATCACAGAGATTGGTGTTGTATCACAGAGATTGGTGTTGTGTCACAGAGACTGGTGTTGTATCACAGATATTGGTGTTGTATCACAGAGATTGGTGTTGTATCACAGAGATTGGTGCTGTATCACAGAGATTGGTGTTCTATCAGAGATTGGTGTTGTATCACAGAGACTGGTGCTGTATCACAGAGATTGGTGTTGTATGACAGAGGTTTGTGTTGTATCACAGAGATTGGTGTTGTATCACAGAGATTGGTGTTGTATCACAGAGATTGGTGTTGTACCACAGAGATTGGTGCTGTATCACAGAGATTGGTGTTGTACCACAGAGATTGGTGTTGTATCACAGAGATTGGTGTTGTATCACAGAGATTGGTGTTGTACCACAGAGATTGGTGTTGTATCACAGAGATTGGTGTTGTACCACAGTGATTGGTGTTGTATCACAGAGATTGATGTTGTATGACAGAGGTTTGTGTTGTATCACAGAGATTGGTGTTGTATTGCAGAGATTGTTGTTGTATCACAGAGATTGGTGTTGTATCACAGAGATTGGTGTTGTATCACACAGATTTTTGTTGTATCACAGAGATTGGTGCTGTATCACAGAGATTGGTGCTATATCACAGAGATTGGTGTTGTATCACAGAGATTGGTGTTGTATCACAGAGATTGGTGTTGTATCACAGAGATTGGTGCTGCATCACAGAGATTGGTGTTCTGTCAGAGATTGGTGTTGTATCACAGAGATTGGTGCTGTATCACAGAGATTGGTGTTCCATCAGAGATTGGTGGTGTATCACAGAGATTGGTGTTGTATCACCGAGATTGGTGTTGTATCACAGAGATTGGTGTTGTATCACAGAGATTGGTGCTGTATCACAGAGATTGGTGTTGTACCACAGAGATTGGTGCTGTATCACAGAGATTGGTGTTGTATCACAGAGATTGGTGTTGAGTCACAGAGATTGGTTTTGTATCTGAGAGATTGGTGCTGCATCACAGAGATTGGTGTTGTATCAGAGATTGGTGTTGTATCACAGAGATTGGTGCTGTATCACAGAGATTGGTGTTGTTCCACAGAGATTGGTGTTGTATCTCAGAGATTGGTGCTGTATCACAGAGATTGGTGCTGTACCACAGAGATTGGGGTTGTATCACAGAGATTGGTGTTGTTTCACAGAGATTGGTGTTGTATCACAGAGATTGGTGCTGTATCACAGAGATTGGTGTTCCATCAGAGATTGGTGTTGCATCACAGAAATTGATGCTGTATCACAGAGATTGGTGCTGTATCACAGAGATTGGTGTTCCAACAGAGATTGGTGTTGTATCAGAGAGATTGGTGTTGTATCACTGAGATTGGTGCTGTTTCACAGAGATTGGTGTTGTATCACAGAGATTGGTGTTGTATCACAGAGATTGGTGCTGCATCACAGAGATTGGTGTTCTGTCAGAGATTGGTGTTGTATCACAGAGATTGGTGTTGTATCACAGAGATTGGTGTTGTATCACAGAGATTGGTGCTGTATCACAGAGATTGGTGTTGTATCACAGAGATTGGTGTTGTACCACAGAGATTGGTGCTGTATCACAGAGATTGGTGTTGTACCACAGAGATTGGTGTTCTATCAGAGATTGGTGGTGTATCACAGAGATTGGTGTTGTATCACCGAGATTGGTGTTGTATCACAGAGATTGGTGTTGTATCACAGAGATTGGTGCTGTATCACAGAGATTGGTGTTGTATCACAGAGATTGGTGTTGTACCACAGAGATTGGTGCTGTATCACAGAGATGTGTTGTACCACAGAGATTGGTGTTGTATCAGAGAGATTGGTGTTGTATCACAGAGATTGGTGTTGTATCACAGAGATTGGTGTTGTATTACAGAGATTGGTGTTGTACCACAGAGGTTGGTGCTGTATCACAGAGATTGGTGTTGTATCACAGAGATTGGTTCTGTATCACAGAGATTGGTGTTCTATGAGAGATTGGTGTTGTATCACAGAGACTGGTGCTGTATCACAGAGATTGGTGTTGTTCCACAGAGATTGGTGTTGTATCTCAGAGATTGGTGCTGTATCAGAGATTGGTGTTGTACCACAGAGATTGGTGTTGTATCACAGAGTTTGGTGTTGTATCACAGAGACTGGTGCTGTACCACAGAGATTGGTGTTATTTCACAGAGATTGGTGTTGTACCACAGTGATTGGTGTTGTATCACAGAGATTGACGTTCTATCACAGAGGTTTCTGTTGTATCACAGAGATTGGTGTTGTATCACAGAGATTGGTGCTGTATCACAGAGACTGGTGTAGTATCACAGAGATTGGTGTTGTATCAGAGAGATTGGTGTTGTATCACAGAGATTGGTGTTGTATCACAGAGATTGGTGTTGTATCACAGAGATTGGTGTTGTACCACAGAGGTTGGTGCTGTATCATTGAAATTGGTGTTGTTTCATAGAGATTGGTGTTGTATCACAGAGATTGTTGCTGTATCACAGAGATTGGTGTTCCATCAGAGATTGGTGTTGTATCACAGAGATTGGTGTTGTATCAAAGAGATTGGTGCTGTATCACAGAGATTGGTGTTCCAACAGAGATTGGTGTTGTATCACAGAGACTGGTGCTGTATCACAGAGATTGGTGTTGTGCCACAGAGATTGGTGTTGTATCTCAGAGATTGGTGTTGTATCACAGAGATTGGTGTTGTATCACAGAGATTGGTGTTGTACCACAGAGATTGGTGCTGTATCACAGAGATTGGTGTTGTACCACAGAGATTGGTGTTGTATCACAGAGATTGGTGTTGTATCACAGAGATTGGTGTTGTACCACAGTGATTGGTGTTGTATCACAGAGATTGATGTTGTATCACAGAGGTTTGTGTTGTATCACAGAGATTGGTGTTGTATCACAGAGATTGTTGTTGTATCACAGAGATTGGTGTTGTATGACAGAGACTGGTGTTGTATCACATAGATTGGTGTTGTATCACAGAGATTGGTGTTGTACCACAGAGATTGGTGTTGTATCACAGAGATTGGTGTTGTATCACAGAGATTGGTGCTGTATCACAGAGATTCGTGTTGTATCACAGAGACTGGTGTTGTATCACAGAGATTGGTGTTGTATCACAGAGATTGGTGTTGTATCACAGAGATTGGTGTTGTATAACAGAGATTGGTGTTGTACCACAGAGATTGGTGCTGTATCACAGAGATTGGTGTTGTACCACAGAGATTGGTGTTGTATCACAGATATTGGTGTTGTATCACAGAGATTGGTGTTGTACCACAGAGATTGGTGCTGTATCACAGAGATTGGTGTTCTATCAGAGATTGGTGTTGTATCACAGAGATTGGTGTTGTATCACAGAAATTGGTGTTCTATCAGAGATTGGTGTTGTATCACAGAGATTGGTGTTGTATCACAGAGATTGGTGTTTTACCACAGAGATTGGTGTTGTATCATAGAGATTGGTGTTGTATCACAGAGATTGGTGTTGTATAACAGAGATTGGCGTTGTTCCACAGAGATTGGTGTTGTATCACAGAGATTGGTGTTGTTCCACAGTGATTGGTGTTCTATCACAGAGATTGGTGTTGTATCACACAGATAGGTGTTGTATCACAGAGATTGGTGTTGTATCACAGAGATTGGTGCTGTATCACAGAGATTGGTGTTCTATCAGAGATTGGTGTTGTATCACAGAGGTTGGTGTTGTATCACAGAGATTGGTGTTCTATCACAGATTGGTGTTGTATCACAGAGAGTGGTGTTGTATCACAGAGATTGGTGTTGTATCACAGAGATTGGTGTTGTATAACAGAGATTGGCGTTGTTCCACAGAGATTGGTGTTGTATCACAGAGATTGGTGTTGTTCCACAGAGATTGGTGTTCTATCACAGAGATTGGTGTTGTATCACACAGATAGGTGTTGTATCACAGAGATTGGTGTTGTATCACAGAGATTGGTGTTGTATCACAGAGATTGGTGTTCTATCAGAGATTGGTGTTGTATCACAGAGGTTGGTGTTGTATCACAGAGATTGGTGTTCTATCACAGATTGGTGTTGTATCACAGAGATTGGTGTTGTATCACAGAGATTGGTGTTGTACCACAGAGATTGGTGTTGTATCACAGAGATTGGTGTTGTATCACAGAGATTGGTGTTGTATCACAGAGATTGTTGTTGTATCACAGAGATTGGTGTTGTATAACAGAGATTGGTGTTGTTCCACAGAGATTGGTGTTGTATCACATAGATTGTTGTTGTATCACAGAGATTGGTGTTGTATCACAGAGATTGGTGTTGTATCACAGAGATTGGTGCTGTATCACAGAGATTGGTGTTGTATCACAGAGATTGGTGTTGTATCACAGAGATTGGTGCTGTATCACAGAGATTGGTGTTGTATCACAGAGACTGGTGTTGTATCACAGAGATTGGTGTTGTATCACAGAGATTGGTGTTGTATCACAGAGATTGGTGTTGTATCACAGAGATTGGTGTTGTATCATAGAGATTGGTGTTGTACCACAGAGATTGGTGCTGTATCACAGAGATTGGTGTTGTACCACAGAGATTGGTGTTGTATCACAGATATTGGTGTTGTATCACAGAGATTGTTGTTGTACCACAGAGATTGGTGCTGTATCACAGAGATTGGTGTTCTATCAGAGATTGGTGTTGTATCACAGAGATTGGTGTTGTATCACAGAAATTGGTGTTCTATCAGAGATTGGTGTTGTATCACAGAGATTGGTGTTGTATCACAGAGATTGGTGTTGTACCACAGAGATTGGTGTTGTATCACAGAGATTGGTGTTGTATCACAGAGAGTGGTGTTGTATCACAGAGATTGGTGTTGTATCACAGAGATTGGTGTTGTATAACAGAGATTGGCGTTGTTCCACAGAGATTGGTGTTGTATCACAGAGATTGGTGTTGTTCCACAGAGATTGGTGTTCTATCACAGAGATTGGTGTTGTATCACACAGATAGGTGTTGTATCACAGAGATTGGTGTTGTATCACAGAGATTGGTGTTGAATCACAGAGATTGGTGTTGTTCCACAGAGATTGGTGTTGTATCACAGAGATTGGTGTTATTCCACAGAGATTGGTGTTGTATCACAGAGATTGGTGTTGTATCACAGACATTGGTGTTGTACCACAGAGATTGGTGTTGTATCACAGAGATTGGTGCTGTATCACAGAGATTGGTGTTGTATCACAGAGATTGGTGTTGTATCACAGAGATTGGTGCTGTATCACAGAGATTGGTGTTGTATCACAGAGACTGGTGTTGTATCACAGAGATTGGTGTTGTATCACAGAGATTGGTGTTGTATCACAGAGATTGGTGTTGTATCACAGAGATTGGTGTTGTACCACAGAGATTGGTGCTGTATCACAGAGATTGGTGTTCTATCAGAGATTGGTGTTGTACCACAGAGATTGGTGTTGTATCACAGATATTGGTGTTGTATCACAGAGATTGGTGTTGTACCACAGAGATTGGTGCTGTATCACAGAGATTGGTGTTCTATCAGAGATTGGTGTTGTATCACAGAGATTGGTGTTGTATCACAGAAATTGGTGTTCTATCAGAGATTGGTGTTGTATCACAGAGATTGGTGTTGTATCACAGAGATTGGTGTTTTACCACAGAGATTGGTGTTGTATCATAGAGATTGGTGTTGTATCACAGAGAGTGGTGTTGTATCACAGAGATTGGTGTTGTATCACAGAGATTGGTGTTGTATAACAGACATTGGCGTTGTTCCACAGAGATTGGTGTTGTATCACAGAGATTGGTGTTGTTCCACAGAGATTGGTGTTCTATCACAGAGATTGGTGTTGTATCACACAGATAGGTGTTGTATCACAGAGATTGGTGTTGTATCACAGAGATTGGTGTTGTATCACAGAGATTGGTGTTCTATCAGAGATTGGTGTTGTATCACAGAGGTTGGTGTTGTATCACAGAGATTGGTGTTCTATCACAGATTGGTGTTGTATCACAGAGATTGGTGTTGTATCACAGAGATTGGTGTTGTACCACAGAGATTGGTGTTGTATCACAGAGATTGGTGTTGTATCACAGAGATTGGTGTTGTATCACAGAGATTGTTGTTGTATCACAGAGATTGGTGTTGTATAACAGAGATTGGTGTTGTTCCACAGAGATTGGTGTTGTATCACATAGATTGTTGTTGTATCACAGAGATTGGTGTTGTATCACAGAGATTGGTGCTGTATCACAGAGATTGGTGTTGTATCACAGAGATTGGTGTTGTATCACAGAGATTGGTGCTGTATCACAGAGATCGGTGTTGTATCACAGAGACTGGTGTTGTATCACAGAGATTGTTGTTGTATCACAGAGATTGGTGTTGTATCACAGAGATTGGTGTTGTATCATAGAGATTGGTGTTGTACCACAGAGATTGGTGCTGTATCACAGAGATTGGTGTTGTACCACAGAGATTGGTGTTGTATCACAGAGATTGGTGTTCTATCAGAGATTGGTGTTGTATCACAGAGGTTGGTGTTGTATCACAGAGATTGGTGTTCTATCAGAGATTGGTGTTGTATCACATAGATTGGTGTTGTATCACAGAGATTGGTGTTGTACCACAGAGATTGTTGTTGTATCACAGAGATTGGTGTTGTATAACAGAGATTGGTGTTGTTCCACAGAGATTGGTGTTGTATCACATAGATTGTTGTTGTATCACAGAGATTGGTGTTGTATCACAGAGATTGGTGTTGTATCACAGAGATTGGTGCTGTATCACAGAGATTGGTGTTGTATCACAGAGATTGGTGTTGTATCACAGAGATTGGTGCTGTATCACAGAGATTGGTGTTGTATCACAGAGACTGGTGTTGTATCACAGAGATTGGTGTTGTATCACAGAGATTGGTGTTGTATCACAGAGATTGGTGTTGTATCACAGAGATTGGTGTTGTACCACAGAGATTGGTGCTGTATCACAGAGATTGGTGTTCTATCAGAGATTGGTGTTGTATCACAGAGATTGGTGTTGTATCACAGAGATTGGTGTTGTACCACAGAGATTGGTGTTGTATCACAGAGATTGGTGTTGTATCACAGAGAGTGGTGTTGTATCACAGAGATTGGTGTTGTATCACAGAGACTGGTGTTGTATCACAGAGATTGGTGTTGTATCACAGAGATTGGTGTTGTATCACAGAGATTGGTGTTGTATCACAGAGATTGGTGTTGTACCACAGAGATTGGTGCTGTATCACAGAGATTGGTGTTGTACCACAGAGATTGGTGTTGTATCACAGATATTGGTGTTGTATCACAGAGATTGGTGTTGTACCACAGAGATTGGTGCTGTATCACAGAGATTGGTGTTCTATCAGAGATTGGTGTTGTATCACAGAGATTGGTGTTGTATCACAGAAATTGGTGTTCTATCAGAGATTGGTGTTGTATCACAGAGATTGGTGTTGTATCACAGAGATTGGTGTTTTACCACAGAGATTGGTGTTGTATCATAGAGATTGGTGTTGTATCACAGAGAGTGGTGTTGTATCACAGAGATTGGTGTTGTATCACAGAGATTGGTGTTGTATAACAGAGATTGGTGTTGTTCCACAGAGATTGGTGTTGTATCACATAGATTGTTGTTGTATCACAGAGATTGGTGTTGTATCACAGAGATTGGTGTTGTATCACAGAGATTGGTGCTGTATCACAGAGATTGGTGTTGTATCACCGAGATTGGTGCTGTATCACAGAGATTGGTGTTGTATCACAGAGATTGGTGTTGTATCACAGAGATTGGTGTTGTATCACAGAGATTGGTGTTGTGTCACAGAGACTGGTGTTGTATCACAGATATTGGTGTTGTATCACAGAGATTGGTGTTGTATCACAGAGATTGGTGCTGTATCACAGAGATTGGTGTTCTATCAGAGATTGGTGTTGTATCACAGAGACTGGTGCTGTATCACAGAGATTGGTGTTGTATGACAGAGGTTTGTGTTGTATCACAGAGATTGGTGTTGTATCACAGAGATTGGTGTTGTATCACAGAGATTGGTGTTGTACCACAGAGATTGGTGCTGTATCACAGAGATTGGTGTTGTTCACAGAGATTGGTGTTGTATCACAGAGATTGGTGTTGTATCACAGAGATTGGTGTTGTACCACAGAGATTGGTGTTGTATCACAGAGATTGGTGTTGTACCACAGTGATTGGTGTTGTATCACAGAGATTGATGTTGTATGACAGAGGTTTGTGTTGTATCACAGAGATTGGTGTTGTATTGCAGAGATTGTTGTTGTATCACAGAGATTGGTGTTGTATCACAGAGATTGGTGTTGTATCACACAGATTTTTGTTGTATCACAGAGATTGGTGCTGTATCACAGAGATTGGTGCTATATCACAGAGATTGGTGTTGTATCACAGAGATTGGTGTTGTATCACAGAGATTGGTGTTGTATCACAGAGATTGGTGCTGCATCACAGAGATTGGTGTTCTGTCAGAGATTGGTGTTGTATCACAGAGATTGGTGCTGTATCACAGAGATTGGTGTTCCATCAGAGATTGGTGGTGTATCACAGAGATTGGTGTTGTATCACCGAGATTGGTGTTGTATCACAGAGATTGGTGTTGTATCACAGAGATTGGTGCTGTATCACAGAGATTGGTGTTGTATCACAGAGATTGGTGTTGTATCACAGAGATTGGTGCTGTATCACAGAGATTGGTGTTCCATCAGAGATTGGTGTTGTATCACAGAGATTGGTGCTGTATCACAGAGATTGGTGCTGTATCACAGAGATTGGTGTTCCATCAGAGATTGGTGGTATATCACAGAGATTGGTGTTGTATCACCGAGATTGGTGGTGTATCACAGAGATTGGTGTTGTATCACAGAGATTGGTGCTGTATCACAGAGATTGGTGTTGTATCACAGAGATTGGTGTTGTATCACAGAGATTGGTGTTGTATCACAGAGATTGGTGTTCTATCAGAGATTGGTGCTGTATCACAGAGATTGGTGTTATATCACACAGATTGGTGTTGTACCACAGAGATTGGTGCTGTATCACAGAGGTTGGTGTTCTATCAGAGATTGGTATTGTATCACAGAGATTGGTGTTGTACCACAGAGATTGGTGTTGTATCACAGAGATTGGTGTTGTTCCACAGAGATTGGTGTTGTATCACAGAGATTGGTGTTGTATCACAGAGATTCGTGCTGTATCACAGAGATTGGTGTTGTATCACAGAGATTGGTGCTGTATCACAGAGATTGGTGTTGTATCTCAGAGATTGGTGCTGTATCACAGAGATTGGTGTTGTACCACAGTGATTGTTGTTGTGTCACCGAGATTGGTGTTGTACCACAGAGATTGGTGCTGTATCACAGAGATTGGTGTTGTATCACAGAGATTGGTGTTGAGTCACAGAGATTGGTTTTGTATCTGAGAGATTGGTGCTGCATCACAGAGATTGGTGTTGTATCAGAGATTGGTGTTGTATCACAGAGATTGGTGCTGTATCACAGAGATTGGTGTTGTTCCACAGAGATTGGTGTTGTATCTCAGAGATTGGTGCTGTATCACAGAGATTGGTGCTGTACCACAGAGATTGGGGTTGTATCACAGAGATTGGTGTTGTTTCACAGAGATTGGTGTTGTATCACAGAGATTGGTGCTGTATCACAGAGATTGGTGTTCCATCAGAGATTGGTGTTGCATCACAGAAATTGATGCTGTATCACAGAGATTGGTGCTGCATCACAGAGATTGGTGTTCTGTCAGAGATTGGTGTTGTATCACAGAGATTGGTGTTGTATCACAGAGATTGGTGTTGTATCACAGAGATTGGTGCTGTATCACAGAGATTGGTGTTGTATCACAGAGATTGGTGTTGTACCACAGAGATTGGTGCTGTATCACAGAGATTGGTGTTGTACCACAGAGATTGGTGTTCTATCAGAGATTGGTGGTGTATCACAGAGATTGGTGTTGTATCACCGAGATTGGTGTTGTATCACAGAGATTGGTGTTGTATCACAGAGATTGGTGCTGTATCACAGAGATTGGTGTTGTATCACAGAGATTGGTGTTGTACCACAGAGATTGGTGCTGTATCACAGAGATTGGTGTTGTACCACAGAGATTGGTGTTGTATCAGAGAGATTGGTGTTGTATCACAGAGATTGGTGTTGTATCACAGAGATTGGTGTTGTATTACAGAGATTGGTGTTGTACCACAGAGGTTGGTGCTGTATCACAGAGATTGGTGTTGTATCACAGAGATTGGTTCTGTATCACAGAGATTGGTGTTCTATGAGAGATTGGTGTTGTATCACAGAGACTGGTGCTGTATCACAGAGATTGGTGTTGTTCCACAGAGATTGGTGTTGTATCTCAGAGATTGGTGCTGTATCAGAGATTGGTGTTGTACCACAGAGATTGGTGTTGTATCACAGAGTTTGGTGTTGTATCACAGAGACTGGTGCTGTACCACAGAGATTGGTGTTATTTCACAGAGATTGGTGTTGTACCACAGTGATTGGTGTTGTATCACAGAGATTGACGTTCTATCACAGAGGTTTCTGTTGTATCACAGAGATTGGTGTTGTATCACAGAGATTGGTGCTGTATCACAGAGACTGGTGTAGTATCACAGAGATTGGTGTTGTATCAGAGAGATTGGTGTTGTATCACAGAGATTGGTGTTGTATCACAGAGATTGGTGTTGTATCACAGAGATTGGTGTTGTACCACAGAGGTTGGTGCTGTATCATTGAAATTGGTGTTGTTTCATAGAGATTGGTGTTGTATCACAGAGATTGTTGCTGTATCACAGAGATTGGTGTTCCATCAGAGATTGGTGTTGTATCACAGAGATTGGTGTTGTATCAAAGAGATTGGTGCTGTATCACAGAGATTGGTGTTCCAACAGAGATTGGTGTTGTATCACAGAGACTGGTGCTGTATCACAGAGATTGGTGTTGTGCCACAGAGATTGGTGTTGTATCTCAGAGATTGGTGTTGTATCACAGAGATTGGTGTTGTATCACAGAGATTGGTGTTGTACCACAGAGATTGGTGCTGTATCACAGAGATTGGTGTTGTACCACAGAGATTGGTGTTGTATCACAGAGATTGGTGTTGTATCACAGAGATTGGTGTTGTACCACAGTGATTGGTGTTGTATCACAGAGATTGATGTTGTATCACAGAGGTTTGTGTTGTATCACAGAGATTGGTGTTGTATCACAGAGATTGTTGTTGTATCACAGAGATTGGTGTTGTATGACAGAGACTGGTGTTGTATCACATAGATTGGTGTTGTATCACAGAGATTGGTGTTGTACCACAGAGATTGGTGTTGTATCACAGAGATTGGTGTTGTATCACAGAGATTGGTGCTGTATCACAGAGATTCGTGTTGTATCACAGAGACTGGTGTTGTATCACAGAGATTGGTGTTGTATCACAGAGATTGGTGTTGTATCACAGAGATTGGTGTTGTATAACAGAGATTGGTGTTGTACCACAGAGATTGGTGCTGTATCACAGAGATTGGTGTTGTACCACAGAGATTGGTGTTGTATCACAGATATTGGTGTTGTATCACAGAGATTGGTGTTGTACCACAGAGATTGGTGCTGTATCACAGAGATTGGTGTTCTATCAGAGATTGGTGTTGTATCACAGAGATTGGTGTTGTATCACAGAAATTGGTGTTCTATCAGAGATTGGTGTTGTATCACAGAGATTGGTGTTGTATCACAGAGATTGGTGTTTTACCACAGAGATTGGTGTTGTATCATAGAGATTGGTGTTGTATCACAGAGATTGGTGTTGTATAACAGAGATTGGCGTTGTTCCACAGAGATTGGTGTTGTATCACAGAGATTGGTGTTGTTCCACAGTGATTGGTGTTCTATCACAGAGATTGGTGTTGTATCACACAGATAGGTGTTGTATCACAGAGATTGGTGTTGTATCACAGAGATTGGTGTTGTATCACAGAGATTGGTGTTCTATCAGAGATTGGTGTTGTATCACAGAGGTTGGTGTTGTATCACAGAGATTGGTGTTCTATCACAGATTGGTGTTGTATCACAGAGAGTGGTGTTGTATCACAGAGATTGGTGTTGTATCACAGAGATTGGTGTTGTATAACAGAGATTGGCGTTGTTCCACAGAGATTGGTGTTGTATCACAGAGATTGGTGTTGTTCCACAGAGATTGGTGTTCTATCACAGAGATTGGTGTTGTATCACACAGATAGGTGTTGTATCACAGAGATTGGTGTTGTATCACAGAGATTGGTGTTGTATCACAGAGATTGGTGTTCTATCAGAGATTGGTGTTGTATCACAGAGGTTGGTGTTGTATCACAGAGATTGGTGTTCTATCACAGATTGGTGTTGTATCACAGAGATTGGTGTTGTATCACAGAGATTGGTGTTGTACCACAGAGATTGGTGTTGTATCACAGAGATTGGTGTTGTATCACAGAGATTGGTGTTGTATCACAGAGATTGTTGTTGTATCACAGAGATTGGTGTTGTATAACAGAGATTGGTGTTGTTCCACAGAGATTGGTGTTGTATCACATAGATTGTTGTTGTATCACAGAGATTGGTGTTGTATCACAGAGATTGGTGTTGTATCACAGAGATTGGTGCTGTATCACAGAGATTGGTGTTGTATCACAGAGATTGGTGTTGTATCACAGAGATTGGTGCTGTATCACAGAGATTGGTGTTGTATCACAGAGACTGGTGTTGTATCACAGAGATTGGTGTTGTATCACAGAGATTGGTGTTGTATCACAGAGATTGGTGTTGTATCACAGAGATTGGTGTTGTATCATAGAGATTGGTGTTGTACCACAGAGATTGGTGCTGTATCACAGAGATTGGTGTTGTACCACAGAGATTGGTGTTGTATCACAGATATTGGTGTTGTATCACAGAGATTGTTGTTGTACCACAGAGATTGGTGCTGTATCACAGAGATTGGTGTTCTATCAGAGATTGGTGTTGTATCACAGAGATTGGTGTTGTATCACAGAAATTGGTGTTCTATCAGAGATTGGTGTTGTATCACAGAGATTGGTGTTGTATCACAGAGATTGGTGTTGTACCACAGAGATTGGTGTTGTATCACAGAGATTGGTGTTGTATCACAGAGAGTGGTGTTGTATCACAGAGATTGGTGTTGTATCACAGAGATTGGTGTTGTATAACAGAGATTGGCGTTGTTCCACAGAGATTGGTGTTGTATCACAGAGATTGGTGTTGTTCCACAGAGATTGGTGTTCTATCACAGAGATTGGTGTTGTATCACACAGATAGGTGTTGTATCACAGAGATTGGTGTTGTATCACAGAGATTGGTGTTGAATCACAGAGATTGGTGTTGTTCCACAGAGATTGGTGTTGTATCACAGAGATTGGTGTTATTCCACAGAGATTGGTGTTGTATCACAGAGATTGGTGTTGTATCACAGACATTGGTGTTGTACCACAGAGATTGGTGTTGTATCACAGAGATTGGTGCTGTATCACAGAGATTGGTGTTGTATCACAGAGATTGGTGTTGTATCACAGAGATTGGTGCTGTATCACAGAGATTGGTGTTGTATCACAGAGACTGGTGTTGTATCACAGAGATTGGTGTTGTATCACAGAGATTGGTGTTGTATCACAGAGATTGGTGTTGTATCACAGAGATTGGTGTTGTACCACAGAGATTGGTGCTGTATCACAGAGATTGGTGTTGTACCACAGAGATTGGTGTTGTATCACAGATATTGGTGTTGTATCACAGAGATTGGTGTTGTACCACAGAGATTGGTGCTGTATCACAGAGATTGGTGTTCTATCAGAGATTGGTGTTGTATCACAGAGATTGGTGTTGTATCACAGAAATTGGTGTTCTATCAGAGATTGGTGTTGTATCACAGAGATTGGTGTTGTATCACAGAGATTGGTGTTTTACCACAGAGATTGGTGTTGTATCATAGAGATTGGTGTTGTATCACAGAGAGTGGTGTTGTATCACAGAGATTGGTGTTGTATCACAGAGATTGGTGTTGTATAACAGACATTGGCGTTGTTCCACAGAGATTGGTGTTGTATCACAGAGATTGGTGTTGTTCCACAGAGATTGGTGTTCTATCACAGAGATTGGTGTTGTATCACACAGATAGGTGTTGTATCACAGAGATTGGTGTTGTATCACAGAGATTGGTGTTGTATCACAGAGATTGGTGTTCTATCAGAGATTGGTGTTGTATCACAGAGGTTGGTGTTGTATCACAGAGATTGGTGTTCTATCACAGATTGGTGTTGTATCACAGAGATTGGTGTTGTATCACAGAGATTGGTGTTGTACCACAGAGATTGGTGTTGTATCACAGAGATTGGTGTTGTATCACAGAGATTGGTGTTGTATCACAGAGATTGTTGTTGTATCACAGAGATTGGTGTTGTATAACAGAGATTGGTGTTGTTCCACAGAGATTGGTGTTGTATCACATAGATTGTTGTTGTATCACAGAGATTGGTGTTGTATCACAGAGATTGGTGTTGTATCACAGAGATTGGTGCTGTATCACAGAGATTGGTGTTGTATCACAGAGATTGGTGTTGTATCACAGAGATTGGTGCTGTATCACAGAGATTGGTGTTGTATCACAGAGACTGGTGTTGTATCACAGAGATTGTTGTTGTATCACAGAGATTGGTGTTGTATCACAGAGATTGGTGTTGTATCATAGAGATTGGTGTTGTACCACAGAGATTGGTGCTGTATCACAGAGATTGGTGTTGTACCACAGAGATTGGTGTTGTATCACAGAGATTGGTGTTCTATCAGAGATTGGTGTTGTATCACAGAGGTTGGTGTTGTATCACAGAGATTGGTGTTCTATCAGAGATTGGTGTTGTATCACATAGATTGGTGTTGTATCACAGAGATTGGTGTTGTACCACAGAGATTGGTGTTGTATCACAGAGATTGGTGTTGTATCACAGAGATTGGTGTTGTATCACAGAGATTGTTGTTGTATCACAGAGATTGGTGTTGTATAACAGAGATTGGTGTTGTTCCACAGAGATTGGTGTTGTATCACATAGATTGTTGTTGTATCACAGAGATTGGTGTTGTATCACAGAGATTGGTGTTGTATCACAGAGATTGGTGCTGTATCACAGAGATTGGTGTTGTATCACAGAGATTGGTGTTGTATCACAGAGATTGGTGCTGTATCACAGAGATTGGTGTTGTATCACAGAGACTGGTGTTGTATCACAGAGATTGGTGTTGTATCACAGAGATTGGTGTTGTATCACAGAGATTGGTGTTGTATCACAGAGATTGGTGTTGTACCACAGAGATTGGTGCTGTATCACAGAGATTGGTGTTCTATCAGAGATTGGTGTTGTATCACAGAGATTGGTGTTGTATCACAGAGATTGGTGTTGTACCACAGAGATTGGTGTTGTATCACAGAGATTGGTGTTGTATCACAGAGAGTGGTGTTGTATCACAGAGATTGGTGTTGTATCACAGAGACTGGTGTTGTATCACAGAGATTGGTGTTGTATCACAGAGATTGGTGTTGTATCACAGAGATTGGTGTTGTATCACAGAGATTGGTGTTGTACCACAGAGATTGGTGCTGTATCACAGAGATTGGTGTTGTACCACAGAGATTGGTGTTGTATCACAGATATTGGTGTTGTATCACAGAGATTGGTGTTGTACCACAGAGATTGGTGCTGTATCACAGAGATTGGTGTTCTATCAGAGATTGGTGTTGTATCACAGAGATTGGTGTTGTATCACAGAAATTGGTGTTCTATCAGAGATTGGTGTTGTATCACAGAGATTGGTGTTGTATCACAGAGATTGGTGTTTTACCACAGAGATTGGTGTTGTATCATAGAGATTGGTGTTGTATCACAGAGATTGGTGTTGTATCACAGAGATTGGTGTTGTATAACAGACATTGGCGTTGTTCCACAGAGATTGGTGTTGTATCACAGAGATTGGTGTTGTATCACATAGATTGTTGTTGTATCACAGAGATTGGTGTTGTATCACAGAGATTGGTGTTGTATCACAGAGATTGGTGCTGTATCACAGAGATTGGTGTTGTATCACCGAGATTGGTGCTGTATCACAGAGATTGGTGTTGTATCACAGAGATTGGTGTTGTATCACAGAGATTGGTGTTGTATCACAGAGATTGGTGTTGTGTCACAGAGACTGGTGTTGTATCACAGATATTGGTGTTGTATCACAGAGATTGGTGTTGTATCACAGAGATTGGTGCTGTATCACAGAGATTGGTGTTCTATCAGAGATTGGTGTTGTATCACAGAGACTGGTGCTGTATCACAGAGATTGGTGTTGTATGACAGAGGTTTGTGTTGTATCACAGAGATTGGTGTTGTATCACAGAGATTGGTGTTGTATCACAGAGATTGGTGTTGTACCACAGAGATTGGTGCTGTATCACAGAGATTGGTGTTGTACCACAGAGATTGGTGTTGTATCACAGAGATTGGTGTTGTATCACAGAGATTGGTGTTGTACCACAGAGATTGGTGTTGTATCACAGAGATTGGTGTTGTACCACAGTGATTGGTGTTGTATCACAGAGATTGATGTTGTATGACAGAGGTTTGTGTTGTATCACAGAGATTGGTGTTGTATTGCAGAGATTGTTGTTGTATCACAGAGATTGGTGTTGTATCACAGAGATTGGTGTTGTATCACACAGATTTTTGTTGTATCACAGAGATTGGTGCTGTATCACAGAGATTGGTGCTATATCACAGAGATTGGTGTTGTATCACAGAGATTGGTGTTGTATCACAGAGATTGGTGTTGTATCACAGAGATTGGTGCTGCATCACAGAGATTGGTGTTCTGTCAGAGATTGGTGTTGTATCACAGAGATTGGTGCTGTATCACAGAGATTGGTGTTCCATCAGAGATTGGTGGTGTATCACAGAGATTGGTGTTGTATCACCGAGATTGGTGTTGTATCACAGAGATTGGTGTTGTATCACAGAGATTGGTGCTGTATCACAGAGATTGGTGTTGTATCACAGAGATTGGTGTTGTATCACAGAGATTGGTGCTGTATCACAGAGATTGGTGTTCCATCAGAGATTGGTGTTGTATCACAGAGATTGGTGCTGTATCACAGAGATTGGTGCTGTATCACAGAGATTGGTGTTCCATCAGAGATTGGTGGTATATCACAGAGATTGGTGTTGTATCACCGAGATTGGTGGTGTATCACAGAGATTGGTGTTGTATCACAGAGATTGGTGCTGTATCACAGAGATTGGTGTTGTATCACAGAGATTGGTGTTGTATCACAGAGATTGGTGTTGTATCACAGAGATTGGTGTTCTATCAGAGATTGGTGCTGTATCACAGAGATTGGTGTTATATCACACAGATTGGTGTTGTACCACAGAGATTGGTGCTGTATCACAGAGGTTGGTGTTCTATCAGAGATTGGTATTGTATCACAGAGATTGGTGTTGTACCACAGAGATTGGTGTTGTATCACAGAGATTGGTGTTGTTCCACAGAGATTGGTGTTGTATCACAGAGATTGGTGTTGTATCACAGAGATTCGTGCTGTATCACAGAGATTGGTGTTGTATCACAGAGATTGGTGCTGTATCACAGAGATTGGTGTTGTATCTCAGAGATTGGTGCTGTATCACAGAGATTGGTGTTGTACCACAGTGATTGTTGTTGTGTCACCGAGATTGGTGTTGTACCACAGAGATTGGTGCTGTATCACAGAGATTGGTGTTGTATCACAGAGATTGGTGTTGAGTCACAGAGATTGGTTTTGTATCTGAGAGATTGGTGCTGCATCACAGAGATTGGTGTTGTATCAGAGATTGGTGTTGTATCACAGAGATTGGTGCTGTATCACAGAGATTGGTGTTGTTCCACAGAGATTGGTGTTGTATCTCAGAGATTGGTGCTGTATCACAGAGATTGGTGCTGTACCACAGAGATTGGGGTTGTATCACAGAGATTGGTGTTGTTTCACAGAGATTGGTGTTGTATCACAGAGATTGGTGCTGTATCACAGAGATTGGTGTTCCATCAGAGATTGGTGTTGCATCACAGAAATTGATGCTGTATCACAGAGATTGGTGCTGCATCACAGAGATTGGTGTTCTGTCAGAGATTGGTGTTGTATCACAGAGATTGGTGTTGTATCACAGAGATTGGTGTTGTATCACAGAGATTGGTGCTGTATCACAGAGATTGGTGTTGTATCACAGAGATTGGTGTTGTACCACAGAGATTGGTGCTGTATCACAGAGATTGGTGTTGTACCACAGAGATTGGTGTTCTATCAGAGATTGGTGGTGTATCACAGAGATTGGTGTTGTATCACCGAGATTGGTGTTGTATCACAGAGATTGGTGTTGTATCACAGAGATTGGTGCTGTATCACAGAGATTGGTGTTGTATCACAGAGATTGGTGTTGTACCACAGAGATTGGTGCTGTATCACAGAGATTGGTGTTGTACCACAGAGATTGGTGTTGTATCAGAGAGATTGGTGTTGTATCACAGAGATTGGTGTTGTATCACAGAGATTGGTGTTGTATTACAGAGATTGGTGTTGTACCACAGAGGTTGGTGCTGTATCACAGAGATTGGTGTTGTATCACAGAGATTGGTTCTGTATCACAGAGATTGGTGTTCTATGAGAGATTGGTGTTGTATCACAGAGACTGGTGCTGTATCACAGAGATTGGTGTTGTTCCACAGAGATTGGTGTTGTATCTCAGAGATTGGTGCTGTATCAGAGATTGGTGTTGTACCACAGAGATTGGTGTTGTATCACAGAGTTTGGTGTTGTATCACAGAGACTGGTGCTGTACCACAGAGATTGGTGTTATTTCACAGAGATTGGTGTTGTACCACAGTGATTGGTGTTGTATCACAGAGATTGACGTTCTATCACAGAGGTTTCTGTTGTATCACAGAGATTGGTGTTGTATCACAGAGATTGGTGCTGTATCACAGAGACTGGTGTAGTATCACAGAGATTGGTGTTGTATCAGAGAGATTGGTGTTGTATCACAGAGATTGGTGTTGTATCACAGAGATTGGTGTTGTATCACAGAGATTGGTGTTGTACCACAGAGGTTGGTGCTGTATCATTGAAATTGGTGTTGTTTCATAGAGATTGGTGTTGTATCACAGAGATTGTTGCTGTATCACAGAGATTGGTGTTCCATCAGAGATTGGTGTTGTATCACAGAGATTGGTGTTGTATCAAAGAGATTGGTGCTGTATCACAGAGATTGGTGTTCCAACAGAGATTGGTGTTGTATCACAGAGACTGGTGCTGTATCACAGAGATTGGTGTTGTGCCACAGAGATTGGTGTTGTATCTCAGAGATTGGTGTTGTATCACAGAGATTGGTGTTGTATCACAGAGATTGGTGTTGTACCACAGAGATTGGTGCTGTATCACAGAGATTGGTGTTGTACCACAGAGATTGGTGTTGTATCACAGAGATTGGTGTTGTATCACAGAGATTGGTGTTGTACCACAGTGATTGGTGTTGTATCACAGAGATTGATGTTGTATCACAGAGGTTTGTGTTGTATCACAGAGATTGGTGTTGTATCACAGAGATTGTTGTTGTATCACAGAGATTGGTGTTGTATGACAGAGACTGGTGTTGTATCACATAGATTGGTGTTGTATCACAGAGATTGGTGTTGTACCACAGAGATTGGTGTTGTATCACAGAGATTGGTGTTGTATCACAGAGATTGGTGCTGTATCACAGAGATTCGTGTTGTATCACAGAGACTGGTGTTGTATCACAGAGATTGGTGTTGTATCACAGAGATTGGTGTTGTATCACAGAGATTGGTGTTGTATAACAGAGATTGGTGTTGTACCACAGAGATTGGTGCTGTATCACAGAGATTGGTGTTGTACCACAGAGATTGGTGTTGTATCACAGATATTGGTGTTGTATCACAGAGATTGGTGTTGTACCACAGAGATTGGTGCTGTATCACAGAGATTGGTGTTCTATCAGAGATTGGTGTTGTATCACAGAGATTGGTGTTGTATCACAGAAATTGGTGTTCTATCAGAGATTGGTGTTGTATCACAGAGATTGGTGTTGTATCACAGAGATTGGTGTTTTACCACAGAGATTGGTGTTGTATCATAGAGATTGGTGTTGTATCACAGAGATTGGTGTTGTATAACAGAGATTGGCGTTGTTCCACAGAGATTGGTGTTGTATCACAGAGATTGGTGTTGTTCCACAGTGATTGGTGTTCTATCACAGAGATTGGTGTTGTATCACACAGATAGGTGTTGTATCACAGAGATTGGTGTTGTATCACAGAGATTGGTGTTGTATCACAGAGATTGGTGTTCTATCAGAGATTGGTGTTGTATCACAGAGGTTGGTGTTGTATCACAGAGATTGGTGTTCTATCACAGATTGGTGTTGTATCACAGAGAGTGGTGTTGTATCACAGAGATTGGTGTTGTATCACAGAGATTGGTGTTGTATAACAGAGATTGGCGTTGTTCCACAGAGATTGGTGTTGTATCACAGAGATTGGTGTTGTTCCACAGAGATTGGTGTTCTATCACAGAGATTGGTGTTGTATCACACAGATAGGTGTTGTATCACAGAGATTGGTGTTGTATCACAGAGATTGGTGTTGTATCACAGAGATTGGTGTTCTATCAGAGATTGGTGTTGTATCACAGAGGTTGGTGTTGTATCACAGAGATTGGTGTTCTATCACAGATTGGTGTTGTATCACAGAGATTGGTGTTGTATCACAGAGATTGGTGTTGTACCACAGAGATTGGTGTTGTATCACAGAGATTGGTGTTGTATCACAGAGATTGGTGTTGTATCACAGAGATTGTTGTTGTATCACAGAGATTGGTGTTGTATAACAGAGATTGGTGTTGTTCCACAGAGATTGGTGTTGTATCACATAGATTGTTGTTGTATCACAGAGATTGGTGTTGTATCACAGAGATTGGTGTTGTATCACAGAGATTGGTGCTGTATCACAGAGATTGGTGTTGTATCACAGAGATTGGTGTTGTATCACAGAGATTGGTGCTGTATCACAGAGATTGGTGTTGTATCACAGAGACTGGTGTTGTATCACAGAGATTGGTGTTGTATCACAGAGATTGGTGTTGTATCACAGAGATTGGTGTTGTATCACAGAGATTGGTGTTGTATCATAGAGATTGGTGTTGTACCACAGAGATTGGTGCTGTATCACAGAGATTGGTGTTGTACCACAGAGATTGGTGTTGTATCACAGATATTGGTGTTGTATCACAGAGATTGTTGTTGTACCACAGAGATTGGTGCTGTATCACAGAGATTGGTGTTCTATCAGAGATTGGTGTTGTATCACAGAGATTGGTGTTGTATCACAGAAATTGGTGTTCTATCAGAGATTGGTGTTGTATCACAGAGATTGGTGTTGTATCACAGAGATTGGTGTTGTACCACAGAGATTGGTGTTGTATCACAGAGATTGGTGTTGTATCACAGAGAGTGGTGTTGTATCACAGAGATTGGTGTTGTATCACAGAGATTGGTGTTGTATAACAGAGATTGGCGTTGTTCCACAGAGATTGGTGTTGTATCACAGAGATTGGTGTTGTTCCACAGAGATTGGTGTTCTATCACAGAGATTGGTGTTGTATCACAGAGATTGGTGTTATTCCACAGAGATTGGTGTTGTATCACAGAGATTGGTGTTGTATCACAGACATTGGTGTTGTACCACAGAGATTGGTGTTGTATCACAGAGATTGGTGCTGTATCACAGAGATTGGTGTTGTATCACAGAGATTGGTGTTGTATCACAGAGATTGGTGCTGTATCACAGAGATTGGTGTTGTATCACAGAGACTGGTGTTGTATCACAGAGATTGGTGTTGTATCACAGAGATTGGTGTTGTATCACAGAGATTGGTGTTGTATCACAGAGATTGGTGTTGTACCACAGAGATTGGTGCTGTATCACAGAGATTGGTGTTGTACCACAGAGATTGGTGTTGTATCACAGATATTGGTGTTGTATCACAGAGATTGGTGTTGTACCACAGAGATTGGTGCTGTATCACAGAGATTGGTGTTCTATCAGAGATTGGTGTTGTATCACAGAGATTGGTGTTGTATCACAGAAATTGGTGTTCTATCAGAGATTGGTGTTGTATCACAGAGATTGGTGTTGTATCACAGAGATTGGTGTTTTACCACAGAGATTGGTGTTGTATCATAGAGATTGGTGTTGTATCACAGAGAGTGGTGTTGTATCACAGAGATTGGTGTTGTATCACAGAGATTGGTGTTGTATAACAGACATTGGCGTTGTTCCACAGAGATTGGTGTTGTATCACAGAGATTGGTGTTGTTCCACAGAGATTGGTGTTCTATCACAGAGATTGGTGTTGTATCACACAGATAGGTGTTGTATCACAGAGATTGGTGTTGTATCACAGAGATTGGTGTTGTATCACAGAGATTGGTGTTCTATCAGAGATTGGTGTTGTATCACAGAGGTTGGTGTTGTATCACAGAGATTGGTGTTCTATCACAGATTGGTGTTGTATCACAGAGATTGGTGTTGTATCACAGAGATTGGTGTTGTACCACAGAGATTGGTGTTGTATCACAGAGATTGGTGTTGTATCACAGAGATTGGTGTTGTATCACAGAGATTGTTGTTGTATCACAGAGATTGGTGTTGTATAACAGAGATTGGTGTTGTTCCACAGAGATTGGTGTTGTATCACATAGATTGTTGTTGTATCACAGAGATTGGTGTTGTATCACAGAGATTGGTGTTGTATCACAGAGATTGGTGCTGTATCACAGAGATTGGTGTTGTATCACAGAGATTGGTGTTGTATCACAGAGATTGGTGCTGTATCACAGAGATTGGTGTTGTATCACAGAGACTGGTGTTGTATCACAGAGATTGTTGTTGTATCACAGAGATTGGTGTTGTATCACAGAGATTGGTGTTGTATCATAGAGATTGGTGTTGTACCACAGAGATTGGTGCTGTATCACAGAGATTGGTGTTGTACCACAGAGATTGGTGTTGTATCACAGAGATTGGTGTTCTATCAGAGATTGGTGTTGTATCACAGAGGTTGGTGTTGTATCACAGAGATTGGTGTTCTATCAGAGATTGGTGTTGTATCACATAGATTGGTGTTGTATCACAGAGATTGGTGTTGTACCACAGAGATTGGTGTTGTATCACAGAGATTGGTGTTGTATCACAGAGATTGGTGTTGTATCACAGAGATTGTTGTTGTATCACAGAGATTGGTGTTGTATAACAGAGATTGGTGTTGTTCCACAGAGATTGGTGTTGTATCACATAGATTGTTGTTGTATCACAGAGATTGGTGTTGTATCACAGAGATTGGTGTTGTATCACAGAGATTGGTGCTGTATCACAGAGATTGGTGTTGTATCACAGAGATTGGTGTTGTATCACAGAGATTGGTGCTGTATCACAGAGATTGGTGTTGTATCACAGAGACTGGTGTTGTATCACAGAGATTGGTGTTGTATCACAGAGATTGGTGTTGTATCACAGAGATTGGTGTTGTATCACAGAGATTGGTGTTGTACCACAGAGATTGGTGCTGTATCACAGAGATTGGTGTTCTATCAGAGATTGGTGTTGTATCACAGAGATTGGTGTTGTATCACAGAGATTGGTGTTGTACCACAGAGATTGGTGTTGTATCACAGAGATTGGTGTTGTATCACAGAGAGTGGTGTTGTATCACAGAGATTGGTGTTGTATCACAGAGACTGGTGTTGTATCACAGAGATTGGTGTTGTATCACAGAGATTGGTGTTGTATCACAGAGATTGGTGTTGTATCACAGAGATTGGTGTTGTACCACAGAGATTGGTGCTGTATCACAGAGATTGGTGTTGTACCACAGAGATTGGTGTTGTATCACAGATATTGGTGTTGTATCACAGAGATTGGTGTTGTACCACAGAGATTGGTGCTGTATCACAGAGATTGGTGTTCTATCAGAGATTGGTGTTGTATCACAGAGATTGGTGTTGTATCACAGAAATTGGTGTTCTATCAGAGATTGGTGTTGTATCACAGAGATTGGTGTTGTATCACAGAGATTGGTGTTTTACCACAGAGATTGGTGTTGTATCATAGAGATTGGTGTTGTATCACAGAGATTGGTGTTGTATCACAGAGATTGGTGTTGTATAACAGACATTGGCGTTGTTCCACAGAGATTGGTGTTGTATCACAGAGATTGGTGTTGTTCCACAGAGATTGGTGTTCTATCACAGAGATTGGTGTTGTATCACACAGATAGGTGTTGTATCACAGAGATTGGTGTTGTATCACAGAGATTGGTGTTGTATCACAGAGATTGGTGTTCTATCAGAGATTGGTGTTGTATCACAGAGTTTGGTGTTGTATCACAGAGATTGGTGTTCTATCACAGATTGGTGTTGTATCACAGAGATTGGTGTTGTATCACAGAGATTGGTGTTGTACCACAGAGATTGGTGTTGTATCACAGAGATTGGTGTTGTATCACAGAGATTGGTGTTGTATCACAGAGATTGTTGTTGTATCACAGAGATTGGTGTTGTATAACAGAGATTGGTGTTGTTCCACAGAGATTGGTGTTGTATCACATAGATTGTTGTTGTATCACAGAGATTGGTGTTGTATCACAGAGATTGGTGTTGTATCACAGAGATTGGTGCTGTATCACAGAGATTGGTGTTGTATCACAGAGATTGGTGTTGTATCACAGAGATTGGTGCTGTATCACAGAGATTGGTGTTGTATCACAGAGACTGGTGTTGTATCACAGAGATTGGTGTTGTATCACAGAGATTGGTGTTGTATCACAGAGATTGGTGTTGTATCATAGAGATTGGTGTTGTACCACAGAGATTGGTGCTGTATCACAGAGATTGGTGTTGTACCACAGAGATTGGTGTTGTATCACAGAGATTGGTGTTCTATCAGAGATTGGTGTTGTATCACAGAGGTTGGTGTTGTATCACAGAGATTGGTGTTCTATCAGAGACTGGTGTTGTATCACATAGATTGGTGTTGTATCACAGAGATTGGTGTTGTACCACAGAGATTGGTGTTGTATCACAGAGATTGGTGTTGTATCACAGAGATTGGTGTTGTATCACAGAGATTGTTGTTGTATCACAGAGATTGGTGTTGTATAACAGAGATTGGTGTTGTTCCACAGAGATTGGTGTTGTATCACATAGATTGTTGTTGTATCACAGAGATTGGTGTTGTATCACAGAGATTGGTGTTGTATCACAGAGATTGGTGTTGTATCACAGAGATTGGTGCTGTATCACAGAGATTGGTGTTGTATCACAGAGATTGGTGTTGTATCACAGAGATTGGTGCTGTATCACAGAGATTGGTGTTGTATCACAGAGATTGGTGTTGTATCATAGAGATTGGTGTTGTACCACAGAGATTGGTGCTGTATCACAGAGATTGGTGTTGTACCACAGAGATTGGTGTTGTATCACAGATATTGGTGTTGTATCACAGAGATTGTTGTTGTACCACAGAGATTGGTGCTGTATCACAGAGATTGGTGTTCTATCAGAGATTGGTGTTGTATCACAGAGATTGGTGTTGTATCACAGAAATTGGTGTTCTATCAGAGATTGGTGTTGTATCACAGAGATTGGTGTTGTATCACAGAGATTGGTGTTGTACCACAGAGATTGGTGTTGTATCACAGAGATTGGTGTTGTATCACAGAGAGTGGTGTTGTATCACAGAGATTGGTGTTGTATCACAGAGATTGGTGTTGTATAACAGAGATTGGCGTTGTTCCACAGAGATTGGTGTTGTATCACAGAGATTGGTGTTGTTCCACAGAGATTGGTGTTCTATCACAGAGATTGGTGTTGTATCACACAGATAGGTGTTGTATCACAGAGATTGGTGTTGTATCACAGAGATTGGTGTTGAATCACAGAGATTGGTGTTGTTCCACAGAGATTGGTGTTGTATCACAGAGATTGGTGTTATTCCACAGAGATTGGTGTTGTATCACAGAGATTGGTGTTGTATCACAGAGATTGGTGTTGTATAACAGACATTGGTGTTGTATCACAGAGATTGGTGCTATATCACAGAGATTGGTGTTGTATCACAGAGATTGGTGTTGTATCACAGAGATTGGTGCTGTATCACAGAGATTGGTGTTGTATCACAGAGACTGGTGTTGTATCACAGAGATTGGTGTTGTATCACAGAGATTGGTGTTGTATCACAGAGATTGGTGTTGTATCATAGAGATTGGTGTTGTACCACAGAGATTGGTGCTGTATCACAGAGATTGGTGTTGTACCACAGAGATTGGTGTTGTATCACAGAGATTGGTGTTCTATCAGAGATTGGTGTTGTATCACAGAGGTTGGTGTTGTATCACAGAGATTGGTGTTCTATCAGAGATTGGTGTTGTATCACATAGATTGGTGTTGTATCACAGAGATTGGTGTTGTACCACAGAGATTGGTGCTGTATCACAGAGATTGGTGTTCTATCAGAGATTGGTGTTGTATCACAGAGATTGGTGTTGTATCACAGAAATTGGTGTTCTATCAGAGATTGGTGTTGTATCACAGAGATTGGTGTTGTATCACAGAGATTGGTGTTTTACCACAGAGATTGGTGTTGTATCATAGAGATTGGTGTTGTATCACAGAGAGTGGTGTTGTATCACAGAGATTGGTGTTGTATCACAGAGATTGGTGTTGTATAACAGACATTGGCGTTGTTCCACAGAGATTGGTGTTGTATCACAGAGATTGGTGTTGTTCCACAGAGATTGGTGTTCTATCACAGAGATTGGTGTTGTATCACACAGATAGGTGTTGTATCACAGAGATTGGTGTTGTATCACAGAGATTGGTGTTGTATCACAGAGATTGGTGTTCTATCAGAGATTGGTGTTGTATCACAGAGTTTGGTGTTGTATCACAGAGATTGGTGTTCTATCACAGATTGGTGTTGTATCACAGAGATTGGTGTTGTATCACAGAGATTGGTGTTGTACCACAGAGATTGGTGTTGTATCACAGAGATTGGTGTTGTATCACAGAGATTGGTGTTGTATCACAGAGATTGTTGTTGTATCACAGAGATTGGTGTTGTATAACAGAGATTGGTGTTGTTCCACAGAGATTGGTGTTGTATCACATAGATTGTTGTTGTATCACAGAGATTGGTGTTGTATCACAGAGATTGGTGTTGTATCACAGAGATTGGTGCTGTATCACAGAGATTGGTGTTGTATCACAGAGATTGGTGTTGTATCACAGAGATTGGTGCTGTATCACAGAGATTGGTGTTGTATCACAGAGACTGGTGTTGTATCACAGAGATTGGTGTTGTATCACAGAGATTGGTGTTGTATCACAGAGATTGGTGTTGTATCATAGAGATTGGTGCTGTATCACAGAGATTGGTGTTGTACCACAGAGATTGGTGTTGTATCACAGAGATTGGTGTTCTATCAGAGATTGGTGTTGTATCACAGAGGTTGGTGTTGTATCACAGAGATTGGTGTTCTATCAGAGACTGGTGTTGTATCACATAGATTGGTGTTGTATCACAGAGATTGGTGTTGTACCACAGAGATTGGTGTTGTATCACAGAGATTGGTGTTGTATCACAGAGATTGGTGTTGTATCACAGAGATTGTTGTTGTATCACAGAGATTGGTGTTGTATAACAGAGATTGGTGTTGTTCCACAGAGATTGGTGTTGTATCACATAGATTGTTGTTGTATCACAGAGATTGGTGTTGTATCACAGAGATTGGTGTTGTATCACAGAGATTGGTGCTGTATCACAGAGATTGGTGTTGTATCACAGAGATTGGTGTTGTATCACAGAGATTGGTGCTGTATCACAGAGATTGGTGTTGTATCACAGAGATTGGTGTTGTATCATAGAGATTGGTGTTGTACCACAGAGATTGGTGCTGTATCACAGAGATTGGTGTTGTACCACAGAGATTGGTGTTGTATCACAGATATTGGTGTTGTATCACAGAGATTGTTGTTGTACCACAGAGATTGGTGCTGTATCACAGAGATTGGTGTTCTATCAGAGATTGGTGTTGTATCACAGAGATTGGTGTTGTATCACAGAAATTGGTGTTCTATCAGAGATTGGTGTTGTATCACAGAGATTGGTGTTGTATCACAGAGATTGGTGTTGTACCACAGAGATTGGTGTTGTATCACAGAGATTGGTGTTGTATCACAGAGAGTGGTGTTGTATCACAGAGATTGGTGTTGTATCACAGAGATTGGTGTTGTATAACAGAGATTGGCGTTGTTCCACAGAGATTGGTGTTGTATCACAGAGATTGGTGTTGTTCCACAGAGATTGGTGTTCTATCACAGAGATTGGTGTTGTATCACACAGATAGGTGTTGTATCACAGAGATTGGTGTTGTATCACAGAGATTGGTGTTGAATCACAGAGATTGGTGTTGTTCCACAGAGATTGGTGTTGTATCACAGAGATTGGTGTTATTCCACAGAGATTGGTGTTGTATCACAGAGATTGGTGTTGTATCACAGACATTGGTGTTGTACCACAGAGATTGGTGTTGTATCACAGAGATTGGTGCTGTATCACAGAGATTGGTGTTGTATCACAGAGATTGGTGTTGTATCACAGAGATTGGTGCTGTATCACAGAGATTGGTGTTGTATCACAGAGACTGGTGTTGTATCACAGAGATTGGTGTTGTATCACAGAGATTGGTGTTGTATCACAGAGATTGGTGTTGTATCACAGAGATTGGTGTTGTACCACAGAGATTGGTGTTGTATCACAGAGATTGGTGTTGTACCACAGAGATTGGTGTTGTATCACAGATATTGGTGTTGTATCACAGAGATTGGTGTTGTACCACAGAGATTGGTGCTGTATCACAGAGATTGGTGTTCTATCAGAGATTGGTGTTGTATCACAGAGATTGGTGTTGTATCACAGAAATTGGTGTTCTATCAGAGATTGGTGTTGTATCACAGAGATTGGTGTTGTATCACAGAGATTGGTGTTTTACCACAGAGATTGGTGTTGTATCATAGAGATTGGTGTTGTATCACAGAGAATGGTGTTGTATCACAGAGATTGGTGTTGTATCACAGAGATTGGTGTTGTATAACAGAGATTGGCGTTGTTCCACAGAGATTGGTGTTGTATCACAGAGATTGGTGTTGTTCCACAGAGATTGGTGTTCTATCACAGAGATTGGTGTTGTATCACACAGATAGGTGTTGTATCACAGAGATTGGTGTTGTATCACAGAGATTGGTGTTGTATCACAGAGATTGGTGTTCTATCAGAGATTGGTGTTGTATCACAGAGGTTGGTGTTGTATCACAGAGATTGGTGTTCTATCACAGATTGGTGTTGTATCACAGAGATTGGTGTTGTATCACAGAGATTGGTGTTGTACCACAGAGATTGGTGTTGTATCACAGAGATTGGTGTTGTATCACAGAGATTGGTGTTGTATCACAGAGATTGTTGTTGTATCACAGAGATTGGTGTTGTACCACAGATTGGTGTTGTATAACAGAGATTGGTGTTGTTCCACAGAGATTGGTGTTGTATCACATAGATTGTTGTTGTATCACAGAGATTGGTGTTGTATCACAGAGATTGGTGTTGTATCACAGAGATTGGTGCTATATCACAGAGATTGGTGTTGTATCACAGAGATTGGTGTTGTATCACAGAGATTGGTGCTGTATCACAGAGATTGGTGTTGTATCACAGAGACTGGTGTTGTATCACAGAGATTGGTGTTGTATCACAGAGATTGGTGTTGTATCACAGAGATTGGTGTTGTATCATAGAGATTGGTGTTGTACCACAGAGATTGGTGCTGTATCACAGAGATTGGTGTTGTACCACAGAGATTGGTGTTGTATCACAGAGATTGGTGTTCTATCAGAGATTGGTGTTGTATCACAGAGGTTGGTGTTGTATCACAGAGATTGGTGTTCTATCAGAGATTGGTGTTGTATCACATAGATTGGTGTTGTATCACAGAGATTGGTGTTGTACCACAGAGATTGGTGTTGTATCACAGAGATTGGTGTTGTATCACAGAGATTGGTGTTGTATCACAGAGATTGTTGTTGTATCACAGAGATTGGTGTTGTATAACAGAGATTGGTGTTGTTCCACAGAGATTGGTGTTGTATCACATAGATTGTTGTTGTATCACAGAGATTGGTGTTGTATCACAGAGATTGGTGTTGTATCACAGAGATTGGTGCTGTATCACAGAGATTGGTGTTGTATCACAGAGATTGGTGTTGTATCACAGAGATTGGTGCTGTATCACAGAGATTGGTGTTGTATCACAGAGACTGGTGTTGTATCACAGAGATTGGTGTTGTATCACAGAGATTGGTGTTGTATCACAGAGATTGGTGTTGTATCACAGAGATTGGTGTTGTACCACAGAGATTGGTGCTGTATCACAGAGATTGGTGTTGTACCACAGAGATTGGTGTTGTATCACAGATATTGGTGTTGTATCACAGAGATTGGTGTTGTACCACAGAGATTGGTGCTGTATCACAGAGATTGGTGTTCTATCAGAGATTGGTGTTGTATCACAGAAATTGGTGTTCTATCAGAGATTGGTGTTGTATCACAGAGATTGGTGTTGTATCACAGAGATTGGTGTTTTACCACAGAGATTGGTGTTGTATCATAGAGATTGGTGTTGTATCACAGAGAGTGGTGTTGTTCCACAGAGATTGGTGTTGTATCACATAGATTGTTGTTGTATCACAGAGATTGGTGTTGTATCACAGAGATTGGTGTTGTATAACAGAGATTGGTGTTGTTCCACAGAGATTGGTGTTGTATCACATAGATTGTTGTTGTATCACAGAGATTGGTGTTGTATCACAGAGATTGGTGCTGTATCACAGAGATTGGTGTTGTACCACAGAGATTGGTGTTGTATCACAGAGATTGGTGTTCTATCAGAGATTGGTGTTGTATCACAGAGGTTGGTGTTGTATCACAGAGATTGGTGTTCTATCAGAGACTGGTGTTGTATCACATAGATTGGTGTTGTATCACAGAGATTGGTGTTGTACCACAGAGATTGGTGTTGTATCACAGAGATTGGTGTTGTATCACAGAGATTGGTGTTGTATCACAGAGATTGTTGTTGTATCACAGAGATTGGTGTTGTATAACAGAGATTGGTGTTGTTCCACAGAGATTGGTGTTGTATCACATAGATTGTTGTTGTATCACAGAGATTGGTGTTGTATCACAGAGATTGGTGTTGTATCACAGAGATTGGTGCTGTATCACAGAGATTGGTGTTGTATCACAGAGATTGGTGTTGTATCACAGAGATTGGTGCTGTATCACAGAGATTGGTGTTGTATCACAGAGACTGGTGTTGTATCACAGAGATTGGTGTTGTATCACAGAGATTGGTGTTGTATCACAGAGATTGGTGTTGTATCACAGAGATTGGTGTTGTACCACAGAGATTGGTGCTGTATCACAGAGATTGGTGTTGTACCACAGAGATTGGTGTTGTACCACAGAGATTGGTGTTGTATCACAGAGACTGGTGTTGTATCACAGAGATTGGTGTTGTATCACAGAGATTGGTGTTGTATCACAGAGATTGGTGTTGTATCACAGAGATTGGTGTTGTATCATAGAGATTGGTGTTGTACCACAGAGATTGGTGCTGTATCACAGAGATTGGTGTTGTACCACAGAGATTGGTGTTGTACCACAGATATTGGTGTTGTATCACAGAGATTGTTGTTGTACCACAGAGATTGGTGCTGTATCACAGAGATTGGTGTTCTATCAGAGATTGGTGTTGTATCACAGAGATTGGTGTTGTATCACAGAAATTGGTGTTCTATCAGAGATTGGTGTTGTATCACAGAGATTGGTGTTGTATCACAGAGATTGGTGTTGTACCACAGAGATTGGTGTTGTATCACAGAGATTGGTGTTGTATCACAGAGAGTGGTGTTGTATCACAGAGATTGGTGTTGTATCACAGAGATTGGTGTTGTATAACAGAGATTGGCGTTGTTCCACAGAGATTGGTGTTGTATCACAGAGATTGGTGTTGTTCCACAGAGATTGGTGTTCTATCACAGAGATTGGTGTTGTATCACACAGATAGGTGTTGTATCACAGAGATTGGTGTTGTATCACAGAGATTGGTGTTGAATCACAGAGATTGGTGTTGTTCCACAGAGATTGGTGTTGTATCACAGAGATTGGTGTTATTCCACAGAGATTGGTGTTGTATCACAGAGATTGGTGTTGTATCACAGACATTGGTGTTGTACCACAGAGATTGGTGTTGTATCACAGAGATTGGTGCTGTATCACAGAGATTGGTGTTGTATCACAGAGATTGGTGTTGTATCACAGAGATTGGTGCTGTATCACAGAGATTGGTGTTGTATCACAGAGACTGGTGTTGTATCACAGAGATTGGTGTTGTATCACAGAGATTGGTGTTGTATCACAGAGATTGGTGTTGTATCACAGAGATTGGTGTTGTACCACAGAGATTGGTGCTGTATCACAGAGATTGGTGTTGTACCACAGAGATTGGTGTTGTATCACAGATATTGGTGTTGTATCACAGAGATTGGTGTTGTACCACAGAGATTGGTGCTGTATCACAGAGATTGGTGTTCTATCAGAGATTGGTGTTGTATCACAGAGATTGGTGTTGTATCACAGAAATTGGTGTTCTATCAGAGATTGGTGTTGTATCACAGAGATTGGTGTTGTATCACAGAGATTGGTGTTTTACCACAGAGATTGGTGTTGTATCATAGAGATTGGTGTTGTGTCACAGAGAGTGGTGTTGTATCACAGAGATTGGTGTTGTATCACAGAGATTGGTGTTGTATAACAGACATTGGCGTTGTTCCACAGAGATTGGTGTTGTATCACAGAGATTGGTGTTGTTCCACAGAGATTGGTGTTCTATCACAGAGATTGGTGTTGTATCACACAGATAGGTGTTGTATCACAGAGATTGGTGTTGTATCACAGAGATTGGTGTTGTATCACAGAGATTGGTGTTCTATCAGAGATTGGTGTTGTATCACAGAGGTTGGTGTTGTATCACAGAGATTGGTGTTCTATCACAGATTGGTGTTGTATCACAGAGACTGGTGTTGTATCACAGAGATTGGTGTTGTATCACAGAGATTGGTGTTGTATCACAGAGATTGGTGTTGTACCACAGAGATTGGTGTTGTATCACAGAGATTGGTGTTGTATCACAGAGATTGTTGTTGTATCACAGAGATTGGTGTTGTATAACAGAGATTGGTGTTGTTCCACAGAGATTGGTGTTGTATCACATAGATTGTTGTTGTATCACAGAGATTGGTGTTGTATCACAGAGATTGGTGTTGTATCACAGAGATTGGTGCTATATCACAGAGATTGGTGTTGTATCACAGAGATTGGTGTTGTATCACAGAGATTGGTGCTGTATCACAGAGATTGGTGTTGTATCACAGAGACTGGTGTTGTATCACAGAGATTGGTGTTGTATCACAGAGATTGGTGTTGTATCACAGAGATTGGTGTTGTATCATAGAGATTGGTGTTGTACCACAGAGATTGGTGCTGTATCACAGAGATTGGTGTTGTACCACAGAGATTTGTGTTGTATCACAGAGATTGGTGTTCTATCAGAGATTGGTGTTGTATCACAGAGGTTGGTGTTGTATCACAGAGATTGGTGTTCTATCAGAGATTGGTGTTGTATCACATAGATTGGTGTTGTATCACAGAGATTGGTGTTGTACCACAGAGATTGGTGTTGTATCACAGAGATTGGTGTTGTATCACAGAGATTGGTGTTGTATCACAGAGATTGTTGTTGTATCACAGAGATTGGTGTTGTATAACAGAGATTGGTGTTGTTCCACAGAGATTGGTGTTGTATCACATAGATTGTTGTTGTATCACAGAGATTGGTGTTGTATCACAGAGATTGGTGTTGTATCACAGAGATTGGTGCTGTATCACAGAGATTGGTGTTGTATCACAGAGATTGGTGTTGTATCACAGAGATTGGTGCTGTATCACAGAGATTGGTGTTGTATCACAGAGACTGGTGTTGTATCACAGAGATTGGTGTTGTATCACAGAGATTGGTGTTGTATCACAGAGATTGGTGTTGTATCACAGAGATTGGTGTTGTACCACAGAGATTGGTGCTGTATCACAGAGATTGGTGTTGTACCACAGAGATTGGTGTTGTATCACAGATATTGGTGTTGTATCACAGAGATTGGTGTTGTACCACAGAGATTGGTGCTGTATCACAGAGATTGGTGTTCTATCAGAGATTGGTGTTGTATCACAGAGATTGGTGTTGTATCACAGAAATTGGTGTTCTATCAGAGATTGGTGTTGTATCACAGAGATTGGTGTTGTATCACAGAGATTGGTGTTTTACCACAGAGATTGGTGTTGTATCATAGAGATTGGTGTTGTATCACAGAGAGTGGTGTTGTATCACAGAGATTGGTGTTGTATCACAGAGATTGGTGTTGCATAACAGAGATTGGCGTTGTTCCACAGAGATTGGTGTTGTATCACAGAGATTGGTGTTGTATCACAGAGATTGGTGTTCTATCAGAGATTGGTGTTGTATCACAGAGGTTGGTGTTGTATCACAGAGATTGGTGTTCTATCAGAGATTGGTGTTGTATCACAGAGATTGGTGTTGTATCACAGAGATTGGTGTTGTATCACAGAGATTGTTGTTGTATCACAGAGATTGGTGTTGTATAACAGAGATTGGTGTTGTTCCACAGAGATTGGTGTTGTATCACAGAGATTGGTGTTGTACCACAGAGATTGGTGTTGTATCACAGAGATTGGTGTTGTACCACAGAGATTGGTGTTGTATCACAGAGATTGGTGTTGTATCACAGAGATTGGTGTTGTATCACAGAGATTGTTGTTGTATCACAGAGATTGGTGTTGTATAACAGAGATTGGTGTTGTTCCACAGAGATTGGTGTTGTATCACATAGATTGTTGTTGTATCACAGAGATTGGTGTTGTATCACAGAGATTGGTGCTGTATCACAGAGATTGGTGTTGTACCACAGAGATTGGTGTTGTATCACAGAGATTGGTGTTCTATCAGAGATTGGTGTTGTATCACAGAGGTTGGTGTTGTATCACAGAGATTGGTGTTCTATCAGAGATTGGTGTTGTATCACATAGATTGGTGTTGTATCACAGAGATTGGTGTTGTACCACAGAGATTGGTGTTGTATCACAGAGATTGGTGTTGTATCACAGAGATTGGTGTTGTATCACAGAGATTGTTGTTGTATCACAGAGATTGGTGTTGTATAACAGAGATTGGTGTTGTTCCACAGAGATTGGTGTTGTATCACATAGATTGTTGTTGTATCACAGAGATTGGTGTTGTATCACAGAGATTGGTGTTGTATCACAGAGATTGGTGCTGTATCACAGAGATTGGTGTTGTATCACAGAGATTGGTGTTGTATCACAGAGATTGGTGCTGTATCACAGAGATTGGTGTTGTATCACAGAGACTGGTGTTGTATCACAGAGATTGGTGTTGTATCACAGAGATTGGTGTTGTATCACAGAGATTGGTGTTGTATCACAGAGATTGGTGTTGTACCACAGAGATTGGTGCTGTATCACAGCGATTGGTGTTGTACCACAGAGATTGGTGTTGTATCACAGATATTGGTGTTGTATCACAGAGATTGGTGTTGTACCACAGAGATTGGTGCTGTATCACAGAGATTGGTGTTCTATCAGAGATTGGTGTTGTATCACAGAGATTGGTGTTGTATCACAGAAATTGGTGTTCTATCAGAGATTGGTGTTGTATCACAGAGATTGGTGTTGTATCACAGAGATTGGTGTTTTACCACAGAGATTGGTGTTGTATCATAGAGATTGGTGTTGTATCACAGAGAGTGGTGTTGTGTCACAGAGATTGGTGTTGTATAACAGAGATTGGCGTTGTTCCACAGAGATTGGTGTTGTATCACAGAGATTGGTGTTGTTCCACAGAGATTGGTGTTCTATCACAGAGATTGGTGTTGTATCACACAGATAGGTGTTGTATCACAGAGATTGGTGTTGTATCACAGAGATTGGTGTTGTATCACAGAGATTGGTGTTCTATCAGAGATTGGTGTTGTATCACAGAGATTGGTGTTGTATCACAGAGATTGGTGTTCTATCAGAGATTGGTGTTGTATCACACAGATAGGTGTTGTATCACAGAGATTGGTGTTGTATCACAGAGGTTGGTGTTGTATCACAGAGATTGGTGCTGTATCACAGAGATTGGTGTTGTATCACAGAGACCGGTGTTGTATCACAGAGATTGGTGTTGTATCACAGAGATTGGTGTTGTATCACAGAGATTGGTGTTCTATCAGAGATTGGTGTTGTATCACAGAGGTTGGTGTTGTATCACAGAGATTGGTGTTCTATCAGAGATTGGTGTTGTATCACAGAGATTGGTGTTGTATCACAGAGATTGGTGTTGTACCACAGAGATTGGTGTTGTATCACAGAGATTGGTGTTGTATCACAGAGATTGGTGTTGTATCACAGAGATTGTTGTTGTATCACAGAGATTGGTGTTGTATAACAGAGATTGGTGTTGTTCCACAGAGATTGGTGTTGTATCACATAGATTGTTGTTGTATCACAGAGATTGGTGTTGTATCACAGAGATGGGTGTTGTATCACAGAGATTGGTGCTGTATCACAGGGATTGGTGTTGTATCACAGAGATTGGTGTTGTATCACAGAGATTGGTGCTGTATCACAGAGATTGGTGTTGTATCACAGAGACTGGTGTTGTATCACAGAGATTGGTGTTGTATCACAGAGATTGGTGTTGTATCACAGAGATTGGTGTTGTATCACAGAGATTGGTGTTGTACCACAGAGATTGGTGCTGTATCACAGAGATTGGTGTTGTACCACAGAGATTGGTGTTGTATCACAGATATTGGTGTTGTATCACAGAGATTGGTGTTGTACCACAGAGATTGGTGCTGTATCACAGAGATTGGTGTTCTATCAGAGATTGGTGTTGTATCACAGAGATTGGTGTTGTATCACAGAAATTGGTGTTCTATCAGAGATTGGTGTTGTATCACAGAGATTGGTGTTGTATCACAGAGATTGGTGTTGTATCACAGAGATTGGTGTTTTACCACAGAGATTGGTGTTGTATCATAGAGATTGGTGTTGTATCACAGAGAGTGGTGTTGTATCACAGAGATTGGTGTTGTATCACAGAGATTGGCGTTGTATAACAGAGATTGGCGTTGTTCCACAGAGATTGGTGTTGTATCACAGAGATTGGTGTTGTTCCACAGAGATTGGTGTTCTATCACAGAGATTGGTGTTGTATCACAGAGATTGGTGTTGTATCACAGAGATTGGTGTTGTATCACAGAGATTGGTGTTCTATCAGAGATTGGTGTTGTATCACAGAGGTTGGTGTTGTATCACAGAGATTGGTGTTCTATCACAGATTGGTGTTGTATCACAGAGATTGGTGTTGTATCACAGAGATTGGTGTTGTACCACAGAGATTGGTGTTGTATCACAGAGATTGGTGTTGTATCACAGAGATTGGTGTTGTATCACAGAGATTGTTGTTGTATCACAGAGATTGGTGTTGTATAACAGAGATTGGTGTTGTTCCACAGAGATTGGTGTTGTATCACATAGATTGTTGTTGTATCACAGAGATTGGTGTTGTATCACAGAGATTGGTGTTGTATCACAGAGATTGGTGCTGTATCACAGAGATTGGTGTTGTATCACAGAGATTGGTGTTGTATCACAGAGATTGGTGCTGTATCACAGAGATTGGTGTTGTATCACAGAGACTGGTGTTGTATCACAGAGATTGGTGTTGTATCACAGAGATTGGTGTTGTATCACAGAGATTGGTGTTGTACCACAGAGATTGGTGCTGAATCACAGAGATTGGTGTTGTACCACAGAGATTGGTGTTGTATCACAGAGATTGGTGTTCTATCAGAGATTGGTGTTGTATCACAGAGGTTGGTGTTGTATCACAGAGATTGGTGTTCTATCAGAGATTGGTGTTGTATCACAGAGATTGGTGTTGTATCACAGAGATTGGTGTTGTACCACAGAGATTGGTGTTGTATCACAGAGATTGGTGTTGTATCACAGAGATTGGTGTTGTATCACAGAGATTGTTGTTGTATCACAGAGATTGGTGTTGTATAACAGAGATTGGTGTTGTTCCACAGAGATTGGTGTTGTATCACATAGATTGTTGTTGTATCACAGAGATTGGTGTTGTATCACAGAGATTGGTGTTGTATCACAGAGATTGGTGCTGTATCACAGAGATTGGTGTTGTATCACAGAGATTGGTGTTGTATCACAGAGATTGGTGCTGTATCACAGAGATTGGTGTTGTATCACAGAGACTGGTGTTGTATCACAGAGATTGGTGTTGTATCACAGAGATTGGTGTTGTATCACAGAGATTGGTGTTGTATCACAGAGATTGGTGTTGTACCACAGAGATTGGTGCTGTATCACAGAGATTGGTGTTGTACCACAGAGATTGGTGTTGTATCACAGATATTGGTGTTGTATCACAGAGATTGGTGTTGTACCACAGAGATTGGTGCTGTATCACAGAGATTGGTGTTCTATCAGAGATTGGTGTTGTATCACAGAGATTGGTGTTGTATCACAGAAATTGGTGTTCTATCAGAGATTGGTGTTGTATCACAGAGATTGGTGTTGTATCACAGAGATTGGTGTTTTACCACAGAGATTGGTGTTGTATCATAGAGATTGGTGTTGTATCACAGAGATTGGTGTTGTATAACAGAGATTGGCGTTGTTCCACAGAGATTGGTGTTGTATCACAGAGATTGGTGTTGTTCCACAGAGATTGGTGTTCTATCACAGAGATTGGTGTTGTATCACACAGATAGGTGTTGTATCACAGAGATTGGTGTTGTATCACAGAGATTGGTGTTGTATCACAGAGATTGGTGTTCTATCAGAGATTGGTGTTGTATCACAGAGGTTGGTGTTGTATCACAGAGATTGGTGTTCTATCACAGATTGGTGTTGTATCACAGAGAGTGGTGTTGTATCACAGAGATTGGTGTTGTATCACAGAGATTGGTGTTGTTCCACAGAGATTGGTGTTCTATCACAGAGATTGGTGTTGTATCACACAGATAGGTGTTGTATCACAGAGATTGGTGTTGTATCACAGAGATTGGTGTTGTATCACAGAGATTGGTGTTCTATCAGAGATTGGTGTTGTATCACAGAGGTTGGTGTTGTATCACAGAGATTGGTGTTCTATCACAGATTGGTGTTGTATCACAGAGATTGGTGTTGTATCACAGAGATTGGTGTTGTACCACAGAGATTGGTGTTGTATCACAGAGATTGGTGTTGTATCACAGAGATTGGTGTTGTATCACAGAGATTGTTGTTGTATCACAGAGATTGGTGTTGTATAACAGAGATTGGTGTTGTTCCACAGAGATTGGTGTTGTATCACATAGATTGTTGTTGTATCACAGAGATTGGTGTTGTATCACAGAGATTGGTGTTGTATCACAGAGATTGGTGCTGTATCACAGAGATTGGTGTTGTATCACAGAGATTGGTGTTGTATCACAGAGATTGGTGCTGTATGACAGAGATTGGTGTTGTATCACAGAGACTGGTGTTGTATCACAGAGATTGGTGTTGTATCACAGAGATTGGTGTTGTATCACAGAGATTGGTGTTGTATCACAGAGATTGGTGTTGTATCATAGAGATTGGTGTTGTACCACAGAGATTGGTGCTGTATCACAGAGATTGGTGTTGTACCACAGAGATTGGTGTTGTATCACAGATATTGGTGTTGTATCACAGAGATTGGTGTTGTACCACAGAGATTGGTGCTGTATCACAGAGATTGGTGTTCTATCAGAGATTGGTGTTGTATCACAGAGATTGGTGTTGTATCACAGAAATTGGTGTTCTATCAGAGATTGGTGTTGTATCACAGAGATTGGTGTTGTATCACAGAGATTGGTGTTGTACCACAGAGATTGGTGTTGTATCACAGAGATTGGTGTTGTATCACAGAGAGTGGTGTTGTATCACAGAGATTGGTGTTGTATCACAGAGATTGGTGTTGTATAACAGAGATTGGCGTTGTTCCACAGAGATTGGTGTTGTATCACAGAGATTGGTGTTGTACCACAGAGATTGGTGTTGTATCACAGAGATTGGTGTTGTATCACAGAGATTGTTGTTGTATCACAGAGATTGGTGTTGTATAACAGAGATTGGTGTTGTTCCACAGAGATTGGTGTTGTATCACATAGATTGTTGTTGTATCACAGAGATTGGTGTTGTATCACAGAGATTGGTGTTGTATCACAGAGATTGGTGCTGTATCACAGAGATTGGTGTTGTATCACAGAGATTGGTGTTGTATCACAGAGATTGGTGCTGTATCACAGAGATTGGTGTTGTATCACAGAGACTGGTGTTGTATCACAGAGATTGGTGTTGTATCACAGAGATTGGTGTTGTATCACAGAGATTGGTGTTGTATCATAGAGATTGGTGTTGTACCACAGAGATTGGTGCTGTATCACAGAGATTGGTGTTGTACCACAGAGATTGGTGTTGTATCACAGAGATTGGTGTTCTATCAGAGATTGGTGTTGTATCACAGAGGTTGGTGTTGTATCACAGAGATTGGTGTTCTATCAGAGACTGGTGTTGTATCACATAGATTGGTGTTGTATCACAGAGATTGGTGTTGTACCACAGAGATTGGTGTTGTATCACAGAGATTGGTGTTGTATCACAGAGATTGGTGTTGTATCACAGAGATTGTTGTTGTATCACAGAGATTGGTGTTGTATAACAGAGATTGGTGTTGTTCCACAGAGATTGGTGTTGTATCACATAGATTGTTGTTGTATCACAGAGATTGGTGTTGTATCACAGAGATTGGTGTTGTATCACAGAGATTGGTGCTGTATCACAGAGATTGGTGTTGTATCACAGAGATTGGTGTTGTATCACAGAGATTGGTGCTGTATCACAGAGATTGGTGTTGTATCACAGAGACTGGTGTTGTATCACAGAGATTGGTGTTGTATCACAGAGATTGGTGTTGTATCACAGAGATTGGTGTTGTATCACAGAGATTGGTGTTGTACCACAGAGATTGGTGCTGTATCACAGAGATTGGTGTTGTACCACAGAGATTGGTGTTGTACCACAGAGATTGGTGTTGTATCACAGAGACTGGTGTTGTATCACAGAGATTGGTGTTGTATCACAGAGATTGGTGTTGTATCACAGAGATTGGTGTTGTATCACAGAGATTGGTGCTGTATCACAGAGATTGGTGTTGTATCACAGAGACTGGTGTTGTATCACAGAGATTGGTGTTGTATCACAGAGATTGGTGTTGTATCACAGAGATTGGTGTTGTATCATAGAGATTGGTGTTGTACCACAGAGATTGGTGCTGTATCACAGAGATTGGTGTTGTACCACAGAGATTGGTGTTGTATCACAGAGATTGGTGTTCTATCAGAGATTGGTGTTGTATCACAGAGGTTGGTGTTGTATCACAGAGATTGGTGTTCTATCAGAGACTGGTGTTGTATCACATAGATTGGTGTTGTATCACAGAGATTGGTGTTGTACCACAGAGATTGGTGTTGTATCACAGAGATTGGTGTTGTATCACAGAGATTGGTGTTGTATCACAGAGATTGTTGTTGTATCACAGAGATTGGTGTTGTATAACAGAGATTGGTGTTGTTCCACAGAGATTGGTGTTGTATCACATAGATTGTTGTTGTATCACAGAGATTGGTGTTGTATCACAGAGATTGGTGTTGTATCACAGAGATTGGTGCTGTATCACAGAGATTGGTGTTGTATCACAGAGATTGGTGTTGTATCACAGAGATTGGTGCTGTATCACAGAGATTGGTGTTGTATCACAGAGACTGGTGTTGTATCACAGAGATTGGTGTTGTATCACAGAGATTGGTGTTGTATCACAGAGATTGGTGTTGTATCACAGAGATTGGTGTTGTACCACAGAGATTGGTGCTGTATCACAGAGATTGGTGTTGTACCACAGAGATTGGTGTTGTACCACAGAGATTGGTGTTGTATCACAGAGACTGGTGTTGTATCACAGAGATTGGTGTTGTATCACAGAGATTGGTGTTGTATCACAGAGATTGGTGTTGTATCACAGAGATTGGTGTTGTATCATAGAGATTGGTGTTGTACCACAGAGATTGGTGCTGTATGACAGAGATTGGTGTTGTACCACAGAGATTGGTGTTGTATCACAGATATTGGTGTTGTATCACAGAGATTGTTGTTGCACCACAGAGATTGGTGCTGTATCACAGAGATTGGTGTTCTATCAGAGATTGGTGTTGTATCACAGAGATTGGTGTTGTATCACAGAAATTGGTGTTCTATCAGAGATTGGTGTTGTATCACAGAGATTGGTGTTGTATCACAGAGATTGGTGTTGTACCACAGAGATTGGTGTTGTATCACAGAGATTGGTGTTGTATCACAGAGAGTGGTGTTGTATCACAGAGATTGGTGTTGTATCACAGAGATTGGTGTTGTATAACAGAGATTGGCGTTGTTCCACAGAGATTGGTGTTGTATCACAGAGATTGGTGTTGTTCCACAGAGATTGGTGTTCTATCACAGAGATTGGTGTTGTATCACACAGATAGGTGTTGTATCACAGAGATTGGTGTTGTATCACAGAGATTGGTGTTGAATCACAGAGATTGGTGTTATTCCACAGAGATTGGTGTTGTATCACAGAGATTGGTGTTGTATCACAGACATTGGTGTTGTACCACAGAGATTGGTGTTGTATCACAGAGATTGGTGCTGTATCACAGAGATTGGTGTTGTATCACAGAGATTGGTGTTGTATCACAGAGATTGGTGCTGTATCACAGAGATTGGTGTTGTATCACAGAGACTGGTGTTGTATCACAGAGATTGGTGTTGTATCACAGAGATTGGTGTTGTATCACAGAGATTGGTGTTGTATCACAGAGATTGGTGTTGTACCACAGAGATTGGTGCTGTATCACAGAGATTGGTGTTGTACCACAGAGATTGGTGTTGTATCACAGATATTGGTGTTGTATCACAGAGATTGGTGTTGTACCACAGAGATTGGTGCTGTATCACAGAGATTGGTGTTCTATCAGAGATTGGTGTTGTATCACAGAGATTGGTGTTGTATCACAGAAATTGGTGTTCTATCAGAGATTGGTGTTGTATCACAGAGATTGGTGTTGTATCACAGAGATTGGTGTTTTACCACAGAGATTGGTGTTGTATCATAGAGATTGGTGTTGTATCACAGAGAGTGGTGTTGTATCACAGAGATTGGTGTTGTATCACAGAGATTGGTGTTGTATAACAGAGATTGGCGTTGTTCCACAGAGATTGGTGTTGTATCACAGAGATTGGTGTTGTTCCACAGAGATTGGTGTTCTATCACAGAGATTGGTGTTGTATCACACAGATAGGTGTTGTATCACAGAGATTGGTGTTGTATCACAGAGATTGGTGTTGTATCACAGAGATTGGTGTTCTATCAGAGATTGGTGTTGTATCACAGAGGTTGGTGTTGTATCACAGAGATTGGTGTTCTATCACAGATTGGTGTTGTATCACAGAGATTGGTGTTGTATCACAGAGATTGGTGTTGTACCACAGAGATTGGTGTTGTATCACAGAGATTGGTGTTGTATCACAGAGATTGGTGTTGTATCACAGAGATTGTTGTTGTATCACAGAGATTGGTGTTGTATAACAGAGATTGGTGTTGTTCCACAGAGATTGGTGTTGTATCACATAGATTGTTGTTGTATCACAGAGATTGGTGTTGTATCACAGAGATTGGTGTTGTATCACAGAGATTGGTGCTATATCACAGAGATTGGTGTTGTATCACAGAGATTGGTGTTGTATCACAGAGATTGGTGCTGTATCACAGAGATTGGTGTTGTATCACAGAGACTGGTGTTGTATCACAGAGATTGGTGTTGTATCACAGAGATTGGTGTTGTATCACAGAGATTGGTGTTGTATCATAGAGATTGGTGTTGTACCACAGAGATTGGTGCTGTATCACAGAGATTGGTGTTGTACCACAGAGATTGGTGTTGTATCACAGAGATTGGTGTTCTATCAGAGATTGGTGTTGTATCACAGAGGTTGGTGTTGTATCACAGAGATTGGTGTTCTATCAGAGATTGGTGTTGTATCACATAGATTGGTGTTGTATCACAGAGATTGGTGTTGTACCACAGAGATTGGTGTTGTATCACAGAGATTGGTGGTGTATCACAGAGATTGGTGTTGTATCACAGAGATTGTTGTTGTATCACAGAGATTGGTGTTGTATAACAGAGATTGGTGTTGTTCCACAGAGATTGGTGTTGTATCACATAGATTGTTGTTGTATCACAGAGATTGGTGTTGTATCACAGAGATTGGTGTTGTATCACAGAGATTGGTGCTGTATCACAGAGATTGGTGTTGTATCACAGAGATTGGTGTTGTATCACAGAGATTGGTGCTGTATCACAGAGATTGGTGTTGTATCACAGAGACTGGTGTTGTATCACAGAGATTGGTGTTGTATCACAGAGATTGGTGTTGTATCACAGAGATTGGTGTTGTATCACAGAGATTGGTGTTGTACCACAGAGATTGGTGCTGTATCACAGAGATTGGTGTTGTACCACAGAGATTGGTGTTGTATCACAGATATTGGTGTTGTATCACAGAGATTGGTGTTGTACCACAGAGATTGGTGCTGTATCACAGAGATTGGTGTTCTATCAGAGATTGGTGTTGTATCACAGAGATTGGTGTTGTATCACAGAAATTGGTGTTCTATCAGAGATTGGTGTTGTATCACAGAGATTGGTGTTGTATCACAGAGATTGGTGTTTTACCACAGAGATTGGTGTTGTATCATAGAGATTGGTGTTGTATCACAGAGAGTGGTGTTGTATCACAGAGATTGGTGTTGTATCACAGAGATTGGTGTTGTATAACAGAGATTGGCGTTGTTCCACAGAGATTGGTGTTGTATCACAGAGATTGGTGTTGTATCACAGAGATTGGTGTTCTATCAGAGATTGGTGTTGTATCACAGAGGTTGGTGTTGTATCACAGAGATTGGTGTTCTATCAGAGATTGGTGTTGTATCACATAGATTGGTGTTGTATCACAGAGATTGGTGTTGTACCACAGAGATTGGTGTTGTATCACAGAGATTGGTGTTGTATCACAGAGATTGGTGTTGTATCACAGAGATTGTTGTTGTATCACAGAGATTGGTGTTGTATAACAGAGATTGGTGTTGTTCCACAGAGATTGGTGTTGTATCACATAGATTGTTGTTGTATCACAGAGATTGGTGTTGTATCACAGAGATTGGTGCTGTATCACAGAGATTGGTGTTGTACCACAGAGATTGGTGTTGTATCACAGAGATTGGTGTTCTATCAGAGATTGGTGTTGTATCACAGAGGTTGGTGTTGTATCACAGAGATTGGTGTTCTATCAGAGATTGGTGTTGTATCACATAGATTGGTGTTGTATCACAGAGATTGGTGTTGTACCACAGAGATTGGTGTTGTATCATAGAGATTGGTGTTGTATCACAGAGAGTGGTGTTGTGTCACAGAGATTGGTGTTGTATAACAGAGATTGGTGTTGTTCCACAGAGATTGGTGTTCTATCACAGAGATTGGTGTTGTATCACACAGATAGGTGTTGTATCACAGAGATTGGTGTTGTACCACAGAGATTGGTGTTGTATCACAGAGATTGGTGTTGTATCACAGAGATTGGTGTTGTATCACAGAGATTGGTGTTCTATCAGAGATTGGTGTTGTATCACAGAGGTTGGTGTTGTATCACAGAGATTGGTGCTGTATCACAGAGATTGGTGTTGTATCACAGAGACCGGTGTTGTATCACAGAGATTGGTGTTGTATCACAGAGATTGGTGTTGTATCACAGAGATTGGTGTTCTATCAGAGATTGGTGTTGTATCACAGAGGTTGGTGTTGTATCACAGAGATTGGTGTTCTATCAGAGATTGGTGTTGTATCACAGAGATTGGTGTTGTATCACAGAGATTGGTGTTGTACCACAGAGATTGGTGTTGTATCACAGAGATTGGTGTTGTATCACAGAGATTGGTGTTGTATCACAGAGATTGTTGTTGTATCACAGAGATTGGTGTTGTATAACAGAGATTGGTGTTGTTCCACAGAGATTGGTGTTGTATCACATAGATTGTTGTTGTATCACAGAGATTGGTGTTGTATCACAGAGATGGGTGTTGTATCACAGAGATTGGTGCTGTATCACAGGGATTGGTGTTGTATCACAGAGATTGGTGTTGTATCACAGAGATTGGTGCTGTATCACAGAGATTGGTGTTGTATCACAGAGACTGGTGTTGTATCACAGAGATTGGTGTTGTATCACAGAGATTGGTGTTGTATCACAGAGATTGGTGTTGTATCACAGAGATTGGTGTTGTACCACAGAGATTGGTGCTGTATCACAGAGATTGGTGTTGTACCACAGAGATTGGTGTTGTATCACAGATATTGGTGTTGTATCACAGAGATTGGTGTTGTACCACAGAGATTGGTGCTGTATCACAGAGATTGGTGTTCTATCAGAGATTGGTGTTGTATCACAGAGATTGGTGTTGTATCACAGAAATTGGTGTTCTATCACAGATTGGTGTTGTATCACAGAGATTGGTGTTGTATCACAGAGATTGGTGTTGTATCACAGAGATTGGTGTTTTACCACAGAGATTGGTGTTGTATCATAGAGATTGGTGTTGTATCACAGAGAGTGGTGTTGTATCACAGAGATTGGTGTTGTATCACAGAGATTGGTGTTGTATAACAGAGATTGGCGTTGTTCCACAGAGATTGGTGTTGTATCACAGAGATTGGTGTTGTTCCACAGAGATTGGTGTTCTATCACAGAGATTGGTGTTGTATCACAGAGATTGGTGTTGTATCACAGAGATTGGTGTTGTATCACAGAGATTGGTGTTCTATCAGAGATTGGTGTTGTATCACAGAGGTTGGTGTTGTATCACAGAGATTGGTGTTCTATCACAGATTGGTGTTGTATCACAGAGATTGGTGTTGTATCACAGAGATTGGTGTTGTACCACAGAGATTGGTGTTGTATCACAGAGATTGGTGTTGTATCACAGAGATTGGTGTTGTATCACAGAGATTGTTGTTGTATCACAGAGATTGGTGTTGTATAACAGAGATTGGTGTTGTTCCACAGAGATTGGTGTTGTATCACATAGATTGTTGTTGTATCACAGAGATTGGTGTTGTATCACAGAGATTGGTGTTGTATCACAGAGATTGGTGCTGTATCACAGAGATTGGTGTTGTATCACAGAGATTGGTGTTGTATCACAGAGATTGGTGCTGTATCACAGAGATTGGTGTTGTATCACAGAGACTGGTGTTGTATCACAGAGATTGGTGTTGTATCACAGAGATTGGTGTTGTATCACAGAGATTGGTGTTGTACCACAGAGATTGGTGCTGTATCACAGAGATTGGTGTTGTACCACAGAGATTGGTGTTGTATCACAGAGATTGGTGTTCTATCAGAGATTGGTGTTGTATCACAGAGGTTGGTGTTGTATCACAGAGATTGGTGTTCTATCAGAGATTGGTGTTGTATCACAGAGATTGGTGTTGTATCACAGAGATTGGTGTTGTACCACAGAGATTGGTGTTGTATCACAGAGATTGGTGTTGTATCACAGAGATTGGTGTTGTATCACAGAGATTGTTGTTGTATCACAGAGATTGGTGTTGTATAACAGAGATTGGTGTTGTTCCACAGAGATTGGTGTTGTATCACATAGATTGTTGTTGTATCACAGAGATTGGTGTTGTATCACAGAGATTGGTGTTGTATCACAGAGATTGGTGCTGTATCACAGAGATTGGTGTTGTATCACAGAGATTGGTGTTGTATCACAGAGATTGGTGTTGTATCACAGAGATTGGTGTTGTATCACAGAGATTGTTGTTGTATCACAGAGATTGGTGTTGTATAACAGAGATTGGTGTTGTTCCACAGAGATTGGTGTTGTATCACATAGATTGTTGTTGTATCACAGAGATTGGTGTTGTATCACAGAGATTGGTGCTGTATCACAGAGATTGGTGTTGTACCACAGAGATTGGTGTTGTATCACAGAGATTGGTGTTCTATCAGAGATTGGTGTTGTATCACAGAGGTTGGTGTTGTATCACAGAGATTGGTGTTCTATCAGAGATTGGTGTTGTATCACAGAGATTGGTGTTGTATCACAGAGATTGGTGTTGTACCACAGAGATTGGTGTTGTATCACAGAGATTGGTGTTGTATCACAGAGATTGGTGTTGTATCACAGAGATTGTTGTTGTATCACAGAGATTGGTGTTGTATAACAGAGATTGGTGTTGTTCCACAGAGATTGGTGTTGTATCACATAGATTGTTGTTGTATCACAGAGATTGGTGTTGTATCACAGAGATGGGTGTTGTATCACAGAGATTGGTGCTGTATCACAGGGATTGGTGTTGTATCACAGAGATTGGTGTTGTATCACAGAGATTGGTGCTGTATCACAGAGATTGGTGTTGTATCACAGAGACTGGTGTTGTATCACAGAGATTGGTGTTGTATCACAGAGATTGGTGTTGTATCACAGAGATTGGTGTTGTATCACAGAGATTGGTGTTGTACCACAGAGATTGGTGCTGTATCACAGAGATTGGTGTTGTACCACAGAGATTGGTGTTGTATCACAGATATTGGTGTTGTATCACAGAGATTGGTGTTGTACCACAGAGATTGGTGCTGTATCACAGAGATTGGTGTTCTATCAGAGATTGGTGTTGTATCACAGAGATTGGTGTTGTATCACAGAAATTGGTGTTCTATCACAGATTGGTGTTGTATCACAGAGATTGGTGTTGTATCACAGAGATTGGTGTTGTATCACAGAGATTGGTGTTTTACCACAGAGATTGGTGTTGTATCATAGAGATTGGTGTTGTATCACAGAGAGTGGTGTTGTATCACAGAGATTGGTGTTGTATCACAGAGATTGGTGTTGTATAACAGAGATTGGCGTTGTTCCACAGAGATTGGTGTTGTATCACAGAGATTGGTGTTGTTCCACAGAGATTGGTGTTCTATCACAGAGATTGGTGTTGTATCACAGAGATTGGTGTTGTATCACAGAGATTGGTGTTGTATCACAGAGATTGGTGTTCTATCAGAGATTGGTGTTGTATCACAGAGGTTGGTGTTGTATCACAGAGATTGGTGTTCTATCACAGATTGGTGTTGTATCACAGAGATTGGTGTTGTATCACAGAGATTGGTGTTGTACCACAGAGATTGGTGTTGTATCACAGAGATTGGTGTTGTATCACAGAGATTGGTGTTGTATCACAGAGATTGTTGTTGTATCACAGAGATTGGTGTTGTATAACAGAGATTGGTGTTGTTCCACAGAGATTGGTGTTGTATCACATAGATTGTTGTTGTATCACAGAGATTGGTGTTGTATCACAGAGATTGGTGTTGTATCACAGAGATTGGTGCTGTATCACAGAGATTGGTGTTGTATCACAGAGATTGGTGTTGTATCACAGAGATTGGTGCTGTATCACAGAGATTGGTGTTGTATCACAGAGACTGGTGTTGTATCACAGAGATTGGTGTTGTATCACAGAGATTGGTGTTGTATCACAGAGATTGGTGTTGTACCACAGAGATTGGTGCTGTATCACAGAGATTGGTGTTGTACCACAGAGATTGGTGTTGTATCACAGAGATTGGTGTTCTATCAGAGATTGGTGTTGTATCACAGAGGTTGGTGTTGTATCACAGAGATTGGTGTTCTATCAGAGATTGGTGTTGTATCACAGAGATTGGTGTTGTATCACAGAGATTGGTGTTGTACCACAGAGATTGGTGTTGTATCACAGAGATTGGTGTTGTATCACAGAGATTGGTGTTGTATCACAGAGATTGTTGTTGTATCACAGAGATTGGTGTTGTATAACAGAGATTGGTGTTGTTCCACAGAGATTGGTGTTGTATCACATAGATTGTTGTTGTATCACAGAGATTGGTGTTGTATCACAGAGATTGGTGTTGTATCACAGAGATTGGTGCTGTATCACAGAGATTGGTGTTGTATCACAGAGATTGGTGTTGTATCACAGAGATTGGTGCTGTATCACAGAGATTGGTGTTGTATCACAGAGACTGGTGTTGTATCACAGAGATTGGTGTTGTATCACAGAGATTGGTGTTGTATCACAGAGATTGGTGTTGTATCACAGAGATTGGTGTTGTACCACAGAGATTGGTGCTGTATCACAGAGATTGGTGTTGTACCACAGAGATTGGTGTTGTATCACAGATATTGGTGTTGTATCACAGAGATTGGTGTTGTACCACAGAGATTGGTGCTGTATCACAGAGATTGGTGTTCTATCAGAGATTGGTGTTGTATCACAGAGATTGGTGTTGTATCACAGAAATTGGTGTTCTATCAGAGATTGGTGTTGTATCACAGAGATTGGTGTTGTATCACAGAGATTGGTGTTTTACCACAGAGATTGGTGTTGTATCATAGAGATTGGTGTTGTATCACAGAGATTGGTGTTGTATAACAGAGATTGGCGTTGTTCCACAGAGATTGGTGTTGTATCACAGAGATTGGTGTTGTATCACAGAGATTGGTGTTGTATCACAGAGATTGTTGTTGTATCACAGAGATTGGTGTTGTATAACAGAGGTTGGTGTTGTTCCACAGAGATTGGTGTTGTATCACATAGATTGTTGTTGTATCACAGAGATTGGTGTTGTATCACAGAGATTGGTGTTGTATCACAGAGATTGGTGTTGTACCACAGAGATTGGTGCTGTATCACAGAGATTGGTGTTGTACCACAGAGATTGGTGTTGTATCACAGAGATTGGTGTTCTATCAGAGATTGGTGTTGTATCACAGAGGTTGGTGTTGTATCACAGAGATTGGTGTTCTATCAGAGATTGGTGTTGTATCACAGAGATTGGTGTTGTATCACAGAGATTGGTGTTGTATCACAGAGATTGTTGTTGTATCACAGAGATTGGTGTTGTATAACAGAGATTGGTGTTGTTCCACAGAGATTGGTGTTGTATCACATAGATTGTTGTTGTATCACAGAGATTGGTGTTGTATCACAGAGATTGGTGTTGTATCACAGAGATTGGTGCTGTATCACAGAGATTGGTGTTGTATCACAGAGATTGGTGTTGTATCACAGAGATTGGTGCTGTATCACAGAGATTGGTGTTGTATCACAGAGACTGGTGTTGTATCACAGAGATTGGTGTTGTATCACAGAGATTGGTGTTGTATCACAGAGATTGGTGTTGTATCACAGAGATTGGTGTTGTACCACAGAGATTGGTGCTGTATCACAGAGATTGGTGTTGTACCACAGAGATTGGTGTTGTATCACAGATATTGGTGTTGTATCACAGAGATTGGTGTTGTACCACAGAGATTGGTGCTGTATCACAGAGATTGGTGTTCTATCAGAGATTGGTGTTGTATCACAGAGATTGGTGTTGTATCACAGAAATTGGTGTTCTATCAGAGATTGGTGTTGTATCACAGAGATTGGTGTTGTATCACAGAGATTGGTGTTTTACCACAGAGATTGGTGTTGTATCATAGAGATTGGTGTTGTATCACAGAGATTGGTGTTGTATAACAGAGATTGGCGTTGTTCCACAGAGATTGGTGTTGTATCACAGAGATTGGTGTTGTTCCACAGAGATTGGTGTTCTATCACAGAGATTGGTGTTGTATCACACAGATAGGTGTTGTATCACAGAGATTGGTGTTGTATCACAGAGATTGGTGTTGTATCACAGAGATTGGTGTTCTATCAGAGATTGGTGTTGTATCACAGAGGTTGGTGTTGTATCACAGAGATTGGTGTTCTATCACAGATTGGTGTTGTATCACAGAGAGTGGTGTTGTATCACAGAGATTGGTGTTGTATCACAGAGATTGGTGTTGTTCCACAGAGATTGGTGTTCTATCACAGAGATTGGTGTTGTATCACACAGATAGGTGTTGTATCACAGAGATTGGTGTTGTATCACAGAGATTGGTGTTGTATCACAGAGATTGGTGTTCTATCAGAGATTGGTGTTGTATCACAGAGGTTGGTGTTGTATCACAGAGATTGGTGTTCTATCACAGATTGGTGTTGTATCACAGAGATTGGTGTTGTATCACAGAGATTGGTGTTGTACCACAGAGATTGGTGTTGTATCACAGAGATTGGTGTTGTATCACAGAGATTGGTGTTGTATCACAGAGATTGTTGTTGTATCACAGAGATTGGTGTTGTATAACAGAGATTGGTGTTGTTCCACAGAGATTGGTGTTGTATCACATAGATTGTTGTTGTATCACAGAGATTGGTGTTGTATCACAGAGATTGGTGTTGTATCACAGAGATTGGTGCTGTATCACAGAGATTGGTGTTGTATCACAGAGATTGGTGTTGTATCACAGAGATTGGTGCTGTATCACAGAGATTGGTGTTGTATCACAGAGACTGGTGTTGTATCACAGAGATTGGTGTTGTATCACAGAGATTGGTGTTGTATCACAGAGATTGGTGTTGTATCACAGAGATTGGTGTTGTATCATAGAGATTGGTGTTGTACCACAGAGATTGGTGCTGTATCACAGAGATTGGTGTTGTACCACAGAGATTGGTGTTGTATCACAGATATTGGTGTTGTATCACAGAGATTGGTGTTGTACCACAGAGATTGGTGCTGTATCACAGAGATTGGTGTTCTATCAGAGATTGGTGTTGTATCACAGAGATTGGTGTTGTATCACAGAAATTGGTGTTCTATCAGAGATTGGTGTTGTATCACAGAGATTGGTGTTGTATCACAGAGATTGGTGTTGTACCACAGAGATTGGTGTTGTATCACAGAGATTGGTGTTGTATCACAGAGAGTGGTGTTGTATCACAGAGATTGGTGTTGTATCACAGAGATTGGTGTTGTATAACAGAGATTGGCGTTGTTCCACAGAGATTGGTGTTGTATCACAGAGATTGGTGTTGTTCCACAGAGATTGGTGTTCTATCACAGAGATTGGTGTTGTATCACACAGATAGGTGTTGTATCACAGAGATTGGTGTTGTATCACAGAGATTGGTGTTGAATCACAGAGATTGGTGTTGTTCCACAGAGATTGGTGTTGTATCACAGAGATTGGTGTTATTCCACAGAGATTGGTGTTGTATCACAGAGATTGGTGTTGTATCACAGACATTGGTGTTGTACCACAGAGATTGGTGTTGTATCACAGAGATTGGTGTTGTATCACAGAGATTGGTGTTGTATTACAGAGATTGGTGATGTTCCACAGAGATTGGTGTTGTATCACAGAGATTGGTGCTGTATCACAGAGATTGGTGTTGTATCACAGAGATTGGTGTTGTATCACAGAGACTGGTGTTGTATCACAGAGACTGGTGTTGTATCACAGAGATTGGTGTTGTATCACAGAGATTGGTGTTGTATCACAGAGATTGTTGTTGTATCACAGAGATTGGTGTTGTATAACAGAGATTGGTGTTGTTCCACAGAGATTGGTGTTGTATCACATAGATTGTTGTTGTATCACAGAGATTGGTGTTGTATCACAGAGATTGGTGTTGTACCACAGAGATTGGTGCTGTATCACAGAGATTGTTGTTGTACCACAGAGATTGGTGTTGTATCACAGATATTGGTGTTGTATCACAGAGATTGGTGTTGTACCACAGAGATTGGTGCTGTATCACAGAGATTGGTGTTCTATCAGAGATTGGTGTTGTATCACAGAGATTGGTGTTGTATCACAGAAATTGGTGTTCTATCAGAGATTGGTGTTGTATCACAGAGATTGGTGTTGTATCACAGAGATTGGTGTTGTACCACAGAGATTGGTGTTGTATCACAGAGATTGGTGTTGTATCACAGAGAGTGGTGTTGTATCACAGAGATTGGTGTTGTATCACAGAGATTGGTGTTGTATAACAGAGATTGGCGTTGTTCCACAGAGATTGGTGTTGTATCACAGAGATTGGTGTTGTATCACAGAGATTGGTGTTGTATAACAGAGATTGGCGTTGTTCCACAGAGATTGGTGTTGTATCACAGAGATTGGTGTTCTATCACAGAGATTGGTGTTGTATCACACAGATAGGTGTTGTTCCACAGAGATTGGTGTTGTATCACAGAGATTGGTGTTATTCCACAGAGATTGGTGTTGTATCACAGAGATTGGTGTTGTATCACAGACATTGGTGTTGTACCACAGAGATTGGTGTTGTATCACAGAGATTGGTGTTGTATCACAGAGATTGGTGTTGTATCACAGAGATTGGTGATGTTCCACAGAGATTGGTGTTGTATCACAGAGATTGGTGCTGTATCACAGAGATTGGTGTTGTATCACAGAGATTGGTGTTGTATCACAGAGACTGGTGTTGTATCACAGAGACTGGTGTTGTATCACAGAGATTGGTGTTGCATCACAGAGATTGGTGTTATTCCACAGAGATTGGTGTTGTATCACAGAGAGTGGTGTTGTATCACAGAGATTGGTGTAGTACCACAGAGATTGGTGTTGTACCAAAGAAATTGGTGCTGTATCACAGAGATTGGTGTTCTATCAGAGATTGGTGTTGTATCACAGAGATTGGTGTTGTATCACATAGATTGGTGTTGTTCCACAGAGATTGGTGTTGTATCACAGAGATTGGTGTTGTATCACAGAGATTGGTGTAGTATCACAGAGATTGGTGTTGTACCACAGAGATTGCTGCTGTATCACAGAGATTGGTGTTCTATCAGAGATTGGTGTTGTATCACAGAGATTGGTGTTGTATCACAGAGATTGGTGTTGTATCACAGAGATTGGTGTTGTATAACAGAGATTGGTGTTGTTCCACAGAGATTGGTGTTGTATCACAGAGATTGTTGTTGTATCACAGAGATTGATGTTGTATCACAGAGATTGGTGTTGTATCACAGAGATTGGTGCTGTATCACAGAGATTGGTGTTGTATCACAGAGATTGGTGTTGTATCACAGAGATTGTTGCTGTATCACAGAGATTGGTGTTGTATCACAGAGACTGGTGTTGTATCACAGAGATTGGTGTTGTATCACAGAGATTGGTGTTGTATCACAGAGATTGGTGTTGTATCACAGAGACTGGTGTTGTATCACAGAGATTGGTATTGTATCACAGAGATTGGTGTTGTATCACAGAGATTGGTGTTATTCCACAGAGATTGGTGTTGTATCAAGAGATTGGTGTTGTATCACAGACATTGGTGTTGTATCACAGAGATTGGTGCTGTATCACAGAGATTGGTGTTGTATCACAGAGATTGGTGTTGTATCACAGAGATTGGTGTTGTATCACAGAGATTGGTGTTGTACCACAGAGATTGGTGCTGTATCACAGAGATTGGTATTCTATCAGAGATTGGTGTTGTATCACAGAGATTGGTGTTGTATCACAGAAATTGGTGTTCTATCAGAGATTGGTGTTGTATCACAGAGATTGGTGTTGTATCACAGAGATTGCTGTTGTACCACAGAGATTGGTGTTATATAACAGAGATTGGCGTTGTTCCACAGAGATTGGTGTTGTATCACAGAGATTGGTGTTGTTCCACAGAGATTGGTGTTCTATCACAGAGATTGGTGTTGTTCCACAGAGATTGGTGTTGTATCACAGAGATTGGTGTTCTATCAGAGATTGGTGTTGTATCACAGAGGTTGGTGTTGTATCACAGAGATTGGTGTTCTATCAGAGATTGGTGTTGTATCACAGAGATTGGTGTTGTATAACAGAGATTGGTGTTGTATCACAGAGATTGGTGCTGTATCACAGAGATTGGTGTTGTATCACAGAGATTGGTGTTGTATCACAGAGATTGGTGTTCTATCAGAGATAGGTGTTGTATCACAGAGATTGGTGTTGTATCACAGAGATTGTTGTTGTATCACAGAGATTGGTGTTGTATAACAGAGATTGGTGTTGTATCACAGACATTGGTGTTGTATCACAGAGATTGGTGTTGTATCACAGAGATTGGTGTTGTACCACAGAGATTGGTGCTGTATCACAGAGATTGGTATTCTATCAGAGATTGGTGTTGTATCACAGAGATTGGTGTTGTATCACAGAAATTGGTGTTCTATCAGAGATTGGTGTTGTATCACAGAGATTGGTGTTGTATCACAGAGATTGCTGTTGTACCACAGAGATTGGTGTTATATAACAGAGATTGGCGTTGTTCCACAGAGATTGGTGTTGTATCACAGAGATTGGTGTTGTTCCACAGAGATTGGTGCTGTATCACAGAGATTGGTGTTCTATCAGAGATTGGTGTTGTATCACAGAGATTGGTGTTGTATCACAGAAATTGGTGTTCTATCAGAGATTGGTGTTGTATCACAGAGATTGGTGTTGTATCACAGAGATTGGTGTTTTACCACAGAGATTGGTGTTGTATCATAGAGATTGGTGTTGTATCACAGAGATTGGTGTTGTATAACAGAGATTGGCGTTGTTCCACAGAGATTGGTGTTGTATCACAGAGATTGGTGTTGTATCACAGAGATTGGTGTTGTATCACAGAGATTGTTGTTGTATCACAGAGATTGGTGTTGTATCACAGAGATTGGTGTTGTATCACAGAGATTGTTGTTGTATCACAGAGATTGGTGTTGTATCACAGAGATTGTTGTTGTATCACAGAGATTGGTGTTGTATAACAGAGATTGGTGTTGTTCCACAGAGATTGGTGTTGTATCACATAGATTGTTGTTGTATCACAGAGATTGGTGTTGTATCACAGAGATTGGTGTTGTATCACAGAGATTGGTGTTGTACCACAGAGATTGGTGCTGTATCACAGAGATTGGTGTTGTACCACAGAGATTGGTGTTGTATCACAGAGATTGGTGTTCTATCAGAGATTGGTGTTGTATCACAGAGGTTGGTGTTGTATCACAGAGATTGGTGTTCTATCAGAGATTGGTGTTGTATCACAGAGATTGGTGTTGTATCACAGAGATTGGTGTTGTATCACAGAGATTGTTGTTGTATCACAGAGATTGGTGTTGTATAACAGAGATTGGTGTTGTTCCATAGAGATTGGTGTTGTATCACATAGATTGTTGTTGTATCACAGAGATTGGTGTTGTATCACAGAGATTGGTGTTGTATCACAGAGATTGGTGCTGTATCACAGAGATTGGTGTTGTATCACAGAGATTGGTGTTGTATCACAGAGATTGGTGCTGTATCACAGAGATTGGTGTTGTATCACAGAGACTGGTGTTGTATCACAGAGATTGGTGTTGTATCACAGAGATTGGTGTTGTATCACAGAGATTGGTGTTGTATCACAGAGATTGGTGTTGTACCACAGAGATTGGTGCTGTATCACAGAGATTGGTGTTGTACCACAGAGATTGGTGTTGTATCACAGATATTGGTGTTGTATCACAGAGATTGGTGTTGTACCACAGAGATTGGTGCTGTATCACAGAGATTGGTGTTCTATCAGAGATTGGTGTTGTATCACAGAGATTGGTGTTGTATCACAGAAATTGGTGTTCTATCAGAGATTGGTGTTGTATCACAGAGATTGGTGTTGTATCACAGAGATTGGTGTTTTACCACAGAGATTGGTGTTGTATCATAGAGATTGGTGTTGTATCACAGAGATTGGTGTTGTATAACAGAGATTGGCGTTGTTCCACAGAGATTGGTGTTGTATCACAGAGATTGGTGTTGTTCCACAGAGATTGGTGTTCTATCACAGAGATTGGTGTTGTATCACACAGATAGGTGTTGTATCACAGAGATTGGTGTTGTATCACAGAGATTGGTGTTGTATCACAGAGATTGGTGTTCTATCAGAGATTGGTGTTGTATCACAGAGGTTGGTGTTGTATCACAGAGATTGGTGTTCTATCACAGATTGGTGTTGTATCACAGAGAGTGGTGTTGTATCACAGAGATTGGTGTTGTATCACAGAGATTGGTGTTGTATCACAGAGATTGGTGTTGTATCACAGAGATTGGTGTTGTTCCACAGAGATTGGTGTTCTATCAGAGATTGGTGTTGTATCACAGAGGTTGGTGTTGTATCACAGAGATTGGTGTTCTATCACAGATTGGTGTTGTATCACAGAGAGTGGTGTTGTATCACAGAGATTGGTGTTGTATCACAGAGATTGGTGTTGTATCACAGAGATTGGTGTTCTATCAGAGATTGGTGTTGTATCACAGAGGTTGGTGTTGTATCACAGAGATTGGTGTTCTATCACAGATTGGTGTTGTATCACAGAGATTGGTGTTGTATCACAGAGATTGGTGTTGTACCACAGAGATTGGTGTTGTATCACAGAGATTGGTGTTGTATCACAGAGATTGGTGTTGTATCACAGAGATTGTTGTTGTATCACAGAGATTGGTGTTGTATAACAGAGATTGGTGTTGTTCCACAGAGATTGGTGTTGTATCACATAGATTGTTGTTGTATCACAGAGATTGGTGTTGTATCACAGAGATTGGTGTTGTATCACAGAGATTGGTGCTGTATCACAGAGATTGGTGTTGTATCACAGAGATTGGTGTTGTATCACAGAGATTGGTGCTGTATCACAGAGATTGGTGTTGTATCACAGAGACTGGTGTTGTATCACAGAGATTGGTGTTGTATCACAGAGATTGGTGTTGTATCACAGAGATTGGTGTTGTATCACAGAGATTGGTGTTGTATCATAGAGATTGGTGTTGTACCACAGAGATTGGTGCTGTATCACAGAGATTGGTGTTGTACCACAGAGATTGGTGTTGTATCACAGATATTGGTGTTGTATCACAGAGATTGGTGTTGTACCACAGAGATTGGTGCTGTATCACAGAGATTGGTGTTCTATCAGAGATTGGTGTTGTATCACAGAGATTGGTGTTGTATCACAGAAATTGGTGTTCTATCAGAGATTGGTGTTGTATCACAGAGATTGGTGTTGTATCACAGAGATTGGTGTTGTACCACAGAGATTGGTGTTGTATCACAGAGATTGGTGTTGTATCACAGAGAGTGGTGTTGTATCACAGAGATTGGTGTTGTATCACAGAGATTGGTGTTGTATAACAGAGATTGGCGTTGTTCCACAGAGATTGGTGTTGTATCACAGAGATTGGTGTTGTTCCACAGAGATTGGTGTTCTATCACAGAGATTGGTGTTGTATCACACAGATAGGTGTTGTATCACAGAGATTGGTGTTGTATCACAGAGATTGGTGTTGAATCACAGAGATTGGTGTTGTTCCACAGAGATTGGTGTTGTATCACAGAGATTGGTGTTATTCCACAGAGATTGGTGTTGTATCACAGAGATTGGTGTTGTATCACAGACATTGGTGTTGTACCACAGAGATTGGTGTTGTATCACAGAGATTGGTGTTGTATCACAGAGATTGGTGTTGTATTACAGAGATTGGTGATGTTCCACAGAGATTGGTGTTGTATCACAGAGATTGGTGCTGTATCACAGAGATTGGTGTTGTATCACAGAGATTGGTGTTGTATCACAGAAACTGGTGTTGTATCACAGAGACTGGTGTTGTATCACAGAGATTGGTGTTGTATCACAGAGATTGGTGTTGTATCACAGAGATTGTTGTTGTATCACAGAGATTGGTGTTGTATAACAGAGATTGGTGTTGTTCCACAGAGATTGGTGTTGTATCACATAGATTGTTGTTGTATCACAGAGATTGGTGTTGTATCACAGAGATTGGTGTTGTACCACAGAGATTGGTGCTGTATCACAGAGATTGTTGTTGTACCACAGAGATTGGTGTTGTATCACAGATATTGGTGTTGTATCACAGAGATTGGTGTTGTACCACAGAGATTGGTGCTGTATCACAGAGATTGGTGTTCTATCAGAGATTGGTGTTGTATCACAGAGATTGGTGTTGTATCACAGAAATTGGTGTTCTATCAGAGATTGGTGTTGTATCACAGAGATTGGTGTTGTATCACAGAGATTGGTGTTGTACCACAGAGATTGGTGTTGTATCACAGAGATTGGTGTTGTATCACAGAGAGTGGTGTTGTATCACAGAGATTGGTGTTGTATCACAGAGATTGGTGTTGTATAACAGAGATTGGCGTTGTTCCACAGAGATTGGTGTTGTATCACAGAGATTGGTGTTGTTCCACAGAGATTGGTGTTCTATCACAGAGATTGGTGTTGTATCACACAGATAGGTGTTGTTCCACAGAGATTGGTGTTGTATCACAGAGATTGGTGTTATTCCACAGAGATTGGTATTGTATCACAGAGATTGGTGTTGTATCACAGACATTGGTGTTGTACCACAGAGATTGGTGTTGTATCACAGAGATTGGTGTTGTATCACAGAGATTGGTGTTGTATCACAGAGATTGGTGATGTTCCACAGAGATTGGTGTTGTATCACAGAGATTGGTGCTGTATCACAGAGATTGGTGTTGTATCACAGAGATTGGTGTTGTATCACAGAGACTGGTGTTGTATCACAGAGACTGGTGTTGTATCACAGAGATTGGTGTTGCATCACAGAGATTGGTGTTATTCCACAGAGATTGGTGTTGTATCACAGAGAGTGGTGTTGTATCACAGAGATTGGTGTAGTACCACAGAGATTGGTGTTGTACCAAAGAAATTGGTGCTGTATCACAGAGATTGGTGTTCTATCAGAGATTGGTGTTGTATCACAGAGATTGGTGTTGTATCACATAGATTGGTGTTGTTCCACAGAGATTGGTGTTGTATCACAGAGATTGGTGTTGTATCACAGAGATTGGTGTAGTATCACAGAGATTGGTGTTGTAGCACAGAGATTGCTGCTGTATCACAGAGATTGGTGTTCTATCAGAGATTGGTGTTGTATCACAGAGATTGGTGTTGTATCACAGAGATTGGTGTTGTATCACAGAGATTGGTGTTGTATAACAGAGATTGGTGTTGTTCCACAGAGATTGGTGTTGTATCACAGAGATTGATGTTGTATCACAGAGATTGATGTTGTATCACAGAGATTGGTGTTGTATCACAGAGATTGGTGCTGTATCACAGAGATTGGTGTTGTATCACAGAGATTGGTGTTGTATCACAGAGATTGTTGCTGTATCACAGAGATTGGTGTTGTATCACAGAGACTGGTGTTGTATCACAGAGATTGGTGTTGTATCACAGAGATTGGTGTTGTATCACAGAGATTGGTGTTGTATCACAGAGACTGGTGTTGTATCACAGAGATTGGTGTTGTTCCACAGAGATTGGTGTTGTATCAAGAGATTGGTGTTGTATCACAGACATTGGTGTTGTATCACAGAGATTGGTGCTGTATCACAGAGATTGGTGTTGTATCACAGAGATTGGTGTTGTATCACAGAGATTGGTGTTGTATCACAGAGATTGGTGTTGTACCACAGAGATTGGTGCTGTATCACAGAGATTGGTATTCTATCAGAGATTGGTGTTGTATCACAGAGATTGGTGTTGTATCACAGAAATTGGTGTTCTATCAGAGATTGGTGTTGTATCACAGAGATTGGTGTTGTATCACAGAGATTGCTGTTGTACCACAGAGATTGGTGTTATATAACAGAGATTGGCGTTGTTCCACAGAGATTGGTGTTGTATCACAGAGATTGGTGTTGTTCCACAGAGATTGGTGTTCTATCACAGAGATTGGTGTTGTTCCACAGAGATTGGTGTTCTATCACAGAGATTGGTGTTGTATCACAGAGATTGGTGTTGTATCACAGAGATTGGTGTTGTATCACAGAGATTGGTATTGTATCACAGAGATTGGTGTTGTTCCACAGAGATTGGTGTTGTATCACAGAGATTGGTGTTATTCCACAGAGATTGGTGTTGTATCACAGAGATTGGTGTTGTATCACAGACATTGGTGTTGTATCACAGAGATTGGTGCTGTATCACAGAGATTGGTGTTGTATCACAGAGATTGGTGTTGAATCACAGAGATTGTTGTTGTATCACAGAGATTGGTGTTGTATCACAGAGATTGTTGTTGTATCACAGAGATTGGTGCTGTATCACAGAGATTGGTCTTGTTCCACAGAGATTGGTGTTGTATCTCAGAGATTGGTGCTGTATCACAGAGATTGGTGTTGTATCACAGAGATTGGTGTTGTATCACAGAGATTGGTGCTGTATCACAGAGATTGGTGTTGTATCACAGAGTTTGGTGTTGTATCACAGAGATTGGTGTTGTATCACAGAGATTGGTGCTGTATCACAGAGATTGGTGTTGTATCACAGAGACTGGTGTTGTATCACAGAGATTGGTGTTGTATCACAGAGATTGGTGTTGTATCACAGAGATTGGTGTTGTACCACAGAGATTGGTGCTGTATCACAGAGATTGGTATTCTATCAGAGATTGGTGTTGTATCACAGAGATTGGTGTTGTATCACAGAAATTGGTGTTCTATCAGAGATTGGTGTTGTATCACAGAGATTGGTGTTGTATCACAGAGATTGCTGTTGTACCACAGAGATTGGTGTTATATAACAGAGATTGGCGTTGTTCCACAGAGATTGGTGTTGTATCACAGAGATTGGTGTTGTTCCACAGAGATTGGTGTTGTATCACAGAGATTGGTGTTGTATCACAGAGATTGGTGTTGTATCACAGAGATTGGTGTTGTTCCACAGAGATTGGTGTTGTTCCACAGAGATTGGTGTTCTATCACAGAGATTGGTGTTGTATCACAGAGATTGGTGTTGTATCACAGAGATTGGTGTTGTATCACAGAGATTGGTATTGTATCACAGAGATTGGTGTTGTTCCACAGAGATTGGTGTTGTATCACAGAGATTGGTGTTATTCCACAGAGATTGGTGTTGTATCACAGAGATTGGTGTTGTATCACAGACATTGGTGCTGTATCACAGAGATTGGTGTTGTATCACAGAGATTGGTGTTGAATCACAGAGATTGTTGTTGTATCACAGAGATTGGTGCTGTATCACAGAGATTGTTGTTGTATCACAGAGATTGGTGCTGTATCACAGAGATTGGTCTTGTTCCACAGAGATTGGTGTTGTATCTCAGAGATTGGTGCTGTATCACAGAGATTGGTGTTGTATCACAGAGATTGGTGTTGTATCACAGAGATTGGTGTTCTATCACAGAGATTGGTGTTGTATCACACAGATAGGTGTTGTATCACAGAGATTGGTGTTGTATCACAGAGATTGGTGTTGTATCACAGAGATTGGTGTTCTATCAGAGATTGGTGTTGTATCACAGAGGTTGGTGTTGTATCACAGAGATTGGTGTTCTATCACAGATTGGTGTTGTATCACAGAGAGTGGTGTTGTATCACAGAGATTGGTGTTGTATCACAGAGATTGGTGTTGTATAACAGAGATTGGCGTTGTTCCACAGAGATTGGTGTTGTATCACAGAGATTGGTGTTGTTCCACAGAGATTGGTGTTCTATCACAGAGATTGGTGTTGTATCACACAGATAGGTGTTGTATCACAGAGATTGGTGTTGTATCACAGAGATTGGTGTTGTATCACAGAGATTGGTGTTCTATCAGAGATTGGTGTTGTATCACAGAGGTTGGTGTTGTATCACAGAGATTGGTGTTCTATCACAGATTGGTGTTGTATCACAGAGATTGGTGTTGTATCACAGAGATTGGTGTTGTACCACAGAGATTGGTGTTGTATCACAGAGATTGGTGTTGTATCACAGAGATTGGTGTTGTATCACAGAGATTGTTGTTGTATCACAGAGATTGGTGTTGTATAACAGAGATTGGTGTTGTTCCACAGAGATTGGTGTTGTATCACATAGATTGTTGTTGTATCACAGAGATTGGTGTTGTATCACAGAGATCGGTGTTGTATCACAGAGATTGGTGCTGTATCACAGAGATTGGTGTTGTATCACAGAGATTGGTGTTGTATCACAGAGATTGGTGCTGTATCACAGAGATTGGTGTTGTATCACAGAGATTGGTGCTGTATCACAGAGATTGGTGCTGTATCACAGAGACTGGTGTTGTATCACAGAGATTGGTGTTGTATCACAGAGATTGGTGTTGTATCACAGAGATTGGTGTTGTATCACAGAGATTGGTGTTGTATCATAGAGATTGGTGTTGTACCACAGAGATTGGTGCTGTATCACAGAGATTGGTGTTGTACCACAGAGATTGGTGTTGTATCACAGATATTGGTGTTGTATCACAGAGATTGGTGTTGTACCACAGAGATTGGTGCTGTATCACAGAGATTGGTGTTCTATCAGAGATTGGTGTTGTATCACAGAGATTGGTGTTGTATCACAGAAATTGGTGTTCTATCAGAGATTGGTGTTGTATCACAGAGATTGGTGTTGTATCACAGAGATTGGTGTTGTACCACAGAGATTGGTGTTGTATCACAGAGATTGGTGTTGTATCACAGAGAGTGGTGTTGTATCACAGAGATTGGTGTTGTATCACAGAGATTGGTGTTGTATAACAGAGATTGGCGTTGTTCCACAGAGATTGGTGTTGTATCACAGAGATTGGTGTTGTTCCACAGAGATTGGTGTTCTATCACAGAGATTGGTGTTGTATCACACAGATAGGTGTTGTATCACAGAGATTGGTGTTGTATCACAGAGATTGGTGTTGAATCACAGAGATTGGTGTTGTTCCACAGAGATTGGTGTTGTATCACAGAGATTGGTGTTATTCCACAGAGATTGGTGTTGTATCACAGAGATTGGTGTTGTATCACAGACATTGGTGTTGTACCACAGAGATTGGTGTTGTATCACAGAGATTGGTGTTGTATCACAGAGATTGGTGTTGTATTACAGAGATTGGTGATGTTCCACAGAGATTGGTGTTGTATCACAGAGATTGGTGCTGTATCACAGAGATTGGTGTTGTATCACAGAGATTGGTGTTGTATCACAGAGACTGGTGTTGTATCACAGAGACTGGTGTTGTATCACAGAGATTGGTGTTGTATCACAGAGATTGGTGTTGTATCACAGAGATTGTTGTTGTATCACAGAGATTGGTGTTGTATAACAGAGATTGGTGTTGTTCCACAGAGATTGGTGTTGTATCACATAGATTGTTGTTGTATCACAGAGATTGGTGTTGTATCACAGAGATTGGTGTTGTACCACAGAGATTGGTGCTGTATCACAGAGATTGTTGTTGTACCACAGAGATTGGTGTTGTATCACAGATATTGGTGTTGTATCACAGAGATTGGTGTTGTACCACAGAGATTGGTGCTGTATCACAGAGATTGGTGTTCTATCAGAGATTGGTGTTGTATCACAGAGATTGGTGTTGTATCACAGAAATTGGTGTTCTATCAGAGATTGGTGTTGTATCACAGAGATTGGTGTTGTATCACAGAGATTGGTGTTGTACCACAGAGATTGGTGTTGTATCACAGAGATTGGTGTTGTATCACAGAGAGTGGTGTTGTATCACAGAGATTGGTGTTGTATCACAGAGATTGGTGTTATATAACAGAGATTGGCGTTGTTCCACAGAGATTGGTGTTGTATCACAGAGATTGGTGTTGTTCCACAGAGATTGGTGTTCTATCACAGAGATTGGTGTTGTATCACACAGATAGGTGTTGTATCACAGAGATTGGTGTTGTATCACAGAGATTGGTGTTGAATCACAGAGATTGGTGTTGTTCCACAGAGATTGGTGTTGTATCACAGAGATTGGTGTTGTATCACAGACATTGGTGTTGTACCACAGAGATTGGTGTTGTATCACAGAGATTGGTGTTGTATCACAGAGATTGGTGTTGTATCACAGAGATTGGTGATGTTCCACAGAGATTGGTGTTGTATCACAGAGATTGGTGCTGTATCACAGAGATTGGTGTTGTATCACAGAGATTGGTGTTGTATCACAGAGACTGGTGTTGTATCACAGAGACTGGTGTTGTATCACAGAGATTGGTGTTGCATCACAGAGATTGGTGTTATTCCACAGAGATTGGTGTTGTATCACAGAGAGTGGTGTTGTATCACAGAGATTGGTGTAGTACCACAGAGATTGGTGTTGTACCAAAGAAATTGGTGCTGTATCACAGAGATTGGTGTTCTATCAGAGATTGGTGTTGTATCACAGAGATTGGTGTTGTATCACATAGATTGGTGTTGTTCCACAGAGATTGGTGTTGTATCACAGAGATTGGTGTTGTATCACAGAGATTGGTGTAGTATCACAGAAATTGGTGTTGTACCACAGAGATTGCTGCTGTATCACAGAGATTGGTGTTCTATCAGAGATTGGTGTTGTATCACAGGGATTGGTGTTGTATCACAGAGATTGGTGTTGTATCACAGAGATTGGTGTTGTATAACAGAGATTGGTGTTGTTCCACAGAGATTGGTGTTGTATCACAGAGATTGTTGTTGTATCACAGAGATTGATGTTGTATCACAGAGATTGGTGTTGTATCACAGAGATTGGTGCTGTATCACAGAGATTGGTGTTGTATCACAGAGATTGGTGTTGTATCACAGAGATTGTTGCTGTATCACAGAGATTGGTGTTGTATCACAGAGACTGGTGTTGTATCACAGAGATTGGTGTTGTATCACAGAGATTGGTGTTGTATCACAGAGATTGGTGTTGTATCACAGAGACTGGTGTTGTATCACAGAGATTGGTATTGTATCACAGAGATTGGTGTTGTTCCACAGAGATTGGTGTTGTATCACAGAGATTGGTGTTATTCCACAGAGATTGGTGTTGTATCACAGAGATTGGTGTTGTATCACAGACATTGGTGTTGTATCACAGAGATTGGTGCTGTATCACAGAGATTGGTGTTGTATCACAGAGATTGGTGTTGTATCACAGAGATTGGTGTTGTATCACAGAGATTGGTGTTGTACCACAGAGATTGGTGCTGTATCACAGAGATTGGTATTCTATCAGAGATTGGTGTTGTATCACAGAGATTGGTGTTGTATCACAGAAATTGGTGTTCTATCAGAGATTGGTGTTGTATCACAGAGATTGGTGTTGTATCACAGAGATTGCTGTTGTACCACAGAGATTGGTGTTATACAACACAGATTGGCGTTGTTCCACAGAGATTGGTGTTGTATCACAGAGATTGGTGTTGTTCCACAGAGATTGGTGTTCTATCACAGAGATTGGTGTTGTTCCACAGAGATTGGTGTTCTATCACAGAGATTGGTGTTGTATCACAGAGATTGGTGTTGTATCACAGAGATTGGTGTTGTATCACAGAGATTGGTATTGTATCACAGAGATTGGTGTTGTTCCACAGAGATTGGTGTTGTATCACAGAGATTGGTGTTATTCCACAGAGATTGGTGTTGTATCACAGAGATTGGTGTTGTATCACAGACATTGGTGTTGTATCACAGAGATTGGTGCTGTATCACAGAGATTGGTGTTGTATCACAGAGATTGGTGTTGAATCACAGAGATTGTTGTATCACAGAGATTGGTGTTGTATCACAGAGATTGTTGTTGTATCACAGAGATTGGTGCTGTATCACAGAGATTGGTCTTGTTCCACAGAGATTGGTGTTGTATCTCAGAGATTGGTGCTGTATCACAGAGATTGGTGTTGTATCACAGAGATTGGTGTTGTATCACAGAGATTGGTGCTGTATCACAGAGATTGGTGTTGTATCACAGAGTTTGGTGTTGTATCACAGAGATTGGTGTTGTATCACAGAGATTGGTGCTGTATCACAGAGATTGGTGTTGTATCACAGAGACTGGTGTTGTATCACAGAGATTGGTGTTGTATCACAGAGATTGGTGTTGTATCACAGAGATTGGTGTTGTACCACAGAGATTGGTGCTGTATCACAGAGATTGGTATTCTATCAGAGATTGGTGTTGTATCACAGAGATTGGTGTTGTATCACAGAAATTGGTGTTCTATCAGAGATTGGTGTTGTATCACAGAGATTGGTGTTGTATCACAGAGATTGCTGTTGTACCACAGAGATTGGTGTTGTTCCACAGAGATTGGTGTTGTATCACAGAGATTGGTGTTGTTCCACAGAGATTGGTGTTCTATCACAGAGATTGGTGTTGTTCCACAGAGATTGGTGTTGTATCACAGAGATTGGCGTTGTTCCACAGAGATTGGTGTTGTATCACAGAGATTGGTGTTGTTCCACAGAGATTGGTGTTCTATCACAGAGATTGGTGTTGTATCACAGAGAGTGGTGTTGTATCACAGAGATTGGTGTTGTATCACAGAGATTGGTGTTGTATCACAGAGATTGGTGTTATTCCACAGAGATTGGTGTTGTATCACAGAGATTGGTGTTGTTCCACAGAGATTGGTGTTCTATCACAGAGATTGGTGTTGTTCCACAGAGATTGGTGTTGTATCACAGAGATTGGCGTTGTTCCACAGAGATTGGTGTTGTATCACAGAGATTGGTGTTGTTCCACAGAGATTGGTGTTCTATCACAGAGATTGGTGTTGTATCACAGAGATTGGTGTTGTTCCACAGAGATTGGTGTTCTATCACAGAGATTGGTGTTGTATCACAGAGATTGGTGTTGTATCACAGAGATTGGTGTTGTATCACAGAGATTGGTGTTGTATCACAGAGATTGGTGTTATTCCACAGAGATTGGTGTTGTATCACAGAGATTGGTGTTGTATCACAGACATTGGTGCTGTATCACAGAGATTGGTGTTGTATCACAGAGATTGGTGTTGAATCACAGAGATTGTTGTTGTATCACAGAGATTGGTGCTGTATCACAGAGATTGTTGTTGTATCACAGAGATTGGTGCTGTATCACAGAGATTGGTCTTGTTCCACAGAGATTGGTGTTGTATCTCAGAGATTGGTGCTGTATCACAGAGATTGGTGTTGTATCACAGAGATTGGTGTTGTATCACAGAGATTGGTGCTGTATCACAGAGATTGGTGTTGTATCACAGAGTTTGGTGTTGAACATAGAACATAGACATAGAACATTACAACACAAACAGGCCCTTCGGCCCTCGAGTTGCGCCGATCACATCAACCCCACCAATCTATAGACCTATCTATAACCCCCAATCCCATTAAACCCCATATACTCATCCAGAAGCCTTTTAAAAGACCCCAGCGAGTTCGCCTCCACCACCGATGACGGCAGCCGATTCCATTCACTCACCACCCTCTGAGTGAAAAACTTACCCCTAACATCACCTCTGTACTTCCCTCCCCGCACCTTAAATCTGTGTCCTCTCGTAGTGACAATTTCAACCCGGGGAAATAGCCTCTGAGAGTCCACCCTATCTATTCCTCTCAACATTTTATAAACTTCTATCAGGTTGCCTCTCAACCTTCGCCTCTCCAGGGAAAAGAGTCCCAGCTCCCTCAACCTATCTTCATAAGGCATGCCTCCCAGTCCAGGCAACATCCTTGTAAATCTCCTCTGCACCCTTTCAATCGCTTCTACGTCTTTCCTATAGTGAGGCGACCAGAACTGCGCACAGTATTCCAAATGAGGCCTGACGAGGGTCCTGTAAAGTTGCAGCATTACCTCCCGACTCCTAAACTCAATCCCTCGATTAATGAAGGCCAGTACAACCATACGCCTTCTTGACCACCTCCTCCACCTGCGAGGCCGATTTAAGAGTCCTGTGGACCCGGACCCCTAGATCCTTCTGCTCTTCAACGCTACTAAGACTCCTGCCCTTGATAGTGTACTCGTTCATCCCGTTGGTTCTGCCGAAATGGACGACTACACATGTATCCGCGTTGAACTCCATCTGCCACTTCTCTGCCCATTCCTGCATCCTATCTATGTCCTGCTGCAACTTTTGACATCCTTCCAGACCATCCACAACACCCACGACCTTCGTGACATCAGCGAACTTGCTAACCCATCCCTCCACTTCCTCATCCAGGTCATTTATGAAAATGACAAACAGCAAGGGTCCCAGAACAGATCCCTAGGGCACCCCACTCGTGACTGACCTCCATTCCGAAAAAGACCCATCCACAACCACTCTCTGCCTTCTGCAGGCAAGCCAGTTCTGGATCCACAAGGCCAAAGGCCCTTGGATCCCATGCCCTCTCTCACCTTCTCAAGAAGTCTTGCATGGGGGACCTTATCAAACGCCTTGCTGAAGTCCACACAGTGAGCACGTGACACTTCCTTCGTCAATGTGTTCAGTCACATTATCGAAGAACTCAACTCGGCTCGTAAGGCACGACCTGTCCTTGACAAATCCATGCTGACTATTCCTGATCATGTCAAACGTCTCCAAATGCTCGTAAATCTTGTCCCTCAGAAGACTCTCCTTCAGCTTACCAACCACTGAGGTCAGACTCACCGGGCGGTAATTTCCCGGGCTATCTCTGTTCCCTTTCTTGAAAATAGGGACTACATCCGCAATCCTCCAATCTTCCGGAACCTCTCCCGTCTCCACTGACGACGCACAGATCATCGCCAGGGGCTCTGCAATCACTTCCCTGGCCTCCCACAGTATCCTGGGGTACATCCCATCTGGTCCGGGCGACTTATCTATTTTGATAGAATTCAAAAGTTCTAACACATCCTCCTCCTTAATGTCCACGTACTCAATCTTTTCCATCTGCTGCAAGTCCATAGCAAGATCTCCCAAATCAGCTTCCACTGTGAATACTGAGGCAAAGTACTCATTAAGCACCTCCGCCATTTCTTCTGGTTCCACACAGACCTTTCCCCCTTCACCTTTTATAGGTCCTATCCTTTCCCTTCTCACCCTTTTACCTTTCACATATTTATAGAAGGCCTTGGGATTTTCCTTAATCTTACCCGCCAAGGTCTTCTCATGACCCCTTCTGGCTCTCCTAATTTCCCTTTTAACCTCTTTTCTACAGTCCTTATATTCTTCAAGATCCTAATCACAATCACAAGATCCTAAGATTGAATCACAGAGATTGGTGTTGTATCACAGAGATTGGTGCTGCATCACAGAGATTGGTGTTCTATCAGAGATTGGTGCTGTATCACAGAGATTGGTGTTAAGAACATAGAACATAGAACATTACAGCACAAACAGGCCCTTCGGCCCTCGAGTTGCGCCGATCGCATCAACCCCACCAATCTATAGACCTATCTATAACCCCCAATCCCATTAAACCCCATATACTCATCCAGAAGTCTTTTAAAAGACCCCAGCGAGTTCGCCTCCACCACCGACGACGGCAGCCGATTCCAATCACTCACTACCCTCTGAGTGAAAAACTTACCCCTAACATCACCTCTGTACTTCCCTCCCCGCACCTTAAATCTGTGTCCTCTCGTAGCGACCATTTCAACCCGGGGAAATAGCCTCTGAGAGTCCACCCTATCCATTCCTCTCAACATTTTATAAACTTCTATCAGGTCGCCTCTCAACCTTCGCCTCTCCAGGGAAAAGAGTCCCAGCTCCCTCAACCTATCTTCATAAGGCATGCCTCCCAGTCCAGGCAACATCCTTGTAAATCTCCTCTGCACCCTTTCAATCGCTTCTACGTCTTTCCTATAGTGAGGCGACCAGAACTGCGCACAGTACTCCAAATGAGGCCTGACGAGGGTCCTGTAAAGTTGCAGCATTACCTCCCGACTCCTAAACTCAATCCCTCGATTAATGAAGGCCAGTACACCATACGCCTTCTTGACCACCTCCTCCACCTGCGAGGTCGATTTAAGAGTCCTGTGAACCCGGACCCCGAGATCCTTCTGCTCTTCAACGCTACTAAGACCCCTGTCCTTAATAGTGTACTCGTTCATCCCGTTGGTTCTGCCGAAATGGACTACTACACATTTATCCGCGTTGAAGTCCATCTGCCACTTCTCCGCCCATTCCTGCATCCTATCTATGTCCTGCTGCAACTTTTGACATCCTTCCAGACCATCCACAACACCGCCGACCTTCGTGTCATCAGCGAACTTGCTAACCCATCCCTCCACTTCCTCATCCAGGTCATTTATGAAAATGACAAACAACAAGGGTCCCAGAACAGATCCCTGGGGCACCCCACTGGTGACTGACCTCCATTCCGAAAAAGACCCATCCACAACCACTCTCTGCCTTCTGCAGGCAAGCCAGTTCTGGATCCACAAGGCCAAAGGCCCTTGGATCCCATGCCCTCTCACCTTCTCAAGAAGTCTTGCATGGGGGACCTTATCAAAAGCCTTGCTGAAGTCCATGTACACTACATCCACGGCACTTCCTTCGTCAATGTGTTCAGTCACATTATCGAAGAACTCAACTAGGCTCGTAAGGCACGACCTGCCCTTGACAAATCCATGCTGACTATTCCTGATCATGTCAAACCTCTCCAAATGGTCGTAAATCTTGTCCCTCAGAAGCCTCTCCATCAGCTTACCAACCACTGAGGTCAGACTCACCGGGCGGTAATTTCCCGGGCTATCTCTGTTCCCTTTCTTGAAAATAGGGACTACATCCGCAATCCTCCAATCTTCCGGAACCTCTCCCGTCTCCATTGACGACGCAAAGATCATCGCCAAGGGCTCTGCAATCACTTCCCTGGCCTCCCACAGTATCCTGGGGTACATCCCATCTGGTCCCGGCGACTTATCTACCTTGATAGAATTCAAAAGTTCTAACACATCCTCCTCTTTAATGTCCACGTACTCAATCTTTTCCACCTGCTGCAAGTCCATAGCAAGATCTCCCAAATCAGCTTCCACTGTGAATACTGATGCAAAGTACTCATTAAGCACCTCCGCCATTTCTTCTGGTTCTACACAGACCTTTCCCCCTTCATCTTTTATAGGTCCTATCCTTTCCCTTCTCACCCTTTTACCTTTCACATACTTATAGAAGGCCTTGGGATTTTCTTTAATCTTACCCGCCAAGGTCTTCTCATGACCCCTTCTGGCTCTCCTAATTTCCCTTTTAACCTCCTTTCTACAGTCCTTATATTCTTCAAGATCCTTAACCTCTCCTAGTTCCCTGAACCTTTTGTATACCTTCCTTTTCCTCCTGACTAGGTTCAACACAGCCTTCGTGCACCACGGTTCCCGTGACCTACCAAAACCCCTTGCCTTATCGGAACATTGTCATGCAGAGCGCTAGACAAACATTCCTTGAATATCCGCCACCTTCCTTCGGTACTCTTCCCTAAGAATGCCTCCTTCCAGTTTATTTGTCCAAGTAACTTCCTGACTTCTTCGTATCTCCCCTTACTCCAGACAAACACCTTCCTAGCCTGTCTGATCCTATCTCGTTCCAATGCAATTGTGAAGGAGATAGAATTATGATCTCCATTCCCAAGATGCTCTCCTACCGAGAGATCCATCACCTGCCCTGGTTCATTCGCCAGTACCAGGTCAAGTACTGCCTCACCCCTCGTAGGCTTGTCCACATACTGTGTCAGGAAACCTTCCTGAACACACCTAACAAACTCCTCCCCAGCCAAACCCCTTACTCTAGGGATATTCCAGTCGATGTTTGGGAAATTGAAGTCTCCCATCACGACCACTCTGTTTTTAATACATTTCTCCAGAATCTGGTTCCCTATCTGCACTTCAACTTCCCTGTCACTATTGGGCGGCCTATAGAATACACCCAGCAAAGTTTTCGACCCTATGCTGTTCGTAACTTCCACCCACAGAGACTCTGTAGAAAGTCCCTCCACGGCATCCTCTTTCTCTGCAGCCATGACACTGTCCCTTATTAACAGTGCCACTCCACCACCTCTTCCGCCAGCCTCCCTGTCCTTCCTGAAACATCTGAAACCTGGCACCTGAAGTACCCAGTCCTGTCCCTGAGACATCCAAGTCTCCGTAATGGCCACTACATCACATTCCCAAGCAGCTATCCACGCCCTAAGCTCATCTACCTTATTTACTATACTCCTTGCATTAAAATATACACACTTCAGCCCCTCAGTCTGGGCATTTCCCTTCTCCACCTCCTGTCTAACCTCCCTCCCATGTTTCCTGCGGTCCTCCCCTACCTTTAAAGTATTAAAGCACATGCATTTCAAACCGTGCTCCGCCCCACCCCCACTACGCCGTGCCTTGCATTCCCCATCTATGCCCCCCTCCCTTTCACCCCCTCTACTCAATATCCCACCCCCCCCCCCAAATCAGTTTAAATCTCCCCGCATAGCCTTTGCAAATTTACCCCCCAGGATATTGATTCCCCTCTGGTTCAGGTGTAAACCATCACTCATATAGAGGTCCCGCCTTCCCCAGAATGAGCCCCAATTGCTTAAGTACCTGAACCCCTCCCTCCTGCACCATCCCCTCAGCCACGAGTTCAAACTTTCCCTCTCTCCATTCCTCTCTAAACTATCCCGTGGCACAGGCAAGAGTCCGGATATAACTATTCTTCCAGACTTGGCCTTTAGTTTCCACCCCAACTCCATAAATCTTTGTTTAATTTCCCCTTCCCTTAATCTCCCTGTGTCATGTGTCCCCACATGAACTATAACTTGGGGTTGATCTCCCTCTCCCCTAAGAGTCCTGAATACCCTGTCCGATACATCCCGGACCCCAGCCCCAGGTAGGCAACACACCAGCCCCGAGTCCCTACCCTTACCTCCAACTCTCCTATCCGTCCCCTTGACTGTGGAGTCCCCAATCACGAGGCCCAACCTCTTACCCCTAACCACCTGAGATTTCCCAATAGGCTCACCCCCAGAGACCTGCTCCCTTTGGCTATCCCCAGTTGATTCCTCCTCAACTGTAGCCTCCAGGACCGAAAACCTATTTTGGAGGGGAACAGCCCCAGGGGATTGACCCCCCAACTGCTTCTTTCCCCTCTTCCTGACAGTGACCCAAGACTCATTTCTTGGAGTAACTATCTCCTTATAACTCCTTTCTAAGTCCTCCTCCACTTTCCGGATTATGCGGAGCTCCTCTAATTCCACCTCCAGCTCCTTTACACGCTCCTCCAGAAACTGCACTTTTACACACTTCCCACAAGTAAAACCACCTGAAACACTGCTGGACTCCCTCACTACATACATCCCACAGGAAATGCAGCTTACAGCCTGAACTGCCATCCCTGAAACTATTCCCAGCAGAAAAATAAAAATATATATAAAAAAAAACCTTCCCCCACACTTATAATTAGGTTAGAGGAGGTGGAAGGGTGGGATTCTCTACCAGTGTAGAGAATCGGGTATCCTCTCTGCGCTAATTTATAGGGTTAGGGACCCGAAAAAAAAACTACAAGTACCGGCAAGCGCCCTAGTGATGACTTCCGGTTTCTAACTTAATTTAAAAAAAACCGCCGAAATCTCTATCAGAGATTGGTGTTGTATCACAGAGATTGGTGCTGTATCACAGAGATTGGTGTTGTATCACAGATTGGTGTTGTATCACAGAGATTGGTGTTCTATCAGAGATTGGTGTTGTATCACAGAGATTGGTGTTGTATCTCAGAGATTGGTGCTGTATCAGAGAGATTGGTGTTGTATCACAGAGATTGGTGTTGTATCACAGAGATTGGTGTTGTATCACAGAGATTGGTGTTGTATCACAGAGATTGGTGCTGTATCACAGAGATTGGTGTTCTATCAGAGATTGGTGTTGTATCACAGAGATTGGTGCTGTATCACAGAGATTGGTGTTCTATCAGAGATTGGTGTTGTACCACAGAGATTGGTGTTGTATCACAGAGATTGGTGTTGTATCACAGAGATTGGTGTTGTATCACAGAGATTGGTGTTGTATCACAGAGATTGGTGTTGTATCACAGAGATTGGTGTTGTATCACAGAGATTGGTGTTGTATCACAGAGATTGGTGTTGTTCCACAGAGATTGGTGTTGTTCCACAGAGATTGGTGTTGTATCACAGAGATTGGTGTTATTCCACAGAGATTGGTGTTATACCACAGAGATTGGTGTTGTATCACAGAGATTGGTGTTGTATCACAGAGATTGGTGTTGTATCACAGAGATTGGTGTTCTATCAGAGATTGGTGTTGTATCACAGAGATTGGTGCTGTATCACAGAGATTGGTGCTGTATCACAGAGATTGGTGTTCTATCAGAGATTGGTGTTGTTCCACAGAGATTGGTGTTGTATCCCAGAGATTGGTGTTGTATCACAGAGATTGGTGTTGTTCCACAGAGATTGGTGTTGTATCACAGAGATTGGTGTTGTATCACAGAGATTGGTGTTGTATCACAGAGATTGGTGTTGTATCACAGAGATTGGTGTTGTATCACAGAGATTGGTATTGTATTACAGAGATTGGTGTTGTATCACAGAGATTGGTGTTGTATCACAGAGATTGGTGTTGTATCACAGAGATTGGTGTTGTATCACAGAGATTGGCGTTGTATCACAGGGATAGAACCTTCAGACAACCACGCAACCTCAAAGAGACCATTGTTCGCAGCAAACTACCCAGCCTTCAGGAGAACAGTGACCACACCACCACACAAGCTTGCCACAGCAACCTCTGTAAGACGTGCCGGATCATCGACACGGATACCATCATCACACGTGAGAATACCATCCACCAGGTACGTGGTAAATACTCTTGCAACTCGGCCAACATTGTCTACCTGAAGGATGCAAGGAAGGATGTCCCAAAGCATGGGACATTGGGGAGACCATGCAGACGCTACGACAACGGATGAATGAACATCGCTCGACAATCACCAGGAAAGACGGTTCCCTTCCTGGTGGCGAACACTTCAGTGGTCACGGGCATTCAGGATCTATCAGGATCGGGCCCTTGTCAGTCTGATCAGGATGAAGTCTATCAGGATCGGGCCCTTGTCAGTCTGATCAGGATGAATTCTATCAGGATCAGGCCCTCGTCAGTGTGATCAGGATGAAGTCTATCAGGATTGGGTCCATGTCAGTCTGATCAGGATGAACTCTATCAGGATCGGGTCCTTGTCACTCTGATCAGGATGAACTCTATCAGGATCGGGCCCTTGTCAGTCTGATCAGGATGAACTCTATCAGGATCGGGTCCTCGTCAGTCTGATCAGGATGAACTCTATCAGGATCGGGTCCTTGTCAGTCTGATCAGGATGAACTCTATCAGGATCGGGTCCTTGTCAGTCTGATCAGGATGAAGTCTATCAGGATCGGGTCCTTGTCAGTCTGATCAGGATGAAGTCTATCAGGATCGGGTCCTTGTCAGTCTGATCAGGATGAACTCTATCAGGATCGGGTCCTTGTCAGTCTGATCAGGATGAACTCTATCAGGATTGGGTCCTTGTCAGTCTGATCAGGATGAACTCTATCAGGATCGGGTCCTTGTCAGTCTGATCAGGATGAAGTCTATCAGGATCGGGTCCTTGTCAGTCTGATCAGGATGAACTCTATCAGGATCGGGTCCTTGTCAGTCTGATCAGGATGAACTCTATCAGGATTGGGTCCTTGTGAGTCTGATCAGGATGAACTCTATCAGGATTGGGTCCTTGTCAGTCTGATCAGGATGAAGTCTATCAGGATCAGGTCCTTGTCAGTCTGATCTGGATGAACTCTATCAGGATTGGGTCCTTGTCAGTCTGATCAGGATGAAGTCTATCAGGATCAGGTCCTTGTCAGTCTGATCAGGATGAACTCTATCAGGATTGGGTCCTTGTCAGTCTGATCAGGATGAACTCTATCAGGATCGGGTCCTTGTCAGTCTGATCAGGATGAAGTCTATCAGGATCAGGTCCTTGTCAGTCCGATCAGGATGAACTCTAAAAGGATCGGGTCCTTGTCAGTCTGATCAGGATGAACTCTATCAGGATTGGGTCCTTGTCAGTCTGATCAGGATGAACTCTATCAGGATCGGGCCCTTGTCAGTCTGATCAGGATGAACTCTATCAGGATCGGGCCCTTGTCAGTGTGATCAGGATGAACTCTATCAGGATCGGGCCCTTGTCAGTCTGATCAGGATGAACTCTATCAGGATCAGGTCCTTGTCAGTCCGATCAGGATGAACTCTAAAAGGATCGGGTCGTTGTCAGTCTGATCAGGATGAACTCTATCAGGATTGGGTCCTTGTCAGTCTGATCAGGATGAACTCTATCAGGATCGGGTCCTTGTCAGTCTGATCAGGATGAACTCTATCAGGATCGGGTCCTTGTCAGTCTGATCAGGATGAACTCTATCAGGATCAGGTCCTTGTCAGTCCGATCAGGATGAACTCTAAAAGGATCGGGTCCTTGTCAGTCTGATCAGGATGAACTCTATCAGGATTGGGTCCTTGTCAGTCTGATCAGGATGAAGTCTATCAGGATCAGGTCCTTGTCAGTCTGATCAGGATGAAGTCTATCAGGATCGGGTCCTTGTCAGTCTGATCAGGATGAACTCTATCAGGATCGGGCCCTTGTCAGTCTGATCAGGATGAACTCTATCAGGATCGGGTCCTCGTCAGTCTGATCAGGATGAAGTCTATCAGGATCGGGTCCTTGTCAGTCTGATCAGGATGAACTCTATCAGGATCGGGCCATTGTCAGTCTGATCAGGATGAACTCTATCAGGATTGGGTCCTTGTCAGTCTGATCTGGATGAACTCTATCAGGATTGGGTCCTTGTCAGTCTGATCAGGATGAAGTCTATCAGGATCGGGTCCTTGTCAGTCTGATCAGGATGAACTCTATCAGGGTCGGGCCCTTGTCAGTCTGATCAGGATGAATTCTATCAGGATCGGGTCCTTGTCAGTCTGATCAGGATGAACTCTATCAGGATCGGGCCCTTGTCAGTCTGATCAGGATGAACTCTATCAGGATCGGGTCGTTGTCAGTCTGATCAGGATGAAGTCTATCAGGATCGGGTCCTTGTCAGTCTGATCAGGATGAACTCTATCAGGATTGGGTCCTTGTCAGTCTGATCAGGATGAACTCTATCAGGATTGGGTCCTTGTCAGTCTGATCAGGATGAAGTCTATCAGGATCGGGTCCTTGTCAGTCTGATCAGGATGAACTCTATCAGGATCAGGTCCTTGTCAGTCTGATCAGGATGAACTCTATCAGGATCGGGTCCTTGTCAGTCTGATCAGGATGAACTCTATCAGGATCGGGTCCTTGTCAGTCTGATCAGGATGAACTCTATCAGGATCGGGCCCTTGTCAGTCTGATCAGGATGAACTCTATCAGGATCGGGTCCTGAGCTCCTCAGTTCCCTTGCCCTTCTGATTGTGAGTTACTGTAAGTTACTGTACTGTGGTCATGCTTACCCGAAGGTCAGAGGCTGAATGCCCATGGCCACTGAAGTGTTCGCCAACAGGAAGGGAACAGTCTTGCCTGGTGACTGTCGAGCGATGTTCATTCATCCGTTGTCGTAGCGTTTGCGTGGTCTCCCCAATGTACCATGCTTCGGGACATCCTTCCTTGCAACGTATCAGGTAGACAATGTTGGCCGAGTTGCAAGAGTATTTACCATGTACCTGGTGGATGGAATTCTCACGTGTGATGATGGTATCCATGTCGATGATCCGGCATGTCTTGCAGAGGTTGCTGTGGCAGGGTTGTGTGGTATTGTGGTCACTGTTCTCCTGAAGGCTGGGTAGTTTGCTGCAAACAATGGTCTGTTTGAGGTTGTGTGGTTGTCTGAAGGCAAGAAGTGGGGGTGTTGGGATAGCCCTGGCGAGACCTTCGGGTAAGCATTCTCCAAGGCAGCCTTCACGACACACGACAATGCAGAGTCGCTGAACAGAGACTGATAGCCAAGTTCCACACACATGAGGACGGTCTCAACAGGGATCTTGGGTTCATGTCTCACTATCTGTAACCCCCGTGACTTGCCTGGGTTTGCAAAACCTCACTTACTGTACTGTCTGGAGACAATACACATCTCTTTAACCTGTGATCAGTGCTCCTTCCACTCACATTATCAGCCACTTTAAGACTTGAACAGCAGGTTCGGTGTAAGGATTCGCATTCTAATCAGTAATCTCTAAACTGTCTGTGCTTTATATGCTCTGTCTGAAGCCAGAACTCTCCATTCACCTGACGAAGGGACTAACCCCGAAAGCTTGCTTGCTTGTGAGAATATTATCAAATAAATCGGTTGGACTAAAACCTGGTGTTGTCAGACTTTTTACTAGCTATAAAGAGCTGCCAGAGTTTCTCTGAGCCTCATTGCCTGGCTCACTGACAGGAGCTTTCTAAAAGCCATGATCTGCTTACCACACCACACCACACAAAGGCTTCACCGTGTGGCCCTGATAATTAATTAAATTAAAGCAGCCTCGTCCACAACTCTGTTCTAAACTAGCAGTAAATACAATAAAATAAATGCTTTAAACAGTTCTACAAAGAACAAAGTGCTTTATCCTTCAATATTCAGGTCCTAATCTATGTCATCCTGTAGATATGTATCTGTAATAGCTGTGGTAAGAAGTCTCACAATACCAGGTTAATAGAACATAGAAGAACATAGAAAAACTACAGCACAAACAGGCCCTTTGGCGCACAAGGATGTCCCGAAGCATGGTACATTGGGGAGACCATGCAGATGCTACGACAACGGATGAATGAACATCGCTCGACAGTCACCAGGCAAGACTGTTCCCTTCCTGTTGGCGAACACTTCAGTGGTCACGGGCATTCAGCCTCTGACCTTCGGGTAACCAAGGCGGCCTTCATGACACACGACAGCGCAGAGTCGCTGAACAGAGACTGATAGCCAAGTTCCGCACACATGAGGACGGTCTCAACAGGGATCTTGGGTTCATGTCGCACTATCTGTAACCCCCGTGACTTGCCTGGGTTTGCAAAACCTCACTTACTGTACTGTCTGGAGACAATACACATCTCTTTAACCTGTGATCAGTGCTCCTTCCACTCACATTATCAGCCACTTCAGGTCTTGAACAGCAGGTTAGGTGTAAGGATTCGCATTCTAATCAGTAATCTCTAAACTGTCTGTGCTTTATATGCGCTGTCTGAGGCCAGAACTCTCCATTCACCTGACGAAGGGACTAACCACGAAAGCTTGTGAGAATATTATCAAATAAATCGGTTGGATTAAAACCTGGTGTTGTCAGACTTTTTACTGTGTTTACACCAGTCCAACGCCGGCATATCCACATCATGACTCCGGACCACCAGGGGGCAGCGGCTCCGCGCTGGTGGGGACTCCGGGCCACAAGGGGGGCGCACGTCCACTGCGGAGGGACTCCAGACCACCAAGGGGCAGCAGATCCTACGTGTTGGGTTCTCGAGGGGGCAGCGGCTGAATTAGGTCACGCGCAAGTGGCCGCTCTTGTTGATTTCGGCCTTGTTGACCGGATGTGACCGGAGAACGAACCCGAAGTCGGTGTTGTCATGGTGATTCTGTAGGCCTGAGGCCTGTGGATGGAAGTTGCTGCCTTCAGGATGAGTCCAGAACGAGTACTGCCCGAGCCCGAGGATGAGCGGCAGGAGCTGGGCCCAGGCCCGGGACAGGCCCACTGGAGTAGCGAGGAGGAGGAAGAGGAGGAGGCCGAGGAGGAAGACAGCCCGGACTCCCCGGGAGACGGGTCTGGTGGCGGGTATCACTACCTCCCCTTGAACCAGGAGGCCAGCCCGGGCCCGGCCAACAACCAGAGCCCTGAGCAAGAGATCGGGGAGAGGCTGCAGGTAAAACCCAGAGAGAGAGAGAGCAGAATGATAGAGAGTAAAACCCAGAGAGAGAGAGAGAGAGCAGAATGATAGGGAGTAAAACCCAGAGAGAGAGAGAGCAGAATGATAGAGAGTAAAACCCAGAGAGAGAGAGAGCAGAATGATAGGGAGTAAAACCCAGAGAGAGAGAGAGCAGAATGATAGAGAGTAAAACCCAGAGAGAGAGAGAGAGAGCAGAATGATAGAGAGTAAAACCCAGAGAGAGAGAGAGCAGAATGATAGGGAGTAAAACCCAGAGAGAGAGAGAGCAGAATGATAGAGAGTAAAACCCAGAGAGAGAGAGAGCAGAATGATAGAGAGTAAAACCCAGAGAGAGAGAGAGAGCAGAATGATAGAGAGTAAAACCCAGAGAGAGAGAGAGAGCAGAATGACAGAGAGTAAAACCCAGAGAGAGAGAGAGAGAGAGCAGAATGATAGAGAGTAAAACCCAGAGAGAGAGAGAGCAGAATGACAGAGAGTAAAACCCAGAGAGAGAGAGAGCAGAATGATAGAGAGTAAAACCCAGAGAGAGAGAGCAGAATGACAGAGAGTAAAACCCAGAGAGAGAGAGAGAGCAGAATGATAGAGAGTAAAACCCAGAGAGAGAGAGAGCAGAATGATAGAGAGTAAAACCCAGAGAGAGAGAGAGCAGAATGATAGAGAGTAAAACCCAGAGAGAGAGAGAGAGCAGAATGATAAGAACATAAGAACATAAGAAATAGGAGCAGGAGTAGGCCATCTGGCCCTTCGAGCCTGCCCCGCCATTCAATAAGATCATGGCTGATCTGTCGTGACTCAGCTCCACCTTCCCGCCCTCTCCCCATAACCCTTAATCCCTTCTCTTATCAAAAACCCATCAACCCGTTTCTTAAAAATATTTAGCGAGGCAGCCTCCACCACTTCAACGGGCAGAGAATTCCAGAGATTCACCACCCTTTGAGTGAAGAAGTTCCTCCTCAACTCTGTTCTAAACCGCCCCCCCTTTATCTTGAGGCTGTGCCCCCTAGTCCTACTGTCTTTTTTGAGCGGGAACAGTCTCTCCACCTCTATCCTATCCATCCCATTCATCATCTTATACGTCTCAATGAGATCTCCCCTCATTCTTCTAAACTCTAACGAGTACAAGCCTAGTTTATTCAGCCTCTCCTCATAGCTCAATCCCCTCAACTCCGGTATCAGCCGAGTAAACCTCCTCTGCACTCCCTCCAGGGCCAAAACATCCTTGCGCAGGTGCGGCGCCCAAAACTGCACACAGTACTCCAGCTGCGGCCTCACCAATGCCCTATACAGCTGCAGCAAGACCTCCCTACTTTTATATTCAATCCCCTTCGCTATGAAGGCCAGCATCCCATTCGCCTTCCTGACCACCTGCTGCACCTGCAAGCTGGGTTTTTGCGACTCATGCACAAGGACCCCGAGGTCCCTCTGCACCGTCGCCTGCTGCAGTTTTTCGCCCCGTAAGTAATAGTCCTTCCTACCATTCCTCCTACCAAAGTGGACCACCTCACACTTGCCAACATTAAATTCCATTTGCCATTTCCTGGCCCATTCGCCCAGCCTATCTAGATCCTTCTGCAGACTCTCCACACCCTCCGCACAATTTGCCTTTCCCCCAATCTTGGTGTCATCAGCAAATTTCGACACCCTGCACTCGGTTCCCTCCTCCAGATCATCTATATAAATGGTAAATAGCTGAGGCCCCAGCACCGACCCCTGGGGCACCCCACTAGTCACCAACCGCCAATCCGAATAGCATCCATTGACCCCCACTCTCTGCCTCCTATTTGACAACCAATCCTCTATCCACGCTAACACCCTACCCCCAACTCCAAGTCCCCTGACCTTCTGCAATAACCTCTTGTGAGGTACCTTGTCAAACGCCTTCTGAAAATCCAGAAAGACCACATCCACCGGCTCTCCTCCATCCACTGCCCTAGACACATCCTCATAGAACTCCAGTAAATTTGTCAGACACGACTTCCCTTTAATGAAACCGTGTTGCGTCCGCCCTATCAAGCAATTCCCCTCAAGATGTAGAGAGTAAAACCCAGAGAGAGAGAGAGAGCAGAATGACAGAGAGTAAAACCCAGAGAGAGAGAGAGAGCAGAATGACAGAGAGTAAAACCCAGAGAGAGAGAGAGAGCAGAATGATAGAGAGTAAAACCCAGAGAGAGAGAGAGCAGAATGATAGAGAGTAAAACCCAGAGAGAGAGAGAGCAGAATGATAGAGAGTAAAACCCAGAGAGAGAGAGAGAGCAGAATGATAGAGAGTAAAACCCAGAGAGAGAGAGAGAGCAGAATGACAGAGAGTAAAACCCAGAGAGAGAGAGAGAGCAGAATGACAGAGAGTAAAACCCAGAGAGAGAGAGAGCAGAATGACAGAGAGTAAAACCCAGAGAGAGAGAGAGAACAGAATGATAGAGAGTAAAACCCAGAGAGAGAGAGAGAGCAGAATGATAGGGAGTAAAACCCAGAGAGAGAGAGAGAGCAGAATGATAGGGAGTAAAACCCAGAGAGAGAGAGAGAGCAGAATGACAGAGAGTAAAACCCAGAGAGAGAGAGAGAGCAGAATGATAGGGAGTAAAACCCAGAGAGAGAGAGAGCAGAATGATAGGGAGTAAAACCCAGAGAGAGAGAGCAGAATGACAGAGAGTAAAACCCAGAGAGAGAGAGAGCAGAATGATAGAGAGTAAAACCCAGAGAGAGAGAGCAGAATGATAGAGAGTAAAACCCAGAGAGAGAGAGAGAGCAGAATGACAGAGAGTAAAACCCAGAGAGAGAGAGAGAGCAGAATGACAGAGAGTAAAACCCAGAGAGAGAGAGAGAGCAGAATGATAGAGAGTAAAACCGAGAGAGAGAGAGAGAGCAGAATGATAGAGAGTAAAACCCAGAGAGAGAGAGAGCAGAATGATAGGGAGTAAAACCCAGAGAGAGAGAGAGCAGAATGATAGAGAGTAAAACCCAGAGAGAGAGAGAGAGCAGAATGACAGAGAGTAAAACCCAGAGAGAGAGAGAGAGCAGAATGACAGAGAGTAAAACCCAGAGAGAGAGAGAGAGAGAGAGCAGAATGATAGAGAGTAAAACCGAGAGAGAGAGAGAGAGCAGAATGATAGAGAGTAAAACCCAGAGAGAGAGAGAGCAGAATGATAGAGAGTAAAACCCAGAGAGAGAGAGAGCAGAATGATAGAGAGTAAAACCCAGAGAGAGAGAGAGCAGAATGATAGAGAGTAAAACCCAGAGAGAGAGAGAGAGCAGAATGACAGAGAGTAAAACCCAGAGAGAGAGAGAGAGCAGAATGACAGAGAGTAAAACCCAGAGAGAGAGAGAGAGAGAGAGCAGAATGATAGAGAGTAAAACCGAGAGAGAGAGAGAGCAGAATGATAGAGAGTAAAACCCAGAGAGAGAGAGAGCAGAATGATAGAGAGTAAAACCCAGAGAGAGAGAGCAGAATGATAGAGAGTAAAACCCAGAGAGAGAGAGCAGAATGACAGAGAGTAAAACCCAGAGAGAGAGAGAGCAGAATGATAGGGAGTAAAACCCAGAGAGAGAGAGAGCAGAATGATAGAGAGTAAAACCCAGAGAGAGAGAGAGCAGAATGATAGAGAGTAAAACCCAGAGAGAGAGAGAGAGCAGAATGACAGAGAGTAAAACCCAGAGAGAGAGAGAGAGAGAGCAGAATGATAGAGAGTAAAACCGAGAGAGAGAGAGAGAGCAGAATGATAGAGAGTAAAACCCAGAGAGAGAGCAGAATGATAGGGAGTAAAACCCAGAGAGAGAGAGAGAGAGCAGAATGATAGGGAGTAAAACCGAGAGAGAGAGAGAGAGCAGAATGATAGGGAGTAAAACCCAGAGAGAGAGAGAGAGCAGAATGACAGAGAGTAAAACACAGAGAGAGAGAGCAGAATGATAGAGAGTAAAACCCAGAGAGAGAGAGAGAGCAGAATGATAGGGAGTAAAACCCAGAGAGAGAGAGAGAGCAGAATGACAGAGAGTAAAACACAGAGAGAGAGAGCAGAATGATAGGGAGTAAAACCCAGAGAGAGAGAGAGAGCAGAATGACAGAGAGTAAAACACAGAGAGAGAGAGCAGAATGACAGAGAGTAAAACCCAGAGAGAGAGAGAGAGCAGAATGATAGGGAGTAAAACCCAGAGAGAGAGAGAGAGAGCAGAATGATAGGGAGTAAAACCCAGAGAGAGAGAGAGAGCAGAATGATAGGGAGTAAAACCCAGAGAGAGAGAGAGAGAGCAGAATGATAGGGAGTAAAACCCAGAGAGAGAGAGAGAGCAGAATGATAGAGAGTAAAACCCAGAGAGAGAGAGAGAGCAGAATGATAGGGAGTAAAACCCAGAGAGAGAGAGAGAGAGCAGAATGATAGAGAGTAAAACCGAGAGAGAGAGAGAGCAGAATGATAGGGAGTAAAACCCAGAGAGAGAGAGAGAGCAGAATGATAGGGAGTAAAACCCAGAGAGAGAGAGAGAGAGCAGAATGACAGAGAGTAAAACCCAGAGAGAGAGAGAGAGAGAGAGAGCAGAATGATAGAGAGTAAAACCGAGAGAGAGAGAGAGCAGAATGATAGGGAGTAAAACCCAGAGAGAGAGAGAGCAGAATGATAGAGAGTAAAACCCAGAGAGAGAGAGAGCAGAATGATAGAGAGTAAAACCCAGAGAGAGAGAGCAGAATGATAGAGAGTAAAACCCAGAGAGAGAGAGAGAGCAGAATGATAGAGAGTAAAACCCAGAGAGAGAGAGAGCAGAATGATAGAGAGTAAAACCCAGAGAGAGAGAGCAGAATGATAGAGAGTAAAACCCAGAGAGAGAGAGAGCAGAATGATAGGGAGTAAAACCCAGAGAGAGAGAGAGCAGAATGATAGAGAGTAAAACCCAGAGAGAGAGAGAGAGCAGAATGATAGAGAGTAAAACCCAGAGAGAGAGAGAGAGCAGAATGATAGGGAGTAAAACCCAGAGAGAGAGAGAGCAGAATGATAGGGAGTAAAACCCAGAGAGAGAGAGAGCAGAATGATAGAGAGGAAAACCCAGAGAGAGAGAGAGAGAGCAGAATGATAGGGAGTAAAACCCAGAGAGAGAGAGAGCAGAATGACAGAGAGTAAAACCCAGAGAGAGACAGAGAGCAGAATGATAGGGAGTAAAACCCAGAGAGAGAGAGAGCAGAATGACAGAGAGTAAAACCCAGAGAGAGAGAGAGAGAGCAGAATGATAGAGAGTAAAACCCAGAGAGAGAGAGAGAGCCGAATGATAGGGAGTAAAACCCAGAGAGAGAGACAGCAGAATGACAGAGAGTAAAACCCAGAGAGAGAGAGAGAGAGCAGAATGATAGAGAGTAAAACCCAGAGAGAGAGAGAGAGCAGAATGACAGAGAGTAAAACCCAGAGAGAGAGAGAGCAGAATGATAGAGAGTAAAACCCAGAGAGAGAGAGAGCAGAATGATAGAGAGTAAAACCCAGAGAGAGAGAGCAGAATGATAGAGAGTAAAACCCAGAGAGAGAGAGCAGAATGATAGGGAGTAAAACCCAGAGAGAGAGAGAGCAGAATGATAGAGAGTAAAACCCAGAGAGAGAGAGAGAGCAGAATGATAGAGAGTAAAACCCAGAGAGAGAGAGAACAGAATGATAGAGAGTAAAACCCAGAGAGAGAGAGAGCAGAATGATAGAGAGTAAAACCCAGAGAGAGAGAGCAGAATGACAGAGAGTAAAACCCAGAGAGAGAGAGAGAGCAGAATGACAGAGAGTAAAACCCAGAGAGAGAGAGAGAGCAGAATGATAGAGAGTAAAACCCAGAGAGAGAGAGAGCAGAATGATAGAGCGTAAAACCCAGAGAGAGAGAGAGCAGAATAAGAACATAAGAACATAAGAAATAGGAGCAGGAGTAGGCCATCTGGCCCTTCGAGCCTGCCCCGCCATTCAATAAGATCATGGCTGATCTGTCGTGACTCAGCTCCACCTTCCCGCCCTCTCCCCATAACCCTTAATCCCTTCTCTTATCAAAAACCCATCAACCCGTTTCTTAAAAATATTTAGCGAGGCAGCCTCCACCACTTCAACGGGCAGAGAATTCCAGAGATTCACCACCCTTTGAGTGAAGAAGTTCCTCCTCAACTCTGTTCTAAACCGCCCCCCCTTTATCTTGAGGCTGTGCCCCCTAGTCCTACTGTCTTTTTTGAGCGGGAAGAGTCTCTCCACCTCTATCCTATCCATCCCATTCATCATCTTATACGTCTCAATGAGATCTCCCCTCATTCTTCTAAACTCTAACGAGTACAAGCCTAGTTTATTCAGCCTCTCCTCATAGCTCAATCCCCTCAACTCCGGTATCAGCCGAGTAAACCTCCTCTGCACTCCCTCCAGGGCCAAAACATCCTTGCGCAGGTGCGGCGCCCAAAACTGCACACAGTACTCCAGCTGCGGCCTCACCAATGCCCTATACAGCTGCAGCAAGACCTCCCTACTTTTATATTCAATCCCCTTCGCTATGAAGGCCAGCATCCCATTCGCCTTCCTGACCACCTGCTGCACCTGCAAGCTGGGTTTTTGCGACTCATGCACAAGGACCCCGAGGTCCCTCTGCACCGTCGCCTGCTGCAGTTTTTCGCCCCGTAAGTAATAGTCCTTCCTACCATTCCTCCTACCAAAGTGGACCACCTCACACTTGCCAACATTGAATTCCATTTGCCATTTCCTGGCCCATTCGCCCAGCCTATCTAGATCCTTCTGCAGACTCTCCACACCCTCCGCACAATTTGCCTTTCCCCCAATCTTGGTGTCATCAGCAAATTTCGACACCCTGCACTCGGTTCCCTCCTCCAGATCATCTATATAAATGGTAAATAGCTGAGGCCCCAGCACCGACCCCTGGGGCACCCCACTAGTCACCAACCGCCAATCCGAATAGCATCCATTGACCCCCACTCTCTGCCTCCTATTTGACAACCAATCCTCTATCCACGCTAACACCCTACCCCCAACTCCATGTCCCCTGACCTTCTGCAATAACCTCTTGTGAGGTACCTTGTCAAACGCCTTCTGAAAATCCAGAAAGACCACATCCACCGGCTCTCCTCCATCCACTGCCCTAGACACATCCTCATAGAACTCCAGTAAATTTGTCAGACACGACTTCCCTTTAATGAAACCGTGTTGCGTCCGCCCTATCAAGCAATTCCCCTCAAGCTGCCTCGCTATTTCCTCCTTAATGACGGTTTCTAACATTTTACCTACCACAGACGTTAAACTAACCGGCCTATAATTCCCCGCCTTTTGCCTGGCACCCTTCTTAAACAACGGCGTAACATTAGCCGTTTTCCAATCTTCCGGCACTTCCCCGGAATCCAGCGACGTCTGGAAAATGATAGAGAGTAAAACCCAGAGAGAGAGAGAGAGCAGAATGATAGAGAGTAAAACCCAGAGAGAGCAGAATGATAGGGAGTAAAACCCAGAGAGAGAGAGAGCAGAATGATAGAGAGTAAAACCCAGAGAGAGAGAGCAGAATGATAGAGAGTAAAACCCGGAGAGAGAGAGAGAGCAGAATGACAGAGAGTAAAACACAGAGAGAGAGAGAGAGCAGAATGACAGAGAGTAAAACCCAGAGAGAGAGAGAGCAGAATGATAGAGAGTAAAACCCAGAGAGAGAGAGAGAGCAGAATGATAGAGAGTAAAACCCAGAGAGAGAGAGAGCAGAATGATAGAGAGTAAAACCCAGAGAGAGAGAGAGCAGAATGACAGAGAGTAAAACCCAGAGAGAGAGAGAGCAGAATGACAGAGAGTAAAACCCAGAGAGAGAGAGAGCAGAATGATAGAGAGTAAAACCCAGAGAGAGAGAGAGCAGAATGATAGAGAGTAAAACCCAGAGAGAGAGAGAGCAGAATGATAGAGAGTAAAACCCAGAGAGAGAGAGAGCAGAATGATAGAGAGTAAAACCCAGAGAGAGAGAGAGCAGAATGATAGAGAGTAAAACCCAGAGAGAGAGAGAGCAGAATGATAGAGAGTAAAACCCAGAGAGAGAGAGAGCAGAATGATAGAGAGTAAAACCCAGAGAGAGAGAGAGCAGAGTGACAGAGAGTAAAACCCAGAGAGAGAGCAGAATGATAGAGAGTAAAACCCAGAGAGAGAGAGAGCAGAGTGACAGAGAGTAAAACCCAGAGAGAGAGCAGAATGATAGAGAGTAAAACCCAGAGAGAGAGAGAGCAGAATGACAGAGAGTAAAACCCAGAGAGAGAGCAGAATGATAGAGAGTAAAACCCAGAGAGAGAGAGAGCAGAATGATAGAGAGTAAAACCCAGAGAGCAGAGTGACAGAGAGTAAAACCCAGAGAGAGAGAGAGCAGAATGACAGAGAGTAAAACCCAGAGAGAGAGAGAGAGAGAGAGCAGAATGATACAGAGTAAAACCCAGAGAGAGAGAGAGCAGAATGACAGAGAGTAAAACCCAGAGAGAGAGAGAGAGAGAGCAGAATGATAGAGAGTAAAACCCAATGATAGAGAGTAAAACCCAGAGAGAGAGAGAGCAGAATGATAGAGAGTAAAACCCAGAGAGAGAGAGAGAGCAGAATGATAGAGAGTAAAACCCAGAGAGAGAGAGAGCAGAATGATAGGGAGTAAAACCCAGAGAGAGAGAGAGCAGAATGATAGAGAGTAAAACCCAGAGAGAGAGAGCAGAATGATAGAGAGTAAAACCCGGAGAGAGAGAGAGAGAGCAGAATGACAGAGAGTAAAACACAGAGAGAGAGAGAGAGCAGAATGACAGAGAGTAAAACACAGAGAGAGAGAGAGAGCAGAATGACAGACAGTAAAACCCAGAGAGAGAGAGAGCAGAATGATAGAGAGTAAAACCCAGAGAGAGAGAGAGAGCAGAATGACAGAGAGTAAAACCCAGAGAGAGAGAGAGAGCAGAATGATAGAGAGTAAAACCCAGAGAGAGAGAGAGAGCAGAATGACAGACAGTAAAACCCAGAGAGAGAGAGAGCAGAATGATAGAGAGTAAAACCCAGAGAGAGAGAGAGAGCAGAATGACAGAGAGTAAAACCCAGAGAGAGAGAGAGAGCAGAATGATAGAGAGTAAAACCCAGAGAGAGAGAGAGCAGAATGATAGAGAGTAAAACCCAGAGAGAGAGAGAGCAGAATGATAGAGAGTAAAACCCAGAGAGAGAGAGAGCAGAATGACAGAGAGTAAAACCCAGAGAGAGCAGAATGATAGAGAGTAAAACCCAGAGAGAGAGAGAGCAGAATGATAGAGAGTAAAACCCAGAGAGAGAGAGAGCAGAATGATAGAGAGTAAAACCCAGAGAGAGAGAGAGCAGAATGATAGAGAGTAAAACCCAGAGAGAGAGAGAGCAGAATGATAGAGAGTAAAACCCAGAGAGAGAGAGAGCAGAATGATAGAGAGTAAAACCCAGAGAGAGAGCAGAATGATAGAGAGTAAAACCCAGAGAGAGAGAGAGCAGAGTGACAGAGAGTAAAACCCAGAGAGAGAGCAGAATGATAGAGAGTAAAACCCAGAGAGAGAGAGAGCAGAGTGACAGAGAGTAAAACCCAGAGAGAGAGCAGAATGATAGAGAGTAAAACCCAGAGAGAGAGAGAGCAGAGTGACAGAGAGTAAAACCCAGAGAGAGAGCAGAATGATAGAGAGTAAAACCCAGAGAGAGAGAGCAGAATGATAGAGAGTAAAACCCAGAGAGAGAGAGAGCAGAGTGACAGAGAGTAAAACCCAGAGAGAGAGAGAGCAGAATGACAGAGAGTAAAACCCAGAGAGAGAGAGAGAGAGAGAGCAGAATGATAGAGAGTAAAACCCAGAGAGAGAGAGAGCAGAATGACAGAGAGTAAAACCCAGAGAGAGAGAGAGAGAGAGCAGAATGATAGAGAGTAAAACCCAATGATAGAGAGTAAAACCCAGAGAGAGAGAGAGCAGAATGATAGAGAGTAAAACCCAGAGAGAGAGAGAGAGCAGAATGATAGGGAGTAAAACCCAGAGAGAGAGAGAGCAGAATGATAGAGAGTAAAACCCAGAGAGAGAGAGAGCAGAATGACAGAGAGTAAAACCCAGAGAGAGAGAGAGCAGAATGATAGAGAGTAAAACCCAGAGAGAGAGAGAGCAGAATGATAGAGAGTAAAACCCAGAGAGAGAGAGAGCAGAATGATAGAGAGTAAAACCCAGAGAGAGAGAGAGCAGAATGATAGAGAGTAAAACCCAGAGAGAGAGAGAGCAGAATGATAGAGAGTAAAACCCAGAGAGAGAGAGAGCAGAATGATAGAGAGTAAAACGCAGAGAGAGAGAGAGCAGAATGATAGAGAGTAAAACCCAGAGAGAGAGAGAGCAGAATGATAGAGAGTAAAACCCAGAGAGAGAGAGAGAGAGCAGAATGATAGAGAGTAAAACCCAGAGAGAGAGAGAGCAGAATGATAGAGAGTAAAACCCAGAGAGAGAGAGAGCAGAATGATAGAGAGTAAAACCCGGAGAGAGAGAGAGAGCAGAATGACAGAGAGTAAAACCCGGAGAGAGAGAGAGAGCAGAATGACAGAGAGTAAAACCCGGAGAGAGAGCAGAATGATAGAGAGTAAAACCCAGAGAGAGAGAGAGAGCAAAATGATAGAGAGTAAAACCCAGAGAGAGAGAGAGCAGAATGACAGAGAGTAAAACCCAGAGAGAGAGAGAGAGCAGAATGACAGAGAGTAAAACCCAGAGAGAGAGAGAGCAGAATGATAGAGAGTAAAACCCTAAGAGAGAGAGAGAGCAGAATGATAGAGAGTAAAACCCAGAGAGAGAGAGCAAAATGATAGGGAGTAAAACCCAGAGAGAGAGAGCAGAATGATAGGGAGTAAAACTCAGAGAGAGAGAGAGAGCAGAATGATAGGGAGTAAAACCCAGAGAGAGAGAGCAGAATGATAGAGAGTAAAACCCAGAGAGAGAGAGAGAGCAGAATGATAGAGAGTAAAACCCAGAGAGAGAGAGACAGCAGAATGATAGAGAGTAAAACCCAGAGAGAGAGAGAGAGAGAGCAGAATGACAGGGAGTAAAACCCAGAGAGAGAGAGAGAGAGAGCAGAATGATAGGGAGTAAAACCCAGAAAGAGAGTGAGAGAGCAGAATGATAGAGAGTAAAACCCAGAGAGAGAGCAGAATGATAGAGAGTAAAACCCAAAGAGAGAGAGAGAGCAGAATGACCGAGAGTAAAACCCAGAGAGAGAACAGAATGATAGAGAGTAAAACCCAGGGAGAGAGAGCAGAATGATGGAGAGTAAAACCCAGAGAGAGAGAGTTCAGAATGACAGAGAGTAAAACCCAGAGAGAGAGAGAGCAGAATGAAAGAGAGTAAAAGCCAGAGAGAGAGCAGAATGACTGAGAGTAAAACCCAGAGAGAGAGAGAGCAGAATGATAGAGAGTAAAACCCAGAGAGAGAGAGAGCAGAATGATAGAGAGCAAAACCCAGAGAGAGAGCAGAATGATCGAGAGTAAAACCCAGAGAGAGAGAGAGCAGAATGATAGAGAGTAATACCCAGAGAGAGAGAGAGCAGAATGATCGAGAGTAAAACCCAGAGAGAGAGAGAGCAGAATGACAGAGAGTAAAACCCAGAGAGAGGGAGAGCAGAATGATAGAGAGTAAAACCCAGAGAGAGAGAGAGCAGAATGATAGAGAGCAAAACCCAGAGAAGGTGCAGAATGACAGAGAGTAAAACCCAGAGAGAGAGAGAGCAGAATGAAAGAGAGTAAAACCCAGAGAGAGAGCAGAATGACAGAGAGTAAAACCCAGAGACAGAGAGAGAGAGCAGAATGATAGAGAGTAAAACCCAGAGAGAGAGAGCAGAATGACAGAATAAAACCCAGAGAGAGAGCAGAATGACAGAGAGTAAAACCCAGACAGAGAGAGAGCAGAATGATAGAGAGTAAAACCCAGAGAGAGAGAGAGCAGAATGACAGAGAGTAAAACCCAGAGAGAGAGAGAGAACAGAATGACAGAGAGTAAAACCCAGAGAGAGAGCGAGCAGAATGATAGAGAGTAAAACCCAGAGAGAGAGAGCAGAATGATAGAGAGTAAAACCCAGAGAGAGAGAGAGCAGAATGATAGAGAGTAAAACCCAGAGAGAGAGAGAGCAGAATGATAGAGAGTAAAACCCAGAGAGAGAGAGAGAGAGCAGAATGATAGGGAGTAAAACCCAGAGAGAGAGAGAGAGAGCAGAATGATAGAGAGTAAAACCCAGAGAGAGAGCAGAATGATAGAGAGTAAAACCCAAAGAGAGAGAGAGCAGAATGACCGAGAGTAAAACCCAGAGAGAGAGCAGAATGATAGAGAGTAAAACCCAGGGAGAGAGAGCAGAATGATGGAGAGTAAAACCCAGAGAGAGAGAGAGCAGAATGACAGAGAGTAAAAGCCAGAGAGAGAGCAGAATGACAGAGAGTAAAACCCAGAGAGAGAGCAGAATGATAGAGAGTAAAACCCAGAGAGAGAGAGCAGAATGACAGAGAGTAAAACCCGGAGAGAGAGCGAGCAGAATGATAGAGAGTAAAACCCAGAGAGAGAGCAGAATGATAGAGAGTAAAACCCAGAGAGAGAGCAGAATGATAGAGAGTAAAACCCAGAGAGAGAGAGCAGAATGACAGAGAGTAAAACCCGGAGAGAGAGCGAGCAGAATGATAGAGAGTAAAACCCAGAGAGAGAGAGCAGAATGATAGAGAGTAAAACCCAGAGAGAGAGAGAGCAGAATGATAGAGAGTAAAACCCAGAGAGAGAGAGAGCAGAATGATAGAGAGTAAAACCCAGAGAGAGAGAGAGCAGAATGATAGAGAGTAAAACCCAGAGAGAGAGAGAGCAGAATGATAGAGAGCAAAGCCCAGAGAGAGAGAGAGCAGAATGATAGAGAGTAAAACCCAGAGAGAGAGAGAGAACAGAATGACTGAGAGTAAAACCCAGAGAGAGAGAGAGCAGAATGATAGAGAGTAAAACCCAGAGAGAGAGAGAGCAGAATGATAGAGAGTAAAACCCAGAGGGAGAGAGAGCAGAATGATAGAGAGTAAAATCCAGAGAGAGAGAGCAGAATGACAGAGAGTAAAACTGAGAGAGAGAGCTGAATGATAGAGAGTAAAACCCAGAGAGAGAGAGAGAGAGCAAAATGATAGAGAGTAAAACCCAGGGAGAGAGAGAGAGAGCAGAATGAAAGGGAGTAAAACCCAGAGAGAGAGAGCAGAATGATAGAGAGTAAAACCCAGAGAGAGAGAGAGCTGAATGATAGAGAGTAAAACCCAGAGAGAGAGAGAGCAGAGTGACAGAGAGTAAAACCCTGAGAGAGAGAGAGAGAAGAATGATAGGGAGTAAAACCGAGAGAGAGAGTGTGCAGAATGATAGAGAGTAAAACCCAGAGAGAGAGAGCAGAATGATAGGGAGTAAAACCCAGAGAGAGAGAGCAGAATGATAGGGAGTAAAACACAGAGAGAGAGAGAGAGCAGAATGATAGGGAGTAAAACCCAGAGACAGAGAGAGAGCAGAATGATAGAGAGTAAAACCCAGAGAGAGAGAGAGAGCAGAATGATAGAGTGTAAAACCCAGAGAGAGAGAGAGAGAGAGCAGAATGATAGAGAGTAAAACCCAGGGAGAGAGAGAGAGAGCAGAATGATAGGGAGTAAAACCCAGAGAGAGAGAGAGCAGAATGATAGAGAGTGAAACCCAGAGAGAGAGAGAGAGAGCAGAATGACAGAGAGTAAAACCCTGAGAGAGAGAGAGAGAGCAGAATGATAGGGAGTTAAACCCAGAGAGAGAGAGAGCAGAATGACAGAGAGTAAAACCCTGAGAGAGAGAGAGAGCAGAATGATAGAGAGTAAAACCCAGAGAGAGAGAGCAGAATGATAGGGAGTAAAACCCAGAGAGAGAGAGCAGAATGATAGGGAGTGAAACACAGAGAGAGAGAGAGAGAGCAGAATGATAGGGAGTAAAACCCAGAGAGAGAGAGCGGAATGATAGAGAGTAAAACCCAGAGAGAGAGAGAGAGCAGAATGATAGAGAGCAAAACCCAGAGAGAGAGAGAGCAGAATGACAGAGAGTAAAACCCAGAGAGAGAGAGAGCAGAATGATAGAGAGTAAAACCCAGAGAGAGAGAGAGAGCAGAATGATAGAGTAAAACCCAGAGAGAGAGAGAGCAGAATGACAGGGAGTAAAACCCAGAGAGAGAGAGAGCAGAATGATAGGGAGGAAAACCCAGAGAGAGAGAGAGAGAGCAGAATGATAGAGAGCAAAACCCAGAGAGAGAGCAGAATGATAGAGAGTAAAACCCAAAGAGAGAGAGAGAGCAGAATGACCGAGATTAAAACCCAGGGAGAGAGAGCAGAATGATGGAGAGTAAAACCCAGAGAGAGAGAGAGCAGAATGACAGAGAGTAAAACCCAGAGAGAGAGAGAGCAGAATGACAGAGAGTAAAACCCAGAGAGAGAGCAGAATGACAGAGAGTAAAACCCAGAGAGAGAGAGAGCAGAATGATAGAGAGTAAAACCCAGAGAGAGAGAGAGCAGAATGATAGAGAGCAAAACCCAGAGAGACAGCAGAATGATCGAGAGTAAAACCCAGAGAGAGAAAGAGAGCAGAATGACAGAGAGTAAAAGCCAGAGAGAGAGCAGAATGACAAAGAGTAAAACCCAGAGAGAGAGAGAGCAGAATGATAGAGAGTAAAACCCAGAGAGAGAGAGAGCAGAATGATAGAGAGCAAAACCCAGAGAGAGAGCAGAATGATCGAGAGTAAAACCCAGAGAGAGAGAGAGCAGAATGATAGAGAGTAATACCCAGAGACAGAGAGAGAGAGCAGAATGATAGAGAGTAAAACCCAGAGAGAGAGAGCAGAATGACAGAATAAAACCCAGAGAGAGAGAGCAGAATGATAGAGAGTAAAACCCAGAGACAGAGAGAGAGAGCAGAATGATAGAGAGTAAAACCCAGAGAGAGAGAGAGCAGAATGACAGAGAGTAAAACCCAGAGAGAGAGAGAGAACAGAATGACAGAGAGTAAAACCCAGAGAGAGAGAGAGCAGAATGATAGAGAGTAAAACCCAGAGAGAGAGAGAGCAGAATGATAGAGAGTAAAACCCAGAGAGAGAGAGAGAGCAGAATGATAGAGAGTAAAACCCAGAGAGAGAGAGAGCAGAATGATAGAGAGTAAAACCCAGAGAGAGAGAGAGAGCAGAATGACAGAGAGTAAAACCGAGAGAGAGAGCAGAATGATAGAGAGTAAAACCCAGAGAGAGAGAGAGCAGAATGACAAAGAGTAAAACCCAGAGAGAGAGAGAACAGAATGACTGAGAGTAAAACCCAGAGAGAGAGAGAGAGAGCAGAATGATAGGGAGTAAAACCCAGAGAGAGAGAGAGCAGAATGATAGAGAGTAAAACCCAGAGAGAGAGAGAGCAGAATGATAGAGAGTAAAACCCAGAGAGAGAGAGAGCAGAATGACAGAGAGTAAAACCCTGAGAGAGAGAGAGAGAGAGCAGAATGATAGGGAGTAAAACCGAGAGAGAGAGAGAGTGCAGAATGATAGAGAGTAAAACCCAGAGAGAGAGAGCAGAATGATTTGGAGTAAAACCCAGAGAGAGAGAGCAGAATGATAGGGAGTGAAACACAGAGAGAGAGAGAGAGAGCAGAATGATAGGGAGTAAAACCCAGAGAGAGAGAGCGGAATGATAGAGAGTAAAACCCAGAGAGAGAGAGAGCAGAATGACAGAGAGTAAAACCCAGAGAGAGAGAGAGCAGAATGATAGAGAGTAAAACCCAGAGAGAGAGAGAGAGCAGAATGATAGAGTAAAACCCAGAGAGAGAGAGAGCAGAATGACAGGGAGTAAAACCCAGAGAGAGAGAGAGCAGAATGATAGGGAGGAAAACCCAGAGAGAGAGAGAGAGAGCAGAATGATAGAGAGTAAAACCCAGAGAGAGAGCAGAATGATAGAGAGTAAAACCCAAAGAGAGAGAGAGAGCAGAATGACCGAGATTAAAACCCAGGGAGAGAGAGCAGAATGATGGAGAGTAAAACCCAGAGAGAGAGAGAGCAGAATGACAGAGAGTAAAACCCAGAGAGAGAGAGAGCAGAATGACAGAGAGTAAAACCCAGAGAGAGAGCAGAATGACAGAGAGTAAAACCCAGAGAGAGAGAGAGCAGAATGATAGAGAGTAAAACCCAGAGAGAGAGAGAGCAGAATGATAGAGAGCAAAACCCAGAGAGACAGCAGAATGATCGAGAGTAAAACCCAGAGAGAGAAAGAGAGCAGAATGACAGAGAGTAAAAGCCAGAGAGAGAGCAGAATGACAAAGAGTAAAACCCAGAGAGAGAGAGAGCAGAATGATAGAGAGTAAAACCCAGAGAGAGAGAGAGCAGAATGATAGAGAGCAAAACCCAGAGAGAGAGCAGAATGATCGAGAGTAAAACCCAGAGAGAGAGAGAGCAGAATGATAGAGAGTAATACCCAGAGACAGAGAGAGAGAGCAGAATGATAGAGAGTAAAACCCAGAGAGAGAGAGCAGAATGACAGAATAAAACCCAGAGAGAGAGAGCAGAATGATAGAGAGTAAAACCCAGAGACAGAGAGAGAGAGCAGAATGATAGAGAGTAAAACCCAGAGAGGGAGAGAGCAGAATGACAGAGAGTAAAACCCAGAGAGAGAGAGAGCAGAATGACAGAGAGTAAAACCCTGAGAGAGAGAGAGAAAGAGCAGAATGATAGGGAGTAAAACCGAGAGAGAGAGAGAGTGCAGAATGATAGAGAGTAAAACCCAGAGAGAGAGAGCAGAATGATTTGGAGTAAAACCCAGAGAGAGAGAGCAGAATGATAGGGAGTAAAACACAGAGACAGAGAGAGAGCAGAATGATAGGGAGTAAAACCCAGAGAGAGAGAGAGAGCAGAATGATAGAGAGTAAAACCCAGAGAGAGACCAGAATGACAGAGAGTAAAACCCAGAGAGAGAGAGAGAGAGCAGAATGATAGAGAGCAAAACCCAGAGAGAGAGCAGAATGACAGAGAGTAAAACCCAGAGAGAGAGAGAGCAGAATGATAGAGAGTAAAACCCAGAGAGAGAGAGAGCAGAATGATAGAGAGCAAAACCCAGAGAGAGAGCAGAATGATAGAGAGTAAAACCCAGAGACAGAGAGAGAGCAGAATGATAGAGAGTAAAACCCAGAGAGAGAGAGAGCAGAATGATAGAGAGTAAAACCCAGAGAGAGAGAGAGAGCAGAATGATAGAGAGTAAAACCCAGAGAGAGAGAGAGCAGAATGATAGAGAGTAAAACCCAGAGAGAGAGAGAGAGCAGAATGACAGAGTAAAACCGAGAGAGAGAGCAGAATGATAGAGAGTAAAACCCAGAGAGAGAGAGAGCAGAATGACAGAGAGTAAAACCCAGAGAGAGAGAGAGAACAGAATGATAGAGAGTAAAACCCAGAGAGAGAGAGAGCAGAATGACAGAGAGTAAAACCCTGAGAGAGAGAGAGAGAGAGCAGAATGACTGAGAGTAAAACCCAGAGAGAGAGAGAGCAGAATGATAGAGAGTAAAACCCAGAGAGAGAGAGAGAGCAGAATGATAGAGAGTAAAACCCAGAGGGAGAGAGAGCAGAATGACAGAGAGTAAAACCCAGAGAAAGAGAGCAGAATGAGAGAGAGAGCTGAATGATAGAGAGTTAAACCCAGGGAGAGAGAGAGAGAGCAGAATGATAGGGAGTAAAACCCAGAGAGAGAGAGAGCAGAATGATAGAGAGTAAAACCCAGAGAGAGAGAGAGCAGAATGATAGAGAGTAAAACCCAGAGAGAGAGAGAGCAGAATGACAGAGAGTAAAACCCTGAGAGAGAGAGAGAGAGAGCAGAATGATAGGGAGTAAAACCGAGAGAGAGAGAGAGTGCAGAATGATAGAGAGTAAAACCCAGAGAGAGAGAGCAGAATGATAGAGAGTAAAACCCAGAGAGAGAGAGCAGAATGATAGGGAGTAAAACACAGAGAGAGAGAGAGAGAGCAGAATGATAGGGAGTAAAACCCAGAGAGAGAGAGAGAGCAGAATGATAGAGAGTAAAACCCAGAGAGAGAGAGAGCAGAATGATAGAGAGTAAAACCCAGAGAGAGAGAGAGCAGAATGAAAGAGAGTAAAACCCAGAGAGAGAGCAGAATGACAGAGAGTAAAACCCAGAGAGAGAGAGAGAACAGAATGACAGATAGTAAAACCCAGAGAGAGAGAGAGCAGAATGATAGAGAGTAAAACCCAGAGAGAGAGGCAGCAGAATGATAGAGAGTAAAACCCAGGGAGAGAGAGAGAGAGCAGAATGATAGAGAGTAAAACCCAGAGAGAGAGAGAGCAGAATGATAGAGAGTAAAACCCTGAGAGAGAGAGAGCAGAATGATAGAGAGTAAAACCCAGAGAGAGAGAGGGCAGAATGACAGAGAGTAAAACCCTGAGAGAGAGAGAGAGCAGAATGATAGGGAGTAAAACCGAGAGAGAGGGAGCGAGCAGAATGATAGAGAGTAAAACCCAGACAGAGAGAGAGAGCAGAATGACAGAGAGTAAAACCCAGACAAGAGAGTAAAACCCAGACAGAGAGCAGAATGTCAGAGTAAAACCCAGACAGAGAGAGAGAGAGCAGAATGACAGAGAGTAAAACTCAGACAGAGAGCAGAATGTCAGAGTAAAACCTAGACAGAGAGAGGGAGCAGATTGACAGAGAGTAAAACCCTGGGAGAGAGAGAGAGCAGAATGACAGAGGGTAAAACCCAGAGAGAGAGAGCAGAATGACAGAGAGTAAAACCCAGAGAGACAGAGCAGAAAGACAGAGTAAAACCCAGAGAGAGAGTGCAGAATGACACAGAGTAAAACCCAGAGAGAGAGAGAGAGCGGAATGATAGAGTGTAAACCCCCGAGAGAGAGAGCAGAATGACAGCGAGTAAATCCCAGAGAGAGAGCAGAATGACAGAGAGCAAAACCCAGAGAGAGAGAGAGAGCAGAATGATAGAGAGTAAAACCTAGAGAGAGAGTAGAATGATAGTGAGTAAAACCCAGAGAGAGAGCAGAATGACAGAGAGTAAAACCCAGAGAGAGAGAGAGAGAGAGCAGAATGATAGGGAGTAAAACCCAGAGAGAGAGAGAGCAGAATGACAGAGAGTAAAACCCAGAGAGAGAGAGAGATCAGAATGACAGAGAGTAAAACCCAGAGAGAGAGAGAGCAGAATGATAGAGAGTAAAACCCTGAGAGAGAGAGAGAGAGCAGAATGATAGAGAGTAAAACCCAGAGAGAGAGAGAGAGCAGAATGATAGGGAGTAAAACCCAGAGAGAGAGAGAGAGAGCAGAATGATAGAGAGTAAAACCCAGAGAGAGAGCAGAATGATAGAGAGTAAAACCCAGGGAGAGAGAGCAGAATGATGGAGAATAAAACCCAGAGAGAGAGAGAGCAGAATGACAGAGAGTAAAACCCAGAGAGAGAGAGAGCAGAATGACAGAGAGTAAAAGCCAGAGAGAGAGCAGAATGATCGAGAGTAAAACCCAGAGAGAGAGAGAGCAGAATGATAGAGAGTAATACCCAGAGAGAGAGAGAGCAGAATGATCGAGAGTAAAACCCAGAGAGAGAGAGAGCAGAGTGACAGAGAGTAAAACCCAGAGAGAGAGAGAGCAGAATGATAGAGAGTAAAACCCAGAGAGAGAGAGAGCAGAATGATAGAGAGCAAAACCCAGAGAAGGTGCAGAATGACAGAGAGTAAAACCCAGAGAGAGAGAGAGCAGAATGAAAGAGAGTAAAACCCAGAGAGGGAGCAGAATGACAGAGAGTAAAACCCAGAGACAGAGAGAGAGAGCAGAATGATAGAGAGTAAAACCCAGAGAGAGAGAGCAGAATGACAGAATAAAACCCAGAGAGAGAGAGCAGAATGATAGAGAGTAAAACCCAGAGAGAGAGCAGAATGATAGAGAGTAAAACCCAGAGAGAGAGAGCAGAATGACAGAGAGTAAAACCCGGAGAGAGAGCGAGCAGAATGATAGAGAGTAAAACCCAGAGAGAGAGAGCAGAATGATAGAGAGTAAAACCCAGAGAGAGAGAGCAGAATGATAGAGAGTAAAACCCAGAGAGAGAGAGAGCAGAATGATAGAGAGTAAAACCCAGAGAGAGAGAGAGCAGAATGATAGAGAGTAAAACCCAGAGAGAGAGAGAGCAGAATGATAGAGAGCAAAACCCAGAGAGAGAGAGAGCAGAATGATAGAGAGTAAAACCCAGAGAGAGAGAGAGAGCAGAATGACAGAGAGTAAAACCGAGAGAGAGAGCAGAATGATAGAGAGTAAAACCCAGAGAGAGAGAGAGCAGAATGACAGAGAGTAAAACCCAGAGAGAGAGAGAGAACAGAATGACTGAGAGTAAAACCCAGAGAGAGAGAGAGCAGAATGATAGAGAGTAAAACCCAGAGAGAGAGAGAGCAGAATTATAGAGAGTAAAACCCAGAGGGAGAGAGAGCAGAATGATAGAGAGTAAAACCCAGAGAGAGAGAGCAGAATGACAGAGAGTAAAACTGAGAGAGAGAGCTGAATGATAGAGAGTAAAACCCAGAGAGAGAGAGAGAGAGAGCAAAATGATAGAGAGTAAAACCCAGGGAGAGAGAGAGAGAGCAGAATGATAGGGAGTAAAACCCAGAGAGAGAGAGAGCAGAATGATAGAGAGTAAAACCCAGAGAGAGAGAGAGCAGAGTGACAGAGAGTAAAACCCTGAGAGAGAGAGAGAGAGAGCAGAATGATAGGGAGTAAAACCGAGAGAGAGAGTGTGCAGAATGATAGAGAGTAAAACCCAGAGAGAGAGAGCAGAATGATAGGGAGTAAAACCCAGAGAGAGAGAGCAGAATGATAGGGAGTAAAACACAGAGAGAGAGAGAGAGAGCAGATAGATAGGGAGTAAAACCCAGAGAGAGAGAGAGAGCAGAATGATAGAGAGTAAAACCCAGAGAGAGAGAGAGAGCAGAATGATAGAGAGTAAAACCCAGAGAGAGAGAGAGAGCAGAATGATAGAGAGTAAAACCCAGAGAGAGAGAGAGCAGAATGATAGAGAGTAAAACCCAAAGAGAGAGCAGAATGACAGAGAGTAAAACCCAGAGAGAGAGAGAGAGAGCAGAATGATAGAGAGCAAAACCCAGAGAGAGAGCAGAATGACAGAGAGTAAAACCCAGAGAGAGAGCAGAATGATAGAGAGTAAAACCCAGAGAGAGAGAGAGCAGAATGATAGAGAGCAAAACCCAGAGAGAGAGCAGAATGATAGAGAGTAAAACCCAGAGACAGAGAGAGAGCAGAATGATAGAGAGTAAAACCCAGAGAGAGAGAGAGCAGAATGACAGAATAAAACCCAGAGTGAGAGAGAGAGAGCAGAATGACAGAGAGTAAAACCCAGAGACAGAGAGAGAGAGCAGAATGACAGAGAGTAAAACCCAGAGAGAGAGAGAGCAGAATGATAGCGAGTAAAACCCAGAGAGAGAGAGAGCAGAATGACAGAGAGTAAAACCCAGAGAGAGAGAGAGAACAGAATGACAGAGAGTAAATCCCAGAGAGAGAGAGAGCAGAATGATAGAGAGTAAAACCCAGAGAGAGAGAGAGCAGAATGATAGAGAGTAAAACCCAGAGAGAGAGAGAGAGAGAGCAGAATGATAGAGAGTAAAACCCAGGGAGAGAGAGAGAGAGCAGAATGATAGGGAGTAAAACCCAGAGAGAGAGAGAGAGCAGAATGATAGAGAGTAAAACCCAGAGAGAGAGAGAGAGCAGAATGATAGAGAGTAAAACCCAGAGAGAGAGAGAGCAGAATGAAAGAGAGTAAAACCCAAAGAGAGAGCAGGATGACAGAGAGTAAAACCCAGAGAGAGAGAGAGAGAGCAGAATGATAGAGAGCAAAACCCAGAGAGAGAGCAGAATGACAGAGAGTAAAACCCAGAGAGAGAGAGAGCAGAATGATAGAGAGTAAAACCCAGACAGAGAGCAGAATGTCAGAGTAAAACCTAGTCAGAGAGAGGGAGCAGAATGACAGAGAGTAAAACCCAGGGAGAGAGAGAGAGCAGAATGACAGAGGGTAAAACCCAGAGAGAGAGAGCAGAATGACAGAGAGTAAAACCCAGAGAGACAGAGCAGAATGACAGAGAGTAAAACCCAGAGAGAGAGTGCAGAATGAGAGAGAGTAAAACCCAGAGAGAGAGTGCAGAATGACACAGAGTAAAACCCAGAGAGAGAGAGAGAGCGGAATGATAGAGTGTAAACCCCCGAGAGAGAGAGCAGAATGACAGCGAGTAAATCCCAGAGAGAGAGCAGAATGACAGAGAGCAAAACCCAGAGAGAGAGAGAGCAGAATGATAGAGACTAAAACCTAGAGAGTAAAACCCAGACAGAGAGCAGAATGAGAGAGTAAAACCCAAAGAGAGAGTAGAATGATAGTGAGTAAAACCCAGAGAGAGAGCAGAATGACAGAGAGTAAAACCCGGAGAGAGAGCAGAATGACAGGGAGTAAAACCAAGACAGAGAGCAGAATGACAGAGAGTAAAACCCAGAGAGAGAGAGAGCAGAATGACAGAGTAAAACCCAGAGAGAGAGCAGAATGACAGAAAGTAAAACCCACAGAGAGAGAGAGCAGAATGACAGAGAGTAAAACCCAGAGAGAGAGAGCAGAAAGACAGAGGGCAAAACCCAGAGAAAGAACAGAATGATAGAGAGTAAAACCCAGAGAGAGAGAGGGAGCAGAATGATAGAGAGTAAAACCCAATGATAGAGAGTAAAACCAAAGAGAGTGTGAGATCAGAATGACAGAGGAAAACCTGAGAGAGAGCAGAATGATAGACAATAAAACCTGGAGAGAGAGAGAGAGCAGAATGACAGAGAGTAAAACCCAGAGAGAGAAGGGAGAGATGGAGCAGAATGATAGAGAGTAAAACCGAGGGAGAGAGAGCAGAATGATAGTAAAACCCAGAGAGAGAGAGGAGAATGACAGAGGGTAAAACCCAAAGAGAGACAGCAGAATGACAGAGGGTAAAACCCACAGAGAGAGAGCAGAATGACAGAATAAAACCCAGAGAGAGAGAGAGCAGGATGATAGAGAGTAAAACCCAGAGATAGAGAGAGAGCAGAATGATAGAGAGTATAACCCAGAGATAGAAAGAGAGCAGAATGATAGGGAGTAAAACCCAGAGAGAGATCAGAATGACAGAGAGTTAAACCCAGAGAGAGAGAGCAGAATGACAGAGGGTAAAACCCACAGAGAGAGAGCGAGAGCAGAATGACAGAGGGTAAAACCCAGAGAGAGAGAGCAGAATGACAGAGGGTAAAACCCAGAGAGAGAGAGCAGAATGACAGAGGGTAAAACCCAGAGAGAGAGAGAGAGCAGAATGACAGAGGGTAGAACCCAGAGAGAGAGCAGAATGACAGAGAGTAAAACCCAGAGAGAGAGAGAGCAGAATGATAGAGAGTAAAACCCAGAGAGAGAGAGAGCAGAATGACTGAGAGTAAAACCCAGAGAGAGAGAGAGCAGAATGACAGAGAGTAAAACCCAGAGAGAGAGAGCAGAATGACTGAGAGTAAAACCCAGAGAGAGAGAGCAGAATGACAGAGAGTAAAACCCAGAGAGAGAGAGCAGAATGACAGAGAGTAAAACCCAGAGAGAGAGAGCAGAATGACAGAGAGTAAAACCCAGAGAGAGAGAGCAGAATGATAGTAAAACCCAGAGAGAGAGAGAGCAGAATGACTGAGAGTAAAACCCAGTGAGGGCAGAATGATAGAGAGTAAAACCCAGAGAGAGAGAGCAGAATGACAGAGAGTAAAACCCAGAGAGAGAGAGCAGAATGACAGAGAGTAAAACCCAGAGAGAGAGAGCAGAATGACAGAGAGTAAAACCCAGAGAGAGAGAGCAGAATGATAGTAAAACCCAGAGAGAGAGAGAGCAGAATGACTGAGAGTAAAACCCAGTGAGGGCAGAATGATAGAGAGTAAAACCCAGAGAGAGCAGAATGATGGAGAGTGAAACCCAGAGAGAGAGAGAGCAGAATGAGAGTGTGCGGAACGGTGGAGAGAGAGCAGGCGCAATGGTAGATGGAATAGTTTGCTGAGTTAATGCTGCTTTGTTGGACTGTAGATCAGCCTTTAGATCAGATTGAACACGATGGAAGCAGCGTTGTGTGGTGGTGATTCACTGCTTTGCATTGACACTGTTTTATGTGGGCCAGATAGTCTGGAAGAGTTCTCCAGGGTTGCTGGCCCCATCGCTCTTTAAGCCTTTATGTCTTTCATTGGAAGAATGGGTCATCCATCTTGTTTGCAGGATCAGGGAATTACACATGGTTCGGTTCTCTCCCCAATCCAATCCTGCATTTTGGTTAGATCTTCAGTGAACAAAGAAAATTACAGCCCAGGAACAGGCCCTTCAGCCCTCCAAACCTGCACCGACCATACTGCCTGAGTGAACTAAAACCCCCTACCCTTCCAGGAACCATATCCCTCGATTCGATACTTGTCAAGGTGCCTCTTAAAAGTCACTACCGTATCTGCTTCCATACCTCTCTCAGCAATGGATTCCAGGTAGCCACTACTCTGTAAAATATCTGCCTCATTCATCTCCTTTAAACCTTGTCCCTCACATCTTAAACCTGTGCCCCCTAGTAATTGGCTCTTCCACCCTGGGGAAAAAAGCTTCTGACTATCCACTCTGTCCATGCCTCTCATAATCTTGTAGATTTCTATCAGGTCTCCTTCAACCTCCGTCGCTCCAGTGAGAACAAACCAACTTTAGAACATAGAACATTACAGCGCAGAGCAGGCCCTTCGGCCCACGATGTTGTGTCGACCAGTTACAAAACAATGACCCTCTAACCTAAACCAATCCCTTTCCATCCATAAACCTATCCACAGATCTCTTAAACGCCCCCAAACTAGGCGCATTTACAACTGCAGCAAGCAGGGCATTCCAGTCCCTCACCACCCTCTGGGTAAAGAACCTACCCCTGACATCCGTCCTATAACTACCCCCCCCTTAATTTAAAGCCATGCCCCCTCGTGCTAGCTTTCTCCATCCGAGGAAAAAGGCTATCACTGTCCACCCTATCTAAACCTCTAATCATCTTATATGTTTCAATAAGATCCCCTCTTAGCCGCCTTTTTTCTAACGAAAAAACCCCAAATCCCTCAGTGTCTCCTCATAGGACCTCCCCTCCATACCAGGCAACATCCTGGTAAACCTCCTCTGCACCCTCTCCAAAACCTCCACATCCTTCCTGTAATGTGGGGACCAGAACTACACACAATACTCCAAGTGCGGCCACACCAGAGTTGTGTACAGTTGCAACATGATGCTGCGACTCCTAAATTCAATCCCCCTACCAATAAACGCCAAGACACCGTATGCCTTCTTAACAACCTTATCTACTTGATTCCCAACTTTCAGGGATCTATGTACACATACACCGAGATCCCTCTGTTCATCACACTATTCAGAGTCCCCCCATTAGCCCTATACTCGACACATCTGTTATTTCTGCCAAAGTGAATTACCTCACACTTCTCCATATTAAACTCCATCCACCACCTCTCGGCCCAGCTCTGCAACCTGTCCAAGTCTCCCTGTAAACTAAGACACTCTTCCTCACTATCTACCACACCTCCACTTTGGTGTCATCAGCAAATTTACTAATCCATCCAACTATACCCTCATCCAGATCATTAATAAAAATTACAAACAGCAGTGGCCCCAAAACAGATCCCTGAGGCACACCACTCGTAACTGAACCCCATGTCGAATACTTACCATCAACCACTACCCTCTGTCTCCTATCTGCTAGCCAATTCCTGATCCAATTACCTAGATTACCCTCAAACCCATACATCTGCATTTTCTGCAGAAGCCTTCCATGGTGAACTTTATCAGACGCCTTACTAAAATCCATATATACCACGTCAACTGCCTTACCCCCATCCACCTCTTTGGTCACTTTCTCAAAAAACTCAATAAAGTTAGTAAGGCACGACCTACCCTCCACAAAACCATGCTGACTATCTCCAATCAATTCATTACTCTCCAAATAACTATAAATCCTATCCCTAATAATTTTTTCTAAAACCTTGCCCACAACAGAAGTGAGACTCACCGGTCTATAATTCCCAGGGAAGTCTCTGTTCCCCTTCTTAAACAATGGGACAACATTCGCTATCCTCCAATCTTCCGGTACTATACCTGTGACCAACGATGACCTGAAGATCAGAGCCAGAGGCTCTGCAATCTCCTCCCTTGCCTCCCAGAGAATCCTAGGGTAAATCCCGTCCGGCCCAGGGGACTTATCTATTTTCAAACCCTCAAGAATATCTGGCACATCCTCCTTATCAACTGCAATACTGTCCAGTTTACAACCCTGTAACCCAGTGTTCTCCACGGCTACATTTATGCCCCCCTGTGTGAACACCAAAGAGAAATATTGGTTCAATGCCTCTCCAACTTTCTCCAACCTTGGCTCACAGTTAAATATTTTTAAGAAACGGGTTGATGGGTTTTTGATAAGAGAAGGGATTAAGGGTTATGGGGAGAGGGCGGGAAGGTGGAGCTGAGTCACAACAGATCAGCCATGATCTTATTGAATGGCGGGGCAGGCTCGAAGGGCCAGATGGCCTACTCCTGCTCCTATTTCTTATGTTCTTATGTTCTTAATGCCCTCCATACCAGACAACGTCCTGGTAAATCTATTCTGGATCCTCTCCAAAGCCTCCACATCCTCCTGATAGTGTGGCAACCAGAACTGAACACTATATTACAAGTGCAGCCGAACTAAGGTTCTATAAAGCGGCAACATGACTTGCAAATTTTTAAACCCAATGCCCGGGCCGATGAAGGCAAGGATGCCGTATGCCTTCTTCACTACCTTCTCCACCTGCACTGCCACTTTCAGTGACCTGTGTACCTGTACACCCAGATCCCTCTGTCTATCAATACTCTTAAGGGTTCTGCCATTAACTGTATATTTCCTATCTGTATTAGACCTTCCAAAATGCATTGCCTCACATTTATCCGGATTCAACTCCATCTGCCATCTTTCTGCAAGTCTCCAACTGATCTATATCCTACTGTATCCTCTGGTCCTCATTGCTATTCACAAATCCACCAATCTTTGTGTTGATTGCAAACTTACTGATCAAATCATTTACATTTTCCTCCAAATCATTTATATAAATTACAAACAGCAAAGGTCCCAGCACTCATCCCTGAGGATCACTTGTCACAGCCCTCCACTCAGAAACACACCGTTCCACTGCTACCCTCTGTCTTCTTTGACTGAGCCAGTTTTGTATCCACCTTGCCAGCTCACCTCTGATCCCATGTGACTTTGCCTTCTGCATTAGTCTGCCATGAGGGGCCTTGTCAAAGGCCTTACTGAAGTCCATGTAGACAACCCTAATCATCTTGGTCACTTCCTCGAAAAACTCAATCAAGTTCGTGAGACACGACCTCCCTTCACAAAACCACATTGTCTCTCACTGATACATCCACTTATTTCCAAGCGGGAATAAATCCTGTCTCAAAGAATCCTCTCCAATAATTTCCCTACCACTGATGTAAGGCTCACCAGCCTGTAATTACCTGGATTATTCTTGCGACCCTTCTTAAACAAAGGAACAACATTGGCGGTTCTCCAATCCTCTGGGACCTTCCCTGAGCCAGTGTAGCTGCAGCCACCCTGAAGCTGTGTGATAGCAGCAGAACCTGTCCTGTACCATTCCAACTCCTAGCTCTGTCTGTCTGCCTGTTTCCAAGCCACAATGAGAGGGGTAAAATGGTTGTTTGGTTAAAGCATCCTTGTTAATGAAGTGCCAAAGCAGTTACAGTAAATTCTCAATCTTGTGTATGGCCTTTGCAGGAATTAGGACTTTACCTCCCAGAGGCTCCAGCAGACAGTGATGATGAGAATGAGGGAGCAGCACAAAGCAGTCGCCACTCAATACCCATGGACCCAGGTAAAAACAGAGATAGCTGGCGGCAGAGGGGAGAAATACAGGCTTATACTGGCCCTGGGGCAGAGAGACTGTGGTGAATTGGAAATCAGCCTGAGAGACAAGGATGGGGTGGATGCAGAAAATGCATTCAGGTAATGAGCCAGAGAAGCTATGGTCCATGCTAAAATAACCAAGAAATAGCTGATAGGAGGAGGGAATTATCACAAGTAATTGCTGAGAGAGAGGGAAGGAGAGAATTGTCCTAGGGAATCAGAGAGAGAGAGAGGGAAGGAGAGAATTGTCCCAGGGAATCAGAGAGAGAGAGGGAAGGAGAGAATTGTCACGGAATCAGAGAGAGAGAGAGAGAGAGAGGGAAGGAGAGAATTGTCACAGGGATTCAGAGAGAGAGGGGGGGAAGGAGAGAATTCTAACAGGGAATCAGAGAGAGGGAAGGAGAGAATTCTAACAGGGAATCAGAGAGAGAGACGGAGAGAATTGTCACAGGGAGTGAGAGAGAGAGAGGAGAGAATTGTCACAGGGAATCAGAGAGAGAGAGGGGGAAGGAGAGAATTGTCACAGGGATTCAGAGTGAGAGAGAGGGAAGGAGAGAATTGTCACAGGGAATCAGAGAGAGGGAAGGAGAGAATTCTAACAGGGAATCAGAGAGAGAGACGGAGAGAATTGTCACAGGGAGTGAGAGAGAGAGGAGAGAGAATTGTCACAGGGAATCAGAGAGAGAGAGGGAAGGAGAGAATTGTCCCAGGGAATCAGAGAGAGAGAGGGAAGGAGAGAATTGTCCCAGGGAATCAGAGAGAGAGAGGGAAGGAGAGAATTGTCACAGAATCAGAGAGAGGGAAGGAGAGAATTGTCCCAGGGAATCAGAGAGACAGAGAGAGAGAGAGAGGGAAGGAGAGAGAGAGAGGGAAGGAGAGAATTGTCCCAGGGAATCAGAGAGAGAGAGGGGGAAGTAGAGAATTGTCACAGAATCAGAGAGAGAGAGAGGGAAGGAGAGAATTGTCCCAGGGAATCAGAGAGAGAGAGAGGGAAGGAGAGAATTGTCACGGAATCAGAGAGAGAGAGAGGGAAGGAGAGAATTGTCACAGGGAATCAGAGAGAGAGAAGGAGAGAATTCTAACAGGGAATCAGAGAGAGAGACGGAGAGAATTGTCACAGGGAGTGAGAGAGAGGAGAGAATTGTCACAGGGAATCAGAGAGAGAGGGAAGGAGAGAATTAGAACATAGAACATTACAGCGCAGAACAGGCCCTTCGGCTCACGATGTTGCGCCGACCAGTTACAAAACAATGACCCACTAACCTAAACCAATCCCTTTTCGTCCATAAACCTATCCACGGATCTCTTAAATGCCCCCAAACTAGGCGCATTTACAACTGCAGCAGGCAGGGCATTCCAATCCCTCACCACCCTCTGGGTAAAGAACCTACCCCTGACATTCGTCCTATAACTACCCCCCCTTAATTTAAAGCCATGCCCCCTCGTGCTAAATTTCTCCATCAGAGGAAAAAGGCTATCACTATCCACCCTATCTAAACCTCTAATCATCTTATATGTTTCAATAAGATCCCCTCTTAGCCGCCTTCTTTCCAGCGAAAACAACCCCAAATCCCTCAGCCTCTCCTCATAGGACCTCCCCTCCATACCAGGCAACATCCTGGTAAACCTCCTCTGCACCCTCTCCAAAGCCTCCACATGGGGACCAGAACTGCACACAGTACTCCAAGTGCGGCCGCACTAGAGTTGTGTACAGTTGCAACATAACGCTGCGACTCCTAAATTCAACCCCCCTACCAATAAACGCCAAGACACCGTATGCCTTCTTAACAACCTTATCTACTTGATTCCCAACTTTCAGGGATCTATGTACACATACACCGAGATCCCTCTGCTCATCCACACTATTCAAAGTCCTCCCGTTAGCCCTATACTCAACACATCTGTTATTCCTACCAAAATGAATTACCTCACACTTCTCTGCATTAAACTCCATCCGCCACCTCTCGGCCCAGCTCTGCAACCTGTCTAAGTCTTCCTGCAAACTATGACACCCTTCATCACTATCTACCACTCCTCCGACTTTGGTGTCATCAGCACATTTACTAATCCACCCAACTATACCCTCATCCAGATCATTAATAAAAATTACAAACAGCAGTGGCCCCAAAACAGATCCCTGAGGCACACCACTCGTAACCGAACTCCATGATGAATATTTACCATCAACCACCACCCTCTGTCTCCTATCCGCTAGCCAACTCCTGATCCAATTCCCTAGATCACCCCCAATCCCATACATCTGCATTTTCTGCAGAAGCCTACCATGGTGAACCTTATCAAACACCTTACTAAAATCCATATACACCACGTCCACTGCCTTACTCCCATCCACCTCTTTGGTCACTTTCTCAAAAAACTCAATAAGGTTAGTAAGGCACGACCTACCCGCCACAAAACCAAGGTGACTATCTCCAATCAATTCATTACTCTCCAAATAACTATAAATCCTATCCCAAATAATTTTTTCTAAAACCTTGCCCACAGCAGAAGTGAGACTCACAGGTCTATAATTCCTGGGGAAGTCTCTGTTCCCCTTCTTAAACAAAGGGACAACATTTGCTAACCTCCAATCTTCCGGTACTATACCAGAGGCCAACGACGACCTGAAGATCAGAGCCAGAGGCTCTGCAATCATTTCTCTTGCCTCCCAGAGAATCCTGGGTAAATCCCATCCGGACCAGGGGACTTATCTATTTTCAGACCCTCCAGAATATCCAGCACATCCTCCTTATCAACTGTAACACTGTCAGTTCTACTCCCCTGCAACCCAGTATCCTCCACAGCTATATCCATGTCCCCCTGCGTGAACACCGAAGAGAAATATTGGTCCAATCTCCTCCGGTTCCACACATAACTTCCCTCTGCTGTCTATAACTGGCCCTAATCTTGCCCCAACAACCTTCTGTTCTTGACATACCTGTAGGACGCCTTAGGATTCTCCTTAACCCTATCAGCCAAAGTCTTCTCATGTCCTCTTTTAGCCCTTCTTAGCTCACTCTTCAACTCCCTCTTAGCCAATCTAAAGTTTTCTAGTGCACTACCCGAGCCCTCACGTCTCATCCGAACGTAAGCCTCGCAGGTGGAGGAGGTGGTCAAGAAGGCGTATGGTGTACTGGCCTTCATTAATCGAGGGATTGAGTTTAGGAGTCGGGAGGTAATGCTGCAACTTTACAGGACCCTCGTCAGGCCTCATTTGGAGTACTGTGCGCAGTTCTGGTCGCCTCACTATAGGAAAGACGTAGAGGCTATTGAAAGGGTGCAGAGGAGATTTACAAGGATGTTGCCTGGACTGGGAGGCATGCCTTATGAAGATGGGTTGAGGGAGCTGGGACTCTTTTCCCTGGAGAGGCGAAGGTTGAGAGGCGACCTGATAGAAGTTTATAAAATGTTGAGAGGAATAGATAGGGTGGACTCTCAGAGGCTATTTCCCCGGGTTGAAATGGTCGCTACGAGAGGACACAGATTTAAGGTGCGGGGAGGGAAGTACAGAGGTGATGTTAGGGGTAAGTTTTTCACTCAGAGGGTGGTGAATGAATGGAATCGGCTGCCGTCGTCGGTGGTGGAGGCGAACTCGCTGGGGTCTTTTAAAAGACTTCTGGATGAGTATATGGGGTTTAATGGGATTGGGGGTTATAGATAGGTCTATAGATTGGTGGGGTTGATGCGATCGGCGCAACTCGAAGGCCGAAGGGCCTGTTTGTGCTGTTATGTTCTATGTTCCTTTTAACCAATGAATCAACTTTTTTGGTGCACCACGGTTCCCTAGCCCTACCAATTCCTCCTTGCCTGACAGGGACATACCTATCACGGACTCACAGGGAATCAGAGAGAGGGAAGGAGAGAATTGTCACAGGGAATACATAAGAACATAAGAAATAGGAGCAGGAGTAGGCCATCTAGCCCTTCGAGCCTGCCCCGCCATTCAATAAGATCATGACTGATCTGTCGCTGCTCAGTTCCACTTTCCCGCCCTCTCCCCATAACCCTTAATCCCCTCTCTTATCAAAAACCCATCAACTCGCGTCTTAAAAATATTTAGCGAGGCAGCCTCCACCACCTCAATGGGCAGAGAATTCCAGAGATTCACCACCCATTGAACATAGAACATAGAACATTACAGCGCAGAACAGGCCCTTCGGCCCACGATGTTGCGCCGACCAGTTACAAAACAATGACTCACACAGTAGGCATAGACTAGAGTCATGAATAGGTCACTGACCATGGGACGGCGGCGCGGGCTCGTTGGGCCGAAGGGCCTGTTTCCCGTGCTGTTTTGTTCTTTGTTCTTTGTTCTTTGTAGCCTAAACCAATCCCTTTTCATCCATAAACCTATCCACAGATCTTTTAAACGCCCCCAAACTAGGTGCATTTACAACTGCAGCTGGTAGGGCATTCCAGTCCCTCACCACCCTCTGGGTAAAGAACCTACCCCTGACATCTGTCCTATAACTACCCCCCCTTAATTTAAAATCGTGCGCCCTCGTGCTAGCTTTCTCCATCCTAGGAAAAAGGCTATCACTATCTACCCTGTCTAAACCTCTAATCATCTTATATGTTTCAATGAGATCCCCTCTTAGCCGCCTTCTTTCCAGCGAAAACAACCCCAAATCTCTCAATCTCTCCTCATAGGATCTCCCCTCCATACCAGGCAACATCCTGGTAAACCTCCTCTGCACCCTCTCCAAAGCCTCTACATCCTTCCTGTAATGTGGGGACCAGAACTGCACACAAAACTCCAGGTGCGGCCGCACCAGAGATGTGTACAGTTGCATCATGACGCTGCGACTCCTAAATTCAATTCCCCTACCAATAAACGCCAAAACTCCGTATGCCTTCTTAACAACCTTATCTACTTGATTCCCAACTTTCAGGGATCTATGTACACATACACCTAGATCCCTCTGCTCCTCCACACTATTCAAAGTCCTCCCGTTAGCACTATACTCAACACATCTGTTATTCCTACCGAAATGAATTACCTCACACTTCTCCACATTAAACTCCATCCGCCACCTCTCAGCCCAGCTCTGCAACCTTTCTAAGTCATCCTGCAAACTATGACACCCTTCCTCACAATCTACCACACCTCCGACTTTGGTGTCATCAGCAAACTTACTAATCCACCCAACTATACCCTCATCCAGATCATTAATAAAAATTACAAACAGCAGTGGCCCCAAAACAGATCCCTGAGGCACACCACTTGTAACCGAACTCCATGACGAATATTTCCCATCAACCACTCTCTGTCTCCTATCTGCTAGCCAATTCCTGATCCAATTACCTAGATCACCCCCAATCCCATACATCTGCATTTTCTGCAGAAGCCTACCATGGTGAACCTTATCAAACGCCTTGCTAAAATCCATATACACCACATCAACTGCCTTACCCCTATCCACCTCTTTGGTCACTTTCTCAAAGAACTCGATAAGGTTAGTAAGGCATGACCTACCCGCTACAAAACCATGCTGACTGTCTCTAATCAACTCATTACTTTCCAAATAACTATAAATCCTGTCTCTAATAATCCTTTCCAAAACCTTACCCACCACAGAAGTAAGACTCACCGGTCTATAATTCTCCCCTTCTTAAACAATGGGACAACATTTGCTGTCCTCCAATCTTCTGGTACTATACCAGAGACTAACGACGACCTGAAGATCAGAGCCAGAGGCTCCGCAATCACCCCTCTTGCCTCCCAATGAATCCTAGGGTAAATCCCATCTGGACCAGGGGACTTATCTATTTTCAATCCCTCTAAAATATCCAGCACATCCCCCGTATCAACTGCAATACTATCTATTTCACACCCCTGCACCCCAGTGTCCTCCTCAGCTACATTCCTGTCCCCTTGCGTGAACACCGAAGAGAAATATTGGTTCAACGCCTCTCCAATCTCCTCCGGTTCCACACACAACTTCCCTCTACTGTCTGTAACTGGCCCTAATCTTGTCCTAACCAACCTTCTGTTCTTGACATACCTGTAAAACGCCTTAGGGTTCTCCTTAATCCTATCAGCCAAAATCATCTCATGTCCTCTTTTAGCCCTTCTTAACTCCCTCTTCAACTCCCTCCTAGCCAATCTAAAACTTTCTAATGCACTACCTGAGCCCTCAAGCCTCATCCGAACATAAGCCTCCTTTTTCTTCCTAACCAACGAATCAACTTTTTTGGTGCACCACGGTTCCCTGGGCCTACCAAATCCTCCTTGCCTGACAGGGATATACTTATCACAGACCCGCAATAGCTGCTCCTTGAAAAATCTCCACATCTCGGATGTTCCCAGTCCCTGTAATCTCCCATTCCAACCAATGCTTCCTAATTCTCTCCTAATAGCCTCATAATTACCCTTCCCCCAGCTGAAACTACTGACCCGAGGTTCGTGCCTATCCCTTTCCATCACTAAGGTGAACGTAATCGAATTGTGATCACTATCCCCAAACTGTACACCAACTTCCAAGTCTAGCACCTGGTCTGGCTCATTACCGAGCACCAAATCCAATATAGCCTCACCTCTCGTCGGCCTATCTACATACTGAGTCAAAAAACCTTCTTGCACACTTTGAACAAAAACTGACCCCTCTAACGAGCCAGAGCTGTAGCAATTCCAATCTACATGAGTAAATTTAAAGTCCCCCATAACAATTACCCTATTGCTTTCACTCCTAACAAGGATCGTCTCCGCAATCCTTTCCTCAACCTCTCTAGAACTGTTTGGAGGTCTATAAAAGACTCCCAACAGGGTGACCTCTCTCCTATTTCTAATCTCCGCCCATACTACCTCAACAGACAAGTCCTCATCAAAGTTCCTCTCTGACACTGAGATACAGTCCTTGACCAATAATGCTACCCCACCCCCCCTTCTACCTCCTTGTCTACTCCGATTAAAGCATTTGTACCCCGGGACCTGCAACATCCATTCCTGACCCTGCTCTATCCAAGTCTCTGAAATGGCCACAACATCGAAGTCCCAGGTACTGGTCCACGCTGCAAGTTCATCCACCTTATTGCGAATACTCCTCGCATTAAAATATACACATTTCAAACCACATTCCAAACCCTGTTCCGCCCTCCCCCGCAATACCGTGCATTGCAGTTCCCATCTATGTCCCCCTCACTTTCACCCCCTCTACTCAGGATCCCACCCCCCCTCTGAATCAGTTTAAACCACTCCGCATAACCTTAACAAATTTACCTCCCAGGATATTTGTTCCCCTTTGGTTCAGGTGAATCCCATCCCTCTGATAAAGGTCCCACCTTCCCCAGAACGAGCCCCAATTGTTCAAGTACTTAAACCCCTCCCTCCTGCACCATCCCCTCAGCCACGAGTTCAAGCTTTCCCTCCCTCTATTCCTCTCTAAACTATCCCGTGGCACAGGCAAGAGTCCAGAGATAACCACTCTGTCTGTCTTGGCCTTTAGCTTCCACCCCAACTCCATGAATCTCTGCTTGATGTCCCCTTCCCTTAGCCTTCCTATATCATGCGTCCCCACATGAATTATAACTTGGGGTTGATCTCCCTCTCCCCTGAGAGTCTTGAATATCCTCTCTGAGACATCCTGGACCCCAGCCCCTGGTAGGCAACACACCAGCCCTGAGTTCCTATCATTATTACCGACTCTCCTATCCGTCCCTTTAACGGTGGAGTCCCCAATGAAAAGTCCTAATCTTTTGCTACCCCTAACCACCTGAGCTTTTACAGTAGGCTCATCCCCAGAGACCTGCTCCCTTTGGCTATCCCCAGTTGATCCCTCCTCAACTGTAGCCTCCAGGACCGAAAACCTATTTTGGAGGGAAACAGCCCCAGGGAATTGTCCCACCACATTCTTTTTTCCTCTCCTCGTGGCAGTGACCCAAGACTGGTTTCTAGGAGTGACTAACTCCCTATAACTCCTATCAATGTCCACCTCTGCATCCCGAATTTTGCGGAGCTCCTCTACTTCCACCTCCAACTCCTTTACATGCTCCTCCAGAAGCTGCATTCTAACGCACTTCCTACAGGTAAAATCCCCTGAAACACTACTGGAGTCCCTCACCACATACATCCCACAGGAGATGCAGCACACTGCCTGAACTGCCATCCCTGAAACTATTACCAGCAGAAAAAATAAAAATATTAAAAAGAAAACTTACCCACACTTATAATTTAGGTTAGAGGAGGTGGGAGGGTGGGATTCTCTACCAGTGTAGAGAATCGGGTATCCTCTCTGCGCTAATTTATAGGGTTAAACAATGAGTGAAGAAGTTCCTCCTCAACTCCGTTCTAAACCGCTCCCCCACCCCCCCTTTATCTTGAGGCTGTGCCCCCTAGTCCTACTGTCTTTTTGAGCGGGAAGAGTCTCTCCACCTCTATCCTATCCATCCCATTCATCATCTTATACGTCTCAATGAGATCTCCCCTCATTCTTCTAAACTCTAACGAGTACAAGCCTAGTTTATTCAGCCTCTCCTCATAGCTCAACCCCCTCAACTCCAGTATCAGCCTAATAAACCTCCTCTGCACTCCCTCCAAGGCTAAAATATCCTTGTATAAGTATGGCGACCAAATCAGAGAGTGAGGGGGAGAGGGAAGGAGAGAATTGTCACAGGAAATCAGAGAGAGAGGGGGAGAGGGAAGGAGAGAATTGTCACAGGGAATCAGAGAGAGAGGGGGAGAGGGAAGGAGAGAATTGTCACAGGGAATCAGAGATGGGGAGAGGGAAGGAGAGAATTGTCACAGGGAATCAGAGAGAGAGAGGGAAGGAGAGAATTGTCACGGAATCAGAGAGAGAGAGAGAGAGAGGGAAGGAGAGAATTGTCACAGGGATTCAGAGAGAGAGAGTGGGAGAGGGAAGGAGAGAATTGTCACAGGGAATCAGAAATGAGGAGAGGGAAGGAGAGAATTGTCACAGGGAATCAGAGAGAGAGAGGGGGAGAGGGAAGGAGAGAATTGTCACAGGGAATCAGAAATGAGGAGAGGGAAGGAGAGAATTGTCACAGGGAATCAGAGAGAGAGAGGGAAGGAGAGAATTGTCACAAGGAATCAGAGAGGGAAGGAGAGAATTATCACAGGGAATCAGAGAGAGAGGGGGAGAGGGAAGGAGAGAATTGTCACAGGGAATCAGAGAGAGAGAGGGAAAGAGAGAATTGTCACAGGGAATCAGAAGGAGAGGAAAGGAGAGAATTGTCACAGGGAATCAGAGAGAGGGGGAGAGGGAAGAAGAGAAATGTCACAGGGAATCAGAGAGAGGGAAGGAGAGAATTGTCACAGGGAATCAGAGAGATGGGTAAGGAGAGAATTATCACAGGGAATCAGAGAGAGGGAAGGAGAGAATTGTCACAGGGAATCAGAGAGAGAGGGAAGGAGAGAATTTTCACAGGGAATCAGAGAGAGAGGGAAGGAGAGAATTCTAACAGGGAATCAGAGAGGGAAGGAGAGAATTGTCACAGGGAATCAGAGAGAGAGAGAGGGGGAGAGGGAAGGAGAGAATTGTCACGGAATCAGAGAGAGAGAGGGAAAGAGAGAATTGTCACGGGGAATCAGAGAGAGAGGGATGGAGAGAATTGTCACAGGGAATCAGAGAGAGGGAAGGAGAGAATTGACACAGGGAATCAGAGAGAGAGGGAAGGAGAGAATTCTAACAGGGAATCAGAGAGGGAAGGAGAGAATTGTCACAGGGAATCAGAGAGAGAGAGGGAAGGAGAGAATTGTCACAGGGAATCAGAGAGGGAGAGAGGGGGAGAGGGAAGGAGAGAATTGTCACAGGGAATCAGAGAGAGAGGGGGAGAGGGAAGGAGAGAATTGTCACAGGGAATCAGGGAGAGGGAAGGAGAGAATTATCACGGAATGAGAGAGAGGGAAGGAGAGAATTGTCACGGGGAATCAGAGAGAGAGGGATGGAGAGAATTGTCACAGGGAATCAGAGAGAGAGGAAAGGAGAGAATTGTCACGGGGAATCAGAGAGAAAAAGAGAGAATTATCACAGGGAATCAGGGAGAGGGAAGGAGAGAATTGTCACAGGGAATCAGAGAGAGAGAGGGAAGGAGAGAATTGACACAGGGAATCAGAGAGGGAAGGAGAGAATTGTCACGGAATCAGAGAGAGAGGGAGAGGGAAGGAGAGAATTGTCACAGGGAATCAGGGAGAGGGAAGGAGAGAATTCTCACAGGGAATCAGAGAGAGAGACGGAGAGAATTGTCACAGGGAATCAGAGAGAGAGAGGTAAGGAGAGAATTTTCACAGGGAATCAGAGAGAGAGGGGGAGAGGGAAAAAGAGAAATGTCACAGGGTATCAGAGATGGGGAGAGGGAAGGAGAGAATTATCACAGGGAATCAGGGAGAGGGAAGGAGAGAATTGTCACAGGGAATCAGAGAGAGAGAGAAGGCGAGAATTATCACAGGGAATCAGAGAGGGGGGAGAGGGAAGAAGAGAATTGTCACAGGGAATCAGAGAGAGAGGGATGGAGAGAGGTAAGGAGAGAATTTTCACAGGGAATCAGAGAGAGAGAGGGAAGGAGAGAATTGTCACAGAATCAGAGAGAGGGGGAGAGGGAAGGAGAGAATTGTCACAGGGAATCAGAGAGAGGGGGAGAGGGAAGAAGAGAATTGTCACGGGGAATCAGAGAGAGGGAAGGAGAGAATTATCACAGGGAATCAGAGAGAGGGAAGGAGAGAATTGTCACAGGGAATCAGAGAGATGGGTAAGGAGAGAATTGTCACAGGGAATCAGAGAGAGGGGAGAGGGAAGAAGAGAATTGTCACAGGGAATCAGAGAGAGGGGGAGAGGGACGAAGAGAATTGTCACAGGGAATCAGTGAGAGGGGGAGAGGGAAGGAGAGAATTGTCACAGGGAATCGGAGAGAGGGGGAGAGGGAAGAAGAGAAATGTCACAGGGAATCGGAGAGAGGGGGAGAGGGAAGAAGAGAAATGTCACAGGGTATCAGAGATGGGGAGAGGGAAGGAGAGAATTATCACAGGGAATCAGAGAGAGGGAAGGAGAGAATTGTCACAGGGAATCAGAGAGATGGGTAAGGAGAGAATTGTCACAGGGAATCAGAGAGAGAGAGGGAAGGAGAGAATTGTTACGGGGAATCAGAGGGGGGGGAGAGGGAAGGAGTGAATTGTTACGGGGAATCAGAGAGGGAAGGAGAGAATTGTCACAGGGAATCTGAGAGAGACGGAAGGAGAGAATTGTCTTGGAATCAGAGAGAGGGAGAGAGGGAAGGAGAGAATTGTCACAGGGAATCAGAGAGGGAAGGAGAGAATTGTCACAGGGAATCAGAGAGGGAAGGAGAGAATTGTCACAGGGAATCAGAGAGGGAAGGAGAGAATTGTCACAGGGAATCAGAGAGAGAGGGGGAGAGGGAAGAAGAGAATTGTCACAGGGTATCAGAGATGGGGAGAGGGAGGAGAGAATTATCACAGGGAATCAGAGAGAGGGAAGGAGAGAATTATCCACAGGGAATCAGAGAGAGAGGGAAGGAGAGAATTTTCACAGGGAATCAGAGAGAGGGGGAAGGAGAGAATTGTCACGGGAGTCAGAGGGGGGGAAGAGGGAAGGAGTGAATTGTCACAGGGAATCAGAGAGAGACGGAAGGAGAGAATTGTCTCGGAATCAGAGAGAGGGAGAGAGGGATGGAGAGAATTGTCACAGGGAATCAGAGAGAGAGGGAAGGAGAGAATTGTCTCAGAATCAGAGAGGGAAGGAGAGAATTGTCACAGGGAATCAGAGGGAGAGGGAAGGAGAGAATTGTCACAGGGAATCAGAGAGAGAGGGAAGGAGAGAATTGTCTCGGAATCAGAGAGAGAGGGAAGGACAGAATTGTCACACGGAATCAGAGGGGGAAGGAGAGAATTGTCACAGGGAATCAGAGAGAGAGGGAAGGAGAGAATTGTCTCGGAATCAGAGAGAGAGGGAAGGACAGAATTGTCACACGGAATCAGAGGGGGAAGGAGAGAATTGTCACAGGGAATCAGAGAGAGAGGGAAGGAGAAAATTGTCAAATGGAGTGAGTGAGAGAGAGGGAAGGAGAGAATTGTCAAAGGGAATGCGAGCGAGAGAGGGAAGGAGAGAATTGTCACAGGGAGTCAGGGAGAGAGAGAGAGGGAGACGGAAGGAGCTAATCGTCACAGGGAATCAGAGAGAGAGGGAGAGGGAAGGAGTGAATTCTCACTGGGAATCAGAGAGAGAGAGTGAGGAAAGGCGAGAATTGTCACGGAATCAGAGAGAGGGAAGGAGAGAGTTGTCACCGGGAGTGAGAAAGAGGGAGAGGGAAGGAGAGAATTGTCACAGGGAATCAGAGTGAGGGAAGAAGAGAATTGTCACAGGGAATCAGAGAGAGAGGGGGAAGGAGAGAATTGTCACAGGGAATCAGAGAGAGAGAGAGAGGGGGGGAAGGAGAGAAATGTCACAGGGAATCAGAGAGAGAGAGAGGGGGAGAGGGAAGGAGAGAATTGTCACAGGGAATCAGAGAGAGAGAGAGGGGGAGAGGGAAGGAGAGAATTGTCACAGGGAATCAGGGAGAGAGAGAGAGGGGGGGGGAAGGAGAGAAATGTCACAGGGAATCAGAGAGAGAGAGAGGGGGAGAGGGAAGGAGAGAATTGTCACAGGGAATCAGAGAGAGAGAGAGGGGGAGAGGGAAGGAGAGAATTGTCACAGGGAATCAGGGAGAGGGAAGGAGAGAATTATCACGGAATGAGAGAGAGGGAAGGAGAGAATTGTCACAGGGAATCAGAGAGAGAGAGAGGGGGAAGGAGAGAAATGTCACAGGGAATCAGAGAGAGAGGGGGAGAGGGAAGGAGAGAATTGTCACAGGGAATCAGGGAGAGGGAAGGAGAGAATTATCACGGAATGAGAGAGAGGGAAGGAGAGAACTGTCACAGGGAATCAGAGAAGGAGAGGGAAGGAGAGAATTGTCACGGAATCAGAGAGAGAGGGAGAGAATTGTCACGGGGAATCAGAGAGAGAGGGAGAGGGAAGGAGTGAATTGTTACAGGGAATCAGAGAGGAGGAAGGAGAGAATTGTCGCAGGGAATCAGTGAGAAAGAGGGAGAAGGAAGGAGAGAACATAAGAACATAAGAACATAAGAAATAGGAGCAGGATTAGGCCATCTAGCCCTTCGGGCCTGCCCCGCCATTCAATAAGATCATGGCTGATCTGTCATGGCTCAGTTCCACTTTCCCGCCCTCTCCCCATAACTCTTAACCCCCGTTCTAAACCGTCCCCTTTTATCTTGAGGCTGTGCCCCCTAGTCCTATTGTCTTTTTGAGCGGGAAGAGTCTCTCCACCTCTATCCTATCCATGCCATTCATCATCTTATACGTCTCAATGAGATCACCCCTCATTCTTCTGAACTCTAACGAGTACAAGCCTAGTTCATTCAGCCTCTCCTCATAGCTCAATCCCCTCAACTCCGGTATCAGCCTAGTAAACCTCCTCTGCACTCCCTCCAAGGCCAAAATATCCTTGCGCAGGTTGGGCGCCCAAAACTGCAAGAATTGTCACAGGGAATCAGGGAGAGGGAAGGAGAGAATTATGGAATAAGAGAGAGAGGGAAGGAGAGAATTGTCACGGAGTCAGAGAGAGAGGGAGAGGGAAGGAGAGAATTGTCACAGGGAATCAGAGAGAGGGAGAGGGAAGGAGTGAATTGTCACAGGGAATCAGGGAGAGGGAAGGAGTGCATTATCACAGGGAATGAGACAGAGGGAATGAGAGAATTGTCACGGAATCAGAGGGAGAGAGGGAAGGAGAGAATTGTCACAGGGAATCAGAGAGAGAGGGAAGGAGAGAATTGTCACAGGGAATCGGAGAGAGAGGGAAGGAGAGTATTATCACAGGGAATCAGAGAAGGAGAGGGAAGGAGAGAATTGTCACGGAATCAGAGAGAGAGTGGGAGAGGGAAGGACAGAATTGTCACCGGGAATGAGAAAGAGGGAGGGTGAAGGAGAGAATTGTCACAGGGAATCAGAGAGGGAGAGGGAAGGAGAGAATTGTCACGGAATCAGAGAGAGAGAGGGAAGGACAGAATTGTCACCGGGAATGAGAAAGTGGGAGAGGGAATGAGAGAATTGTCGCAGGGAATCAGACGGAGAGGGAAGGAGAGAATTGTCACAAGGAATCAGAGAGAGAGGAGATGCAAGGAGAGAAATGTCACAGGGAATCAGAAATGAGGTGAGGGAAGGAGAGAATTGTCACAGGGAATCGGAGAGAGAGAAGGAGAGAATTGTCACAGGGAATCGGAGAGAGGGAAGGAGAGAATTGTCACAGGGAATCGGAGAGAGGGAAGGAGAGAATTGTCACAGGGAATCAGAAATGGGGAGAGGGAAGGAGAGAATTGTCACAAGGAATCAGAGAGAGAGGGAGAGGGAAGGAGAGAATTGTCACAGGGAATCAGAAATGGGGAGAGGGAAGGAAAGAATTGTCACAGGGAATCGGAGAGAGGGAAGGAGAGAATTGTCACAGGGAATCAGAAATGGGGAGAGGGAAGGAAAGAATTGTCACAGGAAATCGGAGAGAGGGAAGGAGAGAATTGTCACAGGGAATCAGAAATGGGGAGAGGGAAGGAGAGAATTGTCACAAGGAATCAGAGAGAGAGGGAGAGGGAAGGAGAGAATTGTCACAGGGAATCAGAAATGGGGAGAGGGAAGGAAAGAATTGTCACAGGGAATCGGAGAGAGGGAAGGAGAGAATTGTCACAGGGAATCAGAAATGGGGAGAGGGAAGGAAAGAATTGTCACAGGAAATCGGAGAGAGGGAAGGAGAGAATTGTCACAAGGAATCAGAATCGGAGAGAGGGAAGGAGAGAATTATCACAGGGAATCAGAGAGGGAAGGAGAGAATTGTCACAGGGAATCCGAGAGAGAGAGGGAAGGAGAGAATTGTCACAGGGAATCCGAGACAGAGAGGGAAGGAGAGAATTGTCACGGAATCAGAGAGAAAGAGGGAATGAGAGAATTGTCACGGAATCAGAGAGAGGGAGGGACAGAATTGTCGCAGGGAATCAGAGAGAGAGGGATGGAGAGAGGGAAGGAGAGAATTGTCACAGGAAATCAGAGAGAGAGAGAGGGATGGAGAGTATTGTCACAGGGAAGGAGAAAATTGTCACAGGGAATCCGAGAGAGAGAAGGAGAGAAATGTCGCAGGGAATCAGAGAGAGAGAGGGAGGGAGAGAATTGTCACAGGGAATCCGAGAGAGAAGGATGGAGAGAGGGAAGGAGAGAATTGTCACAGGAAATCAGAGAGAGAGAGAGGGATGGAGAGAGGGAAGGAGAGAATTGTCACAGGGAATCAGATAGAGAGAGGGGAGAGGGAAGGAGAGAATTGTCGTGGGGAATCCGAGAGAGAAGGATGGAGAGCGGGAAGGAGAGAATTGTCACAGGAAATCAGAGAGAGAGAGAGGGATGGAGAGAGGGAAGGAGAGAATTGTCACAGGAAATCATTTAGAGAGAGGGGAGAGGGAAGGAGAGAATTGTCGCGGGGAATCAGAGAGAGATGGAGGGAGAGTGAAGGAGAGAATTGTCAGGGAATTAGAGAGAGAGAGGGAAGGAGAGAATTGTCACAGGGAATCAAAGAGAGAGAGGGAAGGAGAGGATTGTCACAGGGAATCAGAGAGAGGCAGTGGGAAAGAGAGAATTGTCACAGGGAATCAGAGAGAGAGAGGGAAGGAGAGAATTGTCACAGGGATCAGAGAGAGAGGGAAGGAGAGAATTGTCACAGGGAATCAGATAGAGGGGAGAGGGAAGGAGAGAATTGTCACAGGGAATCAGTGAGAGAGAGGGAAGGAGGGAATTGTCACAGGAAATCAGATAGAGAGGGAAGGAGAGAATTGTCGCGGGGAATCAGAGAGAGATGGAGGGAGAGTGAAGGAGAGAATTGTCACGGAATCAGAGAGAGAGAGGGAAGGAGAGAATTGTCACAGGGAATCAGAGAGAGGCAGTGGGAAGGAGAGAATTGTCAAAGGGAATCAGAGAGAGAGGGAAGGAGAGAATTGTCACAGGGAATCAGATAGAGGGGAGAGGGAAGGAGAGAATTGTCACAGGGAATCAGAGAGAGAGAGGGAAGGAGAGAATTGTCGCGGGGAATCAGAGAGAGATGGAGGGAGAGTGAAGGAGAGAATTGTCACGGAATCAGAGAGAGAGAGGGAAGGAGAGAATTGTCACAGGGAATCAGAGAGAGGCAGTGGGAAGGAGAGAATTGTCACAGGGAATCAGAGAGAGAGGGAAGGAGAGAATTGTCACAGGGAATCGGGGAGAGGGAAGGAGAGAATTGTCACAGGGAATCAGAGAGAGAGAGAGGGAAGGAAAGAATTGTCACAGGGAATCAGAGAGAGGCAGTGGGAAGGAGAGAATTGTCACAGGGAATCAGAGAGAGAGGGAAGGAGAGAATTGTCACAGGGAATCAGATAGAGGGGAGAGGGAAGGAGGGAATTGTCACAGGAAATCAGATAGAGAGGGAAGGAGAGAATTGTCACAGGAAGTCAGAGAGAGAGAGAGAAGGAGGGAATTGTCACAGGAAATCAGATAGAGAGAGGGAGGGAAGGAGAGAATTGTCATGGAATCAGAGAGAGAGAGGGAAGGAGAGAATTGTCACAGGGAATCAAAGAGAGAGAGGGAGGGAAGGAGAGAATTGTCACAGGGAATCAGAGAGAGAGAGAGGGGGAAGGAGAGAATTGTCCCAGGGAATCAGAGAGAGAGGGAGAGGGAAGGAGAGAATTGTCACAGGGAATCAAAGAGAGAGAGGGAGGGATGGAGAGAATTGTCGCGGGGAATCAGAGAGAGAGGGAGTGAAGGAGAGAATTGTCACAGGGAATCAAAGAGAGAGAGGGAAGGAGGGAATTGTCGTGGAATCAGAGAGGGAGAGGGAAGGAGAGAATTGTCACAGGGAATCAAAGAGAGAGAGGGAGGGAAGGAGAGAATTGTCACAGGGAATCAGAGAGAGAGAGGGAAGGAGAGAATTGTCACAGGAAGTCAGAGAGAGAGAGAGGGATGGAGAGGGGGAAGGAGAGAATTGTCACAGGGAATCAGAGAGGGAAGGAGAGAATTGTCACAGGGAATCAGAGAGAGAGAGAGGGGGAAGGAGAGAATTGTCACAGGAAGTCAGAGAGAGAGAGGGATGGAGAGAGGGAAGGAGAGAATTGTCACAGGGAATCAGAGAGGGAAGGAGAGAATTGTCACAGGGAATCCGAGAGAGAGAGGGAAGGAGAGAATTGTCCCAGGGAATCAGAGAGAGAGAGGGAAGGAGAGAATTGTCACAGGGAATCAGAGAGAGGGAGGGAAGGAGAGAATTGTCACAGGGAATCAGAGAGGGAAGGAGAGAATTGTCACAGGGAATCCGAGAGAGAGAGGGAAGGAGAGAATTGTCACAGGAAGTCAGAGAGAGAGAGAGAGAGAGGGAAGGAGAGAATTGTCACAGGGAATCAGAGAGGGAAGGAGAGAATTGTCACAGGGAATCCGAGAGAGAGAGGGAAGGAGAGAATTGTCCCAGGAAATCAGAGAGAGAGAGGGAAGGAGAGAATTGTCACAGGAATTCAGAGAGAGAGAGGGAAGGAGAGAATTGTCACAGGGAATCCGAGAGAGAGAGGGAAGGAGAGAATTGTCCCAGGAAATCAGAGAGAGAGAGGGAAGGAGAGAATTGTCACAGGAATTCAGAGAGAGAGAGGGATGGAGAGAGGGAAGGAGAGGATTGTCACAGGGAATCAGAGAGAGGGAGGGAAGGAGAGAATTGTCACAGGGAATCAGAGAGGGAAGGAGAGAATTGTCACAGGGAATCCGAGAGAGAGAGGGAAGGAGAGAATTGTCACAGGAAGTCAGAGAGAGAGAGGGATGGAGAGAGGGAAGGAGAAAATTGTCACAGGGAATCAGAGAGAGAGAGAAAGGGAGTTGTTGCCTTGAGGGGTAGGAGCCGTCGCTGGGAGGGATGATGTAGATATGTATTCTCTTCTTGTCTTCTCGGTAGGTCCAGGTCCTGGTTGTGTCATTCAGTGGTCTGTGGGGTGATTGCAGGGACATGTTGGTAAATAGAACATAAAGTATGAAAGGAAGAAAGTTATTTTAAACTTAAACAGAACATTTCAACCTCAACTGGAGTATTGTATCCGGTTCTACATCATCCTGGCTACTTTATAAAATGGTTATTTTTTCACAACAATGTTACTCTGACATGCCTCACTAGCCATCACTCATACCAGATAATTGACTTGCCTTAGGAAAACCAGTAGGAACCAAGTTAAGGAGGTGCTTATGCCCTGTTACTGCCTGAACTGCTTCACTGGACAGGGAATTCCACAGATTCACAACCTTTTGGGTGAAGAAGTTTCTCCTCAACTCTATGCCCCATAGTCCTAGTTTCACCTGCCATTGGAAAGTGGGTGCCACACTTTGGAAATGATGTGAGAAAGTACGTAGAAAAGATTGACCAGTGTGATCCCAGTGATGAAGAACTTCAGTAGGTAGCTAGGACAAGCTGGGACTGTTTTCCTTGGAGAAGGGAAGGCTGAGAGGACATTTCACACAAGTATTCAAAATCATGAGTGGTCTCAACAAAGTAGACAGGGTGAAGAAATTCCCAGTTGTGTATGGATGGAGAAGGGCACAATTGGCAAAAGAAGCAATGGCAATGAGGAGAAGCTTTTTCATACAGTGGTTTGGATGTGAGTTAGCTGAAGACAGGTTGAATCAAGGCACTTGAGAGAACTGAATTACCCTAAAAAGCAAGAATGTGCGGGTCCAATGGGAGAAGGCAGGGGAGTAGCAACGAGGTAGAGGTTTCCTTCAGTGATCGAGTGCAGCAGATGTTTGGATGAATTCAGAGAAGTGGCAATACGAGCCAGTCAGATACTTATGTATTAACCAACAGTTGAACATTTATCAAAATTTGCTGGATTCCGGGGAAGTGCCGGAAGATTGGAAAACGGCTGATGTTACGCCGCTGTTTAAAAAAGGTAGCAGACAAAAGGCAGGGAATTATAGGCCGGTTAATTTAACGTCTGCAGTTGGAAAAATGCTTGAATCCGTCATCAAAGAAGAAATAGCGAGGCACCTGGAAAGGAATTGTTTGATACAGCAAACGCAGCACGGATTCATTAAAAGGATGTTGTGTTTGACGAATTTACTGGATTTCTATGAGGATGTGACTAATGCAGTAGATAGAGGGGAACCGGTGGATGTGGTGTTTTCACATTTCCAAAAGGCGTTTGAAAAGGTGCCTCATAAAAGGTAGCTACAGAAGGTTAGGGTGCACGGAGTTGGGGTAAGGTGTTAGTGTGGATAGAGGATTGGTTGTCTAATAGGAAGCAGAGAGTTGGTATCAATGGGTGATATTCTGGTTGGTGACCAGTGGAGTGCCGCAGGGATCAGTGCTGGGGCCTCAGCTATTTACCATTTATATAGATGATCTGGAGGAGGGGGCTGAGTGTAGGGTGTCGAAATTTGCTGATGACACGAAGATGAGTGGAAAAGCAAATTGGAGGGTGTGGAAAGTCTGCAGAGAGATCTGGATAGGCTGAGCGAGTGGGCGAGGACCTGGCGGATGGAGTATAATGTTAGCAAGTGCGAGGTTATCCACTTTGGCAGAAATAATAGGAGGAGGGATTATTATTTAAAAGGCAAAAAGCTGCAGCGTGCCTCGGTGCAGAGGGACCTCGGGGTCCTTGTGCAAGAGTCACAAAAATCCAGTCTGCAGGTGCAGCAGGTGATCAAGAAGGCGAATGGGATGCTGGCCTTCATAGTGAGGGGGATTGAATATAAAAGTAGGGAGGTCTTGCTGCAGCTGTATAGGGCATTGGTGAGGCCGCAGCTGGAGCACTGTGTGCAGTTTTGGTTGCCGTACTTGTGGAAGGATATATTGGCCTTGGAGAGAGTGCAGAGGAGGTTCACTAGGCTGATACCGGAGTTGAGGGGGTTGGACTATGAAGAGAGACTAAATAGACTGGGTCTGTACTCGTTGGAGTTTAGAAGGATGAGGGGGGATCTTATAGAGACGTATAAGATAATGAAGGGGATGGATAGGATAGAGGTAGAGAGAGTCTTCCTGCTTAGAAAGGACAGTAGGACTAGAGGGCACAGCCTCAAGATAAGGGGGGGGGCAGTTTAGAACGGAGTTGAGGAGGAACTTCTTCACTCAAAGGGTGGTGAATCTCTGGAATTCTCTGCCCGTTGAAGTGGTGGAGGCTACCTCGCTAAATATATTCAAGTCACGGGTAGACAGACTTCTGATAGGCAAGGGGATTAAGGGTTATGGGGAGAGGGCGGGAATGTGCAACTGATCCACTTCAGATCAGCCATGATCTTATTGAATGGCGGGGAGGCTCGAAGGGCCAGATGGCCTACTCCTGCTCCTATTTCTTATGTTCTTATGCTCTTAAGTGACAAAAATGTGCATGAATGTATCCTTGTTTCCCACACTCTCTACTCACCTGTTTCTCTGGCTCGCTTTTTAGGAGAACATGAATTCTGGAGATTGCAGGCAGAGTCCTTTAGAAGAATGAGGGGAGATCTCATTGAGACGTATAAGATGATGAATGGGATGGATAGGATAGAGGTGGAGAGACTGTTCCCGCTCAAAAAAGACAGTAGGACTAGGGGGCACAGCCTCAAGATAAAGGGGGGGCGGTTTAGAACAGAGTTGAGGAGGAACTTCTTCACTCAAAGGGTGGTGAATCTCTGGAATTCTCTGCCCGTTGAAGTGGTGGAGGCTGCCTCGCTAAATATTTTTAAGAAACGGGTTGATGGGTTTTTGATAAGAGAAGGGATTAAGGGTTATGGGGAGAGGGCGGGAAGGTGGAGCTGAGTCACGACAGATCAGCCATGATCTTATTGAATGGCGGGGCAGGCTCGAAGGGCCAGATGGCCTACTCCTGCTCCTATTTCTTATGTTCTTATGTTCTTATGTTCTTATGTCCCAGGGAGAGCCCAAAGCTCTTCTATTTCCATATCAATTCCTCCTTCAGTCATTGTTTTTGTCTTTCTCTTGCAGAGCATGTGGAATTAGTGAAGAGGACCATGGCTGCAATCAAGATCCCAAGCCTGGGAGTCCCATCCTGGGCCCAAGAGATCTCCGATGAGCAGTGGCAGTCTGTTGTTCAACAAACAATAGAAACCAGGAGGACAGCAGTGAAGGAGGCAGGGCAACAGTGACCCTGGATCCATTCTGCGGTATCTCATGCAACCACAGATGTATGGAAATGGTCTTCACCTTCTGCAAGGTCACTGTTAGTGATCCTCACTCTCTGCGGGGCCGCTGTTAGTGATCCTCACTCTCTGTGGGCTCGCTGTAAGTTATCCTCACTCTGCGGGGCCGCTGTTAGTGATCCTCACTCTCTGCGGGGTCACTGTTAGTGATCCCGACTCTCTGCGGGGCCGCTGTTAGTGATCCTCACTCTCTGCGGGGCCGCTGTTAGTGATCCTCACTCTCTGCGGGGTCACTGTTACTGATCCTGACTCTCTGCAGGGTCACTGTTAGTGATCCTCACTCTCTGCGGGGCCGCTGTTAGTGATCCTCACTCTCTGCGGGGCCGCTGTTAGTGATCCTCACTCTCTGCGGGGCCGCTGTTAGTGATCCTCACTCTCTGCGGGGTCACTGTTAGTGATCCTCACTCACTGCGGGGCCGCTGTTAGTGATCCTCACTCTCTGCAAGGTCACTGTTAGTGATCCTCACTGTCTGCAAGATCACTGTTAGTGATCCTCACTCTCTGCAAGGTCACTGTTAGTGATCCTCACTCTCTGCGGGGCCGCTGTTAGTGATCCTCACTCTCTACGGGGCCGCTGTTAGTGATCCTCACTCTCTGCGGGGCCGCTGTTAGTGATCCTCACTCTCTACGGGGCCGCTGTTAGTGATCCTCACTCTCTGCGGGGCCGCTGTTAGTGATCCTCACTCTCTGCGGGGTCACTGTTAGTGATCCTCACTGTCTGCAAGGTCACTGTTAGTGATCCTCACTGTCTGCAAGATCACTGTTAGTGATCCTCACTCTCTGCAAGGTCACTGTTAGTGATCCTCACTCTCTGCGGGGCCGCTGTTAGTGATCCTCACTCTCTACGGGGCCGCTGTTAGTGATCCTGACTCTCTGCAGGGTCGCTGTTAGTGATCCTCACTCTCTGCGGGGCCGCTGTTAGTGATCCTCACTCTCTGCGGGGTCACTGTTAGTGATCCCCACTCTCTGCGGGGTCACTGTTAGTGATCCTCACTCTCTGCGGGGTCACTGTTAGTGATCCTCACTCTCTGCGGGGTCACTGTTAGTGATCCTCACTCTCTGCGGGGTCACTGTTAGTGATCCTCACTGTCTGCAAGGTCACTGTTAGTGATCCTCACTCTCTGCGGGCTCACTGTTAGTGATCCTCACTCTCTGCGGGGCCGCTGTTAGTGATCCTCACTGTCTGCGGGGCCGCTGTTAGTGATCCTCGCTGTCTGCGGGGCCGCTGTTAGTGATCCTCGCTCCCTGCGGGGTCACTGTTAGTGATCCTCACTCTCTGCGGGGTCACTGTTAGTGATCCTCACTCTCTGTGGGGCCGCTGTTAGTGATCCTCGCTGTCTGCGGGGCCGCTGTTAGTGATCCTCGCTCCCTGCGGGGTCACTGTTAGTGATCCTCACTCTCTGCGGGGTCACTGTTAGTGATCCTCACTCTCTGCAAGGTCACTGTTAGTGATCCTGACTCTCTGCGGGATCACTGTTAGTGATCCTCACTGTCTGCGGGGTCACTGTTAGTGATCCTCACTCTCTGCGGGGTCACTGTTAGTGATCCTCACTCTCTGCGGGGCCGCTGTTAGTGATCCTCACTCTCTGCAGGGCCGCTGTTAGTGATCCTCACTCTCTGCGGGGCCGCTGTTAGTGATCCTCACTCTCTCCAAGGTCACTGTTAGTGATCCTGACTCTCTGCGGGGTCACTGTTAGTGATCCTCACTCTCTGCAAGGTCATTGTTAGTGATCCTCACTCTCTGCGGGGCCGCTGTTAGTGATCCTCACTCTCTGTGGGGCCGCTGTTAGTGATCCTCACTCTCTGCAAGGTCACTGTTAGTGATCCTCACTCTCTGCAAGGTCACTGTTAGTGATCCTCACTCTCTGCAAGGTCACTGTTAGTGATCCTCACTCTCTGCGGGGTCACTGTTAGTGATCCTCACTCTCTGCAAGGTCATTGTTAGTGATCCTCACTCTCTGCGGGGTCACTGTTAGTGATCCTCACTCTCTGCGGGGTCACTGTTAGTGATCCTCACTCTCTGCAAGGTCACTGTTAGTGATCCTCACTCTCTGCAAGGTCATTGTTAGTGATCCTCACTCTCTGCGGGGTCACTGTTAGTGATCCTCACTCTCTGCGGGGTCACTGTTAGTGATCCTCACTCTCTGCAGGGTCACTGTTAGTGATCCTCACTCTCTGCGGGGTCACTGTTAGTGATCCTCACTCTCTGCAAGGTCATTGTTAGTGATCCTCACTCTCTGCGGGGTCACTGTTAGTGATCCTCACACTCTGCGGGGCCGCTGTTAGTGACCCTCACTCTCTGCGGGGCCGCTGTTAGTGATCCTCACTGTCTGCGGGGTCACTGTTAGTGATCCTCACTCTCTGCGGGGCCGCTGTTAGTGATCCTTACTGTCTGAAAGGTCACTGTTAGTGATCCTCACACTCTGCGGGGTCACTGTTAGTGATCCTCACTGTCTGCAAGGTCACTGTTAGTGATCCTCACTCTCAGCGGGGTCACTGTTAGTGATCCTCACTCTCTGCAAGGTCACTGTTAGTGATCCTCACTCTCTGCAAGGTCACTGTTAGTGATCCTCACTCTCTGCAAGGTCACTGTTACTGATCCTGACTGTCTGCGGGGCCGCTGTTAGTGATCCTGACTCTCTGCAAGGTCACTGTTAGTGATCCTCACTCTCTGCGGGGCCGCTGTTAGTGATCCTCACTCTCTGCGGGGCCGCTGTTAGTGATCCTCACTCTCTGCGGGGCCGCTGTTAGTGATCCTCACTCTCTGCAAGGTCACTGTTAGTGATCCTCACTGTCTGCAAGGTCACTGTTAGTGATCCTCACTCTCTGCGGGGTCACTGTTAGTGATCCTCACTCTCTGCGGGGTCACTGTTTGTGATCCTCACTCTCTGCGGGGCCGCTGTTAGTGATCCTCACTCTCTGCGGGGACGCTGTTAGTGATCCTCACTCTCTGCGGGGTCACTGTTAGTGATCCTCACTCTCTGCGGGGACGCTGTTAGTGATCTTCACTCTCTGCGGGGTCACTGTTAGTGATCCTCACTGTCTGCGGGGACGCTGTTAGTGATCCTCACTGTCTGCAAGGTCACTGTTAGTGATCCTCACTCTCTGCGGGGTCACTGTTAGTGATCCTCACTCTCTGCGGGGACGCTGTTAGTGATCCTCACTCTCTGCAAGGTCACTGTTAGTGACCCTCACTCTCTGCGGGGCCGCTGTTAGTGATCCTCACTCTCTGCGGGGTCACTGTTAGTGATCCTCACTCTCTGCGGGGTCACTGTTAGTGATCCTCACTCTCTGCGGGGTCACTGTTAGTGATCCTCACTGTCTGCGGGCCGCTGTTAGTGATCCTGACTCTCTGCGGGGTCACTGTTAGTGATCCTGACTCTCTGCAGGGGTCACTGTTAGTGATCCTCACTCTCTGCAAGGTCACTGTTAGTGATCCTCACTCTCTGCGGGGTCACTGTTAGTGATCCTGACTCTCTGCAGGGGTCACTGTTAGTGATCCTCACTCTCTGCAGGGTCACTGTTAGTGATCCTGACTCTCTGTGGGGTCACTATTAGTGATCCTCACTCTCTGCGGGGTCACTGTTAGTGATCCTCACTCTCTGCAAGGTGACTGTTAGTGATCCTCACTCTCTGCGGGGCCGCTGTTAGTGATCCTCACTGTCTGCGGGGTCACTGTTAGTGATCCTCACTCTCTGCGGGGTCACTGTTAGTGATCCTCACTCTCTGCGGGGCCGCTGTTAGTGATCCTCACTCTCTGCAAGGTCACTGTTAGTGATCCTCACTCTCTGCGGTGTCACTGTTAGTGATCCTGACTCTCTGCGGGGCCGCTGTTAGTGATCCTCACTCTCTGCGGAGTCGCTGTTAGTGATCCTCACTCTCTGCGGGGCCGCTGTTAGTGATCCTCACTCTCTGCGGGGTCACTGTTAGTGATCCTCACTCTCTGCAAGGTCACTGTTAGTGATCCTCACTCTCTGCAAGGTCACTGTTAGTGATCCCCACTCTCTGCAATGTCATTGTTAGTGATCCTCACTCGTTGCAGGGCCGCTGTTAGTGATCCTCACTCTCTGCAAGGTCACTGTTAGTGATCCTGACTCTCTGCGGGGTCACTGTTAGTGATCCTGACTCTCTGCGGGGTCACTGTTAGTGATCTTCACTCTCTGCGGGGTCACTGTTAGAGATCCTCACTCTCTGCGGGGTCACTGTTAGTGACCCTCACTCTCTGCGGGGCCGCTGTTAGTGATCCTCACTCTCTGCAGGGTCACTGTTAGTGATCCTCACTGTCTGCGGGGTCACTGTTAGTGATCCTGACTCTCTGCGGGGTCACTGTTAGTGATCCTCACTCTCTGCAAGGTCACTGTTAGTGATCCTCACTGTCTGCAAGGTCACTGTTAGTGATCCTGACTGTCTGCGGGGTCACTGTTAGTGATCCTCACTCTCTGCGGGGTCACTGTTAGTGATCCTCACTGTCTGCGGGGCCGCTGTTAGTGATCCTCACTGTCTGCGGGGCCGCTGTTAGTGATCCTCACTGTCTGCGGGGTCACTGTTAGTGATCCTCACTGTCTGCGGGGTCACTGTTAGTGATCCTGACTCTCTGCGGGGCCGCTGTTAGTGATCCTCACTCTCTGCAAGGTCACTATTAGTGATCCTCACTGTCTGCGGGGTCACTGTTAGTGATCCTCACTCTCTGCGGGGTCACTGTTAGTGATCCTCACTCTCTGCGGGGCCGCTATTAGTGACCCTCACTCTCTGCGGGGCCGCTGTTAGTGATCCTCACTCTCTGCGGGGTCACTGTTAGTGATCCTCACTCTGCGGGGTCACTGTTAGTGATCCTGACTCTCTGCGGGGTCACTGTTAGTGATCCTCACTCTCTGCGGGGTCACTGTTAGTGATCCTGACTCTCTGCGGGGCTGCTGTTAATGATCCTCACTCGTTGCGTGGCCGCTGTTAGTGATCCTCACTCTCTGTGGGGCCGCTGTTAGTGATCCTGACTCTCTGCAGGGCCGCTGTTAGTGATCCTCACTCTCTGCGGGGCCGCTGTTAGTGATCCTCACTCTCTGCGGGGCCGCTGTTAGTGATCCTCACTCTCTGCTGGGTCACTGTTAGTGATCCTCACTCTCTGCGTGGCTGCTGTTAGTGATCCTCACTCTCTGCGGGGTCACTGTTAGTGATCCTCACTCTCTGCGGGGTCACTGTTAGTGATCCTGACTCTCTGCGGGATCACTGTTAGTGATCCTCACTCTCTGCGGGGCCGCTGTTAGTGATCCTCACTCTCTGCGGGGTCACTGTTAGTGATCCTCACTCTCTGCGGGGCCGCTGTTAGTGATCCTCACTCTCTGCGGGGTCACTGTTAGTGATCCTCACTCTCTGCGGGGCCGCTATTAGTGACCCTCACTCTCTGCGGGGCCGCTGTTAGTGATCCTCACTCTCTGCGGGGTCACTGTTAGTGATCCTCACTCTCTGCGGGGCCGCTGTTAGTGATCCTCACTGTCTGCAAGGTTACTGTTAGTGATCCTCGCTCCCTGCGGGGTCACTGTTAGTGATCCTCACTCTCTGCGGGGTCACTGTTAGTGATCCTCACTCTCTGCGTGGCTGCTGTTAGTGATCCTCACTCTCTGCGGTTCACTGTTAGTGATCCTGACTCTCTGCGGGGTCACTGTTAATGATCCTCACTCGTTGCGTGGCCGCTGTTAGTGATCCTCACTCTCTGCGGGGCCGCTGTTAGTGATCCTCACTCTCTGCGGGGTCACTGTTAGTGATCCTCACTCTCTGCGGGGCCGCTGTTAGTGATCCTCACTCTCTGCGGGGCCGCTGTTAGTGATCCTCACTCTCTGCGGGGTCACTGTTAGTGATCCTCACTCTCTGCGGGGCCGCTGTTAGTGATCCTCACTCTCTGCAGGGCCGCTGTTAGTGATCCTCACTGTCTGCAAGGTTACTGTTAGTGATCCTCACTCTCTGCAAGGTCACTGTTAGTGATCCTCACTCTCTGCGGGGTCACTGTTAGTGATCCTCACTCTCTGCGGGGTCACTGTTAGTGATCCTCACTGTCTGCGGGGTCACTGTTAGTGATCCTCACTCTCTGCGGGGTCACTGTTAGTGATCCTCACTCTCTGCAGGGTCACTGTTAGTGATCCTGACTCTCTGCGGGGCCGCTGTTAGTGATCCTCACTTTCTGCGGGGTCACTGTTAGTGATCCTCACTCTCTGCAAGGTCACTGTTAGTGATCCTCACTCTCTGCGGGGCCGCTGTTAGTGATCCTCACTCTCTGCGGGGTCACTGTTAGTGATCCTCACTCTCTGCGGGGCCGCTGTTAGTGATCCTCACTCTCTGCGGGGTCACTGTTAGTGATCCTCACTCTCTGCGGGGTCACTGTTAGTGATCCTCACTGTCTGCGGGGCCGCTGTTAGTGATCCTCACTCTCTGCGGGGCCGCTGTAAGTGATCCTCACTCTCTGCAGGGTCACTGTTAGTGATCCTCACTCTCTGCGGGGCCGCTGTTAGTGATCCTCACTCTCTGCGGGGCCGCTGTTAGTGATCCTCACTCTCTGCGGGGCCGCTGTTAGTGATCCTCACTCTCTGCGGGGTCACTGTTAGTGATCCTCACTCTCTGCGGGGTCACTGTTAGTGATCCTCACTCTCTGCGGGGCCGCTGTTAGTGATCCTCACTCTCTGCGGGGTCACTGTTAGTGATCCTCACTCTCTGCGGGGCCGCTGTTAGTGATCCTCACTCTCTGCGGGGCCGCTGTTAGTGATCCTCACTCTCTGCGGGGCCGCTGTTAGTGATCCTCACTCTCTGCGGGGTCACTGTTAGTGATCCTCACTCTCTGCGGGGTCACTGTTAGTGATCCTCACTCTCTGCGGGGCCGCTGTTAGTGATCCTCACTCTCTGCAGTGCACAGTCCTTTCCAGGAGCTTTTTGTGTTTGTTGTTGACCCATTCATGACCTGTTCTAATTGTTCACTCTGGGAAGTTGATATATTCCCCAGAGGCTAACCAGTTCACAGCTCTGCTTACTCTCATTGGCCTAAGGCCAGATGTGTGTTTGTGGTGGGGTTGACAATTTGCCATATTTGAGGATATAAACTAGTGCCCAGACTGTTGTACCAGCACTGAATGTATACATTGCCCATTGTAGAAATTGTCCATCCATTGCTTTAAGTTCTACTGGTAAACACAAACCTGCCTATGATCATTCTGCAGATGTTCACTTTGCCATCTCCCTGCCTTATGATAAAAAAACAAGTTATTAAAGTTTATTTATTAGTCTCAAGTAAGGCTAGTGTCAGTTAATACCAATGAAGTTACTGTGAAATTCCCCTAGTTGCTACACTATGGCACCTGTTTGTGTCAATGCAGCTGACTGGCATGTCTTTCAAACTGTGGGAGGAAACCGGAGGACCTGGGGGAAACCCATGCAGACACAGGGAGAATGTGCAAACTCCACACAGACAGTGACCCAAGCTCAGAATCAAACCTGGGTCCCTGTCGCAGTGAGGCAGCGGTGCTAACCACAGTGTGGTGATGAATTGTAAAGACTATTGGATCTCGAGGCACTGTTTCTATTATTCTTTCCAGGTTTTGGATGCTTTGTTTCCAGCTTATTTCTTGGCTTCAGGTTGCTAAGTGGCAGCAGGATTCTGATTGTGGCAAAAACCAACCAATTGCAATGAACCTGTGGCACTACTCAAGCAGCATCTCCCCTGATGAGTAGGTTAATTTCGCACCATGCTCGTTGTACTCTGCTAATCCTGCCATTTTATAAATGTTAACAGTTTATAAGCTGCTTTTTGGGGCAAGTTCATGTTAACTTCACAGCTCTCAACGAGAGAAACAGTTTCTTAACATTTCTGAGCTCAAACCTATTCCAGCTTGGTGGGGTGCAAGTGTCCATGTAGTGAGGCTGGTGAGTGTGAGACCTGAGTACAAGAACACCTCAAATTAAAAATCTGAAACATGGGAAAGTTATAAAAATGATTTATCTAATTTATCTACTCTTGTGCTGTATGGGATAGACTAGCTTTACTCTGTATCTAATCTTGTGCTCTATCAGATTTAGGAATATATTTCTGAAATGCTAAATGTTTCATTATTAACTATCATTCCTCACTACTGAGTTTATAAAAATCATTGTGATTAAAACGGTTCTATAATGGAGTAAATGCTGCAGGAAACCTGACTGCTGTTAGAGATGATTTGTTTTGGGTCCAATTGAGGTTTGGGCCCTGATAAAGGTTCAGAATTTAAAGTGTTTCCTTGTATTCCTGCTCCATACTCCTCTGTAATTCTGAACGGTTGCAATGCTAGCCCATTTAACAAGCTGTGATTTCTTTTGGTGTTTGTGCCAAATTTCTTGTCTGTATTTACCTGCTCAGTAAATTCAAAATCATTAAAACCATATTCAAAAGACCTTCACTTGGTAAGCTATGATCATGCATGTGGTGGGATACCCACTTTTCTGTGATGAGGTAAATGACCATGGTGTCTCCCAAGCTGCTCTCGTTGGGAAGGTAGGTTGAATAATCATGGTTTATATTCCCTTGAGTTTGTGATTAGTGGGTGCAGGGAGTCATTTTATTTCCCATGAACTCAAGAATGCAGAGGCCAGGTTTGGCACCCATTTTAAAAGTTTATTCATTAGTGTCACAAGTAGGCTTACATTCCACACCGCAATTTACTGTGAAAATGGCCTAGTCACTTACTCGTAAAATAGACTGAGTCTTTGTGATTGTCAGCAGAGTCCAAATTCCTAAAGCTTTCTCTCCTACCATAACTGCTCCTCTCCCTTCTTTCCCCATTGACTTGGTTTGAGATCTTCCTTTCTGAGGAGGAGGATGGTGAGTAGTGTTCTGACTTGCAGTATCCCTTTCTCTCCCTTCAACATAGTGCAACTTGACTGCATTCACACAAAAAACTTTTCTTGTGAGACCCATTTTATTTTTGTTCTGTACATACATGAACATCTGTACAAAATATGACATTTCAATACTATGTGATACTCTACCTAAAATAAAGTACAACATATGTACAAATATTAACTGTAAGCAGCTTAATAGTGTGTCAGAAAATTAGAGACATTTTACTTTTGGAAATCCACTTTCCCCCTTCCCTCAATTGCAGTAGGACTGAGGAAGCTAGCAGAGTCCAATGTCACTGCAGCTCTTGGGGAGAATCTCAGAACTGTTTACTCATTTATATATTCAACACTTTGCCTCTAGATGCTTAATTCATAATTGGAAAAAAATCCATTTATAAAACTCCATGGATCGGGTGTTAATGATTCATGATTTTACTTATAAAAGATAGTTGTACTGCTTGACCCCTTTCAGTCAGCTCAAAATGAGAATGATTTGTGGTACAAAGTCCAGTGACAACTCTTCAGATGTTCCAGATTCAGTAAACAGTTGAAAACTGTGTGGATCAATCTGCTACATTTCCATCTACCCCACAGGTCAACATTGGCATTTTCCAGGCAATATAAAAAAATCTCCATCAGTAAAATCAAGTCCCAATCCAAAGAAATTGCCTTGCTCTACTCTCACCAACTCAATTCCCCAAGCATTTGATTGAATATGCTGACAGCAATCTTGGTGCTGGGTGCAGTTCTGTGTACCTTTCACAGTACAGCACCATTTTTGCAACTTATGTATGCTCTGAGGGAAGCAGTTAAAAAGCTAACCAGCATGTAATAAATGAGCATGCCATTAAACCAGTTCAGAAGTCGGTTTTAAGCTAGATTTTGATTCTTTTAAGAATGATTATATTCCACAATTTCATGATTAATATTGAAACAATTGCCAAAATACCAATATCTTTACTGGGACCTGTGCTAGTAATCTGGGGAATGCTACAAGAAACACAAAATTGATTGTAAACTACAAACTGCAGTTCCATGACTACTTTGAGCTTACTTATTCAAGATAGCTACAGAAACTTCTGGTCCACAAATGATGTATATTGGCAGCTTAATAAGGTATTACTTAAATAGTTTTTCTTTCCAATAAGTGTGCTGCTCCAGAACAGAAAGCAGGCAGGTGGCTCAGAAGTCACTTTTAGCATTGTATGATGGTGAGGGGGGGTGAAGTCCCTCATCCAAGGATCAGGAAGCAATTTTCCTCTGTCCATTAACATTCTGGGTTCTCCAGTTATTTACCTGATGCTAATCTTAGCTACACCACGCTAACAGGACGATGGCCATTTCATTGCTGATTGGTCAATGCCACTACAGTAGGTGGGGCAGATGGTTCTGATGCAGCAACAGAACTACAGAATGGGTTAGACAAAATATTCTACCAGGCAGACAAAAATACTTTTGAACAATTCAAATGAGGTGCCTGACCGAACCGAGGTATAGAAAACAACACAGTAAATTAAAATCTAGATATTTTGCAAACCGAACTCAAAGATGGGGTAACAGGGTAAACAAAGAGATCAACATTTCAAACAAAATCTTGGGTAGTGTGGGAACAAAAATAATAAAATTAGCAATTGTTACGAATGGGCAATAAATGGGTATAACCAGTGACACCCACAGCCTGTGAATTAATATAAACATTTGGGATAAGGGCATTGGTCCTGAAATAGAGGAGTAGGACTCTTGTCCCCCACCCTCAACATATAGGATTAGGATCAAGAACGAATGATCCTGATCCTTCCCTGCACTAAATAGTGGAAATTAAATTGGGACATAGTTGCCTAAAGGCCTGAATGCAGCAGGTATTATGGTCCAGTTCACCCACAGCTGGCAAATCTCATCAACAGCACTGTGCAATTGGATCTAAAATGACCCAGCCGAAGTCTGGAAAGATTAAGAAATAGTTGGAATGAGCAAATGTCATGCATTACCACAGGCTTTACACTTGTGTTGGGTAGAGACTGAGGCAAAAGGAGTTTTTCTTTTACAATGTTCAGTGGTACAACAGTATACAGTACATGAATATGTGCAACATTGAATACATCCCTGAACAAGTTTGAATCTTAAAATTGTTTTAGAATTACAGTCCTAGTAAGGATTCATTGATATTGTGTATGCTCCAAGAAATATCTGATTATAACATATTGCTAAGTTTTCCATTGTACTTAAGCTAAACATAAAATTACATTAAGGTGGAATGAGACTGACAGCCTCTAGTTATTGCCACTCCCTTCCTATGATTGGACTTAGAGGCTGACAAACAGGTCCCCTATTTCACTAAAAATCAAAGTTTCTAGGAAAGGTGTGGAATATTTGTCAGATCCCTCTTGAAAAGCACTGCCAGAAACTCTAGTGCAGGCACTACTTTATACCACAGAGTACTGAGTTCATGGAAAGGGGACATTAGGTTTCTTGCAGGCCAAGTTCATTGTTTTTTTTAAATCAAAAGTGCACTTCCACAGAAAGAGTCCTGCTGTCATCCCACTTAGGGGAGTTTCAAAGCATTGATCCAATTTTAAAAAATCTGTTCTGTGGTGGTTTCTGATAAGGACAAATTTGCTGCCCCAATTACTTTGTTCACTTCCCTCCAGGAGTATAAGTACTGGAGTATAATGCCTGCCTTGCATGTGGTTCAAGGAAATCCTCAAAGCCTCTCTGAAAAAGTGCAACATCTCCATGGAATTCCTGGTCCAAGACTGCACAAAATGGTTTCACCATTACAAGAGGAAGCTGACAAGCATCAACAGCAAACGAGCATATGCCACCCTGGGCATCCCACTCCAGTGGAACCCCCTTGGAGATAATTCTTCCGGTATTCGTCCAACCACCATCTAACCCGTCTGTAACAGAGACTACAGATCGCCTTGAACTCCTCAGGCACCTGAGAACTTTAGTGTGGAAGTAAGTCATCTTCAACACTGAGGGTCTGCCTAAGATGATGAGAATACAATGTAGCATTGTAGATTCTTCACTGTGGGTTTCCTTTAGGATAGTATCGCAGTAAGAAGTCTCACAACACCAGGTTAAAGTCTAACAGGTTTATTTGATAGTAAACACCACAAGCTTTCGGAACGCTGATCCTTCGTCAGGTAAGTGGGAACTTTCCACTCACCTGACAAAGGAACAGCATTCTGAAAGCTTGTGGTGTTTACTATCAAATAAACCTGTTAGACTTTAACCTGTTGTGAGACTTCTTACTGTGTTTACCCCAGTCTAATATCAGCATCTCCACATCAACAGTATCGCACACCCAGTACAATGTGCCATCAGTAGCTCAGAATTACTGTAACAAGACACACTTCTCACTTTTCCCAGTTAGCTTTCCAAGCAGAACCAAAAGCAATGGTTACAAGGTCACTCATAATTAAAACTCATTTCCTGTTAATTTTACATCTGAATTAAAGCAATCTGGTCCAGCAACTTTGTTCAGTAAGAACCACGTCACAGTTCCTAGATAAATGTTCAAAGAGATATTATAATTTTAACTTCCCTAAAAATTGTCTGAAGACGCTTGTGCTGAATTCCTATTGGTTTATTCTGGAGGTATAAGAGATAATCATAAGTGGCTGTTTTGATTAGTTCAGATTTACCAAGGACCAGTAGAGTGAGTTTTGTAATTGGTCTTGTTTCAGATTTATCTGGGACTGGTGAAGTTTAGCTTTGGGATTCATTACACCCTAGAATCTGGTCAACACTTGAAACACATTCCAATAAATAGGTCTTCCAAGAAAAGAGGTGATATCATTAGAATATGTGACTGAAAATTCTGAGCATTTAGGGAAAAGGGTTCCATCAGATTTATTCCAGACACTACCATGATCCCTCAAACGCATGTGTCAGTCCTCTTTTAAATAACAAAAAATGATTTGATTTTTGACAAAAATAATTGCTTCATTTCCAAACCCCTCTTTTGCATGAGCAGCAAAAACCTCAAATGCCTCTACACTGGATTGCTGGATGACAGCAAGGATAGGCTGGTATATATACCGAATACATAAATATGTTACATGGCAATTAGCTACACGGCAGACTGGAGAGCAGTCAATAAGGTAAGCAAAATTACACCATCAGACTGAAGGATAACTTTTACCCTGGGTCAGTAAAGCATCAGTATTAGGGGACTTTTACCCTAGCTTTCCAAGGATCAGTACAGTTACTGTGTTCTGCACTAACTACAGTGCTACAATTTCAAAATGGTGGTGGTACTAGATCTTCTCAAGAATGGTCTAATGTATTACAAATGAAGCAATAGGCTAGGCTCTTCTACCTGGATGGTAGAAGCTGGGTCTCCTCTATCTCCAAATGATCCTGGTTAGGAAGAGGCTGGAGAATTCCAGAAACACTATTATTCCTTTTAGCATGAATACCCTTATAATGGGCTGCTCAATCTGCACACACTACTCCAGCTGTGATCTAACCCAACATCTTGCAGAAATTCAGCATCATTTCCTTTTACATTCATACCTCAAAAGCCAGAATTTAATTTGCCTTATTGCCCACTTATAAAGATTACCATCTAGTTTTGCTATCCAATGTAATCTCATGATTTAGGGTGTGTTTTTGTTCAATAACTTTTATATGTATTTAAACTTCATGTTTTTCTGTACTTGTCTGTTTGCTCACTCTGCTTGCCTGCATTCTTGTCCATTATTTATCAGACGCCTTTGGAATATAATTCTTCCTATATTCAGAGTCAAATCATTTTTACAAGAAAGTTAAACAGAGGCTCTGTCACAGAGCCTGAGATTACCTACATCATTCCATTTCCCATCTTTTGATGCTTTTTGTCTCCCATGTGGATTTCACCTTTAACACTTTGTATTTATACCACTGCCTAATCGATTTCCAAATCAATTATAACTGACTAAATATTCCAATTCATTTCCTGTGTGAATAAGTAACTCATCTTCTTAGTGGTGTTAAAACTGAAGTTTCTTGCTCTTCTTAGAGCTCTGGAATTTTCAACTTTGATCTCAATAAACAGACATCAGTTTAATATTGAATCAAAATTACAGCAATGCTGATGGTACATTACTGTTTTGACATTAAGCTGCTAACAACAGCTTCCCCCCCTCCTCACCCCCCCAATGGGCCAACAATGTAATATTTACCTCTATTCTGCTCAAGCATAATCTGAAACCACAACCTTCTGATTCTGAAAAAGAATTAGCCACAATGCCAGGCAGCCCCCAATGGTCAATGGTTACTGGGGCCGTATAGATTCTTACATCCAACATACACAATGGATGTTGGGATTAAAATGGAGAAAACATGTTTGTGGATTTGATGTGCTATTTTATGGATGCTGAATAGTATATGCATGGCCTGACTGGGGCATTTATTCACAAAGTAAAGAAGTCCATCACCACTTTGGTATCACATTAATGGTGCATTGAGTCCTAAATTTAAAATACATATTTTCAATGTTACAATAAAGAATGTATTAATTTTATTGGGCTCAAAAGTTCCACCTGATGAGAAGCCATCTCTAGTTTGTATTGTAGGCTCAGCCTTACAAAAAAGGAATGAAAAAGTGCATGACAGCTGATCTCAATGACCAGGGTAAGGATGGGAAGAACCCTGAAAAGGTTGCCACTACTGCCTACCATCAGCCAACCCCTGCCATGTTGACAGTCTAGTCACACCATGACATTCACAGAAAGCAAGTGAACAAACCTTGGTGTCAAGATGGGAGGGAAAATGTATGGGGGAACTACATGGAAACTGGCCCTAATCACAGACTCTATCTCCAGCCCAACACAAAACCAGCACAAATACACACTTCATTTTATTGGCTCCACATGAATAAAACATTGATGGTCCCAATCCTACACACCAATGCACAAATGGCCGTTATTCCCATTATCTGTGGAAGATCAGATCCTTGAGTTGGCTGAGGAAGACAATCCTCCACTCTGGCAGACTGAATTATTCACTAGTGCCTAGGGACTCTGCAACAGTGAGGTGAGTGCAGCCTCTGTTCCAGTCTGGCAGCAACATCGTGTTAGTTAAGGAAAGAATCTTTATCACTCCACTCAATACTTTAACATGATTCTGTTAAGACAAAAAGTCACATAATACTAAGTACTTTATTTCTGGGAAAGAAACTTAGCAATTCACTCAGGCTGGAAGAAACTGACAAGACTGCTCTCACTTGCAATGTCCCAAAGTACAATCCTCATCATTTGATTGTTTGTTAAAACAAAATTAAATAAAAACCCATGAACCCACTTTTGCTAAGCACTGCCATAGGAATAGCCTGGTGCTTTGACAGTACAGCACTTCAATGCAGGAAATGGAATATTGGTGCTGCATTTCAAGGATGATCATTGCCACACACTGAAGTATTTCAATGTTATATTCAATATATCCATCATTCATTGAATGTTACATAGCTGTTGATTGCACAAGGGTAAAAAATAAACAGCAGGATAAGCCATAAATTACGAGTAATGGAATTAAGTGTATGCAGCGTGTCACCCTAACTATGGAACATCACCCTGTTCAAACAGATGAGCTGCAATGATGGGAATGGTGTTGAGAGGTACAGACTGGTTTCAATTCCCTCCTAGATTAGTATTGGATATATCAGCCATGCTTCTTCCACTTGCTATCCCAGAAAGTGCTGCGGTGAACAGGGGCAGACTGCGATGCATCCTATGGTCAAAGGCCTGACTGCACTAAATGGCTGCTTTTGCACTTGGCCAGGGACAAGAGGATAGCAGACGCATGTGGAATCATATCTCAGCATTACAGAGCTGAGAGAAGCGTAACAGAGAATAAAAGGAGCACTACCCATTTCCAGATACTCGAAACCAGCTCTACAAAAGCTACATTTCAACTTTTACATTGATTTGTATGAAACAAACCAACTCTCAACAGGCAATGGACAACTCAGTCCATCAGGTCACCAAGGCTAGACAGTGCAGGCCGGCCCCAGACCAGACACGGTTACCGGGACAGCACGGGCCGGCCCCAGATTGGCCAGCTATTGGGTCAATGCCGTCCCTTTCAGCACCAGGCAGTTGCTTTCCCCTGTCTTTGGCTGTATTTGCTTTCCATTCGTCCAGTATACTTTTCTTCCATCTGCTGAGAAGCATAATCCAATCCAAAGGACAGACAGAAACAGACCAAGGGTGGAGGGGTAGGGCCAGGAACAACAGCAAACAGGAAAATTAAAATAAGCAGGTTACAAAAAAATGAATGCAGCTTTACATAAACACTGATCAACAGTTCATTCTATGCTTTACATTGACAGAAGGCGCCTCTTCTAACATCCTGGGTTCACAGCCCGTCAGAGAGCCTCCTGGTTTGAGCTGAGATATTCCTCTGGCCGCTTGTGCGCTTCAAGGGCCTTTATAGTGTACACATCCTGAGGCAGGTCTGACTTCCGGCGTAGTAAAGCCTTCTCCTTCTTCATCTCCTTCTTCACCTGGAGAAACAGGAGTTTACAGTTAGAATTAAGCATAGGAATGGCAAGGGGAGTGTGCTGGGAAGGTGGGAGGGGGAGGTTAAGGAGCAGCAGGGATGTCAGGCCAGAGAAGAGTGCTGGGAGGAAGGGGGGGAGGTTTATCCAAGCCTGTCACAATCTTATAAATTTCTCTCAGGTCTCCCCGCCTCATCCTCTGATGCTGCAATCCAAGTTTGTTCAACCTTTTTTTATAGCCCATAGACTCCAAACCAGGCAACATCTCTTCTGCATCCTTTCCAAAGCATCAACATACTTCCAATAGTGTGGTGACACAGTTCTCCAAATGCAGCCTAACCAAAGTTTTACACAGCTGCAACATGATTTTCCAATTCCTATATTCAACGTCCCATCCGATGAAGGCCAGCATGCCGTATGCCATCTTGATCACTTGACTTGCCACCTTCAGGCAACTGTGGATTTGCATGCCTAGATTCCTCTGTATGATAATATTTCTAAGAGCTCTATCATTTACTACATACTTTCCATCCTACATAAGAACATAAGAAATAGGAGCAGGAGTAGGCCATCTGGCCCTTCGAGTCTGCCCCGCCATTCAATAAGATCATGGCTGATCTGTCGTGGCTCAGTTCTACTTTGCCGCCCTCTCCCCATAATCCTTAATTCCCCTGTCTATCAGGAATCTATCTACCCAGGTTTAAATGTCAACAAAGATTGACAAAGAAATTGATAAAGGAGGGTAGGAGAAGCTATGAGGCTGGGCTAGCACTTAATATAAAAAAGGATAGCAAGAGTTTTTATAAATATATAAAAAGGAAGAGGCTGGCTAGGATAAACGTTGGTCCTTTAGAGGATGAGAAAGGGGAGCTAGTGGTAGGGGATAGGGATATGGCTAAGGTCTTGAATAACTTCTTTGTTTCTGTCTTCACGGAGGAGGACGTGAATAATTTGCCGGGTGTTAGCGATGGAAAGGTGGTAGGAATGGAGGGTCTTAATGACATTACTGTTACTAGAGAGGTGGTGCTCGACAGACTGGAGGGACTGATTGTGGACAAGTCCCCAGGACCGGATGGAATGCATCCGAGGGTTCTGAAAGAAATGGCGGAGGTGATAGTGGATGCCTTGGTGGTTATTTTCCAGACGTCGCTGGATTCCGGGGAAGTGCCGGAAGATTGGAAAACGGCTAATGTTACGCCGTTGTTTAAGAAGGGTGCCAGGCAAAAGGCGGGGAATTATAGGCCGGTTAGTTTAACGTCTGTGGTAGGTAAAATGTTAGAAACCGTCATTAAGGAGGAAATAGCGAGGCATCTTGAGGGGAATTGCTTGATAGGGCGGACGCAACACGGTTTCATTAAAGGGAAGTCGTGTCTGACAAATTTACTGGAGTTCTATGAGGATGTGTCTAGGGCAGTGGATGGAGGAGAGCCGGTGGATGTGGTCTTTCTGGATTTTCAGAAGGCGTTTGACAAGGTACCTCACAAGAGGTTATTGCAGAAGGTCAGGGGACATGGAGTTGGGGGTAGGGTGTTAGCGTGGATAGAGGATTGGTTGTCAAATAGGAGGCAGAGAGTGGGGGTCAATGGATGCTATTCGGATTGGCGGTTGGTGACTAGTGGGGTGCCCCAGGGGTCGGTGCTGGGGCCTCAGCTATTTACCATTTATATAGATGATCTGGAGGAGGGAACCGAGTGCAGGGTGTCGAAATTTGCTGATGACACCAAGATTGGGGGAAAGGCAAATTGTGCGGAGGGTGTGGAGAGTCTGCAGAAGGATCTAGATAGGCTGGGCGAATGGGCCAGGAAATGGCAAATGGAATTTAATGTTGGCAAGTGTGAGGTGGTCCACTTTGGTAGGAGGAATGGTAGGAAGGACTATTACTTACGGGGCGAAAAACTGCAGCAGGCGACGGTGCAGAGGGACCTCGGGGTCCTTGTGCATGAGTCGCAAAAACCCAGCTTGCAGGTGCAGCAGGTGGTCAGGAAGGCGAATGGGATGCTGGCCTTCATAGCGAAGGGGATTGAATATAAAAGTAGGGAGGTCTTGCTGCAGCTGTATAGGGCATTGGTGAGGCCGCAGCTGGAGTACTGTGTGCAGTTTTGGGCGCCGCACCTGCGCAAGGATGTTTTGGCCCTGGAGGGAGTGCAGAGGAGGTTTACTCGGCTGATACCGGAGTTGAGGGGATTGAGCTATGAGGAGAGGCTGAATAAACTAGGCTTGTACTCGTTAGAGTTTAGAAGAATGAGGGGAGATCTCATTGAGACGTATAAGATGATGAATGGGATGGATAGGATAGAGGTGGAGAGACTGTTCCCGCTCAAAAAAGACAGTAGGACTAGGGGGCACAGCCTCAAGATAAAGGGGGGGCGGTTTAGAACAGAGTTGAGGAGGAACTTCTTCACTCAAAGGGTGGTGAATCTCTGGAATTCTCTGCCCGTTGAAGTGGTGGAGGCTGCCTCGCTAAATATTTTTAAGAAACGGGTTGATGGGTTTTTGATAAGAGAAGGGATTAAGGGTTATGGGGAGAGGGCGGGAAGGTGGAGCTGAGTCACGACAGATCAGCCATGATCTTATTGAATGGCGGGGCAGGCTCGAAGGGCCAGATGGCCTACTCCTGCTCCTATTTCTTATGTTCTTATGTTCTTACCCGTGACTTAAATACATTCAGCGAGGTAGCCTCCACCACTTCAACGGCAGAGAATTCCAGAGATTCACCACCCCTTGAGTGAAGAAGTTCCTCCTCAACTCTGATCTAAACTGCCCCCCCCCTTTTATCTTGAGGCTGTGCCCTCTAGCCCTGCTATCATTTCTGAGTGGGAAGAAACTCTCCACCTCTACCCTATCCATCCCCTTCATTATCTTATATGTCTCTATAAGATCCCCCCTCAGCCTTCTAAACTCCGAGTACAGACCCAGTCTATTTAGTTTCTCTTCATAGTCCAACCCTCTCATCTCCAGTATCAGTCTAGTGAACCTCCTCTGCACTCCCTCCAAGGCCAATATATCCTTGTGCAAGTGCCGTGGCCAAAACTACACACAGTACTCCAGCTGTGGCCTCACCAGTGCCCTATACAGCTGCAGCAAGACCTCCCTGTTTTCACATTCTATCCCCCTCACTATAAAGGCCAGCATCCCATTCGCCTTCTTGATCACCTGCTGCACCTGCAGACTGGGTTTTTGCGACTCATGCACAAGGACCCCCAGGTCCCTCTGCACCGAGGCACGCTGCAGCTTTTCGCCCTTTAAATAGTAATCCCTCCTACTATTATTTCTGCCAAAGTGGATAACCTCACACTTGCTAACATTGTATTCCATCTGCCAGGTCCTCGCCCACTCGCTCAGCCTATCCAGGTCCCTCTGCAGATTTTCCACACCCTCCACGCAATTTGCTTTTCTGCTCATCTTCGTGTCATCAACAAATTTCGTTACTCTACACTCAGCCCCCTCCTCCAAATCATCGATATAAATGGTAAATAGTTGAGGCCCCAGCACCGATCCCTGCGGCACTCCACTGGTCACCAACCGCCAACCAGAATAGCACCCATTGATACCAACTCTCTGCTTCCTATTAGACAGCCAATCCTCTATTCACACTAACACCTTACCCCCAACTGAGGCACCTTATTTTCCAAACCTCGCTGGATTGCGGGGAAGTGCCAGAAGACTGGAAAACGGCTGATGTTACGCCGCTGTTTAAAAAGGGCAGCAGGCAAAAGGCAGGGAATTATAGGCCGGTTAGTTTAACGTCTGTTGTAGGAAAAATGCTTGAATCCGTCAAAGAAGAAATAGCGAGGCACCTAGAGAAGAATTGTTTGATAAAGCAGACGCAGCACGGATTCGTTAAGAGGAAGTCGTGTCTGATGAATTTATTGGAATTCTATGAGGATGTGTCTAATGCGGTGGATGGAGGGGAACCGGTGGATGTGGTGTTTCTCGATTTTCAGAAGGCGTTTGATAAGATGCCGCACAAAAGGTTGCTTCAGGAGGTGAGGGGGAATGGAGTTGGGGGTAAAGTGTTAGCATGGATAGAGGATTGGCTGTCAAAGAGGAGGCACAGAGTGGGTGTCAATGGGTGCTATTCGGATTGGTGACTAGTGGAGTGCCCCAGGGATCGGTGCTGGGGCCTCAGCTATTTACCATTTATATAGATGATCTGGAGGAGGGAGCTGAGTGTAAGGTGTTGAAATTTGCTGATGACACAAAGATAAGTGGAAAAGCAAATTGTGTGGAGGGTGTAGAAAGTCTGCAGAGGGATCTGGATAGGCTGAGCGGGTGGGCGAGGACCTGGCAGATGGAATACAATGTTGGCAAGTGTGAGGTTATCCACTTTGGCAGGAATAATAGTAGGAAGGACTATTATTTAAAGGGCGAAAAGCTGCAGCATGCTACGGTGCAGAGGGACCTCGGGGTCCTTGTGCATGAGTCGCAAAAACCCAGCCTACAGGTGCAGCAGGTGGTCAGGAAGGCGAATGGAATGCTGGCCTTCATCGCGAGGGGGATTGAATATAAAAGTAGGGAGGTCTTGCTGCAGCTGTATAGGGCATTGGTGAGGCCGCAGCTGGAGTACTGTGTGCAGTTTTGGGCGCCGCACTTGCGCAAGGATATTTTGGCCTTGGAGGGAGTGCAGAGGAGGTTCACTAGGCTGATACTGGAGTTGAGGGGTTGGCCTATGAAGAGACGCCGAATAGACTGGGCTTGTACTCGTTGGAGTTTAGAAGGATGAGGGGGGATCTTATTGAGACGTATTAGATGATGAAGGGGATGGATAGGGTACAGGTGGAGAGGTTCTTCCCGCTCAGAAGGGACAGCAGCACTAGAGGGCACAGCCTTAAGGGGGAGGGCAGTTTAGATCAGAGTTGAGGAGGAACTTCTTCACTCAAAGGGTGGTGAATCTCTGGAATTCTCTGCCCATTGAAGTGGTGGAGGCTGCCTCGCTAAATATTTTTAAGACATGGGTAGATAGGTTTTTCGTAGGCAAGGGAATTAAGGGTTATGGGGAGAAAGCGGGAGAGTGGAACTGAGCCACTTCAGATCAGCCATGACCTTACTGAATGGCGGGGCGGGCTCGAGGAGCTGGATGGCCTACTCCTGCTCCTATTTCTTATGTTATCAAATGCCCTTTGGAAATCTAAAAACACCACATCCACTGGTTCCCCTCTGTCTACTGCACTAGTCACATCCTCATGGAAATCCAATAAATTCGTCAAACATGACTTCCCCTTAACAAATTCGTGCTGCGTCTGCTCGATCAAACCATTCTTTTCTAGGTGCCTCGCTATTTCTTCTTTGATGGCGTATTCTAGCATTTTTCCAATTACAGACGTTAAATGAACCGGCCTATAATTCCCTGCCTTTTGTCTGCTACCTCTTTTAAACAGCGGCTTAACATTAGCAACATTCCTTCCAAATCGCATCACCTCACTTTGTCCGGGTTAAATTCTGTCTGTCATCTTTTGGCCCAGGTCTCTAGCTGATTTATATGTTGTTATATCCTCTGACAATCTTCCTCACTATTTACTACTCCTCCGATTTTTATATCATCTGCAAATTTGCTAATCAGACTACCTACATTTTCCTCCAAAACAACAGAGGCCCCAGCATTGATCCTTGTGAATAAGAACATAATAGGAGCAGGAGTAGGCCATCTAGCCCTTCGAGCCTGCCCTGCCATTCAATAAGATCATGGCTGATCTAAAGTGGATCAGTTCCACATTCCTACCCTCTCCCCATAACCCTTAATTCCCTTGTCTATCAAAAATCTATCTACACGTGACTTAAATATATTTAGCGAGGGTTAGATGGTCTACTCCTGCTCCTATTTCTTATGTTCTCATGTGAGACATGACCTCCCCTTCACAAAACCATGTTGTCTATCGCAAATAAGTGATATCTATCGCACTTCCAGATGTGAGTACACACTGTCCTTAAAGAATCTTCTCCAATAATCACCCCACCACTGATGGAAGACTGACAGGCCTGTAATTTCCCAGATTGTCTCTTTTGTCCTTCTTAAGCAGAGGAACAGTGTTAGCTACTCTCCAATCCTCTAAAGCAGATACAAAGATTTTGGTCAAAGCCTCAGCAATTTCTTCCCTCATCTCTCAGTATTTTAGGATAGACCCCATTTGACTTGTCCACTTTTGGTTTTTCAAAACCTCCAGTACCTCCTCTCTTTTTGTCTCACCATGTCCTAAGATGTCAGCATCCTCCTTTCTACACTCATCATCCACCATCTCCTTCTCTTTTGTGAATGCTGATGCCAAGTATTAAGGACCTCACCCACCTCATCCGGCTCCACACACAAATTCCCTCCACTGTCTTTGATTGGTCCTACCCTTTCCTCAGCTACCCTCTTCCTCCTTATATGTGCGTAAAAAGCCTTGGGATTCTCCTTAACCTTGCCTGCCAAGGACAGTTCATGGCCCTTTTTGCCCAAGTGCCCATCTAAGTTCTTCCCTGCTATCTTTGTATTCCTCAACAGCCTTATCCATTTTCAATTTCCTGAAATTTATGTATGACTCCTTTTTCACTAAGCTCACAATTTCTCTTTGTTTCCAAATCTTGCCATCTTTATCCTTCATTTTTAAAGGAATATACTTGTCCAGAATTGTTAACATCTGACTTTTAAAAGATTCCCACATATGTGGTGTGGGCTTACCCCCAAACAACACCCCAGTTTACATTCACTAACTCCTGCTTATTATTGTCAAAGTTAGGACTTCCCCTAGTTTAGTGCTTTCACTCTGTGACTTTTATCCTTTTCTACAAGTATCTTGAAACTTATAGAATTATGATCACTGTTTTCAAAACTGTCTCCGCTGACACATCAATCACCTCTCTGGTGCATTTCCAGAAGCAGGTCTAAGATAGCCCCTTCCTGAGTTGTTCAAGCCATGTACTGCCTCAAGCAGCATTCTTGAGCACACTGCCTTGTCCAAGCCCCTGGCACTAAAGAAATCCCAGTCTATGTTGGGAAAGTTAAAATCATCCATCACAACAACGCTTTTGCTTATACATCTTCCCATAATTTGCTGACATATCGGTTCCTGCACATCACAAGTCTTCAGTAGTACTGCATCTTGTTCTGATGGCAGACATATGTTAGCAGAACCCTCACCAGATGTCAGTGACATAAGTTGTGTGTAATTCGCTTCCCCACCAAGCCTGGAGGATAGCAACCAACCAGTGCAGCAGAGACAAAGGATCAAATGTGTGATCTTCATGCTATGGAATTGTGTATCGTAAGTGAGGCAGCCAGGAATGTAACCTGCAGTATTACGTTACTCTGTTAGATTGTAAAACCTGTGACATTACCTGAACAGCCTCAGTTTCCACAGCCTTCTTCAGCAGCTGGATATCCTCAGTAGTGGGAGTCTCTGTCTCCATGGAGAACACGGGACTGATAGCTGAACGCTCAATGTATGCATTGGACTGAAAAAAATTCAAGCAAAAATTTAAAATTGGAGGGTCAGGATCAGGGCCTCACACTTTCAAAAACAGCAGCAGGCATGTTTGGGTACCCTTGAATCTGAAAATAACTGGGAGAGAATTTGAACAAAGCCGTGAGGTGATTGGCCTATGAGTATTTCAGCTGGGTTTTCCTTTTTTTTCGAAGTTAGAGACTAGAGGAATGGAGCAACTAATGTGGCTTTTATTTTTAAAAAAAGATTTATTTTAAAACATTATGTAATATTAGTAAAGATTTATGAATAGTAGTATTAACTACTTAATCAATACTGTCACTTACAGCTTCAAAGTATGCAGGAAAAGAGGGGATGGCTGACGGCTGAGAGTGTGTGTGTGGGGGGGGGGGGGAGAGAGAGGAGAGTGGGGGGAACAGAGAGAGAGACAGTGAGTGTGGGGGGCAAGAAAGAGAGAGAGAGAGAGAGAGAGAGAGAGGAGAGTGGGGGGGGAGGAAGAGAGAGAGAGAGAGAGAGAGAGGAGAGTGGGGGGGGGGAAGAGAGAGAGAGAGAGAGAGGAGAGTGGGGGGGGGAAGAGAGAGAGAGAGAGAGAGAGGGGGGGGGGAGAGAGAGAGAGAGAGAGGAGAATGGGGGGGGAAGAGAGAGAGAGAGAGAGAGAGAGAGAGGAGAGTGGGGGGGGGGAAGAGAGAGAGAGAGAGAGGAGAGTGGGGGGGGGAAGAGAGAGAGAGAGGAGAGTGGGGGGGGAAGAGAGAGAGGAGAGTGGGGGGGGGGAGAGAGAGAGAGAGAGAGAGAGAGGAGAGTGGGGGGGGAAGAGAGAGAGAGAGAGAGGAGAGTGGGGGGGGAAGAGAGAGAGGAGAGTGGGGGGGGGGGAAGAGAGAGAGAGAGAGAGAGAGAGGAGAGTGGGGGGGGAAGAGAGAGAGAGAGAAAGAGAGAGGAGAGTGGGGGGGAACAGAGAGACAGTGAGTGTGGGGGGCGAGAGAGAGAGAGAGGGGAGCGAGGGGGGTGAAGAGACAGAGAGAGAGAGGGGAGCGAGGGGGGTGAAGAGAGAGAGAGAGAGAGGGGAGCGAGGGGGGTGAAGAGACAGAGAGAGAGAGGGGAGCGAGGGGGGTGAAGAGAGAGAGAGAGAGAGAGAGAGGGGAGCAGGAGGGTGAAGAGAGAGAGAGAGAGGGAGAGGGGAGGGTGAAGAGACAGAGAGAGAGAGGGGAGCGGGGGGGGTGAAGAGAGAGAGGGGAGCGGGGGGTGAAGAAAGAAAGAGAGGGGAGCGGGGGGGTGAAGAGACAGAGAGAGAGGGGAGCGGGGGGGTGAAGAGACAGAAGCATGGGGGTGAAGAGAGAGAGAGAGAGAGAGAGGGGAGCGGGGGGGGTGAAGAGAGAGAGAGAGAGAGGGGAGCGGTGGGTGAAGAGACAGAGAGAGACAGGAGCATGGGGGTGAAGAGAGAGAAAGAGGGGAGCGGGGGGGGGGGTGAAGAGAGAGAGAGGGGAGCAGGGGGGTGAAGAGAGAGAGAGAGGGGGGAGCGGGGGGGTGAAGAGACAGAGAGAGAGAGAGAGAGTGGGGGGGAACAGAGAGAGAGAGAGCGAGCGGGGGGGTGAAGTGACAGAGAAAGGGGAGCGGGGAGAGTGGAGTGGGGGGGGGAGAGAGGAGTGGGGGGAGGGTGGGAGGAGGGGGGTGAGAGGAGTGGGGGGGGGGGAAGGTAGAAAGAGGAATGGAGGGGGAGGTCGAGAGAGGAGTGGGGGGGGAGGTAGAGAGAGGAATCGGGGGGAGGTAGAGAGAGGAATCGGGGGGAGGTAGAGAGAGGAATGGGGGGGGAGGTAGAGAGAGGAATGGGGGGGGAGGTAGAGAGAGGAATGGGGGGGGGAGGTAGAGAGAGGAATGGGGGGGAGGTAGAGAGAGGAATGGGGGGGAGGTAGAGAGAGGAATGGGGGGGAGGTAGAGAGAGGAATGGGGGGGAGGTAGAGAGAGGAATGGGGGGGAGGTAGAGAGAGGAATGGGGGGGAGGTAGAGAGAGGAATGGGGGGGAGGTAGAGAGAGGAATGGGGGGGAGGTAGAGAGAGGAATGGGGGGGAGGTAGAGAGAGGAATGGGGGGGAGGTAGAGAGAGGAATGGGGGGGAGGTAGAGAGAGGAATGGGGGGGAGGTAGAGAGAGGAATGGGGGGGAGGTAGAGAGAGGAATGGGGGGGAGGTAGAGAGAGGAATGGGGGGGAGGTAGAGAGAGGAATGGGGGGGGAGGTAGAGAGAGGAATGGGGGGGAGGTAGAGAGAGGAATGGGGGGGAGGTAGAGAGAGGAATGGGGGGGAGATAGAGAGAGGAATGGGGGGAGGTAGAGAGAGGAATGGGGGGGAGGTAGAGAGAGGAATGGGGGGAGGTAGAGAGGAATGGGGGGGAGGTAGAGAGGAATGGGGGGGAGGTAGAGAGGAATGGGGGGGGAGGTAGAGAGGAATGGGGGGGAGGTAGAGAGGAATGGGGGGGAGGTAGAGAGAGGAATGGGGGGGAGGTAGAGAGAGGAATGGGGGGGAGGTAGAGAGAGGAATGGGGGGGAGGTAGAGAGAGGAATGGGGGGGAGGTAGAGAGAGGAATGGGGGGGGAGGTAGAGAGAGGAATGGGGGGGAGGTAGAGAGAGGAATGGGGGGGAGGTAGAGAGAGGAATGGGGGGGAGGTAGAGAGAGGAATGGGGGGGAGGTAGAGAGAGGAATGGGGGGGTGGTGAGGGTAGAGAGAGAGGAATTGGGGGGGTGGTGAGGTAGAGAGAGAGGAATTGAGGGGGGGGGGGAGGTCGAGGAGGGAATTGGGGGGAGGAACAGAGAAAACAAGCAATGGTGGCAGGGGGGGAAGAGAGCGAGGTGTGGAGGTGGGGCGGGGGGGTAAAACGAGCGATTTGTGGGGAGTGGAGGGAAGAAATTGAGGAGTGGTTAATGATGCTTTGATACCTGAGGATTATGTTGAGCCAGATCCTCGATCTTTTGCCAGATCTCCTCACGCTCTTTAAGTTTGAACTTCTCCTGAAATACAAAAATGAACATTTATTGTTTGCCTTGCAACTCTTCTGAGGATTTCTTCTTGGGAAGAATGAAGGGCAGGTGACAGTAGGGTTAGTGAGGGATCACTTTTTGGGACGAGTGACCATAATGCAATTAGTTTCAGATTTGATTTATTATTGCCACGTGTATTAAGACATCTTACACGATACAGACAAACAGACCATTCATAGAGATGGAGAGAGTGCAGAATGTAGTGCTACAGTCATCGCTAAAGCGTAGAGAAGATCAACTTAATGTGAAGTGAGTCTATCAAGAGGCTGACGGCAGCAGGGAAGAAGCTGTTCCTGAGTCAGTTGGTAGGAAGGACTATTACTTACGTGGCGAAAAACTGCAGCAGGCGACGGTGCAGAGGGACCTCGGGATCCTTGTGCATGAGTCGCAAAAACCCAGCTTGCAGGTGCAGCAGGTGGTCAGGAAGGCGAATGGGATGCTGGCGTTCATAGCGAGGGGAATTGAATATAAAAGTAGGGAGGTCTTGCTACAGCTGTATAGGGCATTGGTGAGGCTGCAGCTGGAGTAGTGTGTGCAGTTTTGGGCGCCGTACTTACGCAAGGACATTTTGGCCTTGGAGGGAGTGCAGAGGAGGTTTACTAGGTTGATACCGGAGTTGAGGGGGTTGAGCTACGAGGAGAGGCTGAATAAACTGGGCTTGTACTCGTTAAGAGTTTAGAAGAATGAGGGGAGATCTCATTGAGACGTATAAGATGATGAATGGGATGGATAGGATAGAAGTGGAAAGACTCTTCCCGCTCAAAAAAGACAGTAGGACTAGGGGGCACAGCCTCAAGATAAAAGGGGGGCGGTTTAGAACGGAGTTGAGGAGGAACTTCTTCACTCAAAGGGTGGTGAATCTCTGGAATTCTCTGTTCGTTGAAGTGGTGGAGGCTGCCTCGCTAAATATTTTGAAGACGCGGGTTGATGGGTTTTTGATAAGAGAGAGGATTAAGGGTTATGGGGAGAAAGTGGGAAAGTGGAACTGAGCAGCGACAGATCAGCCATGATCTTATTGAATGGCGGGGCAGGCTCGAAGGGCTAGATGGCCTACTCCTGCTCCTATTTCTTATGTTCTTATGGTCCTGACTGATGGAGACAGGGCATGTTCTCCACTACACTTTCTGAAATTGATGACAATCTCCTTTGTTTTGTTGACATTGAGGGAGAGATTATTGTCGCTGCACCTGTTTGCCAGATTTAAGATAGCTATGGAGAATAATAGGTCTGGCCCAAAAGTTAAAATTTGAAACTGGGGCAAAACCAATTTTGATGTTATTGGACAGGAACTTTTCAAAAGTTGACTGGGGAGTCTGTTGGCAGGCAAAAGGGATGTCTGGTAAGTGGGAGCTTTCAAAAGTGTGTTAACCAAGGTTCAGGAGTAGGGAACCCTGGATGACTCAGGATATTGAGGCCTTGATTAAAAAGGAGGAAGCATATGACATGCAAAAGCAGCAGAAATCAAATGGATCTCTTGAGTATAGGTGTTGTTGGAATAGAGTTGAGAGAGAAATCAGGAGGGCAAAAAGGGGACATGAGATTGTTTGGCAGACAAGGCAAAGGAAAATCCAAAGAGCTTCTACAAATACATAAAGGGCAAAAGAGTGACTAGAGAGAGAGAGTAAGGCCTTTTAGGGATCAAGGTCATTTATGTGCAGATTCACAAAAAATGGATGAGACCCTAAATTAATATTTCTCATCAGTATTTACCGTTGAGAAAGGCATATATGTTAAGTAACTTGGGGAAATAAATAGTGACATCTTGAGGAGTGAATTTTACAAAGGAGTTGGTGCTGGAAGTCTTAAAGCGCATCAAGGTAGGTAAATCCCTGGGACCTGATGAAGCGTAACCCAGGATGTTGTGGGAGGCTAGGGAGGAAATTGTGGGTCCCCAGCAGAGATATTTGAATCATCGATAGCCATGGGTGAGGTGCCTGAAGGTTGGAGTTTGGCAAACGTCGTATCTGTTTAAAGAGGGCTGCAGGGAATAGCCTAGGAACTACAGACCGGTGAGCCTAACGTACGTAGTGGGTAAGTTGTTAAAAGGTATTCTGAGGCGCAGGATCTGCTGGCACTTAGAGAGGCAAGAACTGATTAGCGACAGTCAGCATGGATTTGAGAGTGGAAAATCACATCTCATGAATTTGATTGTGTTTTTTTGAAGGGGTAACCAAGAAGGCAATGCAGTCAGCATTGTCTACATGGACTTTAGCAAGGCCTTTGGTAAGGTACCGTATGTAGATTGTCACATAAGATTAAACCTGGGAATCTAGGGTGAGGTATCCAATTGAGTACAGAATTGGCTTAATGACAGAAGACAGGGGGTGGTTGTTTAAACTGGAGGCCTGTGACCAGCAGTGTACCTCAGAGATCAGTGCTGGGTCCACTGTTATTTGTTATTTACATCAATGACTTGGACGAGAATTTAGGAGGCATGGTTAGTAAGTTTGCAGATGACACCAAGATTAATGGCACAGTGGACACTGAGGAAGGTTATCTAGGGTTGCAGCTGGGCAAGTGGAACAATGGAGTTTAATTGTAATAAATGTGAAGTATTTTGGTAGATCAAATTGGGCAGGACCTATTCAGTTAATGGTATGGTGGTGGTGAGAGTTACAGAACAAAGAGATCTAGGGGTAAATGTTCATAGCTCCTTGCAAGTGGGGTCACAGGTGGACAGGGTGGTGAAGAAGGCATTCACCATGCTTGGTTTCATTGGTCAGAACACTGAATATTGGTGTTAGAATATCTTGTTGAAATTGTACAAGACATTGGTACGGCCACACCTGGAATACAGAGTACAGTTCTGGTCATCTTCCCGTGAGTGAAATGGATTTTATCCATTTGACCTTGGCGTTTCGATAACCCTGGTGGATTCAAAAAAAGTTCTGTGCTGTGATTATAGTAGGCAGTTGGTATATTTGTTGGGTCGTTATGTTTCAGTAGAATGTTTAAAATTTCAGTTTTATTCTATAGGCATCAATGTTCCTGAAAAACATTTAGCTCAAGGTTGTAAAAGCAAGTTAATTACTCATTTCACCCAGGAATGCATTACTTTGACAGATCTCCTCATGCTCTCTGAAGTCCCTCATAACAACTACCCTATTAAAAAGAAAAAGGGAAAAAAAAAGGACTTCAACTTTACAAATATTGACTGGAAAAGCTGTAGTTTGAGTACTTTAGAGGGGTCAGTTTTTGTCCAATGTGTGCAGAAAGGTTTCCTGACACAGTATGTAGATAGGCCAACAAGAGGTGAGGCTACATTGGATTTGGTACTGGGTAACGAACCAGACCAGGTGTTAGACTTGGAGGTAGGTGAGCACTTTGGTGATAGTGACCACAATTTGGTTACGTTGGCCTTAGTGATGGAAGGGGATAGGTATATACCGAAGGTCAAATGTTATAGCTGGGGGAAAGGAAATTATGAGGCAATTAGGCGAGATTTAAGATTTAAGAGGTTGGAGAAGGAAACTGCAGGGGATGGGCACAATTGAAATGTGGAGCTTGTTCAAGGAGCAGCTACTGCGAGTCCTTGATAAATATGTACCTGTCAGGCCGGGAGGAAGTGGTCGAGCAAGGGAACCGTGGTTTACTAAGGATGTTGAATCTCTTGTGAAGAGGAAGGAGGAGACTTATGTAAAGATGAGACGTGAAGGCTCAGTTAGGGCACTTGAGAGTTACAAGTTAGCCAGGAAGGACTTAAAGAGAGAGTTAAGAAGAACCAGAAGAGGACATGAAGTCTTTGGCAGGTAGGATCAAGGAAAACCCTAAGGCTTTCTATAGGTATGTCAGGAATAAAAGAATGATTAGGGCAAGATTACGGCCAGTCAAGGACAGCAGTGGGAAGTTGTGCGTGGAGTCTGAAGAGATAGGAGAGGTACTAAATGAATATTTTTCGTCAGTATTCACATAGGAAAAAGTCAATGTAGTCGAGGAGAATACTGAGATATAGGCTTTTGGACCAGATGGGATTGAGGTTCATAAGGAGGTGTTAGCAATTCTACAAAGTCTGAAAATAGGTAAGTCCCCTGGGCTGGATGGGATTTATCTTAGGATTGTCTGGGAAGCCAGGGAGGAGATTGCAGAGCCTTTGGCTTTGATCTTAATGTCATCATTGTCTACAGGTATAGTGCCGGAAGACTGGAGGATAGCAAATGTTGTCCCCTTGTTCAAGGAGGGGAGTAGAGACCATCCTAGAAATTATAGACCGGTGAGCCTTACTTGTGTTGTGGGCAAAGTTTTCGAAAGGATTATAAGGGATAGTAATTATAATCATCCAGAAAGGAATAATTTGATTAGGGACAGTCAACACGGTTTTGTGAAGGGTAGGTCGTGCCTCACAAACCTTGTTGAGTTCTTTGAGAAGGTGACCAAAGAGGTAGATGAGGGTAAAACAGTTGATGTGGTGCATATGGATTTCAGTAAAGCGTTTGATAAGGTTCCCCATGGTAAGGGACTGGGGGAGCGTGTTGGAAGGTAGGTCTGCTGAGGAGCAGTGGAGGATCTTTAAGGAGATCTTTCTTGGTGCTCAGCAGAAATTTATTCCGATGGTTAAAAAGGACCGTAGGAGGAGAGATAATAAGCCATGGATAACGAAGGAGGTGAAGGAAAGTGTTAAATTAAAAGCGGAGGCGTTTAGAGTAGCTAAGAGTAGTAGGCAAGAAGAGGATTGGAAGAGGTTGAAATGTCAACAAAGATTGACAACAAAGTTGATAAAGAAGGGTAGGAGAAGCTATGAAGTTGGGCTAGCACTTAATATAAAAAAGGATAGCAAGAGTTTTTATAAATATATAAAAAGGAAGAGGCTAGCTAGGGTGAACGTTGGCCTTTAGAGGATGAGAAGGGGGACTTAGTGGTAGGGGATGGGGAAATGGCTGAGGTCTCGAATAACTTTTTTGTTTCGGTCTTCACGGAGGAAGACGTGAATAATTTGCTGGGTGTTAGAGATGGAAAGGTGGTAGGGCTGGAGGGTCTCAATGACGTTACTGTTACTAGAGAGGCGGTGCTCGACAGACTGGAGGGACTGATTGTGGACAAGTCCCCAGGACCGGATGGAATGCATCCGAGGGTTCTGAAAGAAATGGCGGAGGTTATAATGGATGCCTTGGTGGTTATTTTCCACACGTCCCTGGATTCCGGGGAAGTGCCAGAAAATTGGAAAGTGGCTAATGTTATGCCGTTGTTTAAGAAGGGTGGCAGGCAAAAGTCAGGGAATTATAGGCTGGTTAGTTTAACGTCTGTTGTAGGTAAAATGTTAGAATCCGTCATCAAGGAGGAAATAGCGAGGCATCTTGAGGGGAATTGCTTGATAGAGCAGATGCAGCACGGTTTCGTTAAGGAGAAGTCGTGTCTGACAAATTTATTAGAGTTCTATGAGGATGTGTCTAGGGCGGTGGATAGAGGGGAGCCGGTGGAAGTGGTCTTTCTTGATTTTCAGAAGGCGTTTGACAAGGTACCTCACAAGAGGTTATTGCAGAAAGTCAGGGGACATGGAGTTGGGGGTACGTTGTTAGCGTGGATAGAGGATTGGTTGTCAAATAGGAGGCAGAGAGTGGGGGTTAATGGGTATTATTCGGATTGGCGGTTGGTGGCTAGTGGAGTGCCTCAGAGGTTGGTGCTGGGGCCTCAGCTATTTACCATTTATATAGATGATCTGGAGGAGGGAACTGAGTGTATGGTGTTGAAATTTGCTGATGCCACCAAGATTGGGGGAACGGCAAATTGCGCGGAGGGAGTGGAGAGTCTGCAGAAGGATCCAGATAGGCTGGGCGAATGGGCCAGGAAATGGCAAATGGAATTTAATGTTGGCAAGTGCGAGGTGGTCCACTTTGGTAGGAATAATGGTAGGAAGGACTATTACTTACGTGGCGAAAAACTGCAGCAGGCGACGGTGCAGATGGACCTCGGGGTCCTTGTGTATGAGTCGCAAAAACCCAGCTTGCAGGTGCAGCAGGTGGTCAGGAAGGTGAATGGGATGCTGGCCTTCATAGCGAGAGGGATTGAATATAAAAGTAGGGAGGTCTTGCTGCGGCTGTATAGGGCATTGGTGAGGCCGCAGCTGGGGTACTGTGTGCAGTTTTGGTCGCCATACTTACACAAGGATATTTTGGCCTTGGAGGGAGTGCAGAGGAGGTTTACTCGGCTGACACCGGAGTTGAGGGGGTTGAGCTATGAGGAGAGGCTGAATAAACTAGGCTTGTACTTATTAGAGTTTAGAAGAATGAGAGATCTCATTGAGATGTTTAAGATGATGAATGCGATGGATAGGATAGAGGTGGAGAGACTCTTCCCGCTCAGAAAGGACAATAGGACTAGGGGGCACAGCCTCAAGATAAAGGGGGGGCTGTTTAGAACGGAGTTGAGGAGGAACTTCTTCACTCAAAGAGTGGTGAATCTCTGGAATTCTCTGCCCGTTGAGATAGTGGAGGCTGCCTCGCTAAATATTTTTAAGAAGCGGGTTGATGGGTTTTTGATAAGAGAAGGGATTAAGGGTTATGGGGAGAGGGCGGGAATGTGGAACTGAGACACGACAGATCAGCCATGATCTTATTGAATGGCGGGGCAGGCTCGAGGGGCTAGATGGCCTACTCCTGCTCCTATTTCTTATGTTCTTATGACTCCTGCCTGGATGCAATATGCAAAGTTCTCTGGCAGTGATGAATTGGCAACTAGGACATGGCTGTGAATCTGGGAATAGCTAATCAAGAATCTTTACAGAAGCAACATTGGACACAACAGTTGGAACAGAGGATACTCTCTGCTCACCCTAACTGGGGAAGGAACAAGGAAACATGTCCCAAAAAAAAGTCTTTCCCTGGATGGGATAGCCATATTTGTTGTCAAAGAAAACTTTAAATTTTACATATAAGTTTGGAACAGACCATTTGAACCTTCAAACCTGCTCTGCCTTTTCGTTAGATTTGGTTGTGGCCTTGACTCTACTTCCACATCTATGTCCTAAAACCTTTGACTCCCTTGACCCATTTCTCACTTCCTGATGCTAACCAATTTTCTATTCCTTGCTAACATGTCAAACCATGAACTCTCTTTCTCAAAACCATGTTGAACCTGCCCATTACATTAAGATTTTCTAGGTGCTCTGCCATAAACTGCTTAATAATAGCATTTTCCTTATGACAGATGTTAGGCTAACTGGACTATAGTTTCCTGCTTTCTGTCTCTCTCCTTTCTTGAACAGAGTTAGTTAGTTTTGTTATTTTCCGATCTGATGGGACCTTTCCAGAATCTCTAACATTGTTGGAAAATTACATCCATCATCTCAGCAGCCACATTTTTTTGAAAGATCCGAGGATGCAGATCACCAGGGCTTGGGGACATGCCAACCTTTACTTTTAATACTTTTCTCATACCCTTTCCCTGGTGATTAAGTTCCTCCCTTCATTTCACCTCATTTACAAATATTTCTATGACATTATTCCGGACTTCTACAGTAAAGTAGACACAAAGTAATTGGCCACAGATAATACATCCTTCTCATAGAAGAATCTTTTTTTCTCACTGGAATAGAGCTTTGTAAAGTTATGAAAAATCCCATTAAATGTCTACCACTGTATATCTACTGTCCTATCCTTTAACCTAATTTCCCAGTTCACTTTAGTCAGCTGTGTCCTCATGCCCTTGTAACTGCCTTTATTTAAGTCTAAAACACTAGTCTCAGAGTCACCCTTCTTACCCTCCAACTGAATTTTAAAAATTCAAATTGTGTTATGATCACGGCTACCTAGTAGCTCCTTTACTGAGGGCATTAATTAATTCTGCACATCATCAGGTCTGGCTGGCTCTAGAACGTGTTGATTCAAGAAACTGTCCTGAATGTATTATGAACTGATGTTTCAGACTACCTGCTAATCTAATTCATCCAATTGATGATTATTGCAGTACTTTTCCTACAAGCTGCCATTATTTCTTCCTGCATACTCTGTCCTACAGTGTAGCTACTGTCTGGAAGCGTATAAAATATTCCTACCAATATCTACTCAAATATTCAACCTGGAATGTTAGAACACTCAGATAATCTCAAGAGTAACTTGCTGATCTTTTTCCAGACATCACATTAAATCGGAGTTATCCAGACTCTTATCACTGCCAGCTGTACATCCAATGCTAAGAAGTACGCTTTAGAAAGGATGTGAAGGCTTTGGAGATGGTTTAAAATAAATGTTGCTCTCCTTTACAGTAGAGACGATCAAGAGGAAATTTGAAAGGAGGTGTTTCAAATTATGAAGCTTTCATAAATTAAATAAAGATAATAGTTTGCAATGGCTGAAGCCCTGATTATGAGTAGGCTCAAATTTATGATGAAAAAGCCGGAGTTGACACAAGGAAAAATATCAATGTAACAGGTTAGGACTTGAGATCCACAGCTTGCTAAGGGTGGTGGAGGCAAAGTCAAAGGGAAAATAGAAAGATTTGAAGGAGAATAATTACACTGAAACCCTTTGGATTGTTTCACAAGAGACCTGATGGGCTGAATGACCCCTTTTGGCGATGTGCTGTTCTGTGATTACATGTTCTGACCAATCTGTATGAAGGAACCCTCTGACATCACCCCATTAACCAAATCTTAGTCTTAATTTCATTTGTGTTAATTTTCTTGATTTACCTCACCAATACCATTTCATATCTTACATTCCTCAATAGATCACTTCACAAGTATCAACGTTCAAAGGGAAAATGTTAAACTTTTGTCAATCTTTGCACAGAACTCTTACTTTTAACATTTTGCCAACTCTCTATATGGTATTCACATGTGATCTATGAGGCTCATTATACACTTACTGTGACCATAGAACCATAGAAAATTACAGCTCAGAAACAGGCCTTTTGGCCCTTGTCTGTGCCGAACCCTTTTTTTTGCCTAGTCCCACTGACCTGCACTTGGAACATATCCCTCCACACCCCTTTCATCCATGAACCCGTCCAAGTTTTTCTTAAATGTTAAAAGTGGCCACGCATTTACCACTTTCTGGCAGCTCATACACTCCCACCACTCTCTGCGTGAAGAAGCCCTCCTAATATTCCCTTTAAACTTTTCTCCTTTCACTCTTAACCCATGCCCTCTGGTTTTTTTCTCCCCTAGCCTCAGTGGAAAAAGCCTGCTTGCATTCATTCTATCTCTACCCATCAAAATCTTATACACCTCTATCAAATCTCCCCTTATTCTTCTACGCTCCAGGGAATAAAGTCCTAACCTATTCAATCTCTCTCTGTAACTCAGCTTCTTAAGTCCCGGCAACATCCTTGTGAATCTTCTCCGCACTCTTTCAACCTTATTTACATCCTTCCTGTAACTAGATGACCAAAGCTGTACACAATACTTTAAATTCGGCCTCACCAATGCCTTATATAAACTTACCATAACACTCCAACTTTTATACTCAATACTCTGATTTATAAAGGCCAATGTACCAAAAGCACTCTATGACCCTGTCGACCTGTGACGCCACTTTTAGGGAAGTGTGTACCTGTATTCCCAGATCCCTCTATTTAAGTGCACTCTTCAGAGTCCTACCATTTAGCCTGACCATATCATTCTTTTGACTGCAGTCAAGTATTCACATTGGCTTTGTTGATTGCTGCTTTAAAAGAAAAAAAAGTCGCAGGCTGTACAGCATTTATTGCCAGTCCCTAATTGCGCTTAAGTGGTGGCACTGCATGGTCTGCAGATCATGTGATATAGGTTCACCCACTGTGCTGTTAGGTAGGGAGTTCCATGACTTTGACCCAGCAATAGTGAAAGAAAAGAAATATTTCCAAGTCAGGATGGTGTGCAGTTTGGAGGAGAATTCATCTCTGTCCTTGTCCTCCTGGATGGAAGAGTTTGTGGGTTTGGAAGGTGCTGTTTAAAGAAGGCTTGGTGAGTTGCTGTAGTACATCTTATAAATGATACACACGGCTGTCACTGTGTTGGTAATGGAAGGAGTGAATGTTGAAGGTGGTAGATAGAACATAGAACATGGAACATAGAACACTACAGCACAAATAGGCCCTTCGGCCCACAAGTTGCGCCGATCACATCAACACCTACCAACCTACAGACCTATCTATAACCCTCAATCTCATTAAACCCCATAGGTTCCATTCGCACCGGCTGCTTTGTCCTGGATGGTGTCAAGCTTCGAGTGGTGTTGGAACTGCACACATCCAGGCAGGGGAGAGTATTCCATCACACTCCTGACTGGCGCCTTGTAGATGGACAGGTTTTCGAAAGTCAGGTAGTGAGACATTGTCTGCAGAATTCCCAACCTCAGACCTGCGCTTGTAGCCACAGTTCCCATTGATTGCAGGTTTAATAGTGCTCCTTGATGTCAGACTTGATTTAAATGCTGCTTTCATGTCACTTTCACCTCACTTCCTGTATCCATTCATATTGGGACCAAGGTTGGAATGAGGTCTGAAGCTGAGTGGCCCTGGCATACCCAAACTCTCAATGCTTTGCAATGTTCAGACATGTTAAGTGCTTGTGCCCCAACAAGGTCCTTGGATCTCTGAGTGTCATCCTGAGCTAGCTCAATAACATCTGTGTTCTTCCTTCTCCTGTGGAGCATCTTATACCTTGAACTTTCCATTTCCCCAGTTCTGATGAAAGTTCCATATCTGAAACAATTAACTTCTCTTCACAGATCCTGTCTGATGTGCAAACTGCTTCCAGCATTTGGTATTTTTAAATTTAAATTTCAATTGGCTTTGTTTCACTATCTTGCACATTTCGTCTGATTTATTTTGTAGTTCTCAAGCTGGCTTCTCACAGCTCACTAAGTTTCACAACACCAGGTTAAAGTCCGACAGATTTATTTGGCAGCACAAGCTTTCAGAGTCTTGCTCCTTCATCAGGTGAGTGAAGACTGCTGTTCACGAACAGGGCATATATGAACAAAAATTCAATTTACAAGATAATGGTTGGAATGTGAATCTTTAAGGTCCAGACAATGTGAATGGAGAGAGGACCAAGCAAGCACAGGTTAAAGAGATGTTTATTGTCTTCAGCCAAGACAGTTAGTAAGATTTTGCAAACCCAGGCAAGTCGTGAGGGTTACAGTTAGTTTGCTGTGGACTTCAGTCAACTATCCAGCCTTCAGGAAAACAGTAACCACGACACCACACAACCCTGCCACAGCAACCTCTGCAAGACATGCTGATCACTGACACGAATGCCATCATCTCATGTGAGAACACTAGCTGCAGATACACGGTACATACTTTTGAAACTCGGCCAACCTTGTCTACTTGATACGCTGCAGGAAAGGATGCCCTGAGGCCTGGTACACTGGGGAGACCATACAGACCTGTGACAACAGATGAATGAACACCGCTTGACAATCACCAGGCAGGAGTGTTCCTTTCCGCTCAGGGAACACTTCAGCAGTCATGGGCAATCAGCCCCTGATCTTCGGGTAAGCATTCTCCAAGGCGGCCTTCACGACACACGGGAACGCAGAATCGCTGAGCAGAAACTGATAGCCAAGTTCCATGCACGAGGACAGCCTCAACCGGGTTCATGTCACACTATCGATAATCCCCACGACTTGCCTGGGCTTGCAAAATCTCACTGACTGCTCTCGCTGGAAACAATACACATCTCTAACTGTGCTTGACCCTCTCTCCACTCACCCTGTCTGTACCTTTAAGACTTGATTGTCTGTAAAGACTCACATTCCAATCATTATATTGTAAATTGAATTTGTGATTGTATATGCCCTATTTGTGAACACAACTCCTCAATAACCTGGTGAAGGAGCAAGATTCCGAAAGCTTGTGCTGCCAAATAAACCTGTTGGACTTTAACCTGGTGTTGAGAGATACCTTACTGTGCTTGCCCCAGTCCAACGCCGGTGTTGAAGGGAAATTTAAAGAATAAGTTTAGAAGGAACAATATCCTTGGGTTAAGTGCCTGTATAACAATTTATATTCAAAGGCACCTGTATAGCAATTTATATTAGTAGGAATAAATAGTATATACTAAGTACGTATGAATTTACCGTTACACAATCACAAAGGGCATGCATGAAAATTCCACCATGTTAATAGGAGCTCAAAATAGTAAAATGACAGATGGATGCTAGTTTTTAGCCACATTGTTCAACATCACTAGTTGGCTTGAGCACAAGTTTGTGCACAATAGACCACAGATACTGGTGACCGGTAACAGTCTATGATCTGAGGTCTTGGATGAAAACCAGATACAGGGGATTAGGGAGAACAGTCATGGGAGATGATGAGGAGTATTGTACACTCAAGGACTCCAGATGGGAGAAAGAAAGATAATATTGACTGAGGTACTAGGAATTGTGTCCATGAGACCACGAGCTGATCATGCACAAGTCCACCTCACGTAATGCCTTTTTCATTGGATATGTGATTGCTGTAGGTAATCTGTAATCAATATTATTGGACAAGATCCAGCTGTGATGGGCTGTGTAGATATTTGAAAAATGTATAAGAACGGATGCTTTTTTCTTTCAGAGAGAGGCACTGGGTTTAACAGAAGCCATCTCTCCACCAGCGAAAATAAACTGTTTGATGCAAGAACCAACCCTGAGCACTGTGATTTCTTTGAGATTCCCACTAACACTGGCACCTCCACATCATTTTTACAGTTCCACTGCCCTTCCTAAAAACGAGACAAATTTTCACTACGATTGAGTTTAAACCATTGATACCACCTAGAACCAGTACAGTACTGATCCCTGGGGCACCCCACCTTACACCGTGAGAACTTCTTGATTGAGTACTCTTTCTCTCCTATCCCTCAGCCAGTTTTGAAACTCCAGGGCTTGAAAGTTTGACTAAAAGCTATTCATTTTGAGCCTGAGATCACACTGCAGGGCTCCTCTAGAGTCCACTGGAAAGTCAGATCTTTAAAGAAGCCAAAAAAGTTGGTGTGGCTGAATTTTGATCTGATGTCATAACCTTTCTTTTCCTGTGACGAAGGAATTGGAAGAATTCATTCCCACGAGAACTGAACTTCTCTCGGAAGAAGCGGTCACAGTATGGTTGAATTTAAAATACTGATGGAACGTGAAAAGGTAAAATCCAATACCAGTGTTTTATTCTTAAACAGAGGAGACTACAAAGGGTTGGCTAAGGTAGACTGGGAGCAAAAACTTTATGGTGGGATAAATGAGGAACAGTGGAGGGCTTTCCAAGTGATCTTTCACAGTGCTCAGCAAAAGTATATACCAGTGATAAGGAAGGACTGTAGAAAAAGAGATATGATGTGGAGATACCGGTGTTGGACTGGGGTAAACACAAAGAAATCTCACAATACCAGGTTAAAGTCTAACAGATTTATTTGTTAGTAAACGCCACTAGCTTTCAGGGTTTGCTCCTTCGTCAGGTGAGTGGGAGTTCTGATCAGCAAATGCTGTTTGTAATCAGAACTCACATTCACCTGACGAAGGGGCAAACCCTGAAAGCTGGTGGTGTTTACTACCAAATAAACCTGTTGGACTTTAACCTGGTGTTGTGAGACTTCTTACTGAAAAAGAGATAATCAGCCATGGATATTTAAGGAAATAAAGGAGGGCATCAAATTGAAAGAAACCGCATACAAAGTGGCAAAAAATTAGTGGGAAACTAGATGATTGGGAAATCTTGAAAGGTCAACAGAAAGCCATGAAAAAGCTATAAAGAAGAGATAGATAAATAGTGCACTAGAATAAGTGTTCTAAGAATACTGCTGCAGTTGTAAATGCGCCTAGTTTGGGGGGATTTAAGAGATCCGTGGATAGGTTTATGGACAAAAAGGGATTGGTTTAGGTTAGAGGGTCATTGTTTTTGTAACTGGTCGGCGCAACATCGTGGGCCGAAGGGCCTGTTCTGCGCTGTAATGTTCTATGTTAAATTATAAGAGTAAACTAGCTCAGAATATAAAAACAGATAACAAAGGTTTCTACAAATATATAAAATGAAAAAGAGTGGTTAAAGTAAGCATTGGTCCTTTAGAGGATGAGAAGGGGGATGTAATAATTGGAAATGAGAAAATGGCTGCGGCATGTTAGCGATGGAAAGGTGGTAGGAATGGAGGGTCTTAATGACATTACTGTTACTAGAGAGGTGGTGCTCGACAGACTGGAGGGGCTGATTGTGGACAAGTCCCCAGGACCGGATGGAATGCATCCGAGGGTTCTGAAAGAAATGGCGGAGGTGATAGTGGATGCCTTGGTGGTTATTTTCCAGACGTCGCTGGATTCCGGGGAAGTGCCGGAAGATTGGAAAACGGCTAATGTTACGCCGTTGTTTAAGAAGGGTGGCAGGCAAAAGGCGGGGAATTATAGGCCGGTTAGTTTAACGTCTGTGGTAGGTAAAATGTTAGAAACCGTCATTAAGGAGGAAATAGCGAGGCATCTTGAGGGGAATTGCTTGATAGGGCGGACGCAACACGGTTTCATTAAAGGGAAGTCGTGTCTGACAAATTTACTGGAGTTCTATGAGGATGTGTCTAGGGCAGTGGATGGAGGAGAGCCGGTGGATGTGGTCTTTCTGGATTTTCAGAAGGCGTTTGACAAGGTACCTCACAAGAGGTTATTGCAGAAGGTCAGGGGACATGGAGTTGGGGGTAGGGTGTTAGCGTGGATAGAGGATTGGTTGTCAAATAGGAGGCAGAGAGTGGGGGTCAATGGATGCTATTCGGATTGGCGGTTGGTGACTAGTGGGGTGCCCCAGGGGTCGGTGCTGGGGCCTCAGCTATTTACCATTTATATAGATGATCTGGAGGAGGGAACCGAGTGCAGGGTGTCGAAATTTGCTGATGACACCAAGATTGGGGGAAAGGCAAATTGTGCGGAGGGTGTGGAGAGTCTGCAGAAGGATCTAGATAGGCTGGGCGAATGGGCCAGGAAATGGCAAATGGAATTTAATGTTGGCAAGTGTGAGGTGGTCCACTTTGGTAGGAGGAATGGTAGGAAGGACTATTACTTACGGGGCGAAAAACTGCAGCAGGCGACGGTGCAGAGGGACCTCGGGGTCCTTGTGCATGAGTCGCAAAAACCCAGCTTGCAGGTGCAGCAGGTGGTCAGGAAGGCGAATGGGATGCTGGCCTTCATAGCGAAGGGGATTGAATATAAAAGTAGGGAGGTCTTGCTGCAGCTGTATAGGGCATTGGTGAGGCCGCAGCTGGAGTACTGTGTGCAGTTTTGGGCGCCGCACCTGCGCAAGGATGTTTTGGCCCTGGAGGGAGTGCAGAGGAGGTTTACTCGGCTGATACCGGAGTTGAGGGGATTGAGCTATGAGGAGAGGCTGAATAAACTAGGCTTGTACTCGTTAGAGTTTAGAAGAATGAGGGGAGATCTCATTGAGACGTATAAGATGATGAATGGGATGGATAGGATAGAGGTGGAGAGACTCTTCCCGCTCAAAAAAGACAGTAGGACTAGGGGGCACAGCCTCAAGATAAAGGGGGGGCGGTTTAGAACAGAGTTGAGGAGGAACTTCTTCACTCAAAGGGTGGTGAATCTCTGGAATTCTCTGCCCGTTGAAGTGGTGGAGGCTGCCTCGCTAAATATTTTTAAGAAACGGGTTGATGGGTTTTTGATAAGAGAAGGGATTAAGGGTTATGGGGAGAGGGCGGGAAGGTGGAGCTGAGTCACGACAGATCAGCCATGATCTTATTGAATGGCGGGGCAGGCTCGAAGGGCCAGATGGCCTACTCCTGCTCCTATTTCCTATTTCTTATGTTCATTGAACAGGTATTTTGTGTTGGTCTTCACAGTGGAAGACACAAATAACGTCAAAAATTGTTAACAGAAAGGCTATGGCAGGTGAGGACCTAGAAACTATGATCGCGAAATAGGTAATGTTGGGCAAGCTAATGGGCTGAAGGTAGACAAGTCTCCTGGTCCTGATGGAATGCATCCTGGGGTACTAAAAGAGATGGCAGGGGAAACAGCAAATGCTAGTGGCAATTTACCAAAATTTGCTGGACTCTGGGGTGGTTCCCGTAGATCGGAAAACAGCGAATGTGACATCACTATTTTAAAAAAAGTAGACAAAAGGCGGTTAACTACAGGTTGGTTAGCTTAACTTCTGTAGTAGAAAATGCTTGAATCTATCATCAAGGAAGAAACAGCAAGAAATCTGGATATAAATTGTCCCATTGGTAAGACGCAGCATGGGTTCATGAAGGGCCGGTCATGTTTGTGGAATTCTTTGAGAACATTCCATGTGTAATGGACAATGGGGAACCTGTGGATGTGGTGTATCTGGATTTCCAGAAGGCATTTGATAAGATGCCACACTAAAGGCTGCTGCTAAGATAAAGGTGCACAGTGTTACAGGTAATGTATTAGCATGGATAGAGGATTGGTTAACTAACAGAAAGCAAAGAGTGAGGGTAAATGGGTGTTTTTCTGGCTGGTGATCAGTGACTAGTGTGTGCCTCAGGGATCAGTGTTGGGACTGCAAGTGTTTACGATTTACATAGATGATATGGAGTTGAGGACCAAGTGTAATGTGTCAAAATTTGTAGATGACACCAAGATGAGTGGAAGAGCAAAATGTGCAGAGAATATTGTAAGTCTGCAAAGAGATATAGATAGTCTAAGTGAGTGGGCAAGAGTCTGGCAGATGGAGTACAAAGTTGGTAAATGTGAAGTCATCCATTTTGGTAGGAATAACAGCAAAATGGACTATTACTTAAATGGTAAAAAATTGCAGTATGCTGCTGTGCAGAAGAATCTGGGTCTCCTTGTGCAAGAATCACAAGGAGCTGTTTGCAGATGCAGCAGGTAATTATGAAGGTAAATAGAATTTTGTCCTTCATTGCTAGAGGGATGGAGTTTAAAAACAGCAAAGTTATGTTGCGCTGTATAAGGTGCTGGTGAGGCCACACCTGGAATAGTGTGTACAGTTTTGGTCTCCTTGGGAAAGGATTTACTGGCACAGGAGGGGGTGCAGAGGAGATTCACTCGGTTGATTCTGGAGTTGAGAGGATTGGCTTATGAGGGGAGGCTGAGTAGACTGGGACTATATTCATTGGAATTCAGAAGAATGAGGGGAGATCTTAGAGAAACATAAGATTATGAAGGGAATAGATGGGTTGGAAGCAGGGGAGTTGTTTCCACTGGCAGGTGAAACTAGAACTAGGGGGCATGGCCTCAAAATAAGGGGAAAGCAGGTTTAGGACTGAGTTGAGGAGGAACTTCTTCACACAAAGAATTGTGAATCTGTGAAGTTGCCCAGTGAAGCAGTTGAAGCTACCTCATTGAATGTTTTTAAGGTGAAGATAAATAAATTTTTGAACAGTAAAGGAATTAAGGGTTATGGTGAGTGGGCGGGTAAGTGGCGCTGAGTCCACGTAAAGCTCAGTCATGATCTTATTAAACGGAAGAGTAGGCTCAAGGGGCCAGATGGCCTACTCCTGCTCCTCATTTCCATTGACTCATCATTCTAGACTCTGGGCAAATGTAAAAACCATACTTGTATTTTCTTGTTGTCGTGCCTCAAACCCTCTTCCTTATCCCCCATTTATTCTGAGTATAAAAGGGGCAGACACTGCAGAGCCCCTTGCGTGAGCGTGTGTGCAAGTTATTAATAGAGGACTGGAACATTTCCACATTTAAGGGTTGTGGAAAATCCCCATTTGTAAAGGGGAAAATCAGAATTTTTAAAAACTCTGTTTATTGTCGGGTGGAGAGTGGGAAAATTAATTGACCCTGTCCTATCCGTGTCAGAATTAAGAGCAAGAATAATTAACTGGAGCTGAGTGACTTTAAGGGAGCAAGAATGGAGCTGGGCCGAATAGATTGGAAAGAAAGAAATATCTTCTATGTTTTCTGTGAAAGGTTGGCGAGAAAAACTGTCGGTGAACAATGAACTACTTTAAGAATTAGAATTCTTTGTCAAGGTGGATAGGGATGTAGTTGATTCTGAGACCAGAGTCCTGAATCCCAATAAAGGGAACTATGATTATGACAGAGGAGATGTCAGGGGTAAGTTCTTCACTAAGAAGGGTGGTGAGTGAGTGGAATCGGCTGCGTCAGTGGTGGTAGAGGCGAACTCACTGGGGTCTTTAAGAGACTTCTGGATGAGTACATGGGAATTAATGGGATTGAGAGTTACAGACAGGCCTGGTAGGCAGGGATATGATCGGTGCAACTTGTGGGCTGAAGGGCCTGTTTGTGCTGTAGTGTTCTATGTTCTGTTATGTTCTAACAACTCTTTCAGAGTTTCCTTTTTTAAAGGGATGAATTAGTAGATCAATTAAAAGGGGGAATAGATCTAACATCCCTGCATTAGACTAAAATCACACGCTAGTCAAATGCTATACCTCCTAATATTAGCAGAACTCATGTTGTTTACTTGTTGGAAAAACAGACAGTTCCTGTCTCGAATATTGCAAAAAAGCTTTTGGGTGAAGGTTTAATACTAAATCTAGGTAGGCTAGATCAGGATTTCAAAAAATGTTGTGTACTGACTAACTGTATGACTTGGAGCTGGGAGTTGAATTAGAATGCACTCCCTGTGATTGCTTTATTAGCACCGAGAATTATATTAAAAAGCTCTCCACTTAAGGAAGTGGACCATGAAATAGTGGATGGATTGGTGATCATCTTCCAAGATTCTATAGACTCTGGAACAGTTCTTACGGACTGGAGGATAGCAGTGGAGGGCTGTGACAAATGGCTGTGAATGGAGGGCTGTGACAAATGGCATTCCTCAGGGATCAACGCTGGGACCTTTGCTGTTTGTAATATGTATAAATGATTTGGAGAAAAATGCAACTGGTTTGATTAGTAAGTTTGCGGACAACAAAAGGGTTGGTGGAATTGTGGATAGTGATGAGGAACATCAGAGGATACAGCAGGATATAGATTGGTTGGAGACTTGGGCAGTGAGATGGCAGATGGAATTTAATCCAGACAAATGCGAGGTATGCATTTTGCAAGGTCTAATATAGATAGGAAATATATAAGAACATAAGAACTAGGAGTAGGCCATCTGACCTACCCCGCCATAAGATCACGGCTGAACTTTTCGTGGACTCGGTTCCACTTACCCGCCCACTCACCATAACCCTAATTCCTTTACTGTTCAAAAATTTATCTATCCTTGCCTTAAAAGCATTCAATGAGGTAGCTTCAACTGCTTCATTGAGCAGGGAATTCCATAAATTCACAACTCTGCGTGAAGAAGTTCCTCTTCAACTCAATCTTAAATCTGCTTCCCCTTACTTTGAGGCTATGCCCTCTAGTTCCAGTTTCACCTGCCAGTAGAAACAACTTCCCTGCTTCTATCTTATCTATTCCCTTCATAATCTATAAGATCTTCCCTCATTCTTCTGAATTCCAATGAGTATAGCTCCAGTCTACTCAGTCTCTCCTCATAAGCCAACTCTCAACTCCAGCATCAACCTAGTGGATTCTCCTCTGCACTCCCTCCACTACCAGCATATTCCTTCTCAAGGAGACCAAAACTGTACACAGTACTTCAGGTGTGGCCTCACCAGCATCTTATACAGCTGCAACATAACCTCACTGTTTTTAAACTCCATCCCTCGAGCAATGAAGGGTAAAATACCATTTGCCTTCTTAATTACCTGCTGTACCTGAAAACCAATTCCTTGAGTTTCCTGCACAAGGCCACCCGGACCTCTCTGCACAGCAACATGCTGCAATTTTTTACCATTTAAATAATAGTGCATTTTGTTGTTATTTCTGCCAAAATGGATCTCACATTGTACTCCATCTGCCAGATCCTTGCCCACTCACTTTATCTATATCCCTTTGCAGACTTTCAACGTCCTCTGCACACTTTACTCATCTATCCATCTTAAGTGTCATCTGTGAATTTTGACACAGTACACTTGGTCCTCAACTCCAAATCATCTATGTAAATTGTAAACAATTGCTGTCCTAACACTGATCCCTAGGGCACACCACTAGTCACCAATTACCAACCAGAAAAACACCCATTTACCTCCACTCTTTGCTTTGTGTTAGTTAACCAATCCACTATCCATGTTAATACATTACCTGTAACACTGTGCACCTTTATCTTATGTAGCAGTCTTTGGGGCAGCACCTCGTCAAATGCCTTCTGGAAATCCAGATACACCACATCCACAGGTTTCCCATTGTCCACTGCACACGTAAGGTTCTCAAAGAATTTCACCAAATTAGTCAAACACGACCTAACCTTCATGAACCCATGCTGTCTCTTACAATGGGACAACTTATATCCAGATATTAGTCTCGCTATTTCTTCCTTGATGATAGATTCTAGCATTTTCCCGGCCACAGAAGTTAAGCTAACCGGCCTACAGTTACCCGCCTTTTATCTACCTCCTTTTTTTAAAAACAGTGGCGTCACATTTGCTATTTTCCAATCTGCTGAAACCACCCCAGAGTCCAGCTAATTTTGATAAATTACCACTAGTGCATTTGCAATTTCCCCTGCTATCTCTTTTAGTACGCTGGGATGCATTCCATCAGGACCAGAAGACTTGTCTACCTTTAGCCCCAACACTACCTCTTTTGTGGTAATAGTTTCTAGGTTCTCACCTGCCATATTCTTCCTGTCATCAATTTTTGATGTTATTTGTGTCTTCCACTGTGAAGACGGACACAAAATACCTGTTCAATGCCTCAGCCATTTTCTCATTTCCAGTTATTACATTCCCCTTCTCACCCTCTAAAGGACCAACATTCAGTTTCGCCACTTTTTTCTTTTTATACGTTTGTAGAAACTTTTAAGAACATAAGAAATAGGAGCAGGAGTAGGTCATCTCGCCCTTCGAGCCTGCCCCGCCATTCAATAAGATCATGGCTGATCTGATTTGCTATGTATTTTTATATTCTGAGATAGTTTACTCTCATAATCCATCAGACCTTCCTTTATTGCTTTCTTTTGAGGCTTTCTGCTGACCTTTAAAGATTTCCCAATCCTCCAGTTTCCCACTAATCTTTGCCACTTGTATGCATTTTCGTGGATAACGAAGGAGGTGAAGGAAAGTGTTAAATTAAAAGCAGAGGAGTTTAGAGTAGCTAAGAGCAGTGGGCGAGAAGAGGATTGGGAAAGGTTTAAATGTCAACAAAGATTGACAAAGAAATTGATAAAGGAGGGTAGGAGAAGCTATGAGGCTGGGCTAGCACTTAATATAAAAAAGGATAGCAAGAGTTTTTATAAATATATAAAAAGGAAGAGGCTGGCTAGGGTGAATGTTGGTCCTTTAGAGGATGAGAAAGGGGAGCTAGTGGTAGGGGATGGGGATATGGCTAAGGTCTTGAATAACTTTTTTGTTTCTGTCTTCACGGAGGAGGACGTGAATAATTTGCCGGGTGTTAGCGATGGAAAGGTGGTAGGAATGGAGGGTCTTAATGACATTACTGTTACTAGAGAGGTGGTGCTCGACAGACTGGAGGGGCTGATTGTGGACAAGTCCCCAGGACCGGATGGAATGCATCCGAGGGTTCTGAAAGAAATGGCGGTGGTTATAGTGGATGCCTTGGTGGTTATTTTCCAGACGTCGCTGGATTCCGGGGAAGTGCCGGAAGATTGGAAAACGGCTAATGTTACGCCGTTGTTTAAGAAGGGTGCCAGGCAAAAGGCGGGGAATTATAGGCCAGTTAGTTTAACGTCTGTGGTAGGTAAAATGTTAGAATCCGTCATTAAGGAGGAAATAGTGAGGCATCTTGAGGGGAATTGCTTGATAGGGCAGACGCAACACGGTTTCATTAAAGGGAAGTCGTGTCTGACAAATTTACTGGAGTTCTATGAGATGTGTCTAGGGCAGTGGATAGAGGAGAGCCGGTGGATGTGGTCTTTCTGGATTTTCAGAAGGCGTTTGACAAGGTACCTCACAAGAGGTTATTGCAGAAGGTCAGGAGACATGGAGTTGGGGGTAGGGTGTTAGCGTGGTTAGAGGATTGGTTGTCAAATAGGAGGCAGAGAGTGGGGGTCAATGGGTGCTATTCGGATTGGCGGTTGGTGACTAGTGGGGTGCCCCAGGGGTCGGTGCTGGGGCCTCAGCTTTTTACCATTTATATAGATGATCTGGAGGAGGGAACCAAGTGCAGGGTGTCGAAATTTGCTGATGACACCAAGATTGGGGGAAAGGCAAATTGTGAGGAGGGTGTGGAGAGTCTGCAGAAGGATCTAGATAGGCTGGGCGAATGGGCCAGGAAATGGCAAATGGAATTTAATGTTGGCAAGTGTGAGGTGGTCCACTTTGGTAGGAGGAATGGTAGGAAGGACTATTACTTACGTGGCGAAAAACTGCAGCAGGCGACGGTGCAGAGGGACCTCGGGGTCCTTGTGCATGAGTCGCAAAAACCCAGCTTGCAGGTGCAGCAGGTGGTCAGGAAGGCGAATGGGATGCTGGCCTTCATAGCGAGGGGGATTGAATATAAAAGTAGGGAGGTCTTGTTGCAGCTGTATAGGGCATTGGTGAGGCCGCAGCTGGAGTACTGTGTGCAGTTTTGGACGCCGCACCTGCGCAAGGATATTTTGGCCCTGGAGGGAGTGCAGAGGAGGTTTACTAGGCTGATACCAGAGTTGAGGGGATTGAGCTATGAGGAGAGGCTGAATAAACTAGGCTTGTACTCGTTAGAGTTTAGAAGAATGAGGGGAGATCTCATTGAGACGTATAAGATGATGAATGGGATGGATAGGACAGAGGTGGAGAGACTCTTCCCGCTCAAAAAAGACAGTAGGACTAGGGGGCACAGCCTCAAGATAAAGGGGAGGCAGTTTAGAACAGAGTTGAGGAGGAACTTCTTTACTCAAAGGGTGGTGAATCTCTGGAATTCTCTGCCCGTTGAAATGGTGGAGGCTGCCTCGCTAAATATTTTTAAGAAACGGGTTGATGGGTTATTGATAAGAGAAGGGATTAAGGGATTTGGGGAGAGGGCAGGAAGGTGGAACTGAGCCACGACAGATCAGCCATGATCTTATTGAATGGCGGGGCAGGCTCGAAGGGCTAGATGGCCTACTCCTGCTCCTATTTCTTATGTTCTTTCAATTTGATACCCTCCTTTATTTCCTTAGATATCCATGGCTGATACAGTCCTTCCTTACCACTGGTATATACTTTTGCTGAGCACCGTGAAAGATCACTTTGTAGATTCTACACTGTTCCTCAATTGTCCCAACAAAGTTTTTACTCCCAGTTTACCTTAGCTAACTCCTCCGTCATCCCTTTATAGTCCCCTTTGTTTAAGGAAAGGAGACTATATAGTAGATGGCAGAACTCTGAAGAGTATTGACAGGCAAAGGCATCTGAGTGTAGAGGTACGTAGGTCACAAAGTGGCAACACAGATGGAGAAGGCAGTCAAGAAGTCATAAGGCATGCTTGCCTTCATCAGCTGGGTCATTGAGTTTAAAAAGTGGCAAGTCATGTTGCAGCTTGATAGAACCTTAGTTAGGCTGCACTTGGAATACAGTGTTCAATTCTGGTTGCCACTCTACTAGAAGGATGTGGAGGTTTTGAAGAGGGTACAAAAAAGATTTAGAACATAAGAACATAAGAAATAGGAGCAGGAGTAGACCATCTAGCCCTTCGAGCCTGCCCCGCCATTCAGTAAGATCATGGCTGATCTGTCGTGTCTCAGTTCCACATTCCCGCCCTCTCCCCATAACCCTTAATCCCCTCTCTTATCAAAAACCCATCAACCCGCGTTTTAAAAATATTTAGCGAGGTAGCCTCCACTTCAACGGGCAGAGAATTCCAGAGATTCACCACCCTGAGTGAAGAAGTTCCTCCTCAACTCTGTTCTAAACCGCCCCCCCTTTATCTTGAGGCTGTGCCCCCCAGTCCTACTATCCTTTCTGAGCAGGAAGAGTCTCTCCACCTCTATCCTATCCATCCCATTCATCATCTTATACGTCTCAATGAGATCTCCCCTCATTCTTCTAAACTCTAACGAGTACAAGCCTAGTTTATTCAGCCTCTCCTCATAGCTCAACCCCCTCAACTCCGGTATCAGCCTAGTAAACCTCCTCTGCACTCCCTCCAAGGCCAAAATATCCTTGTGTAAGTACGGCTCCCAAAACTGCACACAGTACTCCAGCTGCGGCCTCACCAATGCCCTATACAGCCACAGCAAGACCTCCCTACTTTTATATTCAATCCCCCTCGCTATGAAGGCCAGCATTCCATTCGCCTTCCTGACCACCTGTAAGCTGGGTTTTTGCGACTCATGCACAAGGACCCTATGGTCCCTCTGTACCGTCGCCTGCTGCAGTTTTTCGTCAGGATTTATCAGGATGTTGCCTGCTATGGAGGACATTAGCTATGAGAAGAGGTTGGAGAAACTTGGTTTGTTCTCACTGGAACGATGGGGGTTGAGGGGCGACCTGACAGAAGTCTACAAGATTATGAGGGGTATGGACAGAGTGGATAGTCAGAAGCTTTATTCCAGGGTGGACAAATCAATTACTAGGGGGCATAGGTTTAAGGTGCAAGGGGCGGTAGTTTTAGTTAGGTTGGGTAGCATGGTCATAGGTGATAGTTTAGGAGTTAATGATTGTATTGTGTCATGTTTAAGTATTTCAATTGGTTACAGTTAAGCTAATTTTTTTTTTGTTTATATCTCCAGTTCAATCAAATCAAAGTCCAATTCAAAGTTTCAGCAAATGAGACAATCCAGATTCAAGCTGACAAAACAGGCTGGCTGCTTCCTCTCTTGAGCTTAATCTACATTATCCAAGCTGACTGGAATAGGCACTGCACTTCCTCCAAGGCTTGATCTCATCTGCATCTTAGCAAAAAGGCTGAGCCACTGATTTAAAAAATTGCTTCAAATGAAGTTTTAGTATAATCTCATGACTTTAAACAATGCAGCACATCAATACTACATTTGATCTTAACAGTTAAACTTAATTAAATAGAACTCATTTTGATAAAAGTTTCCTACTGGGCTAATAGAATCGCACCTCAAGTGAAACATCTTATCCTCACACTAATGCCAAAACAGAAAATCTGTGGGGGTCCAGTCAGGCTTCATAACAAAGTTCATAACATACTTGGGGTTTCTGATCCATATCTTAACCCTGTTTCTATGTTGTATTAGAGCTGAGAGCTGCATTAGAATGCTCTCCATGTGTTAGAACTGTATCAGAGGAAGTAGCCCAGAAGTTTCTCTGGGCTACTTCCCTCCATGCTTAAACCATGGATAAACTATTGTAATTTGTCCCTGGGTCTCCTGTGATTAGTTTGAGGGGAGGAGGTTGCCAAGATTATTAATTCAGAAACACAGCTACTTTCTGGGGATTCGGGTTCAAATCCCAGCATGGCAGATGGTGAAATTTGAAATCAATAAAAAAAATCCGGAATTAGGAATTTACTGGTGACCACAAAACCATTGTTGGAAAAACCCAAATGGTTCATTAATATGCTTCAGGGAAGGAAATCTGTCATCCTTAACTGGTCTGACCTACATGTGATACCAGAGTCACAGCAACGTGGTTGACTCTCAGTTGCCCTCTGAACAAGGCAATGCTGGCATAAGAACATAAGAAATAGGAGCAGGAGTAGGCCATCTGGCCCTTCGAGCCTGACCCGCCATTCAATAAGATCATGGCTGATCTGTCGAGGCTCAGTTCCACATTCCGGCCGTCTCCCCATAACCCTTAATCCCCTCTCTTATCAAAAACCCATCAACCCGCTTCTTGAAAATATTTAGCGAGGCAGCCTCCACCACTTCAACGGGTAGAGAATTCCAGAGATTCACCACTCTTTGAGTGAAGAAGTTCAATGAGATCCCCTCTTAGCCGCCTTCTTTCCAGCGAAAACAACCCCAAATCTCTCAATCTCTCCTCATAGGATCTCCCCTCCATACCAGGCAACATCCTGGTAAACCTCCTCTGCACCCTCTCCAAAGCCTCTACATCCTTCCTGTAATGTGGGGACCAGAACTGCACACAAAACTCCTCCTCAACTCCGTTCCAAAATGCCCTCCCTTTATCTTGAGGCTGTGCCCCCTAGTCCTACTGTCTTTTTTGAGGGGGAAGAGTCTCTCCACCTCCATCCTATCCATTCCATTCATCATCTTGTACGTCTCAATGAGATCTCCCCTCATTCTTCTAAACTCCGAGTACAAGCCTAGTTCATTCAGCCTCTCCTCATAGCTCAACCCCCTCAACTCCGGTATCAGCCTAGTAAACCTCCTCTGCACTCCCTCCAAGGCCAAAATATCTTTGCACAGGTGCGGCACCCAAAACTGCACACAGTACTCCAGCTGCGGCCTCACCAATGCCCTATACAGCTGCAGCAAGACCTCCCTACTTTTATATTCAATCCCCTTGGCTATGAAGGCCAGCATCCCATTCGCCTTCCTGACCACCTGCAAGCTGGGTTTTTGTGACTCATGCACAAGGACCCCGAGGTCCCTCTGCACCGTCGCCTGCTGCAGTTTTTCACCACGTAAGTAATAGTCCTTCCTATCATTCTTCCTTCCAAAGTGGACCACCTCACACTTGCCAACAATAAATTCCATTTGCCATTTCCTGGCCCATTCGCCCAGCCTATCTTGATCCTTCTGCAGACTCTGCACACCCTCCGCACAATTTGCCGTTGGTGTCATCAGCAAATTTCGACACCCTACACTCGGTTCCCTCCTCCAGATCATCTATATAAATGGTAAAAAGCTGAGGCCCCAGCACCGACCCCTGGGGCACTCCACTAGTCACCATCCGCCAATCCGAATAGCACCCGTTGACCCCCACTCTCTGCCTCCTATTTGACAACCAATCCTCTATCCACGCTAACACCCTACCCCCAACTCCAAGTCCCCTGACCTTCTGCAAAAACCTCTTATGAGGTACTTTGTCAAACGCCTTCTGAAAATCCAGAAAGACCACAACCACCGGCTCTCCTCTATCCACCGCCCTAGACACATCCTCATAGAACTCCAGTAAATTTGTCAGACACGACTTCCCTTTAATGAAACCGTGCTGCGTCTGCTCTATCAAGCAATTCCCTTCAAGATGCCTCGCAATTTCCTCTTTAATGACGGATTCTAACATTTTACCTACCACAGACGTTAAACTAACCGGCCTATAATTCCCTGCCTTTTGCCTGGCACCCTTCTTAAACAACGGCGTAACATTAGCCGTTTTCCAATGTTCCGGCACTTCCCCGGAATCCAGCGACGTCTGGAAAATAACCACCAATGCATCCACTATCACCTCCGCCATTTCTTTCAGAACCCTCGGATGCATTCCATCCGGTCCTGGGGACTTGTCCACAATCAGCCCCTCCAGTCTGTCGAGCACCACCTCTCTAGTAACAGTAATGACATTGAGACCCTCCAGTCCTACCACCTTTCCATCGCTAACACCCGGCAAATTATTCACGTCCTCCTCCGTGAAGACGGAAACAAAAAAGTTATTCAATACCTGAGCCATATCCCCATCCCCTACCACTAGGTCCCCTTTCTCATCCTCTAAAGGACCAACGTTCTCCCTAGCCAGCCTTTTCCTTTTTATATATTTATAAAAACTCTTGCTATCCTTTTTTATATTAAGCACTAGCCCAACTTCATAGTTTCTCCTACCCTTCTTTATCAACTTCTTTGTCAATCTTTGTTGACATTTAAACCTCTCCCAATCCTCTTCTCGCCCACTACTCTTAGCTACTCTAAATGCCTCCGCTTTTAATTTAACACTTTCCTTCACCTTCTTCGTTATCCACGGCTGATTACCTCTCCTACTACAGTCCTTTTTGACCATCGGAATAAATTTCTGCTGAGCACCAAGAAAGATCTCCTTAAAGATCCTCCACTGCTCCTCAGCAGACCCTCCCTCCAACACACACCCCCAGTCCATATTCGCCAATTCTTCTCTCATCCTACCGTACTTCCCTCTATTCAAACAAAGGACGTGTGTCCGGGAACCCACTTTCTCCTCCTCCATCTGCAAATCGCTGGCCAGCCAGCGATGCCCAAAAGTCCACCACAACACTTTCTACCATGATAATCTTTGAATTTTCTCACAGAAATAAAGAAACGGGTTTCCCCAGTAGTGAAATGGTGAAAGGAACCTCCTGTTGTACCCAGCTACATGATCACTAGAGAAAAGTACGAGGAAAATGAATGGGGTTAAAGGCTGACAAGGATTACAGGATTTGCAGAGGAGATTCACTTGGTTGATTCTGGGGCTGAGGACAAACTGAGACTATACTCACTGGAATTCAGAAGAATGAGGGGAGATCTTATAAAAACATAAGATTATGAAGGGAAAGGTAAGACAGAAGCAGGGAGGTTGGGGGAGGGCTTTGGAGGGAGGGTCTGTTGAGGAGCAGTGGAGGATCTTGAAGGAGATCTTTCTTGGTGCTCAGCGCAAATTTATTCCGATGGTCAAAAAGGACTGTAGGAAGAGAGGTAATAAGCCATGGATAATGAAGGAGGTGAAGGAAAGTGTTAAATTAAAAGCGGAGGAATTTAGAGTAGCTAAGAGTAGTGGGCGAGAAGAGGATTGGGAGAGGTTTAAATGTCAACAAAGATTGACAAAGAAATTGATAAAGAAGGGTAGGAGAAACTATGAATCTGGACTAGCGCTTAATATAAAAAAAGGATAGCAAGAGTTTTTATAAATATATAAAAAGGAAGAGGCTGGCTAGGGTGAATGTTGGTCCTTTAGAGGATGAGAAAGGGGACTTAGTGGTAGGGGATGAGGATATGGCTAAGGTATTGAAGAACTTTTTTGTTTCTGTCTTCACGGAGGAGGACGTGAATAATTTGCCGGGTGTTAGCGATGGAAAGGTGGTAGGACTGGAGGGTCTTAATGACATTACTGTTTCTAGAGAGGCGGTGCTCGACAGACTGGAGGGGCTGATTGTGGACAAGACCCCAGGACCGGATGGAATGCATCCGAGGGTTCGGAAAGAAATGGTGGAGGTGACAGTGGATGCCTTGGTGGTTATTTTCCAGACGTCGCTGGATTTCGGGGAAGTGCCGGATGATTGGAAAACGGCTAATGTTACGCCGTTGTTTAAGAAGGGTGCCAGGGAGAAGGCAGGGAATTATAGGACGGTTAGTTTAACGTTTGTGGTAGGTAAAATGTTAGAATCTGTCATTAAGGAGGAAATTGCCAGGCATCTTGAGGGGAATTGCTTGATAGAGCAGGCGCAGCACGGTTTCATTAAAGGGAAGTCGTGTCTGACAAATTTACTGGAGTTCTATGAGGATGTGTCTAGGGCGGTGGATAGAGGAGAGCCGGTGGATGTGGTCTTTCTAGATTTTCAGAAGGCGTTTGACAAAGTACCTCACAAGAGATTATTGCAGAAGGTCGAGGGACATGGAGTTGGGGGTAGGGTGTTAGCGTGGATAGAGGATTGGTTGTCAAATAGGAGGCAGAGAGTGGGGGTCAACAGGTGCTATTCGGATTGGCGGATGGTGACTAGTGGAGTACCCCAGGGGTCGGTGCTGGGGCCTCAGCTTTTTACCATTTATATAGATGATCTGGAGGAGGGAACCGAGTGTAGGCTGTTGAAATTTGCTGATGACACCAAGGTTGGGGGAACGGCAAATTGTGCGGAGGGTGTGGAGAGTCTGCAGAAGGATCCAGATAGGCTGGGCGAATGGGCCAGGAAATGGCAAATGGAATTTAATGTTGGCAAGTGTGAGGTGGTCCACTTTGGTAGGAGGAATGGTAGGAAGGACTATTACTTACGTGGCGAAAAACTGCAGCAGGCGACGGTGCAGATGGACCTCAGGGTCCTTGTGCATGAGTCGCAAAAACCCAGCTTGCAGGTGCAGCAGGTGATCAGGAAGGCAAATGGGATGCTGGCCTTCATAGTGAGTGGGATCGAATATAAAAGTAGGGAGGTCTTGCTGCAGCTGTATAGGGCATTGGTGAGGCCGCAGCTGGAGTACTGTGTGCAGTTTTGGGCGCCGCGCCTGCGCAAAGATATTTTGGCCTTGGAGGGAGTGCAGAGGAGGTTTACTAGGCTGATACCGGAGTTGAGCTATGAGGAGAGGCTGAATAAACTGGGCTTGTACTCGTTAGAGTTTAGAAGAATGAGGGGAGATCTCATTGAGACGTATAAGATGATGAATGGGATGGATAGGATAGAGGTGGAGAGACTCTCCCCGCTCAAAAAAGACAGTAGGACTAGGGGGCACAGCCTCAAGATAAAAGGGGGGCGGTTTAGAACGGAGTTGAGGAGGAACTTCTTCACTCAAAGGGTGGTGAATCTCTGGAATTCTCTGCCTGTTGAAGTGGTGGAGGCTGCCTCGCTAAATATTTTGAAGACGCGGGTTGGTGGGTTTTTGATAAGAGAGGGGATTAAGGGTTATGGGGAGAAAGCGGGAAAGTGGAACTGAGCAGCGAAAGATCAGCCATGATCTTATTGAATGGCGGGGCAGGCTCGAAGGCCTACTCCTGCTCCTATTTCTTATGTTCTTATGTTTCCACTGGGGGGTGAAACTACAACTAGGGGGCATAGCCTCAAAATAAAGGGGTGCAGATTTAGGACTGAGTTGAGAAAGGACTTCATCATAGAACACTACAGCACAAATAGGCCCTTCGGCCCACGAGTTGCGCCGATCACATCAACACCTACCAATCCATAGACCTATCTATAACCCCCAATCCCATTAAATCCCATATACTCATCCAGAAATCTTTTAAAAGACCCCAGCAAGTTCGCCTCCACCACCACTGATGGCAGCCGATTTCACTCACTCACCACCCTCTGAGTGAAAAACTTACCCAACATCGCTTCTGTACTTGCCTCCCCGCACCTTAAATCTGTGTCCTCTCGTAGCGACCATTTCAACCCAGGGAAATAGCCTCTGAGAATCCACCCTATCTATTCCTCTCAACATTTTATAAACCTCTATCAGGTCGCCTCTCAACCTTTGTCTCTCCAGGGAGAAGAGTCCCAGCTCCCTCAACCTATCTTCATAAGGCATGCCTCCCAATCCAGGCAACATCCTTGTAAATCTCCTCTGGACCCTTTCAATAGCATCTACGTCCTTCCTACAGTGAGGCGACCAGAACTGCGCACAATACTCTAAATGAGGCCTGACAAGGGTCTTATAAAGTTGCAGCATTACCTCCCAACTCCTAAACTCAATCCCTCAATTAATGAAGGTCAGTAAACCATACGCCTTCTTGACCACGTCCTCCACCTGCGAGGCCGCTTTAAGAGTCCTGTGGACCCGCACCCCAAGATGCTTCTGCTCTTCAACACTACTAAGACTCCTGCCCTTGATAGTGTACTCGTTCATCCCATTGGTCCTGCCAAAATGGACGACTATACATTTATCCGCATTCACCTAAAGGGTTGTAAATCTGTGGAATTTCCTGCCCAATGAAGTGGTTGAGGTTAACTCTTTGAATGTTTTTAAGACAAGGAAAGATTTTTGACCATAAAGGAATTAAGGTGAGTGGGCAGGTAAGTGGAGCTGAATCCATGGAAAGATCAGTCACGATCTTATTGAATGACAGAGCGGGCTCGAGGGGCCACATGGTCTACTCCTAGTTCTTATGTTCTTCGGATCTGATGGCCTGTATCCTAGGGACTTAAAAACAAAAAGTGAATGGATTGGTTTTAAGCTTCTGAAATTCTCTAGATTTCAGAAAGACACCAAAAGATTGAAAAGCTATAAAAGTACACCTTAGTTCAAGAAAACAGGGAGACAGAAAGCAGTAAACTGTTGGCCACTTAGTTTAACATCTGTCAATGGGAAAATACTTGAATACAAGGAGGTAGTAGCAGGAAACTTGAGAAAATTATAATAGAGGCAACATGGTTTTTTTTGAAAGGGATGCCTTAGAAATTTGTTACGTTTTGTCACCAATTATTTACAATCTATGTTAATAAGTTGGATGATTGCACTGTAGCCAAACTTGATGATGCAAAGATAGGTTAAGTTAGTGGGCAATTTGGCAGATGGTGTCTAATATGGGAAAATGTGAGGTTGTCTACTTTGACAGGACGAATATCAAAGTAGAATATTATTTGTTTAAATGGACAGAGACTGCAGAATGATGCAGAACAAAGGGATCTGGATGTCCTTGTATGTGACTCACAAGGTTAGCATGTAGGTACAGATTATATAGGAAGGCCTTTTCTGTAAGGGGAATGGAATGTAAAAGTTGGAAAATGTTGCTATAATTTTATAGGGCACTAACAAGGCCTCACTAGAGCACTATGTACAGATTTGGTCTCCTTATTTAAGGAGGGAAATGATTTTAAAGGCCAACAGGATGATTTCAAAGAAGAATGGATGGTCTTATGAGGAAATGCTGAGCAAGTTGGGCATATACTCATTGGAGTTCAGAAGAATGAGAGGCAATCTTATTAAAACATAATAATTTGAGGGAACTTAACACGAGTAGATGCTGAGATGATGTTTCCTCTGGTGGTACAATCTAGAACTAGGGGACAGTTTAAAAATAAGTCATCTCACTTTTGAAATGGAGATTAGAGGGAATTTCTTCTTTCAGGTGGTTATTTTTAGAATTCTCTTCTACAAAGGACAGTGGCGGCTGAATGGCAGAATATATTCACGGCTGACTTAGCTTTTTGATCAACAAGACAGTCAAGAGTTATGAGGAACAGGTAGGAAAATGGGATAAGGTCACAATCAGAACAGACAAGTAATTGCATTGGAGATGGTAGAAAGGGGATTAACAAAGATGTTGTCTGAATTGGAAAATTTGAGTTCTGGGGGAAGACTGCAAAGGCTGGAGCTGTTTTACCGTTCATAGAGTACATAAGGGAGCAGTGTTGTGTTATAGTCATAGCTAGGTTGCACAGAAAGATCAATTTAATGTATGGTAGGTCCATTCAAAAGTCTGATGACAGCAAGGAAGAAGCTATTCTCGAGTTGGTTGGTAGGTGATCTCAGGTTTTTGTATCTTTTTCCAAATGGAAGAAAGTGGAACAGAGTATAAGAACATAAGCACGCAAGAAATAGGAGCAGGAGTCGGCCCTTTGAGCCTGCCCTGCCATTCAATAAGATCATTGCTGATCTGTCGTGGCTCAGTTCCACATTCCCGCCCTCTCCCCATAACCCTTAATCCCCTCGCTTATCAAAAACCCATCAATTCGCATCTTAAAAATATTTAGCGAGGCAGCCTCCACCACCTCAACGGGCAGAGAATTCCAGAGATTCACCACCCTTTGAGTGAAGAAGTTCCTCCTCAACTCCGTTCTATACCGCCCTCCCTTTATCTTGAGGCTATGCCCCCTAGTCCTACTGTCCTTTCTGGGCAGGAAGAGCCTCTCCACCTCTATCCTATCCATCCCATTCATCATCTTATACGTCTCAATGAGATCTCCCCTCATTCTTCTAAACTCCGAGTACAAGCCTAGTTTATTCAGCCTCTCCTCATAGCTCAACCCCCTCAACTCCGGCATCAGCCTAGTAAACCTCCTCTGCACTCCCTCCAAGGCCAAAATATCCTTGCGTAAGTACGGCGACGAAAACTGCACACAGTACTCTAGCTGCGGCCTCACCAATGCCCTATACAGCCGCAGCAAGACCTCCCTACTTTTATATTCAATCCCCCTCGCTATGAAGGACAGCATCCCATTAGCCTTCCTGACCACCTGCTGCACCTGCAGGCTGGGTTTTTGCGACTCATGCACAAGGACCCCGAGGTCCCTCTGCACTGTCACCTGCTGCAGTTTTTCTCCACGTAAGTAATAATCCTTCCTACCATTATTCCTATCAAAGTGGACCATCTCGCACTTGCCAACATTCAATTCCATTTGCCATTTCCTGGCCCATTCGGCCAGCCTATCTAGATCCTTCTGCAGACTCTCCACTCCCTCCGCGCAATTTGTCGTTCCACCAATCTTGGTGTCATCAGCAAATTTCGACACCATACACTCGGTTCCCTCCTCCAGATCATCTATATAAATAGTAAATAGCTGAGGCCCCAGCACCAACCCCTGGGGCACTCCACTAGTCACCAATCTGAATAGCACCCATTAACCCCCACTCTCTGCCTCCTATTTGACAACCAATCCTCTATCCACCCTCCCCCCAACTCCATGCCCCCTGACCTTCTGCAATAACCTCTTGTGAGGTACCTTGTCAAACGCCTTCTGAAAATCAAGAGACCACATCCACCGGCTCTCCTCTATCCACCGCCCTGGACACATCCTCATAGAACTCCAATAAATTTGTCAGACACGCCTTCCCCTTCACGAAATCGTGATGCGTCTGCTCTATCAAGCAATTCCCCTCAAGATGCCTCGCGGATTCTAACATTTTACCTACAACAGACGTTAAACTAACTGGCCTATAATTCCCTGTCTATTGCCTGACACCCTTCTTAAACAACGACGTAACATTAGCCACTTTCCAATCTTCTGGCACTTCCCTGGAATCCAGCGACGTTTGGAAAATAACCACCAAGGCATCCACCATCACCTCTGCCATTTCTTTCAGAACCCTCGGATGCATTCCATCCGGTCCTGGGGACTTGTCCACAATCAGCCCCTCCAGTCTGTCGAGCACTGCCTCTCTAGTAACAATAATGTCATTGAGATCCTCCAGTCCTACCACCTTTCCATCACTAACACCCGGCAAATTATTCACGTCTTCTTCCGTGAAGACTGAAACAAAAAGTTATTCAAGACCTCAGCCATTTCCCCAGCCCCTACCACGAAGTCCCCCCTCTCATCTTCTAAGGGTCCAACGTTCACCCTAGCCAGCCTTTTCCTTTTTATATATTTATAAAAACTCTTGCTATCCTTTTTTTTATATTCAACGCTAGCCCACCTTCATAGTTTCTCCTACCCTTCTTTATCAACTTCTTTGTCAATCTTTGTTGACATTTAAACCTCTCCCAATCCTCTTCTTGCCCACTACTCTTAGCTACTCTAAACGCCTCCGCTTTTAATTTAACACTTTCCTTCACCTCCTTCGTTATCCACGGCTTATTACCTCTCCTCCTATGGTCCTTTTTAACCATTAGAATAAATTTCTGCTGAGCACCAAGAAAGATCTCCTTAAAGATCCTCCACTGCTCCTCAGCAGACCTACCTTCCAACGCGCTCCCCCAGTCAACATTCGCCAATTCTTCTCTCATCCTACCGTACTCCCCTCTGTTCAAACAAAGGACACGTGTCCAGGAACCCACTTTCTCCTCCTCCATCTGCACCAGAAACTCCACCATACAATGATCACTCTCCCAAAGAGGATTCTTCACCACAAGGTCCCTAATTCTACCCGTCTCATTACATAACACCAGATCCAAGATAGCCCGCTCCCTCGTCGGCTCCAACACACACTGTTCAAGGAAACTATCCTGGTAGCATTCCAAGAACTCCTCCTCGAGCCCACCGCGTTCAACATGGGTCGACCAATCAATATGCAGATTGAAATCCCACATAATTACGGCCGTTCCATTCCTGCACGCTGCACTTATTTGCGCATTAATAGCCCACCCCCACCTCCAGATCATTATTCGGGGGCCTATAGACAACACCCACCAGCGTCTTCCTCCCTTTGCTGTTCCTAATCTCCACCCACAACGATTCCACGTTCTGCTCTTTGGTTCCTATTTCATCCCTTGCTACCACCCTGATACTATCCTTAATCAGCAGAGCTACACACCCCCCTTTTACCTCCCGCCTATCCTTCCTAAACACTTGATACCCCTGGACATTCAGCTCCCAGTCCCTGTCACCTTGCAGCCACATCTCTGTAATGGCCACCAGATCATATCCATTTGTGCTGATCCGCGCCACCAGCTCATCCACTTTATTCCAAATGCTTCGTGCATTCAGATAAAGTGCCTTCATCCCAGGCTTCACCTGGACCCTATTTGCCAGAACGCCAACCACCATACTCACGCCCCCTACTCCCTTTATTATTGGGACATCCTCGGCCTCTTCCCTTACCTGTACCGTCTCCTTAACTTTAGACCCTGTAATGTCATCTACCCTCGCACCCTCCCCCCCCACCAATTAGTTTAAAGCCCTGTTTACAGTCCTATTTACATGATTCGCCAGGACTCTGGTCCCAGCACGGTTCAGACCAACCCCATCCCACCCGAACAGGTCCCAACTACCCCAATACTGATGCCAATGCCCCATAAATTCAAACCCATTCCTCCCACACCAATCCCTGAGCCACCTATTCATTTCCTTAATCTTATCAACCTTACGCCCGTCTGCACCCGGTTCAGGCAGTAGCCCAGAGATAACCACCTTGTCGGTTCTACTTTTTAATTCCATTCCCAGCTTTTCATACTCCCTCCCTAGATCCTCAGTTCGCTTTTTGCCTACGTCGTTGGCACCCACATGTACTACGTCGTTGGCACCCACATGTACCACAACCTCGGATTTCACCCTCCCACTCCAGGTTCCTCTGCAGCCCAGATGTGACATCCCGGACCCGAGCACCAGGCAGACAACACACCCTTCTGTGCACTTTATCATTGTGACAGAGGACAGTGTCAATACCCTTCACCCCACTATCCCCAATTACGACCACGTTCCTTTTCACCTTCTCTTTGCCCATGTCCTGCTATATCACTGTACCGTGTGCAGTTTGCTCACCAGCCTCATTCCCTTGTTCTCGTCCAGACTGGAAGCAAGAACCTCAAACCTGTTATGCAGATTGAGAGGCTGAGGCATCCGCTCCTCACCCCCCTTCCTCTGCTCCCCACCCCCCTTCCTCCGTTCCCCACCCTCCTTCCTCCACTCAGCAGCCCCCTCTTGTTCCTGACCCTTAGAGTTAGCCAGTCTAGGGGGGGTGGATGTCACTTGCACCCCATTGACAATGGCACCCTCTCTCCCCCTGATGAGCCTCAGTGTCTGTAGCTCAGAGGCCAGCTCATCTACCTTGAGCTGGAGCTCCTCCAGCAACCTGCACTTACTGCAGACATGGTCACTGGGAAGGACGCTGGGGTCCACCAGCTCCCACATCATGCAGAAACAACACATCACATTATTCACTGTACATAAGAACATAAGAACATAAGAAATAGGAGCAGGAGTAGGCCATCTGGCCCTTCGAGCCTGCCCCGCCATTCAATAAGATCATGGCTGATCTGTCGTGACTCAGCTCCACCTTCCCGCCCTCTCCCCATAACCCTTAATCCCTTCTCTTATCAAAAACCCATCAACCCGTTTCTTAAAAATATTTAGCGAGGCAGCCTCCACCACTTCAATGGGCAGAGAATTCCAGAGATTCACCACCCTTTGAGTGAAGAAGTTCCTCCTCAACTCTGTTCTAAACCGCCCCCCTTTATCTTGAGGCTGTGCCCCCTAGTCCTACTGTCTTTTTTGAGCGGGAACAGTCTCTCCACCTCTATCCTATCCATCCCATTCATCATCTTATACGTCTCAATGAGATCTCCCCTCATTCTTCTAAACTCTAACGAGTACAAGCCTAGTTTATTCAGCCTCTCCTCATAGCTCAATCCCCTCAACTCCGGTATCAGCCGAGTAAACCTCCTCTGCACTCCCTCCAGGGCCAAAACATCCTTGCGCAGGTGCGGCGCCCAAAACTGCACACAGTACTCCAGCTGCGGCCTCACCAATGCCCTATACAGCTGCAGCAAGACCTCCCTACTTTTATATTCAATCCCCTTCGCTATGAAGGCCAGCATCCCATTCGCCTTCCTGACCACCTGCTGCACCTGCAAGCTGGGTTTTTGCGACTCATGCACAAGGACCCCGAGGTCCCTCTGCACCGTCGCCTGCTGCAGTTTTTCGCCCCGTAAGTAATAGTCCTTCCTACCATTCCTCCTACCAAAGTGGACCACCTCACACTTGCCAACATTAAATTCCATTTGCCATTTCCTGGCCCATTCGCCCAGCCTATCTAGATCCTTCTGCAGACTCTCCACACCCTCCGCACAATTTGCCTTTCCCCCAATCTTGGTGTCATCAGCAAATTTCGACACCCTGCACTCGGTTCCCTCCTCCAGATCATCTATATAAATGGTAAATAGCTGAGGCCCCAGCACCGACCCCTGGGGCACCCCACTAGTCACCAACCGCCAATCCGAATAGCATCCATTGACCCCCACTCTCTGCCTCCTATTTGACAACCAATCCTCTATCCACGCTAACACCCTACCCCCAACTCCATGTCCCCTGACCTTCTGCAATAACCTCTTGTGAGGTACCTTGTCAAACGCCTTCTGAAAATCCAGAAAGACCACATCCACCGGCTCTCCTCCATCCACTGCCCTAGACACATCCTCATAGAACTCCAGTAAATTTGTCAGACACGACTTCCCTTTAATGAAACCGTGTTGCGTCCGCCCTATCAAGCAATTTCCCTCAAGACGCCTCGCTATTTCCTCCTTAATGACGGTTTCTAACATTTTACCTACCACAGACGTTAAACTAACCGGCCTATAATTCCCCGCCTTTTGCCTGGCACCCTTCTTAAACAACGGCGTAACATTAGCCGTTTTCCAATCTTCCGGCACTTCCCCGGAACCCAGCGACGTCTGGAAAATAACCACCAAGGCATCCACTATCACCTCCGCCATTTCTTTCAGAACCCTCGGATGCATTCCATCCGGTCCTGGGGACTTGTCCACAATCAGCCCCTCCAGTCTGTCGAGCACCACCTCTCTAGTAACAGTAATGTCATTAAGACCCTCCATTCCTACCACCTTTCCATCGCTAACACCCGGCAAATTATTCACGTCCTCCTCCGTGAAGACAGAAACAAAGAAGTTATTCAAGACCTTAGCCATATCCCCATCCCCTACCACTAGCTCCCCTTTCTCATCCTCTAGCCAGCCTCTTCCTTTTTATATATTTATAAAAACTCTTGCTATCCTTTTTTATATTAAGTGCTAGCCCAGCCTCATAGCTTCTCCTACCCTCCTTTATCAATTTCTTTGTCAATCTTTGTTGACATTTAAACCTTTCCCAATCCTCTTCTCGCCCACTGCTCTTAGCTACTCTAAACTCCTCCGCTTTTAATTTAACACTTTCCTTCACCTCCTTCGTTATCCACGGCTTATTACCTCTCCTCCTACTGTCCTTTTTAACCATCGGAATAAATTTCTGCTGAGCAACAAGAAAGATCTCCTTAAAGATCCTCCACTGCTCCTCAGCAGACCTACCTTCCAACGCGTTCCCCCAGTCCACATTCGCCAATTCTTCTCTCATCCTACCATACTCCCCTCTATTCAAACAAAGGACGCGTGTCTGGGAACCCACTTTCTCCTCCTCCATCTGCACCAGAAACTCCACCATACAATGATCACTCTCTCCAAGAGGATCCTTCACCGCAAGGTCCCTAATTCTACCCACCTCATTACATAGCACCAGATCCAAGATAGCTCGCTCCCTCGTCGGCTCCAACACACACTGTTCAAGGAAATTATCCCGGCAGCATTCCAAGAACTCCTCCTCGAGCCCACCTCGTCCAACATGGGTCGACCAATCAATATGCAGATTGAAATCTCCCATAACTACTGCCGTCCCATTCCTGCACGCTGCACTTATTTGCGCGTTAACAGCCCGCCCCACCTCCAGATCATTATTCGGGGGCCTATAGACGACACCCACTAGCGTCTTCCTCCCTTTTCTGTTCCTAATCTCCACCCACAACGATTCCACTTTCTGCTCCTTGGCTCCGATATCATCCCTTGCTACCACCTTGATACTATCCTTAATCAGCAGAGCTACGCCACCCCCTCTTTCCTCCTGCCTATCCTTCCTGAACACTTGATAACCCTGTACATTCATCTCCCAGTCCCTGTCACCTTGCAGCCACGTCTCTGTAATGGCCACCAGATCGTATCCATTTGTGTCGATCTGCGCCATCAGCTCATCCATTTTATTCCGAATGCTTCGTGCATTCAGATAAAGCGCTTTCATCCCAGCCTTCACCTGGACCCTACTTGCCGTAACGCCACCAATTGGGACATCCTTGGCCTCTTCCCTTACCTGTACCCTATCCTTAACTTTAGACCTCATAGCGTCACCTACCCTCGCACCCTCCCCCCCCCCTAATTAGTTTAAAGCCTTGTCTACAGTCCTCTTTACTCGATTCGCCAGCACTCTGGTCCCAGCATGATTCAGACCAACCCCATCCTGCCCGAACAGGTCCCACCTACCCCAATACTGGTGCCAATGCCCCATAAATTCGAACCCATTCCTCCCACACCAATCCCTGAGCCACCCATTTACTTCCTTTATCCTATCAAAACTTCCACATGGACTTCCCTTGCCCTTTTTCCCCCAAGCCCTTTTGATCCTAAGCCCTAATAGCTCACTCTGTTTCCCTCTCACTCCGCTGGCTGCTCCGAGGCTGCCCGCTGTCTACACCAGGCCTCCTTTTAAACCTAGCGCTATTTTAAAACCTGCTCCCCCACAACTCCCTGCAATCCACTCCCTTAGAATTCTTAAAGCGATAAATACAAAAAGCCCGCAAAAATGCTTTTAAATGATTTAAACAGTTCTACAAGCTAAGTTCTTACTACGAAAGTGCTTTAAACTTATTTAAACAGGTTTTTAACAGGTAATTTCTTATATGTCTCTCTGTTCCAGCAAACAATGGAATGCTTCACCGTGTGAGCACCTGATAATTAAAGCCTGCTCCCCCACAACTCCCTGCTGTCCACTCCCTTAGAATTCTTAAAGCGGTAAATACATGACCGGGAAGTGTGGGGTCTTTGGTTACGCTGGCTGCTTTTCCAAGGCAGTGGGAAGTATAAACAGGGTCAATGGATGGGAGGCTGGTTTGCAGGATGGATTGGGCTTCGTTCACAACCTTTTGCAGTTTCGTCAGAGCAGGAGCCACATCAAGCTGTGATACATCCGGAATGATGCTTTCTATGGTGCACCTGTAAAAATTAGTGCGAGTGATAGTGGGCATGCCGAATTTCCTTGAGGGTCTATAAAAAGTGGGTATGAATTGAAGGTAAGAGATTTACAGGGAATTTGAGGGGAAATTGTTTCATCCAAAGGATGGTGGGACTCGCTGCCTGAAAGTAGAGGCAGAAATCCTCATGACTTTTTTAAAAAATGTACTGGAGATGTGTAACCTACAAGGTTGTTGACCAAGTACAGGAAAGAGGAATGAGGCTAGATAGTTAATTGTCAACCAACAGGGACACAATCTTTACGGTGTAAGAGGTGGTGATTCAGTCCACTGACTCTGTAGAATGCTCTTTGAGAGTTAGTGCAGAGTCCTACTCCCCTGCCACATTCTTGTTTTTTAGATAACTATCCAATTCCCTTCAGAATATCTTGATTGAACTGGCTTCTGCCACTCTCAGGGGTTTCATTCATAACCAACAAGCCTCTGGGTTAAAAGAAAACTTTTCCTTGCATCATTTTTAGTCCTTTTGTCAATTATTTTGTATCTGTATCCTCCAGTAGTTGGTGCTAGAGTGGGTACAGTTTCTCACTATTTACCCTGCCCATGCCCTTCAGGATCTTGAATGCCTCTATCAAATCTTTCATTAAACTGTGTACCACCCTATTCCACTCAGCTTGACTTTACCGACATCAATGCCTCAGTTTTATCTTTGGATTTCTAAATCTCCTTTCACTCAAACCTTCCTTCCCTCTGTTAGTTTAAAGCTGATTTTTCCTCCATTGATCAGACATGCTGGTGTACTCTCAAGTTTGTAGGCTCTGCTGTTTCCTGTCATGCCGTGGATAACATTAACAGTATTACGCTCAAGCCTAGTCACTTCTCTCTAACTTTCCAAATTTCCTGTCACGTTACCCCCCCAATTATTTAGTATTAAGCCCTTTGTGTAGTCCTAATTATACAATTCGTTATATACAGAACAGTGACACAATGGTTATCACTGCTGCCTCTCAGTGCCAGGGATCTGGTTCAATTTCGGCGTGGATTACTGTGTGTAGAATTTGCACATTCTCCCCGTGTCTGTGTGAGTTTTTTCCTACAGTCTAAAGATGTGCTGGTTAGTTGATTTGGCCATGCTAAATTGCTCCTTAGTGTCAGGGGGACTAGCAGGGTAAATAGGTGGATTTACAGGGATAGGACCTGGGTAGGATTGTGGTCAGTGCAGACTCAATGGACCGAATGGCCTCCTTCTGAATTCTAAGGATTGTATGACACAGATCCCAGTGCAGTTCAGGTGAAGACTGTCCTAAAAACACAGCTCCCTCTTTCCCCATTACTGCCACCAACGCCAATACAAATTCCCTCGTCTCTTGCACACATATGCTTTGAATCCAATAAAATTTCTTACTTTTGTTTCTCTGCTTTGTACTGCTGAGTGCAATCATCAAACAACTTCTGATTCATCTCCATAAATAGCTTCAATGCATTGTAAATTAATCCATGGATTGTCCTGAACAGAGATGAGATATTTCAACGTTAGGAGAGTTGAAGATTTAATATAATTCAGCTTAAGCTACATTTTACCAAGTTTCTAACCACCGATGTCATTTACTAAGAAAATACTCAATTCACTATTTTGCACGTTAGCAGAAGAAATGACAATCAGCCCATGCACTCAATTATTAAACCTCAAAGTTCTCAGAAGCCCCGAGTAACAGGGGTTCAGAAAAGAACACTGAAGCATTCACCTAAAGGAATACCATCCACCAGCCCCATTTTCAGGTCTCTCTAGGCTGTGTACCCATTACGGCCAAGTCAGATGTTCCAAATTATGTCCCACTTTATCATGCATACAAAACTGTACAACCTGCTACAAAATGGATAAGTGAAGGCAGACTTACTTGTTCCAGTGACTTTTAGAGTTTTTGTAGAGTGCAGGAAACATTATAGGGAGGATCCTGGCAGCATTATCACTGATCAAACTCATGATATACTCATTGTTCCAATAATACAAAGCTCGCTCTGCCACCTGAAACAGGACAACCAACATCAGTATAATAAAATAACCTAACTCACCAACATTTATTGCATAGTGCAGCATATAGAGGCTTCCCTCAACAAGTAGAAAGTGACGGCAACATCCAAATCAAACTTTTTAGCTAAACAAAGGTCAAGCTTTTCAGTTGAACAAATGGGGAAGGATAAATATAGATACAGGGTAATGTATGGAATTGGCTAACAATCACCACACAATGTACTCTGGCTTCTACCATCTTCTGTGTAGAGTAGAAGTGAAAGATTACAGAACATCCATTGTTGGAAAAATGTATCAATTTTTAAGTAATTGCAGCACATTTGAAAAATCATCATTTAAACAAGCATGACTTCATGAAAGGGAAACGGTTTGAGTCTCAGCCTGAATGGAAAGAGAAGAACCAGTAGATGTGTTGTATTTGGGCTCCCAGAAAGTATTCAACAAGATACCTCACAAAAGGTTAAGAGCCCACAATGTTGAAGGTAGTATATTGGCAGGGTTGGAGAATTGTCTAATGGGCAGGAAACAGCAAGTGCTGATGAGAATTTTTTTCAGGTTAGCTACCTGTACCTAGTGAGGTTTCACAGGGATCAGTGCTAGGACCGCAACTGTTTGTAATATATATATATTAATGGAGGGAGGAAGTGAATGTAGCCAAATTTACAGGCAACACAAAAATAGGTGGGAAAGCAAGATATAAGGGAGATACAAACAGGTTACAAAGACATATAAATAGGTTAAGTGGGGAAAAAAGTTGGAAAATAAAAGTATAATGCAGGAAAATGTGAATTTGTTCATTTTGGAAGGGAGAACAAAAGAACACAATATTATTTAAATGGGAAAAAACTGCAGAAAGTTGCCACACAAAGGGGCGTGGAGGTACTTGTGCTCAAACACAGAAAGCCAGCACACAAGATGCAGCAAAGAATCAAGAAGACTAATGGAGTGTTGGTCCTTACTTCAAGAGGGGTTGGAGTATAAGAATAGGGAAGTCTTGCTGCAACTGTACACGATACTAGTATCATTACATCTGGAGTACTGTGGTCCCCTACTTAAGGGAACATATTACTTTATTGGAGGCAATTCAGAGAAGCAATCTCGATGATCAATAGGATGATCCCCAGTGCACAGAGACTGTCTTATGGAGAAAGGTTGAACAGGTTAGGCCTTTACTCATTGGAATTTAGAAGAATGAGAGATAATCTCATTGAAACTTAAAGAGCTTGATGAGGTAAGTGAGGATTTAGACCCTCATGGGAGCGTCTAGGGCCAGAAGCATATTCTCCAAATAAAGAGCTGCCAATTTAAGACTGAGATGAAGGAAATTTCTTCTGAGGGTTGTCTGCTTTTGGAACTCCTTGTCATAAAGGTATGGGGGCAGAGTCCTTGCGTATTTTCAAGGCTGAGATAGATAGATTTTTAATCAAAGTGGACACGAGGAATGATGAATCAGCCAGGGTCCTATTGATTGGTGGAGCAGGCTCTGGGCCAAAAAATCTGCTCTTCTTCCTAATTCTTATGGTCTGATGGAATCATTACTGCATACTTGGAATACCCCTCAATGCCTGTTTTCAGAACACCAATGGAAAGGATCTTAATCAGGCAAAGCGGGAAGAGATAAGAAGGGGCATACAAGAAACCCAACTGCAGCAACGAAAAGGAAAGTGGCTACTTTACAGTCATCAGGAAGGAAATTCCACAGCAAGTGTTTTCTGGGAACCCTAGGGTTACCTGAAAGTGTGGACTGGAAACACATTTAGCGAGTTGTCGGAAAAGTGGCTCCATTACTTTCACAAACTCAGAGGGTTCAATAACATCGAGAATTTCTTCCAGTTCATTCAGAAACATTACTTCCTTTGGACTGTGTGTTTTTGGCCAGAACTTGAGCAAACCTACGATCACCTACAATAGAAACAAAGCAGATACAAGACATCTTTGCACATCAAAAATGACAGTTGGAAGCCTTGGGTAGGAATTTGTACACGAAACAAAGGAAGTGGTTCAGCAACAAGATTATATACGGGATGAGAAAGTAGTATTGTGCCAGAACTCCGTGACTCCAACATCCCTCTTCCCCCATAAATTTCACGTAATTTACTTTTATTCTATAATATCATGCATTTGAGTAGTTTTTTACTGAATGTAAATGGACTAAAGATAATTTATTTTTAAATATGACTCATTTGATTATGAAGTTAGTTATGGTGATATCATGGAAAAAAAGCAGGATACTCCTACTCAGTCCTACATCAAATACTATCTACTGGATCTAGAAAAATAATTCGATAGGTTGATTTCAAATGAGGTCAATGCATATTCTATCGAATTTGTAACCAAGATTAGAAGGAAGTCATTTGCCTCACAATCAGAGCTGTTTCAACAGACACCCACAAGCAATAACCACTCTCCATCAGTCAGAACAATAACATAGGCATCCATCAGTGACCACTGGAATCAGATCTGTATTAACAAGACCAAATATCAATCTGTCCTCCCCTCACTAAAGCACCTGAAGCCTCCAAAAAGGTGGATTCCACAAGCATCGGTAACAAAAGCCACTGAATTACAGTTGGGAAATTATATGATTGTGAAGCATCACCCCAGACCCATATTTTTAAGATAGCAACGGAGAAAGATAGGTCTGGAAGAAGAGTTAAACTTCCAGCGAGTGAATGCTGAAGCACGGATAATCAATGCAAGAAGTGTGGCGAAGTGGGTCACGTTGCAAAAAATTTGTTGGGCTAGAACAGCTTCACCTGAGAAGAATAGAAGAATCTGGGTACCCTGAAGGAAAAGAACAAGTTTCCTCCCACACCCCAAAAATGTGCTCTCAGGCTAATCGGTTTTTACCAAATTGACACTATTTCTTCCCTGAATCTGACTGAGTAGGGTTCCATTCATAGATATGCAGGGTAGAATAGGTGTAGGGTGATGTGGCGGCGCAGGCTCGTTGGGCCGAAGGGCCTGTTTCCCGTGCTGGATTGTTCTTTGTTCTGTGATGTGGGGATGCCGGTGTTGGACTGTGGTGGGCACAGTAAGAAGTCTCACAACACCAAGTTAAAGTCCAACAGGTTCATTTGGAATCATGAGCTTTTGGAGCACTGCACCTTCATCAGCCACTCACCTGATGAAGGGGCAGTACTCTCTGAAAACCTGATTCCAAATAAACCTGTTGGACTTTAGCCTGGTGTTGTTAAAATTTTAAGTTGAGACAAGGCCAATTTTGATAGTATAAGACAGGAACTTTAAAAAGTTGATTGGGGGAATCTGTTGGCAGGCAAAGTGACATCTGGTAAGTGGGAGACTTTCAAAAGTGACCAGTGTTCAGGGCAAGCACATTCCTCTTAGAGTGAAGGGCAAGGCTGGTAGACTTGGGATATTGAGGCCCTGGTTAAAAAGGAGGCGGCAGCAGCATATGACAGGCATAGGCAGCTGGGATCAAGTGAATCCCTCGAGGAATACAAAGGTTGTTCATAAGACCATAAGACAATGGATCAGAATTAAGCACTCAGACCATCAAGTCTGCTCCGCCATTCAATCATGGTTGATATTTTTCTCATCCCCATTCTCGTGGTTTTTCCCCATAACCCCTGATCCCCTTATCAATCAAGAAGCTATCTATCTCTGTCTTAAAGACACTCAACGACCTGGCCTCCACAGCGTTCTGCGGCAAAAAGTTCCACAGATTCACCACTCTCTGGTTGAAGCAATTTCTCCTCATCTGTTTTAAAGGATCGCCCCTTTAGCCTGAGGTTGTGCCCTCTGGTTCTAGTTTTTCCTACTTGTGGAAACATCCTCTCCACATCCACTATCCAGGTCTTGCAGTATCCTGTGAGTTTCAATAAGATCCCCCCTCATCCTTCTAAACGCCAACGAGTACAGACGCAGAATCCACAACTGTTCCTCATACAAGTGGAGTCGGAATAGAGTTGAGGGAAAAATCAGGAGGGCAAAAAGGGGACGTGAGATGTTTCGACAGATAAGGTAAAGGAGAAACCAAAGAGATTCTACAAATACATAAAGGGCAAAAGCATAACAAGGGAGAGTGTAGGGCCTCTTAAGGATCAACAAGGTCATCTGTGTAGATCCACAAAAGATGGGTGAAATCCTAAATGAATATTTCTTATCAGTATTTACTGTTGAGAAAGGTATGGGTGTTAGGGAACTTGGGGAAATAATAGTGATGTCTTGAGGAGTGTACATATAACAGAGCAAGGGATGTTTGAAGTCTTAAAACACATAAGAAACAGGAGCAGGAGTAGGCCAACCTTCGAGCCTGCCCCGCCATTCAATAAGATCATGGCTGAAATCCCTGGGGCCTAATGAAATGCGTCCCAAAACATTGTGGAGGCTGGGAAGAAAATTGCAGGTCCCCTGCCAGAGATATATTTAAATCATCAACAGGTGAGGTACCTGAAGATTGGAGGGTAGTAAACTTTGAGCCTTTGTTTAAGAAGGGCTGCAGGGAAAAGCCTGGGAACTACTGACTGGTGAGCCTCACATCTGTCGTGGGCAAGCTGTTCAAAGGTATCCTGAGAGACAGGATCTACAGGCATTTAGAGAGAGACAAGGACTGATTAGGGACAGTCAGCATGGCTTTGAGAATGGAAAATCGTGAATTTGATTGAGTTTTTTTGAAGGCTTAACCAAGGAGGTAGATGACAGCAATGCAGTTGGTGTTGTCTACATGGACTTTAGTGAGGCCTTTGACAAGGTAGCGCAAGGTAGATTATTGCGTAAGGTTAAATCTCACGGAATCCAGGGGAAGGTAGTCAATTAGATCCAAAATTGGCTTGACGACAGAAGACAGAGGATGGTTGAAGAGGATTGTTTTTCAAACTGGAGGCCTGTGACAGGTGGTGTGCCTCAGGGTTCGGTGCTGGGTTCACTGTTACTTGTCATTTATATTAATGATTTGGATGAGAATTTAGGACAGATGGTTAGTAAGTTTGCAGGTGACACCAAAATTAGTGGCATATGGACAGTGAAGGTGGTTACGTAGGATTGCAACGGGATCTTGATTGGGCCAGTGGGCTGACGAATGGCAGATGGAGTTTAATTTAGCTAAATGCGAGGTGATGCATTTTGGTAGATTGGGCCAAGACCTACTCAGTTAATGGTCAGGCATTGGGAAGAGTTATTGAACAAAGAGATCTAGGGGTACAGATTTAAAACTGCTTGGAAATGGAGTCACAGATGGACAGGATGGTGAAGCAGGAATTTGGTATGCTTGGTTTCATTGGTCAGAACATAGAACACAGGAGTTGGGATGTCTTATTGAAGTTGTACAAGACATTAGTGAGGCCCACTTGGAATACTGTGTACCGTTCTGGTCACCCTATTATAGAAAGGAAATTAAACTAGAGTTAGAAAAAAACTTTACTAGGATGCTACCGGGTCTTGATGATTAAATGAGGGGCTGGATAGACTGGGAGTTCTTCCCCTGGAGCGTAGAGGCTTAGGGGTGCTCTTGTAGAGGTTTATAAAATAACGAGGAGCACAGATGATGCAGTCAACACCTTTTCCCAAAGGTAGGGGAGTCTAAAACTAGAGCGCATAGGTTTAAGATGAGAGGGGAGAGATACGAAAGGGTCCAGAGGGGCATTTTTTCCCCCCACAGAGGGCAGTGAGTGTCTGGAACAAGCTGCCAGAGGTATTAGTAGAGGCAGATACAATTTTGTCTTTTAAAAAACATTTGGACAGTTACATGGTTAAGATGGTATAGAGGGATATGGGCCAAATGTGGGCAATTGAGGCTAGCTTAGTGTCAGAAACTGGGCGGCATGGACAAGTTGGGCCAAAGGGCCTGTAAACCCCAATGACTCTATATTTAGCTTCTGCATTAATAATTAAGCTAAGGTACAGAGGAGAGACTCATTTCCTCAACACCGATGCCCCACAAGGCTGTGTCCTCAGCCCCTTACTATACTCCTTATATACCTATGACTGTGTGGCCAAATTCCCCTCCAATTTGATTTTCAAGTTTGCTGACGACACTACCATAATAGAACATAGAACACTACAGCATAAACAGGCCCTTCGGCCCACGAGTTGCGCCGATCACATCAACACCTATCTATAACCCCCAATCCCATAAAACCCCATATACTCATCCAGAAGGGGAGGGGTTCAAGTACTTGAGCATCCGGGAGGGGTTCAAGTACTTGAGCAATTGGGGCTCGTTCTGGGGAAGGTGGGACCTCTATAAGAGGAATGGGATACACCTGAACCAAAGGGGAACAAATATCCTGGGGGATAAATTTGTGAAGGTTATGCGGAGTGGTTTAAACTGATTCAGAGGGGGGGTGGGATCCTGAGTAGAGGGGGTGAAAGTGAGGGGGGCATAGATGGGGACTGCAATGCACGGCATTGTGGGGGAGGGGCGGAGCAGGGTTTGAAATGCGTATACTTTAATGCGAGGAGTATTCGCAATAAGGTGGATGAACTTGCAGCGTGGACCAGTACCTGGGACTTCGATGTTGTGGCCATTTCAGAGACTTGGATAGAGCAGGGTCAGGAATGGATGTTGCAGGTCCCGGGGTACAAATGCTTTAGTCGGAGTAGACAAGGAGGTAGAAGGGAGGGTGGGGTAGCATTATTGGTCAAGGACTGTATCTCAGTGTCAGAGAGGAACTTTGATGAGGACTTGTCTGTTGAGGTAATATGGGCGGAGATTAGAAATAGGAGAGGAGAGGTCACCCTGTTGGGAGTCTTTTATAGACCTCCAAAAAGTTCTAGAGAGGTTGAGGAAAGGATTGCAGAGACGATCCTTGTTAGGAGTGAAAGTAATAGGGTAATTGTTATGGGGGACTTTAACTTTACTCATGTTGATTGGAATTGCTATAGCTCTAGCTCGTTAGAGGGGTCAGTTTTTGTTCAAAGTGTGCAGGAAGGTTTTTTGACTCAGTATGTAGATAGGCCGACTAGAGGTGAGGCTATATTGGATTTGGTGCTGGGTAATGAGCCAGACCAGGTGCTAGACTTGGAAGTTGGTGTGCATTTTGGGGATAGTGACCACAATTCGATTACGTTTACCTTAGTGATGGAAAGGGATAGGCATGAACCTCGGGTCAGTAGTTTCAGCTGGGGGAAGGGTAATTATGAGGCTATTAGGAGAGAATTAGGAAGCATTGGTTGGACTAGGAGATTACAGGGACTGGGAACATCCGAGATGTGGAGATTTTTCAAAGAGCAGCTATTGCGGATCTGTGATAGGTATATCCCTGTCAGGCAAGGAGGATTTGGTAGGCCCAGGGAACCGTGGTGCACCAAAAAAGTTGATTCGTTGGTTAGGAAGAAAAAGGAGGCTTATGTTCGGATGAGGCTTGAGGGCTCAGGTAGTGCATTAGAAAGTTTTAGATTGGCTAGGAGGGAGTTGAAGAGGGAGTTAAGAAGGGCTAAAAGAGGACATGAGATGACTTTGGCTGATAGGATTAAGGAGAACCCTAAGGCGTTTTACAGGTATGTCAAGAACAGAAGGTTGGTTAGGGCAAGATTAGGGCCAGTTACAGACAGTAGAGGGAAGTTGTGTGTGGAACCGGAGGAGATTGGAGAGGCGTTGAACCAATATTTCTCTTCGGTGTTCACGCAAGGGGACATGAATGTAGCTGAGGAGGACACTGGGGTGCAGGGGTGTAAAATAGATAGTATTGCAGTTGATACGGGGGATGTGCTGGATATTTTAGAGGGTTTGAAAATAGATAAGTCCCCTGGTCCGGATGGGATTTACCCTAGGATTCTTTGGGAGGCAAGAGGGGTGATTGCGAAGCCTCTGGCTCTGATCTTCAGGTCGTCGTTGGTCTCTGGTATAGTACCGGAAGATTGGAGGACAGCAAATGTTGTCCCATTGTTTAAGAAGGGGAGAAGGGACTTCCCTGGGAATTATAGACCGGTGAGTCTTACTTCTGTGGTGGGTAAGGTTTTGGAAAGGATTATTAGAGACAGGATTTATAGTTATTTGGAGAGTAATGAGTTGATTAGAGACAGTCAGCATGGTTTTGTAGCGGGTAGGTCGTGCCTTACTAACCTTATCGAGTTCTTTGAGAAAGTGACCAAAGAGGTGGATAGGGGTAAGGCAGTTGATGTGGTGTATATGGATGTTAGCAAGGCGTTTGATAAGGTTCACCATGGTAGGCTTCTGCAGAAAATGCAGATGTATGGGATTGGGGGTGATCTAGGTAATTGGATCAGGAATTGGCTAGCAGATAGGAGACAGAGGGTGGTGGTTGATGGTAAATATTCATCATGGAGTTCGGTTATGAGTGGTGTGCCTCAGGGATCTGTTTTGGGGCCACTGCTGTTTGTAATTTTTATTAATGATCTGGATGAGGGTATAGTTGGGTGGATTAGTAAGTTTGCTGATGACACCAAAGTCGGAGGTGTGGTAGATTGTGAGGAAGGGTGTCATAGTTTGCAGGATGACTTAGAAAGGTTGCAGAGCTGGGCTGTGAGGTGGCGGATGGAGTTTAATGTGGAGAAGTGTGAGGTAATTCATTTCGGTAGGAATAACAGATGTGTTGAGTATAGGGCTAACGGGAGGACTTTGAATAGTGTGGAGGAGCAGAGGGATCTAGGTGTATGTGTACATAGATCCCTGAAAGTTGGGAATCAAGTAGATAATGTTGTTAAGAAGGCATACGGTGTCTTGGCGTTTATTGGTAGGGGGATTGAATTTAGGAGTCGCAGCGTCATGATGCAACTGTACACAACTCTGGTGCGGCCACACTTGGAGTTTTGTGTGCAGTTCTGGTCCCCACATTACAGGAAGGATGTAGAGGCTTTGGAGAGGGTGCAGAGGAGGTTTACCAGGATGTTGCCTGGTATGGAGGGGAGATCCTATGAGGAGAGACTGAGAGATTTGGGGTTGTTTTCGCTGGAAAGAAGGCGGCTAAGAGGGGATCTCATTAAGAACATAAGAACATAAGAAATAGGAGCAGGAGTAGGCCATCTGGCCCTTCGCGCCTGCCCCGCCATTCAATAAGATCATGGCTGATCTGTCGTGACTCAGCTCCACCTTCCCGCCCTCTCCCCATAACCCTTAATCCCTTCTCTTATCAAAAACCCATCAACCCGTTTCTTAAAAATATTTAGCGAGGCAGCCTCCACCACTTCAACGGGCAGAGAATTCCAGAGATTCACCACCCTTTGAGTGAAGAAGTTCCTCCTCAACTCTGTCCTAAACCGCCTCCCCTTTATCTTGAGGCTGTGCCCCCTAGTCCTACTGTCTTTTTTGAGCGGGAAGAGTCTCTCCACCTCTATCCTATCCATCCCATTCATCATCTTATACGTCTCAATGAGATCTCCCCTCATTCTTCTAAACTCTAACGAGTACAAGCCTAGTTTATTCAGCCTCTCCTCACAGCTCAATCCCCTCAACTCCGGTATCAGCCTAGTAAACCTCCTCTGCACTCCCTCCAGGGCCAAAATATCCTTGCGCAGGTGCGGCGTCCAAAACTGCACACAGTACTCCAGCTGTGGCCTCACCAATGCCCTATACAGCTGCAGCAAGACCTCCCTACTTTTATATTCAATCCCCCTCGCTATGAAACATATAAGATGATTAGAGGTTTAGACAGGGTAGATAGTGATAGCCTTTTTCCTAGGATGGAGAAAGCTAGCACGAGGGGGCACGACTTTAAATTAAGGGGGGGTAGTTATAGGACTGATGTCAGGGGTAGGTTCTTTACCCAGAGGGTGGTGAGGGACTGGAATGCCCTGCCAGCTGCAGTTGTAAATGCACCTAGTTTGGGGGCGTTTAAGAGATCTGTGGATAGGTTTATGGACGAAAAGGGATTGGTTTAGGCTAGTGGGTCATTGTTTTGTAACTGGTCGGCGCAACATCGTGGGCCGAAGGGCCTGTTCTGCGCTGTAATGTTCTATGTTCTAGAAGTCTTTTAAAAGACCCCAGCGAGTTCGCCTTCACCACCACTGACGGCAGCCGATTCCATTCACTCACCACCCTCTGAGTGAAAAACTTATCCCTAACATCACTTCTGTACTTTCCTCCCCGCATCTTAAACCTGTGTCCTCTCGTAGCGACCATTTCAACCCGGGGAAATAGCCTCTGAGAGTCCACCCTATCTATTCCTCTCAACATTTTATAAACTTCTATCAGGTCGCCTCTCAACCTTCGCCTCTCCAGGGAAAAGAGTCCCAGTTCCCTCAACCTAACTTCATAAGGCATGCCTCCCAGTCCAGGCAACATCCTTGTAAATCTCCTCTGCACCCTTTCAATAGCTTCTACGTCTTTCCTATAGTGAGGCGAACAGAACTACGCACAGTACTCCAAATGAGGCCTGACAAGGGTCTTATAAAGTTGCAGCATTACCTCCCGACTCCTAAACTCAATCCCTCGATTTATGAAGGCCAGTCCACCATACGCCTTCTTGACCACCTCTTCCACCTGCGAGGCCGATTTAAGAGTCCTGTGGACCCGGACCCCAAGATCCTTCTGTTCCTCAACACTACCAAGACTCCTGCCCTTGATCATTCATCCCGTTGGTTCTGCCAAAATGGATGACTACGCATTTATCCACGTTGAAGTCCATCTGCCACTTCTCCGCCCAGTCCTGCATCCTATTTATGTTCTGCTGCAACTTTTGCCATCCTTCCAGACCATCCACAACACCACAGACCTTCGTGTCATCAGCGAACTTACTGCAACTTTAATCAGCGAACTTTAATAATGAGTCGGATCTCAAACAACGAGGAGACAAAGTACAGGAAAGAGAAGGGGAATTTGATGAACTGTTGTGACAACAACAATCTTTTCCTCAATATTAGCAAAACAAAGGAGACTGTCATCGACTTCAGGAAGCGTAGTGGAGAACATGCCCCCCTTTCCATCAATGGGGGTGAAGTGGAAATAGAACATAGAACATTACAGCGCAGAACAGGCCCTTCGGCCCACGATGTTGCGCCGACCAATTAAAAAACAATGACCCTCTAACCTAAACCAAACCCTTACCATCCATAAACCTATCCACGGATCTCTTAAACGCCCCCAAACTAGGCGCATTTACAACTGCAGCAGGCAGGGCATTCCAATCCCTCACCACCCTCTGGGTAAAGAACCTACCTCTGACATCTGTCCTATAACTACCACCCCTTAATTTAAAGCTATGCCCCCTCGTGCTAGCTTTCTCCATCCGAGGAAAAAGGCTATCACTGTCCACCCAATCTAAACCTCTAATCATATATGTTTCAATAAGATCCTCTCTTAGCCGCCTTCTTTCTAACGAAAACAACCTCAAATCCCTCAGTCTCTCCTCATAGGACCTCCCCTCCATACCAGGCAACATCCTGGTAAACCTCCTCTGCACCCTCTCCAAAGCCTCCACATCCTTCCTATAATGTGGGGACCAGAACTGCACACAATACTCCAAGTGCAGACGCACCAGAGTTTTGTACAGTTGCAACATGACGCTGCGGCTCCTAAATTCAATCCCCCTACCAATAAACGCCAAGACACTGTATGCCTTCCTAACAACCCTATCTACTTGATTCCCAATTTTCAGGGATCTATGTACACATACACCTAGATCCCTCTGTTCATCAACACTATTCAGAGTCCTACCGTTAGCCCTATACTCTACATATCCGTTATTCCTACCAAAGTGAATTACCTCACTTTTCCGCATTAAACTCCATCCTCCACCTCTCGGCCCAGCTCTGCAACTTATCCAAGTCTCTCTGTAAACTATGACACCCTTCCTCACTATCTACCACACCTCCAACTTTGGTGTCATCAGCAAATTTACTAATCCATCCTTCTATACCCTCATCCAGATCATTAATAAAAATTACAAACAGCAGTGGCCCCAAAACAGATCCCTGAGGCACACCACTCGTAACTGAACTCCATGTCGAATACTTACCATCAACCACCACCCTCTGTCTCCTATCCGCCAGCCAATTCCTAATCCAATTTCCTAGATCACCCTCAATCCCATACATCTGCAATTTCTGCAGAAGCCTTCCATGGTGAACCTTATCAAACGCCTTACTAAAGTCCATATATACCACGTCAACTGCCTTACCCCCATCCACCTCTTTGGTCACTTTCTCAAAAAACTCAATAAGGTTAGTAAGGCACGACCTACCCTCCACAAAACCATACTGACTATCTCTAATTAATTAATTACTCTCCAAATAACCATAAATCCTATCCCTAATAATTTTTTCTAAAACCTTGCCCACAACAGAAGTAAGACTCACCGGTCTATAATTCCCAGGGAAGTCTCTGTTCCCCTTCTTAAACAATGGGACAACATACGCTGTCCTCCAATCTTCTGGCACTATACCGGTGACCAACGACGACCTGAAGATCAGAGCCAGAGGCTCTGCAATCGCCTCCCAGAGAATCCTAGGGTAAATCCCGTCCAGCAGGGGACTTATCTATTTTTAAACCCTCAAGAATAACTAGCACATCCTCCTTATCAACTGCAATACTGTCCAGTTCTCAACCCTGTAACCCAGTGATCTCCACAGCTACATTTATGTCCCCCTGCGTGAACACCGAAGAGAAATATTGGTTCAACGCTTCTCCAATCTCTTCCGGTTCCACACATAAATTCCCACTGCTGTCTCTAACTGGCCCTAATCTTGCCCTAACCAACCTTTTGTTCTTAACATATCTATAGAACGCCTTAGGATTCTCCTTAATCCTATCAGCCAAAGTCTTCTCATGTCCTCTTTTAGCCCTTCTTAACTCACTCTTTAACTCCCTCCTAGCCAATTTAAAGCTTTCTAGTGCACTACCTGAGCCCTCAAGTCTCATCCAGACATAAGCCTCCTTTTTCTTTTTAACCAGCGAACCAACTTTCCTAGTGCACCACGGTTCCCTTGCTCGACCAATTCCTCCTTGCCCGACAGGGATATACATATCAAGGACTCGTAGTAGCTGCTCCTTGAAAAAACTCTACATTTCGGACGTTCCCAGACCCTGTAGTCTCCTAGTCCAAACTATGCTTCCTAATTCTCTCCTATGGTCGAGAGCTTCAAGTTTCTAAGTGCCCAGATCACCAACAGCCTGTTCTGGCCAATCCATGCCAACACTATAGTTAAGAAAGCCCACCAACACTTGTATTTTCTCAGGAGGCTACAGAAATTTGGCATGCCCGCTAAAGTTTACATCAACTTTTAGAGATGCACCATAGAAAACATCCTTTCTGGTTGTTTCACAGCTTGATATGACTCCTGCTCTGTCCAAGACCGCAAAAAACTACAAAGGGTTGTGAACGAAGCCCAGTCCATCACACGAACCGGCCTCCCATCCATTGATTCTTCCCATTGCCTCAGAAAAGCAGCTAGCATTATTGAAGATCCCATGCACCTTGGACATTCTCTCTTCCACCTTCCATCCGGAAAAAAAATACCAAAGTCTGAGGTCACATAGAACATAGAACATTACAGCGCAGAACAGGCCCTTCGGCCCACGATGTTGCGCCGACCAGTTACAAAAACAATGACCCACTAGCCTATACCAATCCCTTTTCGTCCATAAACCTATCCACAGATCTCTTAAACGCCCCCAAACTAGGCGCATTTACAACTGCAGCAGGCAGGGCATTCCAATCCCTCACCACCCGCTGGGTAAAGAACCTACCCCTGACATCCGTCCTGTAGCTACCCCCCCTTAATTTAAAGCCATGCCCCCTCGTGCTAGCTTTCTCCATCCGAGGAAAAAGGCTATCACTGTCCACCCTATCTAAACCTCTAATCATCTTATATTACAGGAAGGATGTAGAGGCTTTGGAGAGGGTGCAGAGGAGGTTTACCAGGATGTTGCCTGGTATGGAGGGGAGATCCTATGAGGAGAGACTGAGAGATTTGGGGTTGTTTTCGCTGGAAAGAAGGCAGCTAAGAGGGGATCTCATTGAAACATATAAGATGATTAGAGGTTGAGACAGGGTAGATAGTGATAGTCTTTTTCCTAGGATGGAGAAAGCTAGCACGAGGGGGCACGATTTTAAATTAAGGGGGGGTAGTTATAGGACAGATGTCAGGGGTAGGTTCTTTACCCAGAGGGTGGTGAGGGACTGGAATGCCCTGCCAGCTGCAGTTGTAAATGCACCTAGTTTGGGGGCGTTTAAGAGATCTGTGGATAGGTTTATGGATGAAAAGGGATTGGTTTAGGCTAGTGGGTCATTGTTTTGTAACTGGTCGGCGCAACATCGTGGGCCGAAGGGCCTGTTCTGCGCTGTAGTGTTCTATGTTCTATGTTTCAATAAGATCCCCCCTTAGCCGCCTTCTTTCCAACGAAAACAACCCCAAATCCCTCAGTCTCTCCTCATAGGACCTCCCCACCATACCAGGCAACATCCTATAAACCTCCTCTGCACCCTCTCCAAAGCCTCCACATCCTTCCTGTAATGTGGGGACCAGAACTGCACACAATACTCCAAGTGCGGCCGCACCAGAGTAGTGTACAGTTGCAACATGACGCTGCGACTCTTAAATTCAATCCCCCTACCAATAAACGCCAAGACACCGTACGCCTTCTTAACAACCTTATCTACTTGATTCCCAACTTTCAGGGATCTATGTACACATACACCTAGATCCCTCTGTTCATCCACACTATTCAAAGTCCTCCCGTTAGCCCTATACTCGACACATCTGTTGCTCCTACCGAAGTGAATTACCTCACACTTCTCCGCATTAAATTCCATCCGCCACCTCTCGGCCCAGCTCTGCAACCTATCTAAGTCTCCCTGCAGACTATGACACCCTTCCTCACAATCTACCACACCTCCGAGTTTGGTGTCATCAGCAAATTTACTAATCCACCCAACTATATCCTCATCCAGATCATTAATAAAGATTACAAACAGCAGTGGCCCCAAAACAGATCCTTGAGGCACACCACTCGAACCGAACTCCATGATGAATATTTACCATCAAAGAGAGCAAAAAAGTACCAACTGATTCAAGAACAGCTTATTCCCTGCTGCTGTCAGACTTTTGAACGGACCTACCTTGCATTCAGTTGATCTTTCTCTACACCCTTGCTATGACTGTAACACTACATTCTGCACTTCCTCCTTTCCTTCTGTACTATGTACAGTATGCTTTGTCTGTATAGCACACAAGGAATAATACTTTTCACTATGTTAATACATGTGACAATAATAAATCAAATCAAAAATGAAATTAATGTAGTGGTGGAGGGGAGGAGGGATGGCAGTGGGAGAAAATCACAAATGATTTTCTTTCAACTGCCTGGCAAGCCCCAAGGTCATTTTGAGGGAAGCGAAATGGAGAAATTCAGCATGTCCACTAAAATTCTCACCAATTTTTCCAGATGCACCACAGAAAGCATCCTTTCTGGTTGTATCACAATTTGGTATGGCTCCTGCTTTGCCCAAGAATGCACAGAACCACAAATGGTTGTGAATATAGCCCAGTCCATCACTCAAACCAGCCTCCATCCACTGACTCCATCTACACTTCCCACATCCTCAGGAAAGCAGCCAGAATAATCAAGGCCATCGCACACCCTGCACATATTCTCTTCCACCTTCTCCCGTGGGGAACTAAAATACAAAGTGCTGATATCACATACCAACCAACTCAAGAACAGCTTCTCCCATCAGACTTTTGAACTGACCTACCTTATATTCGGGTGTTCTTTCTCTATATTGTAGCTACAACTGTAATATTACAATCTGCATCCTCTTCTTTCCTTCTCCCCAGTGTATAGTACGTTTTGTCCATATAGTGTGCAAGAAACAATTTTCACTGCTTCCCAATATACGTGACAGTAATAAATCAAATCAAAACAGGTCAATTTAGAGAGCGTGCAAGACAAGGTCATCCAGTTTCGGGTTGTTGCAAAGAAAACATGCAAAAGAATAGAAGACACAAATTGCTTTCTACTCACCGGCTCTGTAAGGCTGCTGTCTTTCTCAAGGAACTGCACCACACAGTAGGCCAGCTGCAGAGACAGAAAGCAGACCACATTAGTCAACTCCAAAGCAAAGCCTACCTTTTATTAGTGGTTCAAGAAGATGGCTCACCACCATCTTCTAAAGGGCAATTCGGGTTGGGCAATAAATGCTGGCCAGCCAGCAATGCCCATTTCCTGTAAATCAATAAAAAAACTGTATCAAATGCCTTTTGAAAATCCACGTGCACCTCATCAATAGTGTGGCTTTTATCAGGAGCATATTAAAAAAATTAAACGTTAACTGCAGGAAGAGAAACTGGCCTTTTAGCCCATTGAGCCTGTTAAGAACATAAGAACATAAGAAATAGGAGCAGGAGTAGGCCATCTGGCCCTTCGAGCCTGCCCCGCCATTCAATAAGATCATGGCTGATCTGTCGTGACTCAGCTCCACCTTCCCGCCCTCTCCCCATAACCCTTAATCCCTTCTCTTATCAAAAACCCATCAACCCGTTTCTTAAAAATATTTAGCGAGGCAGCCTCCACCACTTCAACGGGCAGAGAATTCCAGAGATTCACCACCCTTTGAGTGAAGAAGTTCCTCCTCAACTCTGTTCTAAACCGCCCCCCCCTTTATCTTGAGGCTGTGCCCCCTAGTCCTACTGTCTTTTTTGAGCGGGAACAGTCTCTCCACCTCTATCCTATCCATCCCATTCATCATCTTATACGTCTCAATGAGATCTCCCCTCATTCTTCTAAACTCTAACGAGTACAAGCCAAGTTTATTCAGCCTCTCCTCATAGCTCAATCCCCTCAACTCCGGTATCAGCCGAGTAAACCTCCTCTGCACTCCCTCCAGGGCCAAAACATCCTTGCGCAGGTGCGGCGCCCAAAACTGCACACAGTACTCCAGCTGCGGCCTCACCAATGCCCTATACAGCTGCAGCAAGACCTCCCTACTTTTATATTCAATCCCCTTCGCTATGAAGGCCAGCATCCCATTCGCCTTCCTGACCACCTGCTGCACCTGCAAGCTGGGTTTTTGCGACTCATGCACAAGGACCCCGAGGTCCCTCTGCACCGTCGCCTGCTGCAGTTTTTCACCCCGTAAGTAATAGTCCTTCCTACCATTCCTCCTACCAAAGTGGACCACCTCACACTTGCCAACATTAAATTCCATTTGCCTGTTCCTGGCCCATTCGCCCAGCCTATCTAGATCCTTCTGCAGACTCTCCACGACCAAAGCCTGTTCTCTGCCATTCAATGACCAACTGCAGATCAGTTAGTTTGACTTCAGTGATAGGGAATCCATGGTGTGGGATAAAAATCAATAGTCACTTAGACTAGTGCAATTAATTAATAATTAAGGAAAGCCAGCATTGCTCCATTAAGAGAAAGGCATGTTTAACTAATTTGCTGGAGATTGTTAAGGAAGTAACATAGAAGATTGATAAAAGCAACATTATTGATGTGGTCCATCCTTAATTGCCCTTCAGAAGATGGTGGTGAGCCAGCTTCTTGAACAACTGCAGACCCTTAAGTGTGGGTACATCGACAATGCATTAAGGAGGAAATTCCAAGATTTTGACCCAGTGACACTGAAAAATGGGGCAATAAATTTCCAAGTGAGGATGGCAAGTGACTTGGAGTGTACCTTCAGGTGATGGTTGCAGCCAACAGCAACAAGAGTGGTTAAGAGCTACAAACAAGCATGCTGGGATTTTTGATCGAGTTAAACCCTGATACAGGTCAGGAAATGTTGAAGCAAGTCAGAACCTGCGTTGATGATTGTTTGGACAGGTGCCAGACAAACTGGAGCCGCTGATTACTGCCATATATGGTTAGGCTGTGAAACATGCAATTTGATATAAATGTTTGGGAATTATTAATGAGTAACTCTATTGGTCATAATTGGACATTGTGATCAGTTTCTTTTTTTAAATATAGCATCCCTACAGTGTGAAATCAAACTGTAAAACTGTACATATTCTCAGACATTCAGCCTGAGCTGGAATTAACAGTGTAGTAGTCTCTTGTGACAGCAAGGGCTCAGGTGGATGAACTGACAGAGGGGAATTGACAAATAATTGCAAATAAATTGAGTGTGACAAACCAACAGTAGAATTTGTTAAGTGAAATTAGGTTGGGGGAATATGGATAAACTCTGCGAGTCAGGCTCGAGGGGTATTTTGTGAGTCTCTTGTGTATAGTGGGTCAGAGTGATTGAGCAGGAATTTGGTGAAAGCTGGACCCCTATACTGGTTGCCTCCTGTGAACCTTAGAATAAGTCTAAAGAGTTAAGTGTAGAGAATGGCAGACTGTCAAGAATGGGGGATAATAAGAAAGTATCTAAATTAAAAGTGGCCCAAGTAGGCTGAGCACTGTAGTAAATTGGTACTGGGTCCAAGCTGTTGGAAGTAGCGCGTTAGAATGCTTCTAGAGAAGTGTGCTTTAAACTTAGAAAGGCTGTAGCAATAGCCAGTTGCTCAGAATAGTTTGCTTTCTCTGACTCTTTTCCTCAAAGTTAAAAAGACGAGTTCGAAAATGTGAGGCAGGAGAATAAACAGTTACGTGAAAAGGTGGTAGAACAGGAGCAAAGGAGTCAGATGTATTGCTGTACATGGGTCAATTTCAAACACTGAGAAAACTTTTCAGGAAGTGCAACATGCAAACAGTGACCATGTTGTGGCCAAAAGGGCTTTGACCAAGCTGAAAAGTGCATGAACTTACACACTTCAGTGAAAATCCTGCATCAAGTCAGCAGAGAAAATAGAATTTTTGGGGCTGACAGTGTCAGCAGGAGATTGCCAAGACTGAAATCCTAGCCATCCGCACAAAAGGGATGAAATCTTATTTGGGACAGTCGAGTCTGAGGGAGACAGTGATTACAGAATGGAAGGTGGGGGAGGGAAGCTAGAATAGGACGCCTGACTGTATGTCACATGTGGTGATGACTGGGGACACCCACCTCCTATCATTAATTCCTCAGAACCTGACCCTGCTCTGATGAATCCTGTGATTATTAGTTGCAAGGAAGGTGACAATGACCCAAATACAATCACCTACACAAATTCACTTTGGTAGCCTATTTAGGGGAAATAGCTAAAAAGATCCCCACTTTTGAGTCCACTGCAGATCCTTGTTTTTTTTGAAAGCACTCATCAGCAGAGGATTTTACACAGCTCAAATGATATGGAAGAAGTAAAATTAATGTTAATATGTGTAAGGCCTGTGATCAATTCTGCTTTACCTGCTCCCCAGGGGGAGGGGAATTGGAAGCTGTGAGGGAAGTTCAATTAACCAGGGTGGATTATAACAGAGGGAATCCAGAAGGAGGTTTAACTAAGTGTAGACAAAGGAAAGGGGAGCATCCCAACTGTGTATACTGCTCATTCATGGACTCATTTTACTCACGTTTTGGGGAGATGGATTATTCAAGGTTGGATAGACAAGGCCTTTCTAGTCAGAAGAGACCCCTAGTAACGCACACTTCGGAAAAGGGAAAGGCAGCTTGTGAGAATTTACACAGATGTGACACATACTGGGTGTTAAAGTGAATGGAATGAGTTTGGGAGAAGAAAGTTCAAGAGGCAGATAAGGCGAAGCAATTAAAAGTGGGAAAATGATTCTCGTAAAAGGACCAAATTCTGGTCTGCTGAGGAGAAATGGAGGTGGTAGAGGAAGAGGGAATGGTGTTAATCTTGGGATTTTCCAACTCTCTATACAGTGCATGTGGATAGAGGTAGAGGAAAACTACAACAGCACACAAGACCAATATTATTGTGGTAAAATGAGTCATTTTGCCCAGGAATGTAGCACGCCTTCCCAGTGCACAAAGAGACATGGACACCGAGTTTTTCCATGACACGGACAGGGACAATGTGCCCAGCCACTAGGGGGAACAGTGCAGCAGGTGGTGGAGATGGCTTCTCCTTATGCACCTGTCCTGAAGGCATGAATATGCCAAGCTTCTTCAGTACGGATGCAAAATGTTAGGTGGGATCGTGTAGGAAGACTCATGGTAAAGGGCAAGGTGGCAGGCCACCCCACTGAATTCCTATGGAATATGGGAGGTTCCCGCATTACCTTTAACACATCCATAGATATTGGTTTATCTTGATGAAACATTATTTTGAGTGGTTTACAGGACATTTACAAGGAGGATTTGAAATGGACCGGACAGAGTTTAAGTTGGGGCACGTAATCTGTAACCAGCCAGCTATATTAATGTGTCTTGCCTGAAGACAACACAGTGACAAGCACTGCTGCCTCTCAGTTCATGCCCGGGTTCAATTCTGGCCTTGAATGACTGTGTGGAGTTTGCACATTATCTCTATGTCAGTATGGGTTTTCCTCCCACGGTCCAAAGGTGTGTAGGTTAGATGGATTAGCTATGGGAAATGTGTAGGGTTATGGGGCAGGGAAAAGGGCCTGGATAAGATACTCTGTTAGGGAATTGGGGCAGATTTGATGTGCCAAATGGCCTTTTCTGCACTGTGGGGATTCTACGAACGGCAGAGCATATTTTGGGTTGCAATTTTATGAGCAGATGTAATCTATCTTTTGATCCGCTGAATTGTTCCATCTGGCAGATGAGAATGAAGCATCAATAGAGATCACTACAGGGACTTATGCAGTCAGGGTCTGTACAGTTGGGGAATTTTGGCTTAAACCTGCCAATATGTTTGATGATTTAACAATACAAGAGATTATTGCTAAATATGCAGCTGCATTTGCAATGCATAAGCATTATTGTCGGTCAAATGACAGGAGAAGTAATCATAGAGGGCACTGACCCAAAAACTCAAAGGCAGTACAGTTTCCAAAAGCCAGCTGAAGGGGAGTTTCTGAAAGTAATCACACGTCTGCAGCAACAGGGAGATTTACAACTGATCGCTTCTACAAACAATTCGCCAATTTGGCCAATTAGGAAACCGGATATTTTTTGGAGAGTGGGAATTGATTATGTAGAGTTAAATAAAATGACTCAATTATTAGGTCAGTCATATGAGGACATAAAATCAGTTAGAATTATATTCACTGGAGTTTAGTAGAATGAGAGGGGATCTCATTGAAACTGCTAAAATTCTAACAGGGTTAGACTGGGGAGATTCAGAAAGAATGTTCCTGGTGGCAGAGGGAGTTCAGAACTAGGAGTTTATAGTTTGAGGATAAAGGGTCAAACTTTTAGAACTGAGGTGAGAAGAAATTTCTTCACCCAAGTGGCGATGAATGTATGGAGTTCACTAGTTGCCCATATCTGGAGTACTATTTACAGTATGAGTTTCCTTATTTAAGGATGGATGCAAATACATTAGAACCCTTTCAAAAAACCTTTAGAGTAATAATAGGAATGGCAGGTTGTCATCAAAGGAAAGTTTGGACATGCTGACTTGACTGAAACATAAAAAGATCCTGAGGCGTCTGGACAACATGAATGTGGAGAGGATGTTTCCTCTTGTTGGAGAATTTTTTTCCTCAATCTTTGGAAATCTGAAAAGGAAGGAGATTCCTTGAATATTTTTAAGACAGAGCTAGGTAGATTTTTGATAAGAAAGTAGGTGAAAGATTATTGAGGGGTAGGTGGGAATATGGAACTGCAATTAGAATAAGATCAGCCATGATCTTATTGGAATAGCAGGGCAGGCTCAAAGGGATGAATGACCGACACATGCTCCTAATTCATATGTTTGTACATTTATCTTCTAGCTACTATGAGTGTTTGAGGGAACGTGGGGCCTGGCAATAGTTCTAGTCAAAGTCTTCAAGTCACTAACCAGACACTGGTAACCATTTGCTAACTGTTCAATATTCTCTCGTTATACTCTGGTATTGGCTGTTACAATGAAACCCTGTTGATGCCCCCAACACCCTCTTTGCTCAGCAGCATATCTAACTGTATAGCCCACCACTACCAAACAGCCCCTTCCCCCAAAATCAAGCCAAAGTCACAAATCAGTCCTTGAAAATATTTTGTTGCAAGAATGAGTCCCTCCGAGTAGGTGAAATATTCCTTACCTGTGGGTGGTAAACACTGAGACTTTTCACCTTGTGTAATGGTAGTAGTACTCTAATTAGGAACATTTTATGTTCTTCTTTCAAAGGTAATGCAAACCCATTGATAATACTGTACAAGGAAAGAAGAGTGCAGAGAAATTAAAAATGTAGACAATTAACAGGAGTGTACAAAATTCCATTGGCTATAAATTATTCATTGATATTAGAGTATCATTGAGCTCTTTAGAACATAGAACATAACAGCGCAGTACAGGCCCTTCGGCCCTCGATGTTGCGCCGACCAGTGGAACCAATCTAATGACTCTCTAACCTGAACTATTCCAATGTTATCCACATGCCTATTCACTGACCATTTGAACGCCCTTAAAGTTGGCGAGTCCACAACTGCTACAGGCAAGGCATTCCACACCCTTACTACCCTTTGAGTAAAGAACCTACCGCTGACATCCGTCCTATAATTATCAGCCCTCAATTTAAAGCTATGTCCCCTCGTGTTAGCCATCACCATTCGAGGAAAAAGGCTCTCACTGTCCACCCTATCTAATCCTCTGATCATCTTGTATGCCTCAATTAAGTCACCTCGTAACCTTCTTCTCTCTAACGAAAATAACCTCAAGTCCCTCAACCTTTCCTCACAAGACCTTCCCACCATACCAGGCAACATCCTGGTAAACCTCCTCTGCACCCTTTCCAATGCCTCCACATCCTTCTTGTAATGCAGCGACCAAAACTGTACGCAATACTCCAAGTGCAGCTACACCAGAGTTTTGTACAGTTGCAACATGACCTCACAGCTCCGAAATTCAATTCCTCTACCAATAAAAGCTAACACGCCATATGCCTTCTTAACAACCTCATCAGCCTGGGTGCCAACTTTCAGGGATCTATGCACATAGAACATAACAGCGCAGAACAGGCCCTTCGGCCCATGATGTTGCGCCGACCAGTTACAAAACAATGACCCACTAACCTAAACCAATCCCTTTTCGTCCATAAACCTATCCACGGATCTCTTAAACGCCCCCAAACTAGGCGCATTTACAACTGCAGCAGGCAGGGCATTCCAATCCCTCATCACCCGCTGGGTAAAGAACCTATCCCTCATATCCGTCCTATAACTACCCCCCCTTAATTTAAAGCCATGCCCCCTCGTGCTAGATTTCTCCATCCGAGGAAAAAGGCTATCAGTGTCCACCCTATCTAAACCTCTAATCATCTTATATGTTTCAATAAGGTCCCCTTTTAGCCGCCTTCTTTCCAGCAAAAACAACCCCAAATCCCTCAGCCTCTCCTCATAGGACCTCCCCTCCATACCAGGCAACATCCTGGTAAACCTGCTCTGCACCCTCTCCAAAGCCTCCACATCCTTCCTGTAATGTGGGGACCAGAACTGCACACAGTACTCCAAGTGCGGCCGCACTAGAGTTGTGTACAGTTGCAACATGACGCTGCAACTCCTAAATTCAATTCCCCTACCAATAAAAGCCAAGACACCGTATGCCTTCTTAACAACCTTATCTACTTGACTCCCAACTTTCAGGGATCTATGTACACATACACCTAGATCCCTCTGCTCATCCACACTATTCAAAGTCCTCCCGTTAGCCCTATACTCGACACATCTGTTATTCCTACCAAAGTGAATTACCTCACACTTCTCCGCATTAAACTCCATCCGCCACCTCTCGGCCCAGCTCTGCAACCTGTCTAAGTCTTCTTGCAAACTATGACACCCTTCATCACTATCTACCACATCTCCGACTTTGGTGTCATCAGCAAATTTACTAATCCACCCAACTATACCCTCATCCAGATCATTAATAAAAATTACAAACAGCAGTGGCCCCAAAACAGATCCCTGAGGCACACCACTCGTAACCGAACTCCATGATGAATATTTACCATCAACCACCACCCTCTGTCACCTATCCGCTAGCCAATTCCTGATCCAATTCCCTAGATCACCCCCAATCCCATACATCTGCATTTTCTGCAGAAGCCTACCATGGTGAACCTTATCAAACGCCTTTCTAAAATCCATATACACCACGTCCACTGCCTTTCCCCATCCACCTCTTTGGTCACTTTCTCAAAAAACTCAATTAGGTTAGTAAGGCACGACCTACCCGCCACAAAACCATGCTGACTATCTCCAATCAATTCATTACTCTCCAAATAACTATAAATCCTATCCCAAATAATTTTTTCTAAAACCTTGCCCACAACAGAAGTGAGACTCACCAGTCTATAATTCCCGGGGAAGTCTCTGTTCCCCTTCTTAAACAATGGGACAACATTCGCTAACCTCCAATCTTCCGGTACTATACCAGAGGCCAACGACGACCTGAAGATCAGAGCCAGAGGCTCTGCAATCACTTCTCTTGCCTCCCAGAGAATCCTGGGGTAAATCCCATCCGGACCAGGGGACTTATCTATTTTCAGACCCCCCAGAATATCTAGCACATCCTCCTTATCAACTGCAACACTGTCAATTCTACTCCCCTGCAATCCAGTGTCCTCAACAGCTATATCCATGTCCTCCTGCGTGAACACCGAAGAGAAATATTGGTTCAATGCCTCTCCAATCTCCTCCGGTTCCACACATAACTTCCCTCTGCTGTCTATAACTGGCCCTAATCTTGCCCTGACCAACCTTCTGTTCTTGACATACCTACAGAACGCCTTAGGATTCTCCTTAATACTATCAGCCAAAGTCTTCTCATGTCCTCTTTTAGCCCTTCTTAGCTCACTGTTCAACTCCCTCCTAGCCAATCTAAAGTTTTCTAGTGCACTACCCGAGCCCTCACGTCTCATCCGAACATAAGCCTCCTTTTCCCTCTTAACCAACGAAAAAACTTTTTTGGTGCACCACGGTTCCCTAGCCCTACCAATTCCTCCTTGCCTGACAGGGACATACCTATCACGGACTCGCAGTAGCTGCTCCTTGAAAAAACTCCACATTTCAGACGTTCCCAGTCCCGGTAATCTCCTAGTCCAACCTATGCTTCCTAATTCTCTCCTAATAGCCTCATAATTATCCTTCCCCCCAGCTAAAACCACTAGCCCGAGGTTCATGCCTATCCCTTTCCATCACTAAGGTGAACGTAACCGAATTGTGGTCACTATCACCGAAATGCACACCAACTTTCAAGTCTAGCACCTGGTCTGGCTCATTACCCAGCACCAAATCCAATATAGCCTCACCTCTAGTTGGCCTATCTACATACTGAGTCAAAATACCTTCCTGCACGCTTTGTACAAAAACTGACCCCTCTAACGAGCTAGAGCAATAACAATTCCAATCAATATTAGTAAAGTTAAAATCCCTCATAACAATTACCTTATTACTTTCACTCCTAACCAGGATCGTCTCCGCAATCCTTTCCTCAACCTCTCTAGAACTTTTTGGAGGTCTATAAAAGACTCCCAACAGGGTGACCTCTCCTCTCCTATTTCTAATCTCCGCCCATACTACCTCAACAGACAAGTCCTCATCAAACTTCCTCTCTGACACTGTGATACAATCCCTGACCAATAATGCTACCCCTCCCCCCTCCTTCTCTACTCCGACTAAAACATTTGAACCCCGGGACCTGCAGCAACCATTCCTGCCCCTGCTCTATCCATGTCTCTGAAATGGCCACAACATCGAAGTCCCAGGTACTAATCCACGCTGCAAGTTCATCCACTTTATTGCGAATACTCCTCGCATTAAAGTATACACATTTCAAACCCTGCTCCACCCCACCCCTGCGATGCTGTGCATTGCAGTCCCCATCTATGCCCCCCTCACTTTCACCCCCTCTACTCAGGATCCCACCCCCCCTCTGAATCAGTTTAAACCACTCCGCCAGCCACTCCCATCCAGCCCAGGGAACTTACCTATTTTCATACCCTCAAGAATTGCTAACACCTCCTCCTCATGCACCTCAATCCCATCAAGTCCAAAAGCCTCATCTCAATATTCTCCTTGACTACACTGACTTTGTCCTGCATGAATACTGACAAAAAATACTCATTTAGTGTCTCTCCTCTCTCTTCAGGCTCCATGCACAATTTCCCACTACTGACTCTGACTGGCCCTAATCTTGCCCTAACCAATCTTTTATTCTTGACATACCTATAGAAAGCTTTAGTGTTCTCCTTGATCCTATCCGCTAAAGTCTTCTCCTGTCCTCTTCTAGCTCTCTCTTCAGCTCCTTCCTGGCTAATTTGTAACTCTCCAGTGCCCTAAGCTTTCATGCCTCATTTTTACATAAGCCTCCTTCTTCCTCTTCACAAGAGATTCAACTTCTTTAGTACACCATGGTTCCCTCGCTCGACCACTTCCTCCCTGCCTGACAGGTACATATTTATCAAGGACTTGCAGTAGCTGCACCTTGAATAAGCTCCACATTTTAGCTTTGCCCATTCCCTGCAGTTTCCTACTCCAACCTATGTATCCTAAATCTCACCTAATAGCCTCATACTTACCTTTTCCCCAACTATAACTTCTGCCCTTCGGTATATGCCTACCCCTTTCCATCACTAAGGTAAACGTAACCGAATTGTGGTCACTATCACCGAAGTGCTCACCTACCTCCAAGTCTAACACCTGGTCTGGTTCATTACCCAGTACCAAATCCAATATGGCTTCACCTCCTGTTGGCCTATCTACATACTGTGTAAGGAAACCTTCCTGCACACATTGGACAAAAACTGACCCCTCTAACGTATTTGAGCTTTAGTTTTTCAAATCGATATTTGTAAAACATAAGAACATAAGAAATAGGAGCAGGAGTAGTCCATCTAGCCCTTCGAGCCTGCCCCACCATTCAATAAGATCATGGCTGATCTGTCGCTGCTCAGTTCCACTTTCCCGCCCTCTCCCCATAACCCTTAATCCCCTCTCTTATCAAAAACCCATCAACCCGCGTCTTAAAAATATTTAGTGAGGCAGCCTCCACCACTTCAACGGGCAGAGAATTCCAGAGATTCACCACCCTTTGAGTGAAGAAGTTCCTCCTCAACTCCTTTCTAAACCGCCCCCCCCCCTTTATCTTGAGGCTGTGCCCCCTAGTCCTACTGTCTTTTTTGAGTGGGAAGAGTCTCTCCACCTCTATCCTATCCATCCCATTCATCATCTTATACGTCTCAATGAGATCTCCCCTCATTCTTTTAAACTCCAACGAGTACAAGCCTAGTTCATTCAGCCTCTCCTCATAGCTCAACCCCCTCAACTCCGGTATCAGCCTAGTAAACCTCCTCTGCACTTCCTCCAAGGCCAAAATATCTTTGCGCAGGTGCGGCGCCCAAAACTGCACACAGTACTCCAGCTGCGGCCTCACCAATGCCCTAAAGCTAAAGTCTCCCATAACAACTACCCTGTTACTTTCGCACCTATCCAGGATCATCTGTAGGTGATTTTTATTTGGTCGAACAATTCCCACAGAGGCTACCTAGTTCACCTTCTACTGTCGAGGTGGTGGCAGCGGCATGATGCAGCCATAAATTGAGTTGTTGACCAATCATAATTCAATACTAACAACTGGTGTACAACAGATCCAGAAATGATGCATGAGAAAATCCTGCTACTGAGGAACCACAATTCCAAAGTCACCCGCTTCTCTGAATGTGTCATATCAATATATAAACCATACACAACATAGATTAAAGGCCTCACAAATAATTAGACAGATAATTTATTTTAGGGGGACACAGACAAAGTGGTAATGTCATGTTGAATCTAATGCTTTGGAGGACAGTTTTGAATTACACCATAACAGCTACTGGTGGAATTTACATTTAATTAATAAAATCTGGAATTTAAAGCTAGTCTCAGTAATGGTGGCCATTAAACCATTACAGTCATGAAAACCCAGCTGATGCACGAATGACCTTTGGGGAAGGAAATCTGTTATCCTTACCTGGTCTGGCCTACACATAACTCCAAAACCACAGCAATGTGGTTGACTCTTCACTGCCCTCTGAAATTGCCAATCAAGCCAATCAATCAAGCGAGCTGAAGGGCTATAAATGTTGGCCAAACTCTCAGCAGATGAAGCTACAGTTACTCCTCTGCTGCCCAAGGAAGGCAGGCACTCAGAATGCTGACACAGAACCTATAGCACTATGAACTATAGTAGAGTTTGCAAATAAAAGAAAATCTGGTGAAAGGACACCCGCCTCTGCTGACTTGTTTCAAGACTCACTAGTCTATAGTTCCCTGGTTTATCTCTACAGCTCTTCTTAAATAGCAGAACCACATTAGCTGTTCTCCAGTTTTCTGGTTCCACCCCCAGAGAGGAATTAAAAATCTCCGCCCTTGTCTCCGACAGCAGCTTGGGACACAATTCATCTGCACTTGGGAGATGTATCCACTTTTAAACCTGCCAACACCTCTAATACCTTGTCTTTCCCAATATCAATTTGCTCAAGAATCTCAGTCCTTCTCCCTCAATTCCAACCTTTATCTTCATTCTCTTGGATGCAGGCAGGTGTGAAGTATTTGCTTAACACTCTACCAAGCTCCTATGTCTCCACCCATAGATTGCTTGCTTGGTCCCTACTCTTTTCCTGGTTATCCTCATCCCATTGATACACTTAAAGAATATCTTGATTTTCTTGACTTTTACCAGCCAGAGCTTTCTCACATCTCCTCCATACTCACTGAATTGCTTTCATCTCCATACTGCATTGTGCTTCATTAATGTCTCCACTGATTCACTTTCTTTGTACCTGCTAAAAGCCTTTTTCCTTTCGTTGCATCTGGTCATTCATGGTTCTCTCGGTTTGTTTCTCCTTCCCATTACCCTAGAGGGAACATGCTGGGCCTGTGCCCTCTGCATTTCCTTCTGAACGCTCCTCACTATTCATCTGCAACTTGCTCCATAAGTATCTGTTCCCAGTCTACCTTGACCAGATCTTGCCTTATTTTACTAAGATCAACTCTCCCTCAATCCAAAACGTTTTTTGCAACTTGTCTACTTGTGTAGACAACAAGCTTAAATTGTACCATGTTGTGCTCACTAAAATGCGCCCCCAGCACCACCTCAACCACCTGTCCGGCTTCATTCCCTAGAATGTGCTGTCGCTTGTTGGACCCTCTATATATTGACACACATTAAGAAGTCCACTCTATCCAAGTCCTTAACACTATGTCCATTCCAATCCATATTGCGAAAGTTGAAATCACTTAATATAATAACCGTGTTATTATTTTTACATCCCTCTGCGAATTGTACATAGATTTGCTCCTGAATTTCCCGCCGACTATCTCGGGATCTATAATAATCACCTAGCAATGTTACTACCCCTTTATTATTCCTAAGACCTACTCAAAGTTTAGTGTGATGCTCCCTTCAAGATATCGGTCCTTAATGCAGAACCTGACAATTTAACTGAAGGGAGAATTGGTTAAGGTCAGTAAATGGACAATGGGAAACAATTCAAATTTTTCAAAAAAATACATTCTTTGGAAGAAAAAAAACTCAGCAAGAAGGGCGCATCTGTGGCTGACTCAAAGTTAAGAACAGTGTTAGATTAAAAAGGGGCTTGTAATGTTACAAAAATCAATAGCAAGTCTAAGAATTGGGAGTGTTCTAGAAACCAAAGGCCTTCCAAAGCACTGACGAAAGAGAGAAAAAATAGGAAATGACAGTAAGCTCGCAAGAAATACAAAAACTCTTAGAATCTATTTTTAGAAATATATAAAAACAGAGTGGCTAAAGTAAATGTTGGACCCTTAGAAGCAGAAACAGGAGCAACTATCATGGAGAATGAGGAAATGGCAGAGGCACTGAACAAATATTTTGTGTGTCTTCACATTAGGAGTTCAATACCAGGAATAGATGGTAACCAAGGAGCTAAAAATGAAGAAATTAGAGAAATTAATAATTGAAGGGACTAACAGCTGTCAAATCCCTGGGACATGATGGCCCTAGGACTCCAAAAGAGACAGACTCAGAAATAGTGGACATGCCAGCTATAATTTCCCAAAATCAGATTCAGAAACAGTCTCTTTAGATTGGAAGATGGCAAACGTTACACCACTTCGAGAAAAGAGGGAGACAGCAAACAGTGAACTAAAGGCCAGTTAGCCTCACATCAGTTGTTGGGAAAATGTGGCTATTATTAAGTAAGTCTTAAATATGCACTTAGAAAAGAATAGTATGATTAGAACATGGCTTTACTTAAAAAAAAATTCCATCTGGTAAATTATTAGTCTTTTGAGGATTTAACTAGTAGTGTAAATAAGGGGAACAAGTAGATGTAGGATACCTAGGTTTCCAAGAAACATTTGATAACGTGTAGCACAAAGTTAATAGATAAAGTCAGGGCAAACGCAACTGGGGCTATGTTAGCATGAACTGAATAGGGGAGTGCTGCATGACTTAATGCCTTAGTCTGAGCTAATTACAATAGATTGAAATTCAGTGGGTGTAAAGAGAAATATATCAAAGTTGTACAAATGAAGAAATGGCATGATGGGAAAATTCATCAGCTATTTGGTACAAAATAAGGAAAGCTGACCAAGCTATTCCAAAATGCCTGACCCCTGCAAGACCTGATAAGGCTGTATGAGTAAGACAAGGTAAGGTCATGGAGGAAGGAGTCACCAACCTTCTTTTGTTCTATCAAAGGACAAGATAAAGCTATGAATAATGAGACAGAGTTGTAGGAGGTCAGCAGGTTGTACCATGATTTATGACATTGCTTATGACACTACTATTGATTGAATTCCTGAATAAGCTCTGGTCACACAAACTGATAATGATTATGTATAAATACTGAACTGATTCTTTATGCAAGTGTGGACTTGAGAAGGAATTAGCAAGTTGTAATGACTGCTCTCCAAACTCAAGTTACTGCCAATACTGCATGCAGTCCTTCATAAATAAAGACTAGTTATTTTGTCAGAAGTACTTTTGTTGAGTCTTACTATCAGCAAGAAGTAGGAGAGTTTCCACTTCAACAAAGTTTGCTGATGATACCAAGCTAGGATGGAAAGATAAGCTGTAGGGAGAACACAGAGACTGCAGAGATGAGTGGGCTATAAGTTTTTTTTTTAAAAAGTAGTTCACTGGATATGCCAGCATTTAAGAATCAACCACATTGCTGTGGATCTGGAGTCACATGTAGGCCAGACCAAGATGAAAGATTTCCTTTATAAAAAGGACAGTAGTGAACCAATTGGGTTTTTAAAACAATTGATAATGGTTTCATGGTCATTATTAGACTTCCAATTCCAGATTTTTTTAAATTGAATTTGAATCTCACCATTTGCCATGGTGGGATTTGAACCCGAGTCCTCAGAGCACTACCCTGGGTCTCTGGATTATTAGTCCCAGTGACAATACCACTACATCACTGCCTCTTCTATGGCAGAAGGAGTAAAGGGAATGTGAAGCTATTTATTTTGATCACTAAGAATACTTTTTAAAAGGCAAGTGTGAAGGAAAGTGTTAAATTAAAAGCAGAGGCGTTTAGAGTAGCTAAGAGTAGTGGGCGAGAAGAGGATTGGGAGAGGTTTAAATGTCAACAAAGATTGACAAAGAAATTGATAAAGAAGGGTAGGATAAACTATGAAGCTGGGCTAGCGCTTAATATAAAAAAGAATAGCAAGAGTTTTTATAAGTATATAAAAAGGAAGAGGCTGACTAGGGTGAACGTTGGACCCTTAGAGGATGAGAAGGGGGAATTAGTGGTAGGGGATGAGGAAATGGCTGAGGTCTTGAATAACTTTTTTGTTTCGGTCTTCACGGAGGAAGACGTGAATAATTTGCCGGGTGTTAGAGATGGAACGGTGGTAGGACTGGAGGGTCTCAATGACATTACCGTTACTAGAGAGGTGGTGCTCGACAGACTGGAGGGGCTGATTGTGGACAAGTCCCCAGGACCGGATGGAATGCATCCGAGGGTTCTGAAAGAAATGGCGGAGGTGATAGTGGATGCCTTGGTGGTTATTTTCCAGACGTCGCTGGATTCCGGGGAAGTGCCGGAAGATTGGAAAGCGGCTAATGTTACGCCGTTGTTTAAGAAGGGTGCCAGGCAAAAGGCGGGGAATTATAGGCCGGTTAGTTTAACGTCTGTTGTAGGTAAAATGTTAGAATCCGTCATCAAGGAGGAAATAGCGAGGCATCTTGAGGGGAATTGCTTGATAGAGCAGATGCAGAACGGTTTCGTTAAGAGGAAGTCGTGTCTGACAAATTTACTGGAGTTCTATGAGAATGTGTCTAGGGTGGTGGACAGAGGAGAGCCGGTGGATGTGGTCTTTCTTGATTTTCAGAAGGCGTTTGACAAGGTACCTCACAAGAGGTTATTGCAGAAGGTCAGGGGACATGGAGTTGGGGGTAGGGTGTTAGCGTGGATAGAGGACTGGTTGTCAAATAGGAGGCAGAGTGTGGGGGTCAATGGGTGCTATTCGGATTGGCGGGTGGTGACTAGTGGAGTGCCTCAGGGGTCGGTGCTGGGGCCTCAGCTACTTACCATTTATATAGATGATCTGGAGGAGAGAACCAAGTGTATGGTGTCGAAATTTGCTGATGACACCAAGATTGGTGGAAAGGCAAATTGTGCGGAGGGTGTGGAGAGTCTGCAGAAGGATCTAGATAGGCTGGGCGAATGGGCCAGGAAATGGCAAATGGAATTTAATGTTGGCAAGTGCGAGGTGGTCCACTTTGGTAGGAATATCGGTAGGAAGGATTATTACTTACATGGAGAAAAACCGCAGCAGGCGACGGTGCAGAGGGACTTGGGGTCCTTGTGCATGAGTCACAAAAACCCAGCTTGCAGGTGCAGCAGGTGTCAGGAAGGCAAATGGGATGCTGGCCTTCATAGCGAGGGGGATTGAATATAAAAGTAGGGAGGTCTTGCTGCGGCTGTATAGGGCATTGGTGAGGCCGCAGCTGGAGTAGTGTGTGCAGTTTTGGGCGCCGTACTTACGCAAGGATATTTTGGCCTTGGAGGGAATGCAGAGGAGGTTTACTAGGCTGATGCCAGAGTTGAGAGGGTTGAGCAATGAGGAGAGGCTGAATAAACTAGGCTTGTACTCTAGTTAGAGTTTAGAAGATCGAGGGGAGATGTCATTGAGACGTATAAGATGATGAATGGGATGGATAGGATAGAGGTGGAGAGACTCTTCCCGCTCAGATGGGACAGTAGGACTAGGGGGCACAGCCTCAAGATAAAGGGGGGGCGGTTTAGAACGGAGTTGAGGAAGAACTTCTTCACTCAAAGGGTGATGAATCTCTGGAATTCTCTGCCCGTTGAAGTGGTGGAGGCGACCTCGCTAAATATTTTTAAGTAGTGGGTTGATGGGTTTTTGATAAGAGAGGGGGTTAAGGGTTATGGGGAGAGGGCGGGAAAGTGGAACTGAGCCACGACAGATCAGCCATGATCTTATTGAATGGCGGGGCAGGCTCGTAGGGCCAGATGGCCTACTCCTGCTCCTATTTCTTATGTTCTAAAAGATGAGAAACTGATAAGTATTGATGTTTAAGGTTGGGTGTGCTACTACAACGAACACAAAGTTAGCTTGCAGATGCGGCAAACAATCAGGAAGATAAATGGCATGTTGGCCTTTATTGCACAAGGACTGGAGTACAAGAACAGACAAGTCTTGCTACAGTTGTACAGGGGTTTGGCCAGACTCTACTTGAAGCAGTGTGTCGTTTTGGTCTCCACATTTAACAACGGACATACTGTACCTGAGCTGTTGGAGTGAAGATTCATTGGGTTGGACCCTGGGATGAGGGGGCTATCCTATGATGAGGCTGAATAAACTGAGTTTATATTCTCTGGAGTTCAGAAGAATGAGGGATAAAATGCCTACAAAATTCTGAAGGAGTTTGATAGATTGAGCCTGGGAGATTGTCTCCATCAGCAATCTAAAACATGGGGACAGAATTTCAGGATAATGGGCCAATCGTTCAGAATTGAGATGATGAGAAACTGCTTCATGCAAAGAGTTGTGTCTCTTTGGAATTCTGGATGCTTGATCATCGATTAGATTTAACATGGTGATAGATGGTTTTAATCTCAGGAAATTAAAGGATATGGGGAGCAGGTGGTTAAAATGGAGTTGAAGTCCAAGATTAGCAACAATTGTATTGAATGAAGGAGCAGGATTTTTTTATTCATTCATGGAACATAGGTGTCACTGGCCAGTATCTGTTGTGATGTGGAGATGCTGGCATTGGACTGAGGTAAAACACAAAGAAATCACACAACACCAGTTTAAAGTCCAAACAGTTTATTTGTAGCAAACGCAGCAAGCTTTCGGGACACCCTGTCCCTTCGTCAGGTGGCTATGAGTTCTGGTCGTAAAAATGACAAAGAGACAAACTCAATTTACATGCATAATGATTGGAATGTGAGTCTTTACAGCTAATCAATTCCTTAAGGTACAATGTGAGTGGAAAGGACTTTAAACACAGGTTAAAGAGATGTGTACTGTTTCCAGCCAAGACAGTTAGTGAGATTTTGCAAATCCAGGCCAGTTTGGGGGGTTACAGATGGTGTGACATGAACCCAAGATCCCGGTTGAGGCCATTCTCACATGTGCAGAACTTGGCTATCAGTCTCTGCTCAGTGATTCTGCACTGTCGTATGTCGTGAAGGCCGCCTTGGAGAACGCTTACCCAAAGATCAGAGGCCGAATGCCCATGACTGCTGAAGTGTTCCCCAACAGGAAGAGAACAGTCTTGCCTAGCAATGGTCGAGCGGTGCTCATTCATCTGTTGTTGTAATGTCTGCATGGTTTCCCCAATGTACCAAGCCTTGGGACATCCTTTCCTGCAGCGTATCAGGTAGACAATGTTGGCTGAGTTGCAAGAGTATGTACCATGTACCTGGTGGATGGTGTTCTCACGCGAGATGATGACATCCTTATCGATGGTCAAGCATGTCTTACAAAGGTTGCTGTGGCAGGGTTGTGTGGTGTCATGGTCACTGTCTCTGGAAGGCTGGGTCGTTTGCTGCAAACAATGGTCTGTTTGAGGGTGCACAGTTGTTTGAAGGCAAGAAGTGGGGGTGTGGGGATGGCCTTGGCAAGATGATCATCTTCGTCAATGAGATGTTGAAGACTCCGGAGAAGATGTCGTAGCCTCTCCGCTTCGGGGAAGTACTGGACGACGATGGATACTCTGTCCACCATGTCCCGTGTTCGTCTTCTGAGGAGGTCGGTGTGGTTTTTCGCTGTGGCGCACCGGAACTGTCGATCGATGAGTCGAGCACCATATCTTGTTCTTATGAGGGCATCTTTCAGTGTCTGGAGGTGTCTGTTACGATTCTCATCTGAGCAGATCCTGTGTATACAGAGTGCTTGTCCATAGGGGATGGCTTCTTTAACGTGTTTAGGGTGGAAGCTGGAGAAGTGGAGCATTGAGAGGTTATCCGTGGGCTTGCGGTACAGTGAGGTGCTGAGGTGACTGTTCTTAATGGAGATGCGTGTGTCCAAGAATGTAACCGATTCCAGAGAGTAGTTCATGGTGAGTCTGATGGTGAGATGGAACTTGTTGATGTCGTCATATAGTTGTTTCAATGATTGTTCGCCATGAGTCCAAAGAAAGTAAATGTCATCAATGTATCTAGTGTATAGCATCGGTTAAAGGTTCTGTGTGGTGAGGAAGTCTTGTTCAAGCCTGTGCATGAAGATGTTGGCATATTTATGTGCAAATTTGGTCCCCATGGCTGTTCTTTGTGTTTGGATGAAGAACTGGTTGTTGGTGAAGACAGACCTCAAACAGGCCATTGTGCGCAGCAAACTACCCAGTCTTCAGGAGAACAATGACCACAACACCACACAACCCTGCTACAGCAACCTTTGTAAGATGTGCTGGATCCTCGAAAAGGATGCCATCATCTCATGTGAGAACACCATTCACCAGGTACATGGTACGTACTCTTGCAACTCGGCCAACATTGTCTACCTGATACGCTGCAGGAAAGGATGTCCCGAGGCTTGGTACGTTGGGGAGACATAAGAACATAAGAAATAGGAGCAGGAGTAGGCCATCTGGCCCTTCGAGCCTGCCCCGCCATTCAATAAGATCATGGCTGATCTGTCGTGACTCAGCTCCACCTTCCTGCCCTCTCCCCATAACCCTTAATCCCTTCTCTTATCAAAAACCCATCAACCCGATTCTTAAAAATATTTAGCGAGGCAGCCTCCACCACTTCAACGGGCAGAGAATTCCAGAGATTCACCACCCTTTGAGTGAAGAAGTTCCTCCTCAACTCTGTTCTAAACCGCCCCCCCTTTATCTTGAGGCTGTGCCCCCTAGTCCTACTGTCTTTTTTGAGCGGGAAGAGTCTCTCCACCTCTATCCTATCCATCCCATTCATCATCTTATACGTCTCAATGAGATCTCCCCTCATTCTTCTAAACTCTAACGAGTACAAGCCTAGTTTATTCAGCCTCTCCTCACAGCTCAATCCCCTCAACTCCATGCAGACATTACGACAACGGATGAACGAACACTGCTCGACAGTCACGAAGCCACACTGTTCTCTTCCTGTTGGGGAAATACTTCAGCGGTCATGGACATTCGGCTTCTGATCTTTGGGTAAGCGTTCTCCAAGGTGGCCTTCATGACACACGACAGCACAGAATCACTGAGCACAGACTGATAAGTCAAATTCCGCACACATGAGAATGGCCTCAACCGGGATCTAGAGTTCATGTCACACTATCTGTAACCCCCACAACTTGCCTGGGCTTGCAAAATCTCACTAACTGTCCTGGCTGGAAACAATACACATCTCTTTAACCTGTGCTTAAAGTCCTTTCCACTCACATTTAAGTCTGTACCTTTAAGAATTGATGAGCTGCAAAGACTCACATTCCAATCATTATGCATGTAAATTGAGTTTTTGTGTCATTTTTACGACCAGAACTCGTAGCCACCTGACGAAGGGACAGGGTGTCCCGAAAGCTTGCGGCATTTGCTACAAATAAACCTGTTTGGACTTAAACTGGTCTTGTGGGATTTCTCAGTATTTGTTGCCTATCCCTGGTTATCCTTGAACGGAATGGCTTGCTCAACCATTTCAGAGGACAACCACTTTGCTGTAGCTCTGAGTCACACGTAAGCCAGACCAGGTAAGGACAGCAGATTTCCTTCCTGAAAGGACAGTCGTGAACCAGATGGGTTTTTCTGACAATCATTTAATGGTCATCAGTAGATTCTCAATTCCAAATTTTTTTTAAATCGAATTCAAATTCCACCATCTGCCATGGTGAGATTTGAACCAGGGTCCTCAGTGCTTTAGCTGAGTTTCTGGAATAATAGCAATAACACCGCTAGGCCATCACCTCCTCATGTGGTCTTTTACTGCTCCTATTCTTATATTCAATCAATAATTCCCCACTTCACCTTAAAGCCTGGAGTGGGGATATCCACTGATGATTGTGGTGCTCAGTACCATTCTCGATTCCTCAAACAATAAACGCTCACTAATAGCAAGACTTGGAGAATATCCAGGCTAGAGCAAGTAACGTTTGTAAACAAGTGCCAGACAATGACCATCAACAAGTTGAGTTTAATGATGTCTCAATGTGGTGTTACTGGGTTCTCTCAATTACAATGATGCTGGCGTTCACCACTGAGCAGAAATTTACAGACCAAATCAGTGGCTGGCCATTTTGCAGCAAATAGCGTTCTTCTTGAATCTTCAATTTCTGTCCATCGCCGACAAGACTTTGAAAAGTACACTGACTGCCTGAATTTCATATTCATTTTCATCTGACTGGAAACCTGCCCAAACATGATAATTTCCTCTCTTCAGCAGAGGCATGTGAAATGGTTTGCCTTTACAAAGAGCAATGTTCTGAATTATTGAATTTCCCCATAGTCTCAGATATCAGTAGCTTTGTTCAGACAGAGCCAATAATAATCTGCAGCAAGCAATCATTTATCTTTATCAGTTATACAAATTACAGAGTTAAACAAAACACCACTTACCTGCCCAGAATTTCTAGAAGCTCTGCAATCCCATTATGATGTTCAGTTTCATATATAAACCTAATTGAGTGGGTAAAAGATCATTTTAACAACAATCAGAATGGGAGGTGGATAATTGCTACATGATACTGTTGCCAATTTTAAAATACCTATTCAATTAATTCCACTCCCCTTTAATTTCTGCCTGCAAGTTTCTCCTTTACAAATATTCACACAATATACACACCTTGTAAACTTGTACCAAAGTACTTCTGATTCGAAAATTTTATCAAAGACAAATACTTCTGCTGAAAATTATTAGGTTTATTCACAGAACATAAGAGGAGCAGGAGTAGGCCATCTGGCCCTTCGAGCCTGCCCCGCCATTCAATAAGATCATGGTTGATCTGTCGCTGCTCAGTTCCACATTCCCGCCCTCTCCCCATGACCCTTAACCCCCTCTCTTATCAAAAACCCATCAACCCGTTTCTTAAAAATATTTAGCGAGGTAGCCTCCACCACTTCAACGGCAGAGAATTCCAGAGATTCACCACCCTTTGAGTGAAGAAGTTCCTCCTCAACTCCGTTCTAAACCGCCCCCCCCCCTTTATCTTGAGGCTGTGCCCCCTAGTCCTACTATCCTTTCTGAGCAGGAAGAGTCTCTCCACCTCTATCCTATCCATCCCATTCATCATCTTATACGTCTCAATGAGATCTCCCCTCATTCTTCTAAACTCCAACGAGTACAAGCCTAGTTTATTCAGCCTCTCCTCATAGCTTAACCCCCTCAACTCTGGTATCGGCCTAGTAAACCTCCTCTGCACTCCCTCCAAGGCCAAAATATCTTTGCGCAGGTGCGGCGATCAAAACTGCATACAGTATTCCAGCTGCGGCCTTACCAATGCCCTATACAGCCGCAGCAATACCTCCCTACTTTTATATTCAATCCCCCTCGCTATGAAGGCCAGCATCCCATTCGCCTTCCTGACCACCTGCTGCACCTGCAAGCTGGGTTTTTGCGACTCATGCACAAGGACCCCGAGGTCCCTCTGCACCGTCGCCTGCTGCAGTTTTTCTCCAGGTAAGTAATAATCCTTCCTACCGTTATTCCTACCAAAGTGGACCACCTCGCACTTGTCAACATTAAATTCCATTTGCCAGTTCCTGGCCCATTCGCCCAGCCTATCTAGATCCTTCTGCAGACTCTCCACACCCTCCGCACAATTTGCCTTTCCACCAATCTTGGTGTCATCAGCAAATTTTGACACCATACACTCGGTTCTCTCCTCCAGATCATCTATATAATGGTAAATAGCTGAGGCCCCAGCACCGACCCCTGAGGCACTCCACTAGTCACCAACAGCCAAACCGAATACCACCGATTGACCCCCACTCTCTGCCTCCTATTTGACAACCAGTCCTCTATCCACGCTAACACCCTACCCCCAACTCCAAGCCTCCTGACCTTCTGCAATAACCTCTTGTGAGGTACCTTGTCAAACGCCTTCTGAAAATCAAGAAAGACCACATCCACCGGCTCTCCTCTGTCCACCGCCCTAGACATATCCTCATAGAACTCCAATAAATTTGTCAGACATGACTTCCCCTTAACGAAACCGTGCTGCGTCTGCTCTATCAAGCAATTCCCCTCAAGATGCCTCGCTATTTCCTCCTTGATGACGGATTCTAACATTTTACCTACAACAGACGTTAAACTAACCGGCCTATAATTCCCCGCCTTTTGCCTGCCACCCTTCTTAAACAACGGCGTAACATTAGCCGCTTTCCAATCTTCCGGCACTTCCCCGGAATCCAGTGACGTCTGGAAAATAACCACCAAGGGATCCACTATCACCTCTGCCATTTCTTTCAGAACCCTCGGATGCATTCCATCCAGTCCTGGGAACTTGTCCACAATCAGCCCCTCCAGTCTGTCGAGCACCACCTCTCTAGTAACAGTAATGTCATCGAGACCCTCCGGTCCTACCACCTTTCCAGCGCTAACACCCGGCTAATTATTCACGTCCTCCTCCGTGAAGACCGAAACAAAACAGTTATTCAAGACCTCAGCCATTTCCCCATCCCCTACCACTAAGTCCCCTTTCTCATCCTCTAAGGGTCCAACGTTCACCCTAGCCAGCCTCTTCCTTTTTATATATTTATAAAAACTCTTGCTATCCTTTTTTATGTTAAGCGCTAGCCCAGCTTCATAGTTTATCCTACCCTTCTTTATCAACTTCTTTGTCAATCTTTGTTGACATTTAAACCTCTCCCAATCCTCTTCTCGCCTACTACTCTTAGCTACTCTGAACGCCTCCGCTTTTAATTTAGCACTTTCCTTCACCTCCTTCGTTATCCATGGCTGATTACCTCTCCTCCTACGGTCCTTTTTGACCGTCGGAATAAATTTCTGCTGAGCGCCAAGAAAGATCTCCTTAAAGATCCTCCACTGCTCCTCAGCAGACCTACCTTCCAACGCGCTCCCCCAGTCCACATTCGCCAATTCTTCTCTCATCCTACCATACTCCCCTCTGTTCAAACAAAGGACGCGTGTCCGGGAACCCACTTTCTCCTCCTCCATCTGCACCAGAAACTCCACCATACAATGATGACTCTCCCCAAGAGGATCCTTCACCTCAACGTCCCTGATTCTACCCGCCTCATTACATAACACCAGATCCAAGACAGCTCGCTCCCTCGTCAGCTCCAACACACACTGTTCAAGGAAACTATCCCGGCAACATTCCAAGAACTCCTCCTCAAGCCCACCGCGTCCAACATGGGTCGACCAATCAATATGCAGATTGAAATCCCCCATAATTACGGCCGTCCCATTCCTGCACGCCGCACTTATTTGCGCGTTAACAGCCCACCCCACCTCCAGATCATTATTCGGGGGCCTATAGACGACACCCACCAGCGTCTTCCTCCCTTTGCTGTTCCTAATCTCCACCCACAACGATTCCACTTTCTGCTCCTTGGCTCCAATATCATCCCTTGCTACCACCCTGATGCCATCCTTAATCAGCAGAGTTACGCCGCCCCCCCCTTTTCCCTCCCGCCTATCCTTCCTAAACACTTGATACCCCTGGACATTCAGCTCCCAGTCCCTGTCACCTTGCAGCCACGTCTCTGTAATGGCCATCAGATCATATCCATTTGGGCTCCAGCTCATCCACTTTATTCCGAATGCTTTGTGCATTCAGATAAAGTGCCTTCATCCCAGCCTTCCCCTGGACCCTATTCATACTCACGCCCCCTACTCCCTTTATTATTGGGACATCCTCGGTCTCCACCCTTACCTGTACCCTCTCCTTAACTTTAGCCCCCGTAATGTCACCTACCCTCGCACCCTCCCCCCCCTAATTAGTTTAAAACCCTGTCTACAGTCCTGTTTACATGATTCGCCAGGACTCTGGTCCCAGCACGGTTCAGACCCACCACCCCATCCCGCCGGAACAGGATCCACCTACCCCAACACTGATGCCAATGCCCCATAAATTCAAACCCATTCCTCCCACACCAATCCCTGAGCCACCCATTCACTTCCTTAATCCTGTCAACCCCACGCCCGTCTGTACTCGGTTCAGGCAGTAGCCCAGAAATAACCACCTTGTCGGTTCTACTCTTTAATTCCATTCCCACCTTTTCATACTCCCTCCCCAGATCCTTGGTTCGCATTTTGCCTACGTCGCTGGCACCCACATGTATCACAACAACCGGATTCTCACCCTCCCACTCCAGGTTCCTCTGCAGCCCAGCTGTGACATCCCGGACCCGAGCACCAGGCAGACAACACACCCTTCTGTGCACTTTGTCATTGTGACAAAGGACAGTGTCAATACCCTTCACCCCCTTATCCCCAACTACTACTACGTTCCTTTTCGCCTTCCCTTTGCCTATGTCCTGCTATATCACTGTACCGTGTGCAGTTTGCTCACCGACCTCGCCTCCCTCGTTCTCGTCTACACCGGAAGCAAGTATAGGGCATTGGTGAGGCCGCAGCTGGCGTACTGAGTACTGTGTGCAGTTTTGGGCGCCGCACCTGCGCAAAGATATTTTGGCCTTGGAGGGAGTGCAGAAGAGGTTTACCAGGCTGATACCGGAGTTGAGGGGGTTGAGCTACGAGGAGAGGCTGAATGAACTAGGCTTGTACTCGTTGGAGTTTAGAAGAATGAGGGGAGATCTCATTGAGACGTATAAGATGATGAATGGGATGGATAGGATAGAGGTGGAGAGACTCTTCCCGCTCAAAAAAGACAGTAGGACTAGGGGGCACAGCCTCAAGATAAAGGGGGGGCATTTTAGAACTGAGTTGAGGAGGAACTTCTTCACTCAAAGGGTGGTGAATCTCTGGAATTTTCTACCCGTTGAAGTGGTGGAGGCTGCCTCGCTAAATATTTTCAAGAAGTGGGTTGATGGGTGTTTGATAAGAGAGGGGATTAAGGGTTATGGGGAGAGGGCCGGAATGTGGAACTGAGGCACGACAAATCAGCCATGATCTTATTGAATGGCGGGACAGGCTCGAAGGGCCAGATGGCCTACTCCTGCTCCTATTTCTTATGTTCTTAAGAACCTCAAACCTGTTATGCAGATTGAGATGCTGCGGCCTCTGCTCCCCACCCCCCTTCCTCCTCTCTCCACCCCCCTTCCTCACTTGCACCCCATTGACAATGGCACCCTTTCTCTCCCTGATGAGCCTCAGTGTCTGTAGCTCAAAGGCCAGCTCATCTACCTTGAGTTGGAGCTCCTCCAGCAACCTGCACTTACTGCAGACGTGGTCACCGGGGAGGACCCTGGGGTCCACCAGTTCCCACATCATACAGAAACAACACATCACATGCCCTTCCATTATTCTCTGTAGTTGTATTGAAAATTTCCACATGAACTTACCTGGCCCTTTTCCCCCCAAGCCCTTTTGATCTTAAGCCCTAATAGCACACTCTGCTTCCCTCTCACTCCGCTGCCTGCTTTTTACACCAGGCCTCCTTTTAAACCTGGCGCTGATTTAAAGCTTGCTCCTCCTCAACTCCCTTCTAACCACTCCCTCAGAATTCTTAAAGCGGTAAATACAAAAGGCCCACAAAAATGCTTTTAAATGATTTAAACAGTTCTACAAGGTTAGTTCTTACTACGAAAGTGCTTTAAACTTATTTAAACAGGTTTTTAACAGGTAGTTTCTTATTTGTCTCCCTGCTCCTTCACTCGTCTGCTCCAGCAAACAATGGTAAAACATTCCAAAACAACAAACTATGAATGCTGCAACTCAGATGAAGATGAAGTGTTAGAAATGCACTCGCCAGCCAGCATTTAAGTCTCAAATATGCAACAAAGGAGGAGCCTACTTACATAGAACATAACAGCACAGAACAGGCCCTTTGGCCCACGATGTTGCGCCGACCAATTAAGAAAAAAGCAATGACCCGCTAACCTCAACCATTCCCTTTCCATCCATAAACCTATCCACGGACCTCTTAAACGCCCCCAAACTAGGCGCATCTACAACTGCAGCAGGCAGGGCATTCCATACCCTTACCACCCTCTGGTAAAGAACCTACCTCTGACATCCGTCCTATAACTACCACCCCTTAATTTAAAGCTATGTCCCCTCGTGCTCGCTTTCTCCATCCGAGGAAAAAGGCTATCACTGTCCACCCTGTCTAAACCTCTAATCATCTTATATGTTTCAATAAGATCCCCTCTTAGCCGCCTTCTTTCCAGCGAAAACAACCCCAAATCCCTCAGCCTCTCCTCATAGGACCTCCCCTCCATACCAGGCAACATCCTGGTAAACCTCCTCTGCACCCTCTCCAATGCTTCCACATCTTTCTTGTAATGCGGGGACCAGAACTGCACAAAATACTCCAAGTGTGGCTGCACCAGAGTTTTGTACAGTTGCAACATGACGTTGCGGCTCCGACATTCAATCCCCCTACCAATAATCGCCAAGACACCGTATGCCTTCCTAACAACCTTATCGACTTGATTTCCAACTTTCAGGGATCTATGCACATGTATACCTAGATCCCTCTGTTCGTCAACACTATTAAGAGTCCTACTGTTAGCCCTATACTCTACACATCTGTTATTCCTGCCAAAGTGAACTACCTCACACTTTTCCGCATTAAACTCCATCTGCCACCTCTCGGCCCAGCTCTGCAACTTGTCCAAGTTTCTCTGTAAACTATGACACCCCTCTTCACTATCTACCACTCCTCCGACTTTGGTGTCATCAGCAAATTTATTAATCCATCCTTCTATACCCTCATCCAGATCATTTATAAAAATTACAAACAGCAGTGGCCCCAAAACAGATCCTTGAGGCACACCACTTGTAACCGAACTCCATGACGAATACTTTCCATCAACCACCACCCTCTGTCTTCTATCAGCTAGCCAATTCCTGATCCAATTAACTAAATCACCCTCAATCCCACACATCTGCATTTTCTGCAGAAGCTTTGGGCAACTAGTTCTCCAGCGCTCAAGAGAAGTATCCGTTTTGGAAAAAAACAAAAAGCCTCAAATTTTAATGTGGCCATTAACAATACACTTTTACAATGAACACATTCATAAGAACATAAGAAATAGGAGCAGGAGTAGGCCATCTAGCCCTTCGAGCCTGCCCCGCCATTCAATAAGATCATGGCTGATCTGTCGTGGCTCAGTTCCACCTTCCCGCCCTCTCCCCATAACCCTTAATCCCTTCTCTTATCAAAAACCCATCAACCCGATTCTTAAAAATATTTAGCGAGGCAGCCTCCACCACTTCAACGGGCAGAGAATTCCAGAGATTCACCACCCTTTGAGTGAAGAAGTTCCTCCTCAACTCTGTTCTAAACCGCCTCCCCTTTATCTTGAGGCTGTGCCCCCTAGTCCTACTGTCTTTTTTGAGCGGGAAGAGTCTCTCCACCTCTATCCTATCCATCCCATTCATCATCTTATACGTCTCAATGAGATCTCCCCTCATTCTTCTAAACTCTAACGAGTACAAGCCTAGTTTATTCAGCCTCTCCTCATAGCTCAATCCCCCTCAATGCTTCTCCTTCTCTCCTGAAGGTGGCACTCTAGTACATCAGTGCTTCACTCAGTTTGATCATGTCCATACTTGCTTTGCAGAAAGGGCGAAATAAAGAGAGAACGCTGCAAATATTCTGAAGGTCTTGCAGTGCCACTGGATCAGTTTCCGTTCTGATTTGTTTTTATTTATTCTTTCGCAGGATGTGGATGTTGCACGCTAGGCCAGAATTTATTGCCCGTCATCCTCATTAAGGTGATGGTGTGTTCGTCTTCTTGAACAGCTGCAGTCCATGAGCTATAGGTACATCTACAGTGCTGTTAGGTAGGGAATTCTAGGGTTTTGACCCAACAACAGTGAATGAATGGCAATACATTTCCAAGTCAGGATCATGAATGAATTGAAAGGGGTCGTCCAGTGGTGGTGTTCCCAGGTATCTGTCCTAGATGGTAGAGGTCATGGGTTTGGAGGTGCTGCTGAAAAGAAGCTTGAGATGCTGCCGTGTATCTTGTTGATGACACACTGCTGTCACTGGTGGAGGGATTGAACGTCGAAGATGGTAAATGGGATTCCCATCAAGTAGGCTGCGTCATCCTGAATGATATCCTAAATCAAGTGTTGCTGGAGCTGCACTCATCCAGGCAAATGCAGAGCATTTCCATTACAACATCTTCATTACACCATTACATGGTGGATAGGCTTCAGGGAATCAGGTGGCAAGTTACTTGCTGCAGAATTCCAAGCATCTAAGCTGCTCTTGGAGTCACAGTATTTAAATGGCCAGTCCAGTTCAGTTCAGTTTCTGGCCAATGCTAATCCTGAAAATGTTGTTAGTTCAAAATGTAGATTCTGAGGAAATGGAGCACTGCCAACATTTATTATAAGCAGATTAGATTGCGATTGAAGTTGGCATTTCATTAATGGAGAAAGCAGTTAGATGAATAAGCTGCCGTACCATTAATATGTTGAACAACAAGCTACAGAGACACTAAGCTCTGTATCAGTATAATCTAATACCCAAAGGAGGGGGGTTTGGGGGTGTGTGTGTGTGTGTGTGTGTGTGTAGGTGTGTGTGTGTCAGTCAACCAAGCCCATTAACCCTTCCTGAAGCCAATAATGGGCCGGGAAGTGATTGGTGAAATCAGCAAGTTTGTCACCTGTACATAGAACATTGTGTTGAGGACTACACCAGTGAGCAGAAATCATATTGGACAGGAGCAGCCCATCTTGCTGACTCTTTCGAAGAGCCAACCAATTGGTTTCATGTCCCTTCTCTTTCCACAGAACCCTGAGACAGTTGCAAGTATTTATTCCATTTCCTTCTGAGACCAATTATTGAGCTTGCTTCCATCACCTTGTCAGGTAACGCATTCAGAACTCTTCAAGGGTCCAGGTGGACATGCTAACCTGGGTTTGGAAAAGTCAATGGCATTCTATGAATATAAAATATACTCAAAACTGCTTTTGTCACTTTCCATACCAATCCCTCTCAACTCCTCTCCAAAAAAAAAATCAGAGGACACAATTACCTGTAAAAGATATTATTGATTTGTCTCCGGATGTATGCCCTCAAGCCCAGGAACTTGCCATAGATTCTATGAAGAATAGTCTTGAGGAAATCTCTCTCTCTTGGATCCTCACTATCAAACAATTCCAACAGCTGGGAGAAAACACATACAAAATCTGTTGTAATAGCTTGACATATGCTTTTAACACATTAAGTAAATTTTAAACATTTCATACAGCAGTAGCCTGTATTTCAAGGGTAATGCATTGTGCCATTTTAAAAAAATGTCTGTTCCACCATTATTTCCATGAATAATGCATTCTATTTCACTATTTTTAGCCACTTGCTGTTAAGCTAAAGTAAAAGATCTGAGCAATTACTCTGTAGTTTCAATACTAAATCAAAAGGGAGTAGAAATTGCATATTTATAAAGAACAGTAGAGGTCAGGAAGTTAACAAAATGACAACATTTGTTTCAGATTAAGGCCAAAGCTGAAACAGAACTTGCTAAGTGATAGAGTGTCAATCTGAGCACATTGTCTTGACCATATTTAGACACGGGCTGAACATTTTGCATCAATTATATAGAAAGGAATCAGTTTGAGGCGATGCACTGGGCCTTTGGATTAGACATAGTAAGAAGTCTCACAACATCAGGTTAAAGTCCAACAGGACTTTAACTTAGTGTTGAGAGACTTACTGTGTTAACTCCAGTACAATGCCAGCATCTCCGCATCATGACCTTTGGATTAGGTCAGCATTCACTCCCATGGCGCTGCTGAAACTGCACCATGGTCGGCTATCCGGTTGGTCAGTGACCTCCCCCTTTCACTGTATGGTGAAAAGACTGGCTATAGCTCCATAACTCACAATAGTGTGGCCCAGACTAGCATTGTATTGCTTGCTAAAGTTAGAGGCATTAGAAGCACATAACCCACCCAACAATGCACCATCCTGCTACCCATCTACAGTTTCTGCGTTTTCGCAGCAATGGGTCTACTCACCGACAGGACAAATTTCTGGTCAACATATTTCTTTGCTACATTTGGTTGAAAATCCGCACACTCTAGGAACCTCAGAAAAAACTCATAGACCAACTGGAAGGAGAAAGGATAAAAATCAATATAATCAGTCTTCGTATTGCTTGACTGGAATTAGATTCTCAAATAAGTGCATGTGTAGCTTTTTAAAAGACAGGATAACTTTATCTTTGTACTAAAATAGCCTCAGCCTACATGGAAAGTGCCATTAACAGCAAGATGGGGTTAACTCTGGTTTTGCAGCCAGTGCTGCAACTTTATAAGACCCTTGTCAGGCCTCATTTAGAGTATTGTGCGCAGTTCTGGTCGCCTCACTATAGGAAAGATGTAGAAGCTATTGAGAGGGTACAGAGGAGATTTACAAGGATGTTGCCTGGACTGGGAGGCATGCCTTATGAAGTTAAGTTGAGGGAGCTGGGACTCTTTTCCCTGGAGAGACGAAGGTTGAGAGGCGACCTGATAGAAGTTTACAAAATGTTGAGAGGAATAGATAGGGTGGACTCTCAGAGGCTATTTCCCCAGGTTGAAATGGTTGCTACGAGAGGACACAGATTTAAGGTGCAGGGAGGGAAGTTCAGAAGTGATATTAGACCCCTAATATCACTGAGTGAAGTTTTTCACTCAGAGGGTGGTGAGTGAATGGAATCGGCTGCTGTCAGTGGTGGTGGAGGTGAACTCACTGGGGTTTAAAAGATTTCTGGATGAGTATATGGGGTTTAATGAGATTGAGGGTTATAGATAGGTCTGTAGGTTGGTAGGTGTTGATGTGATCGGCGCAATTCATGGGCCGAAGGGCCTGTTTGTGCTGTAGTGTTCTATGTTCTATGATCTGCTTGTTGTTGAAGGCCAAAAGCGCAGAGTTCCCTTCTTTTTAAATGCCTATTTCCTTATAAAGAGGATGGTTAAGGCTTGTCAAGGCTAGGGAACAGAATACTCTTCCACTTGTGACACCTAGCCATGCCTGAATATTGACAGTTGTGGTACTCTTAAGAGAGGATTAGACAGAGAATGAAACTCTAGTCCACATGCTAATCACGATGAACAAGATCAAGATTGCTCAAACTCATTACAATTGTGATTCTTTTGCTTGCAAAGGAAAGGCCACTTGGTTCCTCACATGGTTGTATGTGAGCCACCACATTCTGGGGGTACCCACCTTCTGACAGTATCAATGTTAAATGGGAATAGGAGATGTTCAAATCAAGAATAGTGTAAATGCTGGAATTCTCGACTTGAATGTTATTTTCCAGGGGCATATTTATCTATAACCTTATTATTAACTTCTGAATTAACTCCTGAGGGCAGAACAGTGGTTAGCATTGCTACCTCGCAGCACCAGGGGCCTGGGTTCAATTCCTGGCTTGGGTCACTGTCCGTGCGGAGTTTGCACATTCTCCGTGTTAGCATGGGTTCCCTCTGGGAGCTCTAGTTTCCTCCCACAGTCTGAAAGACATGCTGATTAGGTGCACTGACCCAAACAGGCACCAAAGTGTGGCAACTAGGGGAATTTCACAGTAATTTCATTGTAGTATTAATGTAATCCTTACTCGTGGCTAATAAATAAATCAACTTTAAGAATACCTGTCTCTGTTTTGAATAAATCCACACCAACTTGCTTTCTAATGTCACATACGTGACCTCCACCAGTCCCAGCACTATCCACTTCAGTAGAAATAATAGTAGGAGGGATTATTATTTAAAGGGTGAAAAGCTGCAGCATGCTATGGTGCAGAGGGACCTGGGGGTCCTTGTGCGTGAACTGCAAAAACTCAGTCTGCAGGTGCAGCAGGTGATCAAGAAGGCGAATGGAATGTTGGCCTTTATAGTGAGGGGGATTGAATATAAAAGTAGGGAGGTCGTGCTGCAACTGTACAGGGTACTGGTGAGGCCACATCTGGAGTACTGTGTGCAGTTTTGGTCCCCGCATTTGCGGAAGGATATATTGGCCTTGGAGGGAATACAGAGAAGGTTCACCAGGCTGATACCAGAAACGACGGGGTTAGCTTATGAGGAGAGATTGAGTAGATTGGGCCTCTACTCGGAGTTTAGAAGGCTGAGGGGGGATCTTATTGAGACATATAAGATAAAGAAGGGGCTAGATAGGTTAGAGGTAGAGAGATTCTTTCCACTTAGAAAGAAAAACAGAACCAGAGGGCACAGCCTCAAAATAAGGGGGGGCTCGATGGGCTAAACGGCCTGCTCATGCTCCTATTTCTTACGTTCTTATTGGATCTTACCTGGAGATGTGGCCAAGCAGCCTCAAGTGTGGGCTCATCTTCTTCTGGATCAAATTCTGCCCCAGTGGGATTAGATGATGGTGGCAATGTCCTGAACAGATTTATTGAAAACTGGAGAAAACAAACATCTTACAGGTAAAAGAAATACAAAGAAAACAGTTAAACATTTAAAGTCCTGTAATACAAGAATCCAACTTAGTTATTTTAGATTCTTTTATTTGAAAAGTTACCAACCAGGGAGAGAGCACACAAGAAGCCAGATTTGCGCAATGAACGATTTGGGCAAAAGCCAAATCTTCCAAGTTCTGAAAATTAGGGGCCAGTTTTTGGGAAACTGAACAGCTTATTTGATTTGACTGATTATCATCACATGTATTAGTATACAGTAAAAAGTATTGTTTCTTGCGCACTATACAAAGCAAACCCTTAATAGAGAAGGCAAGCTTGTGCATGAGTTGCAAAAACCCAGCTTGCAGGTGCAGCAGGTGGTCAGGAAGGCAAATGGGATGCTGGCCTTCATAGTGAGGGGGATTGAATATAAAAGTAGGGAGGTCTTGCTACAGCTGTATAGGGCATTGGTGAGGCCGCAGCTGGAGTACTGTGTGCAGTTTTGGGCGCTGCACCTGCGCAAAGATATTTTGGCCTTGGAGGGAGTGCAGAGGAGGTTTACTAGGCTGATACCGGAGTTGAGGGGGTTGAGCTATGAGGAGAGACTGAATAAACTGGGCTTGTACTCGTTGGAGTTTAGAAGAATGAGGGGAGATCTCATTGAGACGTATAAGATGATGAATGGGATGGATAGGATAGAGGTGGAGAGACTCTTCCCGCTCAAAAAAGACAGTAGGACTAGGGGGCACAGCCTCAAGATAAAAGGGGGGCGGTTTAGAACGGAGTTGAGGAGGAACTTCTTCACTCAAAGGGTGGTGAATCTCTGGAATTCTCTGCCCGTTGAAATGGTGGAGGCTGCCTCGCTAAATATTTTTAAGACGCGGGTTGATGGGTTTTTGATGAGAGAGGGGATTAAGGATTATGGGGAGAAAGCGGGAAAGTGGAACTGAGCAGCGACAGATCAGCCATGATCTTATTGAATGGCGGGGCAGGCTCGAAGGGCTAGATGGCCTACTCCTGCTCCTATTTCTTATGTTCAGAACATAGTGTTACAGTCAAAGCTAGGGTGTAGAGATAGATCAACTTAATGCAAGGCAAGTCCATTCAAAAGTCTGATGGCAGCAGGGAAGAAGCTGCTCTAGAGTAGATTGGTATGTGACTGTAGGCTTTTATATTTTTTTCCCCGAAAGAAGGTGGTGGAAGAGAGAATGTCGGGGGTGCGTGGGGTCCTTGCCTTTCTGAGGTAGTAGGAAGAGTAGACTGAGTTTATACCGGATATGTTTTTTTGGGACAGCTAGCTGCTTGCTTAGCAAATGGTTAAAGTCTGATAGAGCATTGTATCAATGAGAGAACTATATGCGGTCAGGTAACAGTGAAATCCTGCAGCAAGGCATTAGGTTCACAGGAATAATTTGGATAAAACCATTAACTTCCAACTTTAGATTCATCAAAGAGACAAAAGCATTCAAAGGTGAACTGCAAAATCAATAGTTTGTTAAATTTTTGGGATCAAAGAGACGACATGTCCTCTTTTCTTTCAGCTCAGTCCAATCCTAAGACAGGGAACTGGTCAACGTGGTACTCATTTTTAAACCAGAATATAAGATATTACAATTTGGAAGCAGATTATTTGGCATAACAGTACATGTTGCTGTTTACCCTTCAAGTAGATTTATATAACCATCCGTTGAAGCGTCATCAATCAAGGAAGTGACCTGGTAATATTTAGTCATTCATCAAAAAGGAGCACAAACCAACACGAGGTGGCTACAGGGCAAACAAACAGACTTTGGAGTACGTGGCACGACTGGTTAACAGGACGGTTCCAAGAATTTACTTCATAGACATATATAGAGGGACTTCAAAATGCTCACCCAGTCTTCAATCTAAATAAGCGCAAAGTGAAAGGGAGAATAGATGAGATGGTCAAATGGGCAGAGAAATGGCAGATGGAATTTAATCCTGAGAAGTGTGAGATGATGCGCTTTGGAAGGAATAATTTACAAGGAATTATACTATGAAAGGTCTGACACTGGGAAGTTCAGAAGAACAAAGAAACCGTGGCGTATTTGTCCATAGATTTCTGAAAGTGTAAGGTAGATAAATAGGTTGGTGAAAAAGGCACATGGTACACTCACCTTTATCAACTGGGATATAGATTACAAAAGGAGAGAGCTCATGATGGTTTGTCCAGAACTTTGGTGAAGTTACAACTGAAGTACTGTGTGCAATTCTGGTTGCCACATTTTGGAAGGATATGCATGCACTTGAGAGGGTGCAGAGGAGATTTATCAGGATGTTGCATTTAAGTTATAGAGAGGTTGGATAGACTTGGGTTGTTTTCTTTGGAGCAGAGAAAACTGAGGGGTGACTTGATTGAGGTGTTCAAGATTATGAGGGTTGGATGCTCTAACCATTTCAGCTCTTGAATTGTCCACTGTGGCTCAATTGGCAGCACATTTGTCTCTAAATCACAAAGCCCTGGATTCAAGTAAAGGGCTTAAGCACAGAAGTCAAGGCTGATACTCCACTCCAGTACTGAAGAAGCATTGCGCTTTTGGATGAGGTGTTAAACTGAGGTCCAATCTGTCTGCTCACGTGGATGTAAGAGATGCAAGTGCACTATTTTGAAGAACAGGGGAGTTATCCCAGTCTACTGGCCAATAATTATTTCGGTCAACATCACAAAAATGAGTATCAGGTCATTATCACATTGCTGTTTGTGAAGGTTTGCAGAGTAGCCGCTGCTTTCCTAATTACAAAATAGTCCTTCGAAGACTGTAAAGCATTTGCAATATTGTTGGTTCTGAAAATTTCTTTTTTCCATCTCTTTGGAAATGAACCTTTTTTCTTAAAAAAGTGGCCTATTTGACTGGCTTTGCTACTTTTAGTGATATGTGTATTGTTCTTCCCAACGTGTATGTGGCTTCATTCACAGCATTACAGTTCAAGCCTATTGCGCAAAGAGGCGTTGGAAAGATGCTTAAAAGGTTTATTATAATTATAATCAGAGGTTATATCTACCATTAGGAAAGATTGAACAGGTTGGGACTTTAGAAGACAAAGTAGGAGGTTTTCAAGTTTAAGAAAGGATAGACAAATGTTTCTAGTTGCAAGCAAAACCAGAACTAGAGACCATACATATAAAATAGTTACTGATAAATCCAATAGGCAATTCAGAAGAAACCTCTATCTGGAAAATGTGGAATGTACTATTATTATCCCAGTTAATGTTATTACTGGATGGGAAGTTTCCAGAATTGAACCTTGGTTCAAAAGATTGCAACTTATGCTTTTTTTAAAGAAAATGTGGAGGAACAGAGTCACAAGATTGCCAAATAGCTTTTTAAACAAGTAAAAAAAAACCATGAAACCTTTGATCATAATACACTACTCCTTCACCACCCCCCAAACCCCCCTTATCTTCACAAACATACACATATTTCAAGGATAACACCTCATGCTGAAACCAAACAGCAGATATTAGTTCAGCTGCATTTGGAATATAGTGTTCAATGCTGGTCGCCACACTACCAGAAGAATGTGGCAGTTGTGGAGAAGTTATAGAAAAGATTTACCAGAATGTTGCCTGGTCTAGAGGGCATTAGCTGTGAAAGCAGGTTGGAGAAACTTGGTTTGTTCTCACTGGAATGACAGAGGTTGAGGTGTGACCTGATAGACATGTACAAGATTGAGAAGCATAGACAGAGTGGATAGTCAGAAACTTTTTTCCAGGGTGGAACAGTCAATTACTGGGGGCACAGCTTTAAGATGCAAGGGACAATGTTTAAACAAGATGTACGAGGCAGTTTTTTTTTAACACAGTAGAGTGTGCCTGGAACTCGTTGCTGTGGATGGTAGTGGAAGTGGATATGGTAGTGACTTAAGGGATGTCTTGACAAATACATGAATAGGATGGGAATAGAGATGCGGTCCACAGAAAGATAGGGGGATTCAGTTCAGTCAGGCAATATGGTCGGTGCAGGCTTGGAGGACTGAAGTGCCTGTTCCTGTGCTGTAATTTTCTTTGTTCTTTATATCACTCAATCAATCTTCCATGGATTTCTCTTTCAAATCCTCCCAGATGATTGTCACAAGTGTCTCTAAACTCCAATCTCAAAGGCATGTTCAAAAATCTTTCAAACCATGCTTTCCATCAGTTGTCTTTATCAAGAATCCACCTCCAGGTTTTCCAATTACCCATTCAAAAGGAAAGCTTCCTCTCCACTGTTTAATATTTAATATCTGCCCCCAGGTTTTCTAACTCAGCTTTAAAGATTCTTTTGTTTTGAATGCAGTTACATAAACCCCAAGATCCAACCACTGCTCCACAGTTACATTAATTAACATCTCAAACTGGAGTAAGAGATCACACACCTTCAACCAATTCAGGTACCTTTCTGGTTTTTCACTAGCCAACTCCTTTTCAGCTGTTTGTCTTCGCTGTTCGAGTCCCGTTTTCTCTCTAGCTTTATCTTCAGGATTTTTGGAAACTTCTCTTCATTTCTCCACTTTCCTTAATTAGCAGTCCTTTAGATTCCCGGCACTGCCTTTCTTAACCATTACCCCATTGCTTGGATTTTTTTCTAGTAAATCTCAGAGCTGCTCACCCTCTAGTCTCTTGTCATCAACTGTGATGAATTCAGTTAAAAATAATCACAAAAAGCCATCTTAAAGGTTCTCAAGCTGCTAAGCAATATCTCTTTTCTTCTCCGATCTTTTATTTACTTTTCATGCAGTAAACACGAGCATAATAACAGTCTGAACTGACCAAAAATCTCTCACATGCGAATACCTTTGTCTATCATGAATGTAACTAGAGCTTTACTCTTACACAGACTACTAAATTAAATCTACTTAAATCTATACCTTATTTCTAATATTTAACAAAATAGGGTCACTTAAAACATTTGTTTTCCCGACACTAACACAAGTCATTAAAATGAATAGCATAATTTAATTTAAGGAGCTATGTAAGCACATGAAGAAAGGAAGGAAGAAAGAGATCGAAAGACGCTGCTTAGACAAAGAAAGGACCAAATGGTTTCCATGCTGCAAGACTCAAGAGAGCTTATGATTGAAATTTATAAAATGCTGAAGCAATTCAAGATCGAAAGGGATGGTAGGACAAGTAGTATATAAAATAGATAGAGCCAAATTAGATATCATGAACAGATTTTCCCAGACACTCAGCACCCCCTGAAACAGCCTACCTATTCTAGATTAGAATGTAGTGATTATAATTCATCAAACAAGGAGATTGACAAAATATGAACATTTCCAGTTATGGAGGGTAAATCACTAGTTAGCTGAAGAACTGTTTCTAATAGTCTTTGGAAAAAATGGTGTAATTTCCCAGAGATTTCTTTCAATCAGCCGTATGATTGATTGATGCCTTTCCGAACATTGCCCTAGTTCAAGGGTAAATTTGCATGGTTGGATAGGACTGGTCTGATGAAGTATTCCCACTCTTTTTCTCATTTCAACCTTTTTAGTATAAACGCCACACCTTTCACCCAGGGCAATTAGCAGGCCAGCCGAGAGGCCACAAGCAATGTGTGCACCTCTCCTCCAGAGATTCACCACCCTTTGAGTGAAGAAGTTCCTCCTCAACTCCGTTCTAAACCGCCTCCCCTTTATCTTGAGGCTGTGCCCCCTAGTCCTCCTGTCTTTTTTGAGCGGGAAGAGTCTCTCCACCTCTATCCTATCCATCCCATTCATCATCTTATACGTCTCAATGAGATCTCCCCTCATTCTTCTAAACTCTAATGAGTACAAGCCTAGTTTATTCAGCCTCTCCTCATAGCTCAATCCCCTCAACTCCAGTATCAGCCTAGTAAACCTCCTCTGCACTCCCTCCAGGGCCAAAACATCCTTGCGCAGGTGCGGTGCCCAAAACTGCACACAGTACTCCAGCTGCGGCCTCACCAATGCCCTATACAGCTGCAGCAAGACCTCCCTACTTTTATATTCAATCCCCCTCGCTATGAAGGCCAGCATCCCATTCGCCTTCCTGACCACCTGCTGCACCTGCAAGCTGGGTTTTTGCGACTCATGCACAAGGACCCCGAGGTCCCTCTGCACCGTCGCCTGCTGCAGTTTTTCGCCACGTAAGTAATAGTCCTTCCTACCATTCCTCCTACCAAAGTGGACCACCTCACACTTGCCAACATTAAATTCCATTTGCCATTTCCTGGCCCATTCGCCCAGCCTATCTAGATCCTTCTGCAGACTCTCCACACCCTCTTCACAATTTGCCTTTCCCCCAATCTTGGTGTCATCAGCAAATTTCACTCGGTTCCCTCCTCCAGATCATCTAGGGCACAGGGCAGGACAAAGCATTAAGTGAGTATATTGCAACTGAAGCTGGTAGGAAATTAGTGCCAGATTTGAAAAAGAACACCGCAAAACTAATAAATTAATTTATTATATGGATGGACAGGTGATCTGCTGTAGTTGTATGATGTAGGAGATAACATCCCATTGCAAGCTGCAGTGACATTTGCAGCAAGTGTTGGTTGCTCGAAGAACTTCAGCTCAGAATTAACGAGCTAGAGTCTTAGCTTCAGACGCTGCGGCACATCTGAGAGGGCGAGATTTACCTGCTCAGTGTTTCAGGAGGTGGTCACGCCTGGTAGATTAAAGTACCTCAAATTTGGCCAGTGGTCAGGGACAGCAGGGTGTGACTGCAAGTGAGGCAAGTAGGGGGGGATCATGAATTCTGGAACAGGGACACCTCAGCTCTTGACCTTGTCCAACAGGTATGAGATACCTGCTCCCTGTGTGGAAGCAGAAGAGGACTGCAAGAAGGAAGAACTAGCCAACCACTGCACTGTGGCACAAGAGGCCATTCAAGAGGGGGGGGGGAGCAAAGAAACAATTAGGGTCACTATAATTTAATCTATAAACAAGTAAGGGACTCTATAATTAGGGGGAATTGATAGTATACTTGAATTGATACTGAGTTCCACATAGTATTATGTAAGAGCACTCAGGTCCCATCACAAGTTGCAGTGATCACATCTGTAGCAAACGTCTTGATCAATTGGGCCAGTGGGCTGGCAAATGGCAGATGAGTTTACATAAGAACATTAGAAATAGGAGCAGGAGTAGGCCATCTAGCCCTTCGAGCCTGCCCCACCATTCAATAAGATCATGGCTGATCTGTCGTGGCTCAGTTCCTGCCCTCTCCCCATAACCCTTAATCCCCTCTATCATCAAAAACCCATCAACCCACGTCTTAAAAATATTTAGCGAGGCAGCCTCCACCACTTCAACGGGCAGAGAATTCCAGAGATTCACCACCCTTTGAGTGAAGAAGTTTCTCCTCAACTCTGATCTAAACTGTCCCCCCCCTCCGTATCTTGAGGCTGTGCCCGCTAGTCCTGCTATCCTAAGCGGGAAGAATCTCTCTACCTCTACCCTATCCATCCCCTTCATTATCTTATACGTCTCTATAAGATCCCCCCTCATCCTTCTAAACTCCAACGAGTACAGCCCTAGTCTATTTAGTCTCTCCTTGTAGTCCATCCCCTCATCTCCGGGAATACGTTGTACTCCATCTGCCAGACCCTCACCCACGCACTTCGACTATCTATATCCCTTTGCAGATTTTCAGCATCCTCTGCCACCCATCTAAGGGTCATCTGCAAATTTTGGCACACTACACTTGGTCCTCTATTTCATCTATGTAAATCATAAACAGTTGTGGTCCCAACACTGATCCTTGAGGCACACCACTAGTCACTGATCGGCAAACAGAAAAACACCCATTTATCCCCACTCTTTGCTTTGTTAGTTCACCAATCCTCTATCCACGCTAATACATTATCCATAACACATTATCCATGGGAGGCACGGTAGCACAGTGGTTAGCACTGCTGCTTCACAGCTCCAGGGTCCTGGGTTTGATTCCCGGCTCGGGTCACTGCATGTGTGGAGTTTGCACATTCTCCTCGTGTCTGCGTGGGTTTTCTCCGGGTGCTCCGGTTTCCTCCCACAGTCCAAAGATGTGCGGGTTAGGTTCATTGGCTATGCTAAAATTGCCCCTTAGTGTCCTGGGATGTGTAGGTTAGAGGGATTAGCAGGTAAATGTGTAGGGATATGGGGATATGGTCTGGGTGGGATTGTGTTCGGTGCAGACTCGATGGGCCGAAGGGCCTGTTTCTGCACTGTAGGGTTCTATGTAATCTATGTAATAACACTGTGCATGTAAAACTGGTACAGCAATTTAGTCCGCATGTTGATTTATCAAACCAGGTCGGTAAAGGCAGCCTTGAGGAGAAGTTCATAGAATGTATCTGCAATAGCTTCCTTGAACAGTATGTAAAGGAATCTATGAGGGAGCAAGCTATCCTAGATCTGGTCCTGTGTAATGAGACAGAAATAATTAATGACTTCACAGTTAGGAATCCTCTTGGAAGAATCGATCACAGTATGTTGTGCATAAACAAAGGAGACTATAAAGGGATGAGGGAGGAGTTGGCTAAGGTAGACTGGGAGCAAAAACTTTATAATTAAGGAACAATGGAGGACTTTCAAAGCGATTTTTCACAGTGCTAAGGAAGGACTGTAGGACAAGGGATAATCAGCCATGGATATAGAACATAGAACATTACAGCACAGAACAGGCCCTTCGGCCCATGATGTTGCGCCGACCAATTAAAAAGCAATGACCCTCTAACCTAAACCAATCCCTTTCCATCCATGCCCCCAAACTAGGCGCATTTACAACCACAGCAGGCAGGGCATTCCAATCCCTCACCACCCTCTGGGTAAAGAACCTACCTCTGACATTCGTCCTATAACTACCATCCCTTAATTTAAAGCTATGCCCCCTCGTGCTAGCTTTCTCCATCCTATCTAAACCTCTAATCATCTTATATGTTTCAATAAGGTCCCCTCGCAGCCGCCTTCTTTCTAATGAAAACAACCTCAGTCTCTCCTCATAGGACCTCCCCTCCATACCAGGCAACATCCTGGTAAACCTCCTCTGCACCCTCTCCAATGCCTCCACATCCTTCCTATAATGTGGGGACCAGAACTGCACACAATACTCCAAGTGCGGACGCACCAGAGTTTTGTACAGTTGCAACATGACACTGCGGCTCCTAAATTCAATCCCCCTACCAATAAATGCCAAGACACCGTATGCCTTCCTAACTACCTTATCTACTTGATTCCCAACTTTCAGGGATCTATGTACACATACACCTAGATCCCTCTGTTCATCAACACTATTCAGAGTCCTACCGTTAGCCCTATACTCTACACATCTGTTATTCCTGCCAAAGTGAATTACCTCACACTTCTCCGCATTAAACTCCATCCGCCACCTCTCAGACCAGCTCTGCAACTTGTCCAAGTCTCTCTGTAAACTATGACACCCCTCCTCACTATCTACCACACCTCCAACTTTGGTGTCATCAGCAAATTTACTGATCCACCTAACTATACCCTCATCCAGATCATTTATAAAAATTACAAACAGCAGTGGCTCCAAAACAGATCCCTGAGGTACACCACTTGTAACTGAACTCCATGACGAATACTTACCATCAACCACCACCCTCTGTCTCCTATCTGCTAGCCAATTCCTGATCCAATTAACTAAATCACCCTCAATCCCATACATCTGCATTTTCTGCAGAAGCCTTCCATGGTGAACCTTATCAAACGCCTTACTAAAGTCCATATATACCACGTCAACTGCCTTACCCCCATCCACCTCTTTGGTCACTTTCTCAAAAAACTCAATAAGGTTAGTAAGGCACGACCTACCCTCCGCAAAACCATGCTGACTATCTCCAATCAATTCATTACTCTCTAAATAACTATAAATCCTATCCCTAATAATTTTTTCTAAAACCTTGCCCACAACAGAAGAAAGACTCACCAGTCTATAATTCCCGGGGAAGTCTTTGTTCCCCTTCTTAAACAATGGGACAACATTCGCTATCCTCCAATCTTCTGGCACTATACCTGTGACAAACGACGACCTGAAGATCAGATGATACTAAGATGAGTGGCACAGCAAAGTGTGCAGAGGACATGAAGATTTCAAAGGGATACAGATAGTCTAAGTGAGTGGGCATGGGTCTGGTAGATGGAGTACAATGTTGGTAAATGTAAGGTCATCCATTTTAGTAGGAGTAACGGCAAAATAAACTTATTTAAATTATAAAAAATTGCAGCATGCTGCTGTGCAGAGGCACCTGGATGTCCTTGTGCATAACCATAAAAAAAAGCTTTGAAGTATAGCAGATAATAAAGGTGGCAAATGGAATTTTGTCTTTCATTGAGAGAGAGATGGAATTTAAAAACTGGTCCAGGTGAGGCCACACCTGGAGTACTGTGTACAGTTTTGGTCTCCTTATTTGAGAAAGGGTGTACTGGCATTGGAGGGGGTGCAGAGGAGATACACTAGGTTGGTACTGGAGTTGAGAGGCTTGGCTTATGAGGAGAGGCTGAGTAGACTGGGGCTATACTCATTGGAATTCATAAGAATGATGGAGATCTTATAGAAACATATAAGATTAGGAAGGGAATAAATAAGATAGAAGCAGAGAGATTGTTTCCACTGGCGGGTGGAGCCAGAACTGGGGAGCACGGCCTGAAAATATGGGGGAGATGATCTAGGACTGAGTTGAGGAAGAACTTCCTAATCCAAAGGGTTGTGAACCTGTGTAATTCCCTGCCTAGTGAAGCAGTTGAAATTACCTTGTTGAATGTTTTTAAGGGCAAAGATAGGTAGAGTTTTGAACAGTAAAGGGATTAAAGGTTATGGTGAGCGGGCAGGTAAATGGAGCTGGGTGCATGAAAAGATCTCTTACTGAATGGCGGAGTGGGTTTGAGAAGCCAAATGCCTCCTCCTGCTTATGTTCTTATGGATGTTAAGCATCCACTGACGACTTGATTTAATGTCCCATCAAACGTACATGTCCTCTACTGATGCAGAGCCCATCAATTAAATTGTGCACTCATGTTGGTACAGAGGAACTTCAATTCTGACCAACTTGCAAGAGTGCTACCAATGAGTCTGGCTGACAACTGAAATATTAAGCAGAACAGCCCAAAAACCTAGTTTATTCACTCTACAGCGTATACAAAACAGACATCTACATAGCATACCATAATAACAGCCTCAGGGTAAATAGCCTCTGTAATGACATCCCGATTGTGTGTTATGTACTCCACCATCTCGTTCAAACCTGCCCGTTTCACTTCTTTGTATTTGAGGTCACTGAGAGGGTCAGATACAAAATCGAAGAGGACGCAGCACTGTCGCAACTTCTGAACGAACAGCTCTTCTCTTTCATGAGTCTGTGCATCTAAGAAAGGAGAAAATACACAGCAGTTTCAGAAGTGCTGCAGTTATCCAGCATAATAAATTGAAGGCATTCATTTTCTGTTTGCTTCCAGAATGTCCCAATATTGTCATTAATATTTTACTGAAGTATAATGGTAGCACATGACATTTTCATACAATTTGTATCTGAACGATTTTGAAAATCGACATCTGTACAATATCGTCATAAAAATGGAAACTAGTTTTGTAAAATACTTGAAAGATTGTACACCTACATGTATAGTTACATCATAAAGTATGAATGTACATCATGAACCTAATAAAGCAAGCAAAAGAAAACAACGTGTTCTAGAATTCATCGTTCTAAAATGAGGTTAAATAAAACATTGAAAGCTGTAATGCAAAATATTGGTGATTACTGTCATTACTAGTGGTAATGATGGGAACATTTTGAAATGATGAATTACGTATAAAGGCAATATGTTACATCACATTAAAATATATTGGCTTAAATATACTTTAATGTGATGTAACATATCACAACAAGTTTGCACTTGTCGTCAAAGCTCAAACAATGTCTGCCAAACCTGTCCTACATTAACGGTTCAATCATATTTCACAATAAAACTAAGCAAAAATCACCAGATTGTTAAAAATACAACAGATCCAGTTACGAAAGGAACATGCCAACCTTACTCAGTCGGCCTACATGACTAATCCTTACTATGCAGTTGACTCAATGCCCTCCCAAGTGGCCCAACAAGTTCCTTGCATGTTCAGCAGGCAAGAACTTACATCTTGCCAGTATCATTCACATCTGAGTACAACAAAAAGAAACCATTCCAATGGAACTTGGGCTCCATCCAGTAAAATCTAAATATGAAAATAACTTAAAATATTAGCAATTTTGAAAAACCTGAGGGTTGATAAGTCCCTTGGGCCAGATGGGATATATCCTAGGATTCTTTGGGAGGCAAGGGAGGAGATTGTAGAGCTTTTGGCTTTGATCTTTGGGTCCTCACCGTCTACAGGGATAGTGCCAGAGGACTGGAGAGTAGCAAATGCTGTTCCTCTGTTCAAGAGAGAAAATAGGAATGACCCTGGTAATTATAGGCTGCTCAGTCTTACTTCAGTGGTTGGTAAGTTAATGAAAAGGTCCTGAGGGATAGGATTTATGACCATTTGGAAAGGTGCAACCTAATCCAGGATAGTCAACACGGATTCGTGAGGGGCAAGTCTTGCCTCACAAATTTGATTGAATTCTTTGAGGAAGTAACTAAGCATGTGGATGGAGCAACTGATGTCGTATACATGGATTATAGTAAGGCGTTTGATAAGGTTTCCCATGGTCGGCTCATGAAGAGGTGTGGGATAGAGGGAAATTTGGCCAATTGGTTAAGTAATTGGCTCCCATAGAAGACAGAGAGTGGTGGAGGAGGGAAAATTTTTGGACTGGAAATCAGTTATCAGCGGTGTACCACAGGGATCAGTGCTGGGTCCTTTGCTATTTGTGATTTTTATCAATGACTTGGAAGAGGTGGGTCAGTAAATTTGCTGATGACACCAAGAGTGGATGAGGTAGAGGGCTGTCGTAGGCTGCAAAGAGACATTGATAGGATACAGAGCTAGGCCGAAAAATGGCAGATGGCATTTAACCCCGATAAGTGTGAGGTGATTCATTTTGGTAGGTCAAATTTGAATGCTGATTAAAGGGTCAATGGCAGGGTTCTGAGGAATGTGGGAGGAACAGAGAGATCTTGAGGTTCATATCCACAACAATCCAACAACAATCCCACCCAGTCCCTTAACCCAACATGCTTACCCTGCTAGCCCCACTGACACCAAGGAGCAATTTAGCATGGCCAATCCACCCAACCTGCACCTTTGGATCGTGGGAGGAAACTGGAGCACCCGGAGGAAACTCACACTGAAGCAGAGAGAATGTGCAAATTCCACACAGTGACCCAAGGCCAAAATTGAACCTGGGTCCCTGGCGTTGTGAGGCAGCAGTGCTAACCACTGCCACCATGGTGCCCAAAACATGGAAGTGTATCAAAAGTTAGATTTAATAAAAATTGACATTCTGACATTCAGTTGGGTTAACATTTAGTTCTCAATTTTGGGTGAACCAATCACAAATGTCTTGGCTTTGGATTTAACACCAGTAAATACAAAAAGAACATCTACACAAACAATCGACTTAGAAATGGGCACAAATAACCATGTGCCAGGATCAGAATGGCAAGGACATGCCTAAAGTATACCACAACACAGTTCTTACAAACCATGCAGAGTATGAATTGAGAAAGAAGAATTCTTTTAGCTGTGCCTGGGAAAAGGGAAGTGCGCTAATTCTTAATTTTTTTTTTTACACAGACCGGTAAATGATACAGGACAGAATAAAAGGGAAGAAAAAGTCAGGAAACAGATAATTTTAGATTTTAAAGACTTTAAAGTCAAGGAAAAAGAGGCCTTCATAGGACATGGGTGTCATTGGCAAGGCCAGTATTCGTTACCAATCCCTAATTACCCTTGAAGTGGTGCTGGTGGTGAACTATCTTTTTGAACTGTTGCGGTTCGTGTGGGGCAGGTATATCCACAATGCTGTTAGGAAGGAAGGAATGTTGTGGAGATGCTGGCGTTGGACTGGGGTAAACACAATAAGTCTCACAACACCAGGTTACAGTCCAACAGGTTTATTCGGAAGGAAGGATGAGTGTACCAGGATTTTGAATTAACAACAGTGAAGAAATGGAGTGTGGCTTCAGATTCTGGGAAATAAGAGAATGGGAGAGTGTGCAACACAAATGAGATCCAGGAAGAAGATATAGGGAATCCTAAATAGAACTGGTGCAGGATCATGTAGATGGATTTTTCTTGGTGTTCACAGTGAAGCAATATCATTGATTTCCAATGGTGATCAAACACTGGAATTTAACCATGGTGGTGCTGTGCAGAAGTTTGAGCAGGGCAGACAACCATTTTGGGAGCTGTTCTTCTGTAAGGTTTACTCTATTGCTTAATCCTTTGATCTGCACTGCAAGTGCTGGAAGCTACAGGGCTATGGGTCGGGTGCAAGAAAGTAGGATTAGAAAGGGCACCTGGTACCCTCAGGCTAACATGGAAATGGGCTGCCAGTTCTCTATTGTTCTATAGTTGAGAAATGAGGTTTGAGTTGGGGGAAGCTGATTTCAACAGGAAAATCCAAATCAAAACCATGCAAGTCATTCAAAAAGGGAAAAAGACAAAGAACAATGCTAACATAGAATCCCTGCGTGCAGAATGAGACCATTCAGCCCATCTCGTCTGCAATGACTCTTGACAGAGCATCTTACCTTATCCTTGCAATCCCAGATATTTACCCTGCAAATCCCCCCAATCTAAACATCTTCACAGAATCCCTCCATGTAGAAAGAGACCATTTGACCCAAGTCTCTGATTGAAGCTGGGTCTCTGGCACTGTGAGGCAGCAAGGCTAACCATTGTGCTGCCAGCATTACACGCTCCTGTAAAAGTAAATGGTGACACCAAATTACTCAGAGAATCCTGGATGTCAAGGGACATAAGGATTGAATAAAGAAAAAAAGCAGCATACGGCAGATACTGGGGCCTGAAATCAGTGGATGCCTTAGAGTACAGAAATTGGTACCCAAAAACAAAATTAGGAGAGCAAAGTGGCAGGAAAAAAACCCCTGGCAGACAAAATAAAAGGAAAATCCAATGGTGATTTATAAATATATTAAGAGCAAGAGGGTAACCAGGAAATGAATAGGGTACAAAGAGGTCTCACTCCAGGTATGATTCAAGTAACCCACTCAGAAGTTTTAGCAAAGAGTTTATTTCAGAACAGCTAAAATATAGCAAAAATTAGCATAACTTTTACCAATTACAAGACTTAAATATGACACAGTATAACTCCTAACAGATAGTATTCTCTGCTTTTCCAAGTTAAACACCATCCCACAGACATACACCGTTCTTCAGACTTGGCACAGAATCGAGCATGCTCACTTGATGCTGGATTTCAGTTTTACAATACCAGTGGAGAGAAATCCTAACCAGCGGTTTCCAGAGAAAAATATCCTCAAAACAGTCAAACTCCAGAGAAGTGAACGTAATCTCTGGCAGCTTCCAAAAACAGCCACACAGAGTACAAAAACTCCAGAAACTTTTATACTCAAGTATGAAAGTTAGCAAATTATGTTAGTTATACAATGTGGCTAGGTCAATCTGGAATAGTGTGTACAATTCTGGTCAACCACACTATCAGAAGGATGTGGTGGCTTTGGAGAGAGTACAGAAAAAGTTTACCAGGATGTTGCCTGGTATGGAGGGTATTAGCTATGAGGAGATTGAATAAACTAATATTGTTCTTCCCAGAAAGACAGGAAAAGGGCAACCTGAAAGAACCTTATAAAATTAAGAGGGGTATAGATAGGGTGAACAGTTGGAAGCTTTTTCCCAGGGCAGAAATGACAATCACAAGGGGTCACAAATTCAAGATAAGAGGGAAAGGTTCAGTAGAGATGTGCAGGGGAAGTTTGACACATGAACAGGCAGGATATAGGGGAATACAGGTCGAGGTAGGACAATATGATTGGCACAGACTTGGTGGGCCGAAAGGCCTGTTCCTGTTTTTTGTTGTCCAGAGAGCAGCATAACACTGCTATCTCTCTCAGCTTCAAGCCACTTCAGAAAATGAAACTAAATCTGAAATGTTCTGTGAAAAACAGTTGGCCCTGGCCACATGACATGACCTGCCTGTCATCCTGAAGTCCAGCTCTACCCAGCAATCCCAATGCACCATTAAAATCACAGAGCACTACATCAGTTCAGGTTAAAATCAACGTATTATATTGTTTCCATTACAATATAAGACACTGGCTACAGACAAAATAGCATTGACAACACACTTCTTAAAAGGCACAATATCACAACAATTATCTTTAGGAAAGAGAGTAAGAATGTGGTGAAATATGCAATGACAATAATCTCTCCCTCAATGTCAAAAAAAACCGAAGGAGACAGTCACCGACTTCAGGAAGTGTAGTGGAGGACATGTCCCTGTCTACATCAATGGGGACAAAATAGTCGAGAGCTTCAAGGTTGTAGATGTCTAGATCACCAATAACCTGTCCTGGTTAATCCATGCCAACATCATTAAGAAAGCACACCAGTACCTCTATTTTCTCAGGATGTTAAATAAATTCAGCATGTCCACTATGACAGTCACCAGTTTTTACAGGTGCATCATAGAAAGCATCCTTTCTGAACATACAACTTGGTATGGCTGCTGCTCTGACCAAGATTGCAAGAAATTGAAAAAATTTTAGTTTCCATCACACAAACCAGCCTCACATCTATTGACACTGTCTTGGAAAAGCAGCCAGCATAATCAGACACCCTGTGCAGTCCGGATGTAACCTCTTCCGCTTCCTTCTTTTGGGAAAAATATACAAAAATCTGAGTTCACATACCAACTGACTCAAGAACAGCTTCTTTCCTGCTACTTTTGAATGAACTACGATATATTAAGCTGATAACTAAGATCAAATTCTGCACCCTCTCTTTTCTTTCTCCCTTATGTATTGTTTTGTCCATATAGCTTGCAAGAAACAATACTTTTCACTGTATCTCAACACATATTACTAAGCATGTAGAAGACGGTGTGCCAAAGAAGCAAATCCATTTGTTTCCCAACCAGAAACCATGGATGAACAGGGATATCCCACTGCTAGCTGAAGTCCAGATCTGAGGCATTCAAATCAGGCGACCCTGGCCTATACAAGAAGTGCCGATATGATCTACACAGATCTATCAAAGATGCCAAATGAAAATGCCAGATCAAACTAGAGTCCCAAACTATCCAACTGCACTCCCATCGACTCTGGCAAGGTCTGCAAATAACAGGCTACAAGATGAAGGCATGTAAAAATCGCCGGTAGCAATACAAACCTCCCCAAATGAGCTGAATAAATTCTACTATTTTGAGCAAGAGGTCAGCGAGAGCACACCCACCACCCTGGAAGCCCTGGACAAATCTGCATCCGAGGTCACTAACACAGACATCAAAGTGGCCTCCTCAAAAGTCAACCCATGAAAAGCGAACCCACGGAAAGCGACTGGCCCGGATGGGATAGTCATGATGTAGAGATGCCGGCGTTGGACTGGGATAAACACAGTAAGAAGTCTCTCAACACCAGGTTAGAGTCCAACCAGTTTATTTGATAGTAATCTCACAAGCTAGAATGTAAGTCTTTACAGCTAACCTGCTACTCAAGTCTTAAAGATGCAGACAATGTGAGTGGAGATAGCATTAGCATAGGTTAAAGTGATGTGTATTGTCTCCAGGCAGAACAGTGAGATTTTACAAGCCCAGGCAAGTCATGGGGGGTTACAGATAGTGTGACATGAACCCAAGATCCCGGTTGAGGCCGTGTTCATGCGTGCGGAACTTGGCTATCAGTCTTTGCTCAGCGACTCCGCGCTGTCATGCGTCGTGAAGGATGCCTTGGAGAACACTTACCCAAAGATCAGAGACCAAATGACTGTGACTGCTGAAGTGTTCGCCAACAGGAAGGCATGCAGACACTACGACAACAGATGAACGAACATCGCTTGACAATCACCAGGCAAGTCTGTTCCCTTTCCAGAGGCCCCAGATCTTCCAGAATTGGCAGACCTAGTGAAAGAATATTTTTGATCCTAAACCACCTCTAGTTGTTTCACTCAGTAATCCAGGAGGTGGGGAAATATGTCACGAGTTTATAGGCTGGATAGGCTGAGCAAGTGGGCAAGGACCTGGCAGATGGGAGTATAATGTTAGCAAGTGTGAGGTGATCCACTTTGGCAGAAATAATAAGAGAGATTACTATTTAAAGGGCGAAAAGCTGCAGCATGCTATGGTGCAGAGGGACCTGGGGGTCCTTGTGCATGAGTCGCAAAAACCCAGTCTGCAGGTGCCGCAGGTGATCAAGGCGGCGAATGGGATGCTGACCTTTATAGCGAGGGGGATAGAATATAAAAGCAGGAGGTCTTGCTGCAACTGTACAGGGCATTGGTGAGGCCGCAGCTGGAGTACTGTGCACAGTTTTGGCCGCTGCACCTGCGCAAGGATATTTTGGCCTTGGAGGGAGTGCAGAGGAAGTTCACGAGGCTGATACCGGAGATGAGGGGGTTGGACTATGAAGAGAGACTAAATAGACAGGGTCTGTACTCATTGGAGTTTAGAAGGATGACGGGGGACCTTATAGAGATGTATAAGATGATGAAGGGGATGGATAGGGTAGAGGTAGAGAGATTCTTCCCGCTTAGAAAGGAAAGCAGGACTAGAGGGCACAGCCTCAAGATGGGAGAAGGGGGCAGTTAAGATCGGAATTGAGGAGGAGCTTCTTCACTCAAAGGGTGGTGAATCTCTGAAATTCTCTATGTTGAAGTGGTGGAGGCTACCTCGCTAAATATATTTAAGTCATGGGTAGATAGGTACAAGGGAATTAAGGGTTATGGGGAGACAGCAGGAAAGTGGAACTGATCCACTTCAGATCAGCCATGATCTTATTGAATGGTGGGGCAGGCTCAAAAGGATAGATGGCCTACTCCTGCTCCTATTTCTTATGTTATGTTCTTGTGAGTTTAGGATTGAGGCGTCTGACAGAAGCCTTGAATTTGGATTGACACTTAAGATACTGAAACACCAGTGGGATGCAGGATAAATATGTGATGATCCAAAAACACCTGCTGACAGAGACTTAGCTGGACCGCAAACAAGCACTACAATTGGCCTTGTCACTGGAAAAGGCAATAAGTGAGGCATACAAGTTACAAGGTTTCCGGTGAAAGTGAACACCCTCACCAGTGCAACTAAGTTAGGGGACCACCACTCGAGGCCAGCTAATTATATAGCCACCCTCAGGAAAGATCCAGAAACAAGTAAACCCAGATCTGCCAACCGGACTACCCCAAAACAAAGCCAAGTTTGGGCCAGACAGACAACATCCCTGCAGAATATCCCTGCATTGTAACTTGCTGATATTCTGAGTCAGAGCATCAAAAGAAAGTCTCAAAACCTAGATTTAGGAAAATGACATAGGCCAATAACCAGGAAAATGCATACCCTGGAAGCTGCACCTACATCCGACAAGGGTCAATTTAACTGCATAACAATGATCAAATCAAAATAGCTGAAGATTAAATGGATGACCAGTATTAACGGAGGCCAACACTAGTGCTGCTATATATATGGTCTTGGAAGAAGTGTTCAGCAAAATTCATACTGGACTCCAACACTTATCCTTAATTAAGACTTTGACAAGACTGAGGACTTGTACAGGGAAACGGTTGTTCCCACAACTTTGTTCCTGTTTCTTACGAGAAACAACTGGTGAACTATCATTATAGTAGTGGAGGGCTCGGGGTTGATCCTAATGGGGTGAAACAGGCTCAGAAAAACCCAACTGGATTGGGTGAACATTTTCCAGTTGAAGAATGGTCATTTGAGTGAAGTCCTACTCAAATACCCATAGGTTTTCCAACAAGGGCTGGGACCAATAAAAAGTTTAAAGCTTATTTATTAGTGAAACAAGTGGGTTTAACATTGCAATGAAGTTACTGTGAAAATCCCTAGTCGCTACACTCCTGACACCTGTTTGGTTACATGAGGGGGAATTTAGCATGGCCATTGCAACCAACAGATCTTTTGGACTGTGGGAGGGAAACGAAGCACCCAGAGGAAACCCGTACGGACATGGCGAAAACGTGCAAACTCCGAACAGGTAGTGACCCAAGCCGGGAATTGAACCTGGGTCTCCAGTGCCGAGAGACAGCAGTGCTAACCACTGTGTCACTGTGCCAAAGTGATATAACATGTCGATCCAAGTGCAGTCCCGTGATTTTGTAAGTCTCATCTGGTTCCATTTGTTGTAAGGGAAAAAGTGGAAACAGAAATTAGAAGATTGGAATAGAAAGGTATAATGAAACCTGTCCAGCGTGCGAATGGACAGCATCTATGATGCCAGCAAATGTTTCAGTCCAAGACTTTAAACAAAGAATAAACCGCTATTCACAATCGGACAAAGATGCAATTCCCCAGATTGAAGATTTACATGCAAAGTTGGTAACAGGACTCTTATTTTCGAAATTAGATACAAGTCATGCTTATTTGCATTTGCAGCTGGCTGAGGATTCACAGAAATATGCCACAATCAATCCAATAAAGGGCCTCTATCAATATACAAGGTTATCTTTTGGGATATTGTCAGCCTGCGCCATCTTCCAGAGATGAAATTGCAAGGTTCATCAGAGATGGCCATTTACCTGGGCGACATTCTCTTTACATTTGAAACAAAGGCACAACACCTGCAGAATCTGGAAGGACTCCTTAGATGGTTTTCAATAGATGATGTGCTCCTGAGGGAGAAATGCATTTTACTGGTACCTCAAGTGACCTATCTGGGTAACAGGGTTCTACATAGGACCAGTTGCAGGCCTTTAATGATACCCCATCTCCCATCTCAATTCTGGAATTAGTCATTTTTAGGACTGGTGACATACTACTGGAAATTCATAAACCGGGCTTTCATCTTGGTTCCCTTGCATCAACTGCAAAAAAAGATCAAGCTTGGGAATAGTCCATTTGTCAAGAGCGTGCTTTTAAGAAAATAAAACAACATTGTCATCGGTGCATTTCTTCGCACATTTATGAATCCAGAAAAGGGTTAGTCCTCACCTGTGATGTATCTCTGTATGACATCAGGGTAGTTTTAGCATATAAATGGAAAAATGGAGGGTAACGGCCTCTGCCTCCAGGACCTTGGTTACAGCAGAAAGAAAGTGCCCATATTGAAAAAGAAAATTTGGTGGTAATATTTAGAGTGAAGAAATTTCATCAATATTTTTATAGGCAGAAATTTGTGATTGTCAATCACAAGCTGTTGCTGGGATTACTAAAAGAGGACAAATCAGTATGACCCTTAGTGTCGGCTGGGATCCAACGGTGAGCTAACTATTGGTAATGCCCACCATCAACTGGAGCACCAGCCAGGAAGTTGAATGGCAAATGCAGATGCCTGAAATAGACTACCTTTAGCAGATACTGATGATACCCAAAGTAGAAAAGATGGTCATGACTATGAATTTTCTGGATACCCTTGCATAATATACACAAAAAGATCCTGTACTGGAGAAATGAAACACTGGATACTATTGGAAGAAACCGAAAGGCCAATCCATCCTGAATTGGAGTGGAAGAGAGCAGCTCACAGTAGAAGACAGAGTACTGCTATGGAGGCAGGAGTGATAGTTCTGAGTCGGGTCATCAGAACATACTTCCAGAATTACATCATGGTCACCCAGGAGTGTCCAAAATGAAGATGTTGGCCAGGGGCTATGTTTGACAGCGCAGAACGGGTACAGACTTAGCAGTGCTAAGGGGTCAGAGGCAGGAATGCCAGCAAGGACAAATGTTGCCACCAGCAACTCCCCTACATCTGTGGGAATGGCCAGGCAGACTATGGACTCAGCTGCACATGGATGGTGCAGAGCCACTCATGGTCTATGTTCTTGGTCATAGTGAATGCCCAAAGTGGTTGGACATACATAGCATGAATTCTGTAAACACAATAATAACACTAGATAAACTTTGTACCTCATTTGCAACACACGGCATTCCAGAGGTGCCAGCTGACAATGGACTGGCTTTTGCCAGCCAGGAGTTTGCACGGTTCATGAAATATCAGGAAGGCACCATACCATCCAGCGTCGAGGGGCTCATGGAAAGAATGGTCCAAACTTTGAAAACCGGTTTAAAACAAAAACAGCTGGTAATATCAACAGACAAGTTCTCTTGTTGGTTATTCAACAACAGGACAATCCCACATACCACTATGGGAATAACACTGCAGGATTACTCATGAGCAGGTAACACTGCACCAGATCAAGTCTGCTATTCCCAATGCAGGTACCAAAAATCACTGTCTGTCCCAGAGCTGATTTAGCCAAGTCAGCTGAGAGGAGGACAGTCCTTCCAGATAAGCCAACTCTACCTGTCACCATAGTTAAAACTAAAAAAGCACGCAAGAAATAGTACTTCTCACTGTATGCTAGTATGCGTGACAACAAGAAATCAAAATCAACTTAGACACCTGTTCAGACTCCAAAGAGATACATCCCTTCAACGTCAGATGTTAAGTTGGAAGATCAGGACCCTGTGCTGAAATGTCAAGAGACCTATAAGGCACTTCAACCACCTCTTCTAACTATAGTGTTGGCATGGGGGACAGAAGGGAGACCATGACAGTTGTTGGTGATGTGGACATCTAAAAATCTGAAGCTCTCGAACCTTTCTACTTCATCCCTGTGGATGTAGATGGGGGCATGTTCTCTTCTACACTTCCTGCAGTCAATGACAATCTCCTTCATTTTGTTAACACTGAGGCAGAGATTATTACTGCTGCATCAGTTCATCAGATTCTCTATCTCATTCCTGTCTGTCTTTGTCTCATCATTGTTTGAGATCCAACCCACTACATGGGTGTTGTCAGCAAGTTTACACTTATGTGTGAGGTTAATTCATCCACTCTAGCATCCGAGCCAGAAGGCTATGCATTTCCAACCATCTCAACAACTTGAGCACAATTTTGGCCAATGCGCCAAACACAGAATTGAAGAAATGCTACAGTGTCACAGGTACCGTTCTTTGGATATCCTCTCAAATGAATGTTAAAGATTCCATGACAATATTGGAAAAAAAGCAACAAGTATTCTTCCTGGTACTGTCATACAGTACAGAAAAGGCCCTTTGGCCTATATCAACTCTGCACCAACAATAACTACCACTGAAGTCATGCTAATTTCCTTTTCCTGCACTTGTTCCATATCCTTGAATGTTAGGATGCTTTTTTAAGGTGGTAACTTTTCCAGTCTCCATTCTAAATTCTCACCATCCTGAGTGAAAAGGACTTTTCTCAAATCCCTTTTGAATTCCCTGCCCTTTTCCTAAAACTATGCCCCCTCAACCAAGAGAAACAGCTGCTCCCTATTCACTCAGTCCAAACCCTCGATTTCATACACCTCTATCATGTCCTCCCTTAACCTTCTCTGCTCTGAAGAAAACAATCCAATACAATTCAGTCGCTCTTTATAGTTCAAATATTCCATCCCACAAAACATTCTGGTGAATCTTCTCTGTATTCCCTAGTGCAATCACATCCTTCCTATAGTGAAATGACCAGAACCGAGCTAAATACTGCCCCAACTTAACCTCCTTGTTCTTATATGCTATGTACCACCAGTTGAAACAAATATTGACCCTAAAAGCAACATTCCCTGAGGCAGTTTGGGGACCGTTGCCAAGATTGCACAACGTTCAGCATCATTTGTGACTCCTCAGACACGAAACAGCCCATGTCCAAACACAAGATCTGGACAAAATCCTGGCTTGGGCTGACAAGTGGCAAGTAACGTTCACGCCACACAAATGGCAGGCAATGACCATCACAATAAAAGACACTCTAACCAATTTGACATTCAATGGTGTAACCATCACCGAATCCCCACTGTCAACATCCTTAGGGTTAACACTGACCAGAAACTCAACTGACTCACCACATAAAACAATGGCTGAAGATCAGGTCAGAGGCTAGGATCACTGTGGTGAGTAACTCATCTGATTTCCCAAAGCCTATCCACCATCTACATGACACGTCAGGAGTGTGATGAAATATTCCCCACTTGCCTGGATGGGTATAGTTCCAACAACCTTGACACCTTAAAAAGCTTGACACCACCCTGTACAAAGCAGCCCACTTGATTGGCACAACTACAAATATTCAATCCCTCCAACACCAACACAGTAGTGTGCTATCTCCAAGATGTACTGCAGAATTCACCAAAGATGCTTCATCAGCACCTTCTAAACCCAGGACCATTTCCATCTAGAAGGAAAAGAGCGGCAGATACATGGCAAATTCTCCTCCAAGCCACTCAACATCTTGACTTGGAAATATATAGCGCCATTCCTTTGCAGTTGCTGGGTCAAAATCCCAGAGTTCCCTCTAATGGCAATGTGGGTCAACCCACAGCACGTGGTCTACAGCGATTCAAGGCAGCAGCTCACCACCACTTTCTCAAGGGCAACTAGGAATGGACAATAAATGCTGGCCAGCCAGCGACAGTCATGTCCCATAAACGAATAGAAAAGTGTGTGCGCGCTCATTAGCTTATTGCTATTTATGGTAAATTGTGCCACAAAAATTGACTGCTATGTATATATGCAAGTATCTGGACTACTCATTGTAATTGACTAATTGTAGCACCAAATATGCTATTGATCGCAACTTTCCATCATATCACGAGGTCAAAGTGTAAGATGTCTGTTCTCTTGCTCCTTAGGCAGTCAATAGTAAGACAATAGCAATTGTGTAATGTTGGGCCTGGGACCCTGTGTTAAACTGAACCAGTTTCAATCTAGTCCACACAGAATCAACATTGGTGAAATCATCCTGTTGATGTGGGAATCAAAATTAAGCAACTTTCATTCAGTCCAACATGTTGCATTATAGGAGTGTGCTGCATTAACAGTAAATCTGCCACCTGAAATAAAAAGCATTTAATTGTAGTCAGTTTTTTTTTTAAAGACGCTATGAGTCTTTTGATCCTTGTCATCTACAAACCTCCTCTCACTTCCTTCCATTAACATCTATTCAGACTTTATATTAACAACACCTGAGGACACAGTTACAAAATTATGAACAATAATAATCTTTAGCTTTATCAGTCTTCAGTGCTTTCATTAGGATTTCAATAACATGCTGTGATCTACTTCCATCTATCTGAAACGCAGAGGGATAAAAAGATTCATCCAGTGGTAAGTTTTTAAAAGTTTTTTCCCATGCTTGGACTTCTTAGCCGTTATCAGAGTCAATAACGCGAATTCACAAATGGAAAACAGGTAAACTAAGAATTGGACCCTACTGTAAACTGCTCTCTTTCAGACAGAGGCTGTCAATACTCAATGCCAAAGTACATACAAAAAGCATAGGCTCTTGTTTGGGGAGGGGGGGGGGACCAAAAGCTGCAGGACACTTGTGTGCGTGGGGGGGGGGGGGGGGTAGTGAATTTCACTTTTGGAGCGAAACTCTTGCAATTTGTAAGGACATAATGCCAGTCTCCCATTAACTGAAACAATTAGGTGTCAAAGTGCAAGTATAAATCAAAGAATCAGCAAACCCAACGGACTGAACTATTGCATCAGAGTACATAGTGACATTTCCTAGCTTTTATTATTAAAAAAAATGTAATTGTCTGTATCATTCACTGAGAACTTGGTCACATTTCAACAGCTCAGAGCTGCCATTATATCCTAAGTAGAATAAAACCATCATGAACTTCAGTTGACATTACAAAACCAACAGGCGTGTAGCGGCGATTACAAGCCTGTAATCTGGTTTTAGGATTCGTAGTGCTCTGATGCGCACATTTCACCTTCATCTCAAGATGATACTTCGACCTGACTCTCTCAAACAACAAGCATTTTTTTGTTGTCAATTTCTGAAACCCACAGAGGCAGGGCACCAATTGATTGGGAACAAACAAAGATAGAAGGGATAATTCTGGGTCAAGACCTAGACCTTGCTCATAGCATTGTAGCTTTACCTACACCAGATGGACAGCAGCAGTTCCAAAAATTAGCCACATTAGCAACGTTCACAAAATAAAAATCCAACAGTTGTTAGGCAATTTCACAATTGGGTTTGAAAAAAAATTGCAGGAAAAACAAGGAAAGTTAAATTTCAGTTTTGAGACCCTGGAAAGGATGAGTATAGGATGGTGCAATTGGAAAAAAGGTAGGTGGCAATACCAATTTGTAAACCATCCTGAATTGCCCTTGAACTGAATCGTTTGCTAGGCCATTGCAGAGGGCTATTGAGAGTGAACCACATTTAATACCCAAGGTTATTTATCAATGCCAGTTTACAGATTAGAAGAAAATTTCAGAAATGCACTTAAGGCAATCCCCAACACACATCAATGAGTGGGTAAAAAATACAACAAAAAGATTGTCACCAGTTCACCTGGTGGATATTAGAGCTCTGCCATTCAGGAACATAAGAACTTCATCACACTAAAGAAGATCTCTAATTATTTTCCCTAATGGGTGGATTATGAAGCAGAATTGAGTTTTACCAAGACTGAGTTTGACATAATCTAATCCACTATTTCATGTTTCATTGATAGTTGACAAATATTTGCAGCAGACCCATATCTGGGAAAGGAAAGAAGATTCAGCCTGGGTGAATAGAAGCCAAAGAGCTCAGGAACAAGGATAAAAACAGGAGTCTGGAATAAGTCAAGTGAACATTTAAAAATGAAATGCTTTACTCTGGTAGGAAGAACTTGGAAAGACAATACAAAATAAAGGGTACATTCTTGGGGGGCGGGCAGAAACAGAGGGATCTGGGAGTATATATATATGCAACTCATTAAAAGGTGACAGGATAAGTTGAGAAAGCAGTTAATAAAGCATACAGTATCCTGGGCCTTAATAATAGTGGAATCGCTAGGAGATTAAGTTGAATTTGTAAGTAAGGCTAAAAGGGGGTCACAAAAAAGCATTGGCCAGTAGGAATAAGGAATTTTATACATATGTAAAGAGCAAGAGGCTAGCCAGGGAAAGGGTTGGCCCACTCAAGAACAAGGGAGGGAATCTATGCATGGAACCAAGAAATGGGCGAGGTATTAAATGTGTACTTTGCATCAGTACTCAACAAAGAAAGGACTTGGTGGATGATGAGTCTGGGAAAATATATGTAGATAGTTTGAGTCACGTTGAGATCAAAAAGGTGGTGGTATTGGGGTTCTTGAGAAACATCAAGTTAGACAAGTCTCCAGGGCCTGATGGGATCTACCTCAGAACAGTGAGAGAGGCAAGGGAGGAAACTGCTGGGGCCTTGAGAGAAATCTTTGTATCCTCACTGGCTAGTGGAGACATCCCAGACGACTGGAGAATAGCCAATGTTGTTCCTTTGTTTAAGGGTAGCAAGAATAATCCAGGTAATTAACAGGCAGGTGAGCCTTACATCAGTGAAAGGAAAATTACCAGAGAGGATTCTTCAAGATAGGATTTATTCCCATGTGGAAGTATTAGTGAGAGGCTACATGATTTTGTGAAGGTGAGGTCATATCTCACAAACTTGATCGAGTTTTTCAAGGAAGTGACAAAATTGATTGATGAGTGTAGGACAGTGGATGTTGTCTACATGGACTTCTGTAAGGTCTTTGACAAAGTCCCTCATTAAAAAGTCTGACAACACCAGGTTTTCGTCCAACCTGACGAAGGGGCTAACCCGAAAGCTTGTGAGTTTATTACCAAATAAATCGGTTGGACTAAAACCTGGTGTTGTCAGACTTTTTACCGTGTTTACCCCAGTCCAACACCGGCATATCCACATCAAAGTCCCTCACGGCAGACTGACGCAGAAGGTGAAATTACATGGGATCAGAGGTGAGCTGGCAAGGTGGATACAAAACTGGCTCAGTCAAAGACGACAGAGGATAGCAGTGGAAAGGTGTGTTTCTGAACTGAGGGCTGTGACAACTGACGTTCCTCAGGGATCAGTGCTGGGACCTTTGCAGTGAAGAAAATACATATAAATGATTTGGTTTGATTAGTAAATTTGTGGATGACACAAAGGTTGGTGGATTTGTAGAGAGCAATGAGGACCATCAGAGGATACAGATCGATTGGAGACTTGGGCAGAGAGATGGCAGATGGAGTTTAATCTGGACAAATGAGAGATACTGCATTGTAGGAGATCTATTACAGACAGGAAATATACAGAAAATAGCAGAACCCCTAAGAGTTTTGATCGGCAAAGGGATCTGGGTGTACAGATACACAGGTCACTGAAAGTGGCATTGCAAGAGAAGGTAGTCAAGAAGGAATACGGCATGCTTGCCTTCATCAGCCAGGGTATTGAGTTTAAAAACTGGCAAGTCACATTGCAGCTTTATAGAACGTTAGTTAGGCCGCACTTGAAATATAGTGTTCAATTCTGGTTGCCATACTACCAGAAAGACGTGGAGGCTTTGGAGAGTTTAGAGAAAAGATTTACCAGGATATTGCCTGGTATGGAGGGCATTAGCTATGAGGAGAGGTTGGAGAAACTTGGGTCTGTTCTCACTGGAATGACGGAGGTTGCATGACCTGATAGAAATCAACAATATTATGAGAGGCATGGACAGAGTGGATAGTCCGAAGCCTTTTCCCATGTTGGAAGAGTCAATTACTAGGGGGCACAGGTTTATGGTTGAAGGGCAAGGTTTAAAAGGCGATGTACGAGGCAGATTTTCTTTTGTACACAGAGTAGTAGTAGGTGCCTGGAACTCGTTGCCGGGGAGATAGAGGAAGCAGACACGGTAGTGACTTTTAAGAAGTGTCCTGACAAATATATAAATAGGATGGAAACAGAGGGATATGGTCCCTAAAGTGTAGGGGATTTTAAATCAAGTTGGGCAACATGGTCGGTGTCGGTTTCGAGGGCCAAAGGGCTGTTCCTGGGCTGTAATTTTCTTTGGTGTATAAGGTCCCAGACACCACCACTCCTGGCTAAGTCCTGTTCCATGGTAGGTCAGACCCAGCAGAGGTTACAGCACAGTTGATATAAGGCAGGGACGAAGTCGCCCTGGGAATCCTCAACATCAACTCTGGACCCATTGAGTCTCATAGCGTTGGTCAAATATTTGAAGAATCCTCCCGCTGTGGGGAGGAAGTCCAGACTCATCTTGAGGATATCCTATATTGTGCTATCATGCTAAATGGTGAGTTTGAACAGATCTGGCAACTTGAGATTGGGCATCCATGAGGTGCTGTGGGCCATCAGCAGCAGCCACTCTACCACTACCTCCAAGCCAGAGGGTCAACATTGGTTTAATGAAGAGTGCAGGAGGGCATGCCAAGAGTAACACCAAGAAAATCTAAAAATGAGGCATCAACCTGCTGAAGCTAAAACACTGCACTGCTTGCATGCTAAACAGCAAGAAAGCGTATGGTGTACTGGCCTTCATAAATCGAGGGATTGAGTTTAGGAGTCGGGAGGTAATGCTGCAACTTTATAAGACCCTTGTCAGGCCTCATTTGGAGTACTGTGCGCAGTTCTGGTTGCCTCACTATAGGAAAGACGTAGAAGCTATTGAAAGGGTACAGAGGAGATTTACAAGGATGTTGCCTGGATTGGGAGGCATGCCTTATGAAGTTAGGTTGAGGCAGCTGGGTCTCTTTTCCCTGGAGAGACAAAGGTTGAGAGGCGACCTGATAGAGGTTTATAAAATGAACATAAGAAATAGGAGGAGTAGGCCATCTAGCCTTTCGAGCCTGCCCCGCCATTCAATAAGATCATGGCTGATCTGTCGCTGCTCAGTTCCACTTTCCCGCTTTCTCCCCATAACCCTTAATCCCCTCTCTTATCAAAAACCCATCAACCCGCATCTTAAAAATATTTAGCGAGGCAACCTCCACCACTTCAACGGGCAGAGAATTCCAGAGATTTACCACCCTTTGAGTGAAGAAGTTCCTCCTCAACTCCGTTCTAAACCACCTTTATCTTGATCTTTATCTTTATCTTGAGGCTGTGCCCCCTAGTCCTACTGTCTTTTTTGAGCGGGAAGAGTCTCTCCACTTCTATCCTATCCATCCCATTCATCATCTTATACGTCTCAATGAGATCTCCCCTCATTCTTCTAAACTCTAACGAGTACAAGCCTAGTTCATTCAGCCTCTCCTCGTAGCTCAACCCCCTCAACTCCGGTATCAGCCTAGTAAACCTCCTCTGCACTCCCTCCAAGGCCAAAATATCTTTGCGCAGGTGCGGCGCCCAAAACTGCACACAGTACTCCAGCTGCGGCCTCACCAATGCCCTATACAGCTGCAGCAAGACCTCCCTACTTTTATATTCAATCCCCCTCGTTATGAAGGCCAGCATCCCATTCGCCTTCCTGACCACCTGCTGCACCTGCAAGCTGGGTTTTTGCGACTCATGCACAAGGACCCCGAGGTCCCTCTACACCGTCGCCTGCTGCAGTTTTTCGCCCCGTAAGTAATAGTCCTTCCTACCATTATTCCTACCAAAGTGGACCACCTCACACTTGCCAACATTAAATTCCATTTGCCATTTCCTGGCCCATTCGCCCAGCCTATCTAGATCCTTCTGCAGACTCTCCACACACTCCGCACAATTTGCCGTTCCCCCAATCTTGGTGTCATCAGCAAATTTCGACACCCGACACTCGGTTCCCTCCTCCAGATCATCTGTATAAATGGTAAAAAGTTGAGGCCCCAGCACCGACCCCTGGGGCACTCCACTAGTCACCATCCGCCAATCCGAATAGCACCCGTTGACCTCCATCTCTGCCTCCTATTTGACAACCAATCCTCTATCCACGCTAACACCCTACCCCCAACTCCATGTCCCTCTACCTTCTGCAATAACCTCTTGAGGTACTTTGTCAAACGCCTTCTGAAAATCTAGAAAGACCACATCCACCGGCTCTCCTCTATCCACCGCCCTAGACACATCCTCATAGAACTCCAGTAAATTTGTCAGACACGACTTCCCTTTAATGAAACCGTGCTGCGTCTGCTCTATCACGCAATTCCCTTCAAGATGCCTCGCTATTTCCTCCTTAATGACAGATTATAACATTTTACCTCCCACAGATGTTAAACTAACCGGCCTATAATTCCCCGCCTTTTGCCTGGCACCCTTCTTAACCAATGGTGTAACATTAGCTGTTTTCCAATCTTCCGGCACTTCCCCGGAATCCAGCGACGTCTGGAAAATAACCACCAAGGCATCCACTATCACCTCCGCCATTTCTTTCAGAATCCTCGGATGCATTCTATCCGGTCCTGGCAACTTGTCCACAATCAGTCCCTCCAGTCTGTCGAGCACCGCCTCTCTAGTAACAGTAATGTCATTCAGGCCCTCCAGTCCTACCACCTTTCCATCGCTACACCCGGCAAATTATTCACGTACTCCTCCGTGAAGACAGAAACAAAAAAGTTAATCAATACCTTAGCCATATCCTCATCCCCTACCGCTAAGTCCCCTTTCTCATCCTCTAAAGGACCAACGTTCACCCTAGCCAGCCTCTTCCTTTTTATATATTTATAAAAACTCTTGCTATCCTTTTTTATATTAAGCGCTAGCCCAGCTTCATAGTCTCTCCTACCCTTCTTTATCAACTTCTTTGTCAATCTTTGTTGACATTTAAACCTCTCCCAATCCTCTTCTCGCCCACTACTCTTAGCTACTCTAAATTCCTCCGCTTTTAATTTAACACTTTCCTTCACCTCCTTCGTTATCCACGGCTTATTACCTCTCTTCCTATTATCCTTTTTGACCATCGGAATAAATTTCCGCTAAGCACCAAGAAAGATCTCCTTCAAGATCCTCCACTGCTCCTCAACAGACCCTCCCTCCAACACACGCGCCAATTCTTCTCTCATCCTACCCTACTCCCCTCTATTCAAACAGAGGACGCGTGTCCAGGAACCCACTTTCTCCTCCTTCATCTGCACCAGAAACTCCACCATACAATGATCACTCTCCCCAAGAGGATCCTTCACCACAAGGTCTCTAATTCTACCCGCCTCATTACATAGCACCAGATCCAAGATAGCTCGCTCCCTCGTCGGCTCCAACACACACTGTTCGAGGAAACTATCCCGGCAGCATTCCAAGAACTCTTCCTCGAGCCCCCCGCGTCCAACATGGGTCGACCAATCAATATGCAGATTGAAATCCCCCATAACTACGGTCGTCCCATTCCTGCACGTCGCACTTATTTGCGCGTTATCAGCCTGCCCCACCTCCAGATCATTATAAGAACATAAGAAATAGGAGCAGGAGTAGGCCATCTGGCCCTTCGACCCTGCCCCGCCATTCAATAAGATCATGGCTGATCTGTCGTGGCTCAGTTCCACATTCTGGCCCTCTCCCCATAACCCTTAATCCCCTCTCTTATCAAAAACCCATCAACCCGCTTCTTGAAAATATTTAGCGAGGCAGCCTCCACCACTTCAATGGGTAGAGAATTCTAGAGATTCACCACCCTTTGAGTGAAGAAGTTCCTCCTCAACTCCGTTCTAAACCGCCCCCCCTTTATCTTGAGGCTGTGCCCCCTAGTCCTACTGTCTTTTTTGAGTGGGAAGAGTCTCTCCACCTCTATCCTATCCATCCCATTCATCATCTTATACGTCTCAATGAGATCTCCCCTCATTCTTCTAAACTCCAACGAGTACAAGCCTAGTTCATTCAGCCTCTCCTCATAGCTCAACCCCCTCAACTCCGGTATCAGCCTGGTAAACCTCCTCTGCACTCTCTCCAAGGCCAAAATATCTTTGCGCAGGTGCGGCACCCAAAACTGCACACAGTACTCCAGCTGCGGTCTCACCAATGCCCTATACAGATGCAGCAAGACCTCCCTACTTTTATATTCAATCCCATTCGTTATGAAGGCCAGCATCCCATTCGCCTTCCTGACCACCTGCTGCACCTGCAAGCTGGGTTTTTGCGACTCATGCACAAGGACCCCGAGGTCCCTCTGCACCGTCGCCTGCTGCAGTTTTTCGCCACGTAAGTAATAGTCCTTCCTACCATTCTTCCTTCCAAAGTGGACCACCTCACACTAGCCAACATTAAATTGCATTTGCCATTTCCTGGCCCATTCGCCCAGCCTATCTAGATCCTTCTGCAGACTCTCCACACCCTCCGCACAATTTGCCGTTCCCCCAATCTTGGTGTCATCCGCAAATTTCAACACCCTACATTCGGTTCCCTCCTCCAGATCATCTATATAAATGGTAAAAAGCTGAGGCCCCAGCACCGACCCCTGGGGCACTCCACTAGTCACCATCCGCCAATCCGAATAGCACCCGTTGACCCCCACTCTCTGCCTCCTATTTGACAACCAATCCTCTATCCACGCTAACACCCTACCCCCAACTCCAAGTCCCCTGACCTTCTGCAATAACCTCTTGAGGTACTTTGTCAAACGCCTTCTGAAAATCCAGAAAGACCACATTGGGTACGAACACGAGAGGTCATCATTTAAGGGTGAGGGGGGAGAGGGATAATTTGGAGGTGAGAAGAAGGTTCTTTACGCAGAGAGTTGTGGGGGTCTGGAACGCGCTACCAAGTAGGGTGGTGGAGGCAGGAACATTGGACTCATTTAAGATGCAGTTAGATAGGCACATGAGTGAAACGAGAATGGAGGGATATGGTAGGGGCTATTAAATAGGGTTAAACCTCAGGAGACACCGGAAAGGCAGGCTGTAAGATTAATATTTTTGTCTTTATTCCACAGGTGGAGGTCCACCTCGTGTCAAACGAGGGGCATTCACACGGCGGGTCGTGCGTGGGCTGCTCTTGGAAGTTCCAGGAGTGGCCTAGTACTTCATGTCGGTGTGTGTGCTTGATCCTGGACCGGTAGATGGGCGAAACAGCTCTGGGACTAGCACTGCTGGCTGTGCAGGCACATGGATTTGGGCCTGTGTCCGTGGGAGTTTGCACATTCTCCCTGTGTTTGCGTGGGTTTCCTCCCACACCCCAAAGATGTGCTCTCAGGCTAAATGGTTTTTACCAAATTGACACTATTTCTTCCCTGAATCTGACTGAGTAGGGTTCCATTCATAGATATGCAGGGTAGAATAGGTGTAGGGTGAAGTGGCGGCGCGTGCTCGTTGGGCCGAAGGGCCTGTTTCCCGTGCTGGGTTGTTCTTTGTTCTTTGTATCTACCGGCTCTCCTCTATCCACCGCCCTAGACACATCCTCATAGAACTCCAGTAAATTTGTCAGACACGACTTCCCTTTAATGAAACCGTGCTGCGTCTGCTCTATCAAGCAATTAAACATAGAACATAGAACATTACAGCACAAACAGGCCCTTCGGCCCTCGAGTTGCGCCGATCACATCAACCCCACCAATCTATACTCCTATCTATAACCCCCAATCCCATTAAACCCCATATACTCATCCAGAAGTCTTTTAAAAGACCCCAGCGAGTTCGCCTCCACGACCGATGACGGCAGCCGATTCCATTCACTCACCATCCTCTGAGTGAAAAACTTACCCCTAACATCACCTCTGTACTTCCCTCCCCACACCTTAAATCTGTGTCCTCTCATAGCGACCATTTCAACCCGGGGAAATAGCCTCTGAGAGTCCACCCTATCTATTCCTCTCAACATTTTATAAACTTCTATCAGGTCGCCTCTCAACCTTCGCCTCTCCAGGGAAAAGAGTCCCAGCTCCCTCAACCTATCTTCATAAGGCATGCCTCCCAGTCCAGGCAACATCCTTGTAAATCTCCTCTGCACCCTTTCAATAGCTTCTACGTCTTTCCTATAGTGGGGCGACCAGAACTGCGCACAGTACTCCAAATGAGGCCTGACGAGGGTCCTGTAAAGTTGCAGCATTACCTCCCGACTCCTAAACTCAATCCCTCGATTAATGAAGGCCAGTACACCATACGCCTTCTTGACCACCTCCTCCACCTGCGAGGCCGATTTAAGAGTCCTGTGGACCCGGATCCCGAGATCCTTCTGCTCTTCAACGCTACTAAGACTCCTGCCCTTGATAGTGTACTCGTTCATCCCGTTGGTTCTGCCGAAATGGACGACTACACATTTATCCGCGTTGAACTCCATCTGCCACTTCTCCGCCCATTCCTGCATCCTATCTATGTCCTGCTGCAACTTTTGACATCCTTCCAGACCATCCACAACACCGCCGACCTTCGTGTCATCAGCGAACTTGCTAACCCATCCCTCCACTTCCTCATCCAGGTCATTTATGAAAATGACAAACATCAAGGGTCCCAGAACAGATCCCTGGGGCACCCCACTGGTGACTGACCTCCATTCCGAAAAAGACCCATCCACAACCACTCTCTGCCTTCTGCAGGCAAGCCAGTTCTGGATCCACAAGGCCAAAGGCCCTTGTCTCAAGAAGTCTTGCATGGGGGACCTTATCAAAAGCCTTGCTGAAGTCCATGTACACTACGTCCACGGCACTTCCTTCGTCAATGTGTTGAGTCACATTATCGAAGAACTCAACTAGGCTCGTAAGGCACGACCTGCCCTTGACAAATCCATGCTGACTATTCCTGATCATGTCAAACCTCTCCAAATGCTCGTAAATCTTGTCCCTCAGAAGCCTCTCCATCAGCTTACCAACCACTGAGGTCAGACTCACCGGGCGGTAATTTCCCGGGCTATCTCTGTTCCCTTTCTTGAAAATAGGGACTACATCCGCAATCCTCCAATCTTCCGGAACCTCTCCCGTCTCCATTGACGACGCAAAGATCATCGCCAGGGGCTCTGCAATCACTTCCCTGGCCTCCCACAGTATCCTGGGGTACATCCCATCTGGTCCCGGCGACTTATCTATTTTGATAGAATTCAAAAGTTCTAACACATCCTCCTCCTTAATGTCCACGTACTCAATCTTTTCCACCTGCTGCAAGTCCATAGCAAGATCTCCCAAATCAGCTTCCACTGTGAATACTGAGGCAAAGTACTCATTAAGCACCTCCGCCATTTCTTCTGATTCTACACAGACCTTTCCCCCTTCACCTTTTATAGGTCCTATCCTTTCCCTTCTCACCCTTTTACCTTTCACATATTTATAGAAGGCATTGGGATTTTCCTTAATCTTACTCGCCAAGGTCTACATCTTGATTCCCATCAAGATGCCTCGCAATTTTCTCTTTAATGACGGATTCTAACATTTTACCTACCACAGACGTTAAACTAACCAGCCTATAATTCTCTGCTTTTTGCCTGGCACCCTTCTTAAACAACGGCGTAACATTAGCCGTTTTCCAATCTTCCGGCACTTCCCCGGAATCCAGCGACGTCTGGAAAATAACCACCAATGCATCCACTATCACCTCCGCCATTTCTTTCCGAATCCTCGGATGCATTCCATCCGGTCCTGGGGACTTGTCCATAATCAGCCCCTCCAGTCTTATTCCGGGGCCTACAGACGACACCCACCAGCATCTTCCTCCCTTTGCTGTTCCTAATCTCCACCCACAACGATTCCACCCTCTGCTCCTTGGCTCCAATATCATCCCTTGTTACCACCGTGATGCTATCCTTAATCAGCAGAGCTACACCTCCCCCTTTTCCCTCCTGCCTATCCTTCCTAAACACTTGATAGCCCTGTACATTCAGCTCCCAGTCCCTGTCACCCTGCAGCCACCAGATCGTATCCATTTGTGTCGATCTACGCCACCAACTCATCCACTTTATTCCGAATGCTTCATGCATTCAGATAAAGTGCTTTCATCCCAGCCTTCACCTGGACCCTATTTGCCGTAACGCCACCAACCATACTCACGCTCCCTACTCCCTCTATTATTGGGACATCCTCGGCCTCTTCCCTTACCTGTACCCTCTCCTTAACTTTAGACCTCATAACATCACCTACCCTCGCACCCTCCCCCCCGAATTAGTTTAAAGCCCTGTCTACAGTCCTCTTTACTTGATTCGCCAGCACTCTGGTCCCAGCACGGTTCAGACTAACCCCACCCCTCCCGAACAGGTCCCACCTACCCCAATACTGGTGCCAATGCCTCATAAATTCAAACCCATTCCTCCCACACCAATCCCTGAGCCACCCCCATTCACTTCCTTAATCCTGTCAATCCTACGCCAGTCTGCACTCGGTTCAGGCAGTAGCCCAGAGATAACCACCTTGTCGGTTCTACTTTTTAATTCCATTCCCAGCTTTTCATACTCCCTCCCCAGATCCTCAGTCCGCATTTTGCTTACGTCGCCGGCACCCACATGTACCACAATGACTGGATTCTCACCCTCCCACTCCAGATTCCTCTGCAGCCCAGCTGCGACATCCGAGCACCAGGCAGACAACACACCCTTCTGTGCACTTTGTCATTGTGACAAAGGACAGTGTCAATACCCTTCACCCCACTATCCCCAATCACTACTACGTTCCTTTTCCCCCTCTCTTTGCCTATGTCCTGCTGCATCACTGTACCGTGTGCAGTTTGCTCACCAACCTCACCTGCCTCGTTCTCGTCCAGCCTGGAAGCAAGAACCTCAAACCTGTTATGCAGATTAAGAGGCTGAGGCCTCTGCTCCCCACCCTCCTTCCTCCGCTCCCCACCCCCCTTCCTCTTCCCAGCAGCCCCCTCTTGTCCCTGACCCTTAGAGTTAGCCAGTCTAGGGGGGGTGGATGTCACTTGCACCCCATTGACAATAGCACCCTCTCTCCCCCTGATGAGCCTCAGTGTCTGTAGCTCAGAGGCCAGCTCATTTATCCTGAGCTGGAGCTCCTCCAGCAACCTGCACTTACTACAGACATGGTTACTGGGATGGACCCTGGGGTCCACCAGTTCCCACATCATACAGAAACCACACATCACATGCCCCTCCATTATTCACTGTAGTAGTTTTGAAAATTTTTTTTTTTGTTTTTTTTTCCCTTGTTTTTCAAATGAACTCACCTGTCCTTTTTCCCTCCAGCCCTTTTTGATATTAAGCCCTAATAGCTCACTCTGCTTTCCACTCACTCCACTGCCAGCTGTCTGCACCAGGCCTCCTTTTAAACCTGGCGCTGATTTAAAGCTGATGGCCCACAACTGCCTGCTAACACTCCCTCAGAATTCTTAAAGCAGTAAATACAATAAATAAATGCTTTAAACAGTTCTACAAAGAACAAAGTGCTTTAAACTTATTTTAAACATGTTTTTAACAGGTAAAATCTTAGCTCTCTCTCTGCTCCTTCACTCGTCAGCTCCAGCAAACAATGACATGCTGCGCCTGAAGTTGTTCTAGTACAAATTACAACACCGGCACCTCCCTGGCAATGTGGAAGATTACTCAGGTACGTCCTGTACCTAAAAAACAGGACAAATCCAACTTGGTCAATTACCACCCCATTCGTCTACTCTTGATCAGTAAAGTGATGGAATGAATCATCAACAACATGTGCTCAGCACCAACTGGTTCACGGATGCTTAGTCTGGCACTCTATCATGATCACATTACAGTCTTGGTTCAAACATGAACAAGAGCAAGCTAAATGCTAAAATGCCATAGGTGAGGGGTGAGTGACAGCCCCTGCCATTAAGGCAATATTTGACTCAGTCTGGCATCAAGGAGTCTTAGCAAAATTGGAGTCAATGAGAATAAATGACAAACCCTTCCACTGGTTGGAGTCATACCAAGCACAGAAGGAAGTTGGCTGTAGTGGTTGGAGGTCAATCATATCAGCTGCAGGGTATCACCACAGGAGTTCCTCAGGTTAGTGTCCTGGTCCCAATCATCTTCAGCTGCTTCATCAATTATCTCCCTTCCATTATAAGACCAGAGTGGGGAGGTTCACTAATGACTTCACAACATTCAGGACCATTTATTTAAATAATGAAAGAGTTCATGCCCAAATGTAGCAAGACATGATAATATCCAGGCTCGGGCTAACAACCGGCAGATAACATTCATGCCATACAAGGGGCAGGCAATGACCATCTCCAACATGAAAACATCCAATTATCAGCCCATGATATTTAATGGCATTACCACCACTGAATCCTCCACTATCAATATCCTGAGGGTTACCATTGACCAGAAACTGAACTGGACAAGAACTATAAATACTGTGGCTTCCAGATCAGATCAAAAGTTAAGAATCCTGCAACAAGCAACTGACCCCTTGCCTCCCCAAAACTTATCCACCATCTACAAGACAAGTCAGGATTGTAACAGAACATTCTCCATTTGCCTGGATAAGTGCAACTCCAACAAGTCAAGAACCTCAACATCATCAAGGACAAAGCCTCCTTCTGCTTGTTATCACTTCCACAAACATTCACTCTCTCCATGACAGACAGTAGCAGCCATGTGTATCATTGACAAGATGCACTGCAAAAACTCAAAGTTCCTTAGGCAGCACCTACCAAAGCCAGGACCATTACCATTTAGGAGGATAAGAGCAGCAGATACCTGGGAACACCACCACCTGGAGACTCCTCTCCAAGACACACACCGTTCTGACTCAGAAACATATCACCATTTTTTTCAGTCACTGGATCAAAATTCCAGAATTCCCACTCAAAGCACAGTGGGTTCAAGAAGGCAGTTCACTTCCACCTTCTGAAGGACAACTAGGGATGGGCAATAAACGCTGGCCTCGCCAGTGATGCCTATTCTCTGTAAATGAATTAAAAACTCATGAAAAGATCAAGAACTGTTTTCAAGTAATTGGCAAACAAAGCAAAAGTGACGAGGGAAAAGCTTTCTCCATACAGCAAGCGACTAAGGTGAGGAATGCATGGAGATTTTGTGAGAAGCAGGTTCAACTGAGGCATTCAAACTTAAATGGTTATCTGAAAAGGAAGAATGTTCAGGATTATGGGAACGCAGCAGGGAAATGGCACCCAGTGAACTGCTCATCCAGATCCATGATGCAGACATGAGCCGAGTGGTCTCCCTCTGCACTGTAATAATTCAAATTTTGTGAATCAAGCAGGATTCACAAATAACCCAAATAGATGACGTTACAACTTAAAAGTTATAATGGATAATTTTGGTTGAGAGCTGCTGAAAGGATGTGAAAAGTGTCACCTTTTAGGATTTGAGGGATTTTTTTTGGCAGATCAACTGCCAGATATCAAGGATAGCCAATGAATGCTTAACTATAAATCATGGACAACACCAAGACTGTGTTTGAGCATCAAGGAGAATAATCCATAAAACTGATCCATTTATTTTTTGTCTTCTTCAACAAACTGACGTGATTCATATTAAGGGAAGTATGGTGCACAAGGTTACACTGCTTTAACGAACAGTTTACCATTCGAGGTCATGATAGGCTTCATGCTTCTTTTTAGAATACCTCAGTTGGAGGTTATCAGACTGATCTGCATGAAAAAATGTAAATCTAGAGATGAATTTCTTTATTTCTGCAATTTTCTGCTCAGTTAGCAGTGGGAAATTATACTCTAACGTGTGCAGTTTGACCAAAAAAGATCACCTCGACTTGTGTTTCTCCCTTTGAAAACTACAAAGAATATTCAGTATATTAAAGGATTTATAAAGGTGATCTCATCCATCATACACAAGGATCTGCAACGCAGTTGTCTTCAACATCTTCCGCCCTCACTGCAATAAGACTTCTCAAATTATACGTCCTATCCTTTAGTAGCCAATCGAATTTAGAATTTGCTATATGCGTCATTGACTGAAACTGTCCTTTTTTAAAAGGATGCACTCCTTCTTAATCCAATTTCAAAGATTATGATACAGATGTCTCCAGTATCACCAGCCCAGAACTACTACCGGGCCTATTTATAGGCCTGCAGAATGTCAAGGCTTTCCCAGAAAGCAGTGTTTCAAATGGACCCTAACCTCGATCAAAGGTGTATTCACAGCTTTCTAATCTGGTTAAACAGGCGACATAGTCACCTCCTCACCTCAATGTCACAACCATATTAAAATAAAACACCAGCTCTGCTGCAAAAATACATCCATCCACAGAATACAAAAAAAGCACAGCTTGTTAAAAAAATGAATAACTTCCATGCCCAGAAGAGACAGGAATCTGAAATTTGATATTATACCAGTTTGATATTGTTTCATTCAACTCATCACTGTTTGCATAAAACATTAATTTCACATGGTAATGAAAATACCAGTGAGTATTAAATGCATGCCAATTGCCTTCACTTCAATTCATTGCTAACCCTCCCCAATATCCCTGAAACATTCATGAATCATTTCGTGGGTAGCTAGCAAATTCCAGTTACTTGCTTAACATAGAACATAGAACATAGAACATTACAGCGCAGAACAGGCCCTTCGGCCCACGATGTTGCGCCGACCAGTTACAAAACAATGACCCACTAGCCTAAACCAATCCCTTTTCATCCATAAACCTATCCACAGATCTTTTAAACGCCCCCAAACTAGGTGCATTTACAACTGCAGCTGGCAGGGCATTCCAGTCCCTCACCACCCTCTGGGTAAAGAACCTACCCCTGACATCTGTCCTATAACTACCCCCCCTTAATTTAAAATCGTGCCCCCTCGTGTTAGCTTTCTCCATCCTAGGAAAAAGGCTATCACTATCTACCCTGTCTAAACCTCTAATCATCTTATATGTCTCAATGAGATCCCCTCTTAGCCGCCTTCTTTCCAGCGAAAACAACCCCAAATCTCTCAATCTCTCCTCATAGGATCTCCCCTCCATACCAGGCAACATCCTGGTAAACCTCCTCTGCACCCTCTCCAAAGCCTCTACATCCTTCCTGTAATGTGGGGACCAGAACTGCACACAAAACTCCAAGTGCGGCCGCACCAGAGATGTGTACAGTTGCATCATGACGCTGCGACTCCTGAATTCAATCCCCCTACCAATAAACGCCAAAACTCCGTATGCCTTCTTAACAACTTTATCTACTTGATTCCCAACTTTCAGGGATCTATGTACACATACACCTAGATCCCTCTGCTCCTCCACACTATTCAAAGTCCTCCCGTTAGCCCTATACTCAACACATCTGTTATTCCTACCGAAATGAATTACCTCACACTTCTCCACATTAAACTCCATTCGCCACCTCTCAGCCCAGCTCTGCAACCTTTCTAAGTCATCCTGCAAACTATGACACCCTTCCTCACAATCAACCACACCTCCGACTTTGGTGTCATCAGCAAACTTACTAATCCACCCAACTATACCCTCATCCAGATCATTAATAAAAATTACAAACAGCAGTGGCCCCAAAACAGATCCCTGAGGCACACCACTTGTAACCGAACTCCATGACGAATATTTCCCATCAACCACCACTCTCTGTCTCCTATCTGCTAGCCAATTCCTGATCCAATTACCTAGATCACCCCCAATCCCATACATCTGCATTTTCTGCAGAAGCCTACCATGGTGAACCTTATCAAACGCCTTGCTAAAATCCATATACACCACATCAACAGCCTTACCCCTATCCACCTCTTTGGTCACTTTCTCAAAGAACTCGATAAGTAGCCTGTATTATCTTGGCTCGTAACAGAGGGAAATATCAAATCCAAATTCAATGCCAGCTTGAATAGTGTTCACAAGCTAGCATTTTTCCAATAGGAGAGAGGAGACAGCAATAAAAGTGGGAATTTTAGTTGATCTCCCCCATCAATATTCAAAGATATGAATGCCACTGGTAGCTGGTAAATAACTGCCCAAACCCAAAAAAAAATCACATGGAAACAGAGGACTCTGTTTTAAGCCTAAAGTCTTCCTAATTTAATTAATTGAGCTACTGGGAGAAATTTATCGTGTTGTGAGAAGCAGCTGACTTGCAATTCACAAGTGCTTTTTACAGCAATCACTGAGAAAGTAATGCAACAAATAGCTGGTAAAATCAGCAAGAGGTAACGTAAGATACCAGCAGTTACTACCACTAAAAAAAACACACTGGTAAACTACAAAAGTCAATGGGCAAAAAAAAACTATGTACGTGGCCTTCAGAAACAGCCTATTATACTTAGACAAACTGATGCTATTGCATCAGTTAGCCATCATTCCATCAGACAAAAACAATAGTGATGACACTTCCAAGATTGCAACTGGAGTTTTATAAGAGTCAGGACATATACTGGAAAAGGCAAAGCATAAATTAAAGTTCCATTCGAGTGCTTGTGAGCAGCAAACCTGAAGGCTCAACTAGTGAAAGTTACGTTCGACCAATAAGCCTGCTAATCATACCAGGCATTAGTGCAGCAATACTAAAAGCAAGACAGAGGGACACATCACAATAACACCACAATGAGCTTTATAACATGTGACACATATATGATGCCTTCAATTCATTGCACAAAATCAGTTGTTCAGTAGGGATTATCCAGACAATTTAGATCTAAAGTATTCAGATTTACAGAATGATACAGCACAGGAAATGGCGATTTAGCCTATTTGTCAGGACTTTGAAAAAACATTTAGTCCACTTCCCTGTCACCCCCCCCCCAACCGATAACCCTGAAAGCTTTCCCCTTTGAAACATGAATCCAATTCACTTTGGAGGTATTACTTAATCCATTTTCCATAGCCTTTAAGGCAACCCATTCCAGATTATCATTTGCTGCATAAATTTTTCTCATATGTCCTCTGGTTCTTTTGCCCATCATCTTAAATCTATTTGAATTACTGACTCTTGACAATGGAAATAATTTCTCCTTTGTTCTCAATGCTAATTTTTCAACACTTACGTTTTAAAATATCCTTTAAATTACACAGAATTAGGAATTCTGGAACCATTCTCGCTCAGAGATATGCCAATGTGATCTGGTGGGAAGGGGGAGGAAAAATAAAGAAGTTATTGATTTGGAGAAGCAGGAACTTGCAAGAGTGTTTTTTTGTTTGAAAGAAAGGAGTCAGAACGGATGGAACTTTTGAGATTTAATGAACAAGGAGTTGCTGAAGTGGCCCTTGCTACTGCAAGTCAGATGTGGAACATTCAGCCTAAATGGAATGACTGCCAAATAACAATGGGATTTTAATGCCAGCATCAGGGACAGTAAGCCTGCTGGGGAGTGCAGAAGCAACACTGGATTTATTCTTGTAATTCTACACATCTGCTAGAAGTGCAGTAAACAGTGTAAGTAGTTGTAAGACACATACAAACGTACAAAAACAGGAGCAGGAGTAGGTGGATGAAGTAGGCCATTTTGTCCTTGAGCCTACTCTGCCACTCATTATGGCTGATCAGTATATGTTGAGTTCCACATTGCTGTATACCCTAGTTAACTTATGTTTCCCTTGTCTAACAAGAATCTACCTTTGCCTTAAAAACAGTGACCCTTCTTCTACAGTCTTCTGAGGTAGAGTTTCAAAATTGCACAAACCTTAGAAAAGATTTCTTCTCACCTTTATCCAACCACTAATTTTAAAGTAGTATCCGCTAGTCCTGGATTCATCCACAAGAGGAAACATCCTTTCTATCTCACCTTTTCAACATCATTCAGGATCTTATAAACTTCAATCAAATCATCTCTCACAACTCTAAACTCCAGTGAAACAACCCCAGACTGTCCATACTATAGTCAGAAGCAAACTCACATCCCAGGTATTAATCTAGCAAACCTCCTCTGAACCACTTCAAACATTTACAGCCTTCCTTAAATAAGACCAAAACAACACACAATATTTAAGATGTAGTCTTACCGATGACTTGTTTAGCTGAAGAATGACATCCTTACTTTTGCAACGTAAATTAGAAACAGAAAATACTGGAAAAACTCAGCAAGTATGGCAGCATCTGCGCAGAGAGAAACAGCATTAATGTCGAGTCCGAAAAAATTTCAAATTTTCAGTACCCTCAGCATTTTGCTCATTTTCACTTGCGTTCAATTCTTCGCATAATGACATTTCATTAGCCTTCTTGATCACATGCTGCGCCTACATTCTAACTTTGTGACTTGTGCATGAAAACACCTGGATCCCGCTGTACCTCAGAATTCAACTTGGCAGTCATTTAAGTAATATTCTGTTTTTGTTCTTTCTGCCAAAGTGAATGACTTTACTATTTCCCACATTCTATTCCATCTGCCAAATTTTTGCCCATTCACCTATCGATAAAAAATCACAAACTCCTTATGGCTTCTTTACAATAAAATCTTCTGTCCATCTTGTGTTGTCTACAATTTAGCTACCACACCTTCACCTAGAACACAGAACATAGAACATTACAGCGCAGTACAGGCCCTTCGGCCCTTGATGTTGCACCGACCAGTGGAACCAATCTAATGACCCTCTAACCTAAACTATTCCAATGTTATCCATATGCTTATCCACTGATGACTTGAACGCCCTTAAAGTTGGCGAGTCCACAACTGCTGCAGGCGGGGCATTCCACGCCCTTACTGCCTTTTGAGTAAAGAACCTACCTCTGACATCCATCCTATAATTACCACCCCTTAATTTAAAGCTATGTCCCCTCGTGTTAGCCATCACCATCCGAGGTAAAAGGCTCTCACTGTCCACCATATCCAATCCTCTGATCATCTTGTATGCCTCAATTAGGTCACCTCGTAATCTCCTTCTCTCTCATGAAAATAACCTCAAGTCCCTCAGCCTTTCCTCAAGACCTTCCCACCATACTGGGCAACATCCTGGTAAACCTCCTCTGCACCTTTTCCAATGCCTCCACATCTTTCGTATAATGCGGCAACCAGAACTGTACGCAATACTCCAAGTGCGGTTGCACCAGAGTTTTGTACAGTTGTAACATGACTTCACGGCTCCGAAATTCAATCCCTCTACCAATAAAAGCTAACACACCATACGCCTTCTTAACAACCCCATCAATCTGGGTGCCAACTTTCAGGGATCTATGCACATGTACCCCAAGATCTCTCTGCTCGTCAACATCACTAAGAGTCCTTCCATTAGCCCTATATTCTGTACTCCTGTTACTCCTACCAAAGTAAATCACCTCACACTTTTCCGCATTAAACTCCATACACCACCTCTTGGCCCAGCTCTGCAGCTTATCTACGTCCCTCTGCAAACTGTAACATCCATCCTCACTGTCTACAACTCCTTCGACTTTGGCGTCGTCAGCAAATTTACTAATCCATCCTTCTACACCCTCATCTAGGTCATTTATAAAAATGACAAACAGCAGTGGCCCCCAAAAACAGATCCTTGAGGTACACCACTTGTAAGTGAACTCCAGATTGAATATTTCCCATCAACCACCACCCTCTGTCTTCTATCAGCTAGCCAATTCCTGATCCAAATCACCCTCAATCCCATACATCTGCATTTTCTGCAGTAGCCTACCATGGCTGATAGGATTAAGGAGAACCCTAAGGCGTTTTACAGGTATGTCAAGAACAGAAGGTTGGTTAGGACAAGATTAGGGCCAGTTACAGACAGTAGAGGGAAGTTGTGTGTGGAACCGGAGGAGATTGGAGAGGCGTTGAACCAATATTTCTCTTCGGTGTTCACGCAAGGGGACAGGAATGTAGCCGAGGAGGACACTGGGGTGCAGGGGTGTGAAATAGATAGTATTGCAGTTGATACAGGGGATGTGCTGGATATTTTAGAGGGATTGAAAATAGATAAGTCCCCTGGTCCAGATGGGATTTACCCTAGGATTCTTTGGGAGGCAAGAGGGGTGATTGCGGAGCCTCTGGCTCTGATCTTCAGGTCGTTGTTAGTCTCTGGTATAGTACCAGAAGATTGGAGCACAGCAAATGTTGTCCCATTGTTTAAGAAGGGGAGAAGGGACTTCCCTGGGAATTATAGACCGGTGAGTCTTACTTCTGTGGTGGGTAAGGTTTTGGAAAGGATTATTAGAGACAGGATTTATAGTTATTTGGAAAGTAATGTGTTGATTAGAGACAGTCAGCATGGTTTTGTAGCGGGTAGGTCATGCCTTACTAACCTTATCGAGTTCTTTGAGAAAGTGACCAAAGAGGTGGATAGGGGTAAGGCAGTTGATGTGGTGTATATGGATTTTAGCAAGGCGTTTGATAAGGTTCACCATGGTAGGCTTCTGCAGAAAATGCAGATGTATGGGATTGGGGGTGATCTAGGTAATTGGATCAGGAATTGGCTAGCAGATAGGAGACAGAGAGTGGTGGATGATGGGAAATATTCGTCATGGAGTTCGGTTACAAGTGGTGTGCCTCAGGGATCTGTTTTGGGGCCACTGCTGTTTGTAATTTTTATTAATGATCTGGATGAGGGTATAGTTGGGTGGATTAGTAAGTTTGCTGATGACACCAAAGTCGGAGGTGTGGTAGATTGTGAGGAAGGGTGTCATAGTTTGCAGGATGACTTAGAAAGGTTGCAGAGCTGGGCTGAGAGGTGGCGGATGGAGTTTAATGTGGAGAAGTGTGAGGTAATTCATTTCGGTAGGAATAACAAATGTGTTGAGTATAGGGCTAACGGGAGGACTTTGAATAGTGTGGAGGAGCAGAGGGATCTAGGTGTATGTGTACATAGATCCCTGAAAGTTGGGAATCAAGTAGATAAGGTTGTTAAGAAGGCATACGGAGTTTTGGCGTTTATTGGTAGGGGGATTGAATTTAGGAGTCGCAGCGTCATGATGCAACTGTACACATCTCTGGTGCGGCCGCACTTGGAGTTTTGTGTGCAGTTCTGGTCCCCACATTACAGGAAGGATGTAGAGGCTTTGGGGAGGGTGCAGAGGAGGTTTACCAGGATGTTGCCTGGTATGGAGGGGAGATCCTATGAGGAGAGATTGAGAGATTTGGGGTTGTTTTCGCTGGAAAGAAGGCGGCTAAGAGGGGATCTCATTGAAACATATAAGATGATTAGAGGTTTAGACAGGGTAGATAGTGATAGCCTTTTTCCTAGGATGGAGAAAGCTAGCACGAGGGGGCACGATTTTAAATTAAGGGGGGGTAGTTATAGGACAGATGTCAGGGGTAGGTTCTTTACCCAGAGGGTGGTGAGGGACTGGAATGCCCTGCCAGCTGCAGTTGTAAATGCACCTAGTTTGGGGGCGTTTAAAAGATCTGTGGATAGGTTTATGGATGAAAAGGGATTGGTTTAGGCTAGTGGGTCATTGTTTTGTAACTGGTCGGCGCAACATCGTGGGCCGATGGGCCTGTTCTGCGCTGTAATGTTCTATGTTCTATGGGGAACCTCTCTCAACTAAGTCACTAATATAAACTGTAGAAGGTTGAGGCCCCATATTAGGGGAACTCAGGTTGCTCTAATATATTTGTAAACATTACAAATAAAGTACAGTTTTAACTGGGTTTGATTTAGTGTCTCTGTGTAATGAAAGGTAAACCAGTAGTTGGATTCACGCTGGACAAAGGTGTTTGCTCAGTTCCAAATGTGCTTAGAGGGTTATGGTTTGAAGAATAAATATAAGTTAGCAATAGCATGTGGTCTTGTTTAGCAGATAGGGCTCTTCAAGATAGAAAGGCTTTTGAATTTTAGCTGAATTTGTTTGCAGTTGGAGTCAAGACATCAGGGAGTGAACAGCTGAGTTAAAGAGACAGCTGCAGGAATCAGATTTAAATTGGGAAAGCACATTTCAGGAGGTAAATCATGGTGGTAGATATAAAAGGGATGCCCGAGGTAGATTTTTTTGGGGTTGGGGTGTGGAATGGACTGCCTGCTGTGATAGTGGAGTCAGACAGTTTAGGAACTTCCAAGCTGTTACTGAATAGGCACATGGAGCACACCAGAATGATAGGGAGTGGGATAGCTTGATCTTGGGTTCGGACATAGCTCAGCACAACATCGAGGGCCGAAGGGCCTGTACTTCTATGTTTGTAAATCAAAAGTTTGTGCCATCTCAATAGTCTGGGAATGTAAAGCAACCGCGAAGACAAAATCCTGCAGTTGGAAGGCGTAAAACCTTTAAGTGAAACTTTGAGAACAGATAACAGAAAGCATAGTTTAAAACACAATATGCAAGTGTGCGTTTTATTAAAGTGGAATGTAAAACCACTCATGCGGAAGCCGGAATTCAGTGAGACAAGGTGGCTCATGGTATAACAATCATCTGAAGGACCTTTGAGGAGAAAGCCATCCTCACTCAGGTTTAGAGCAGAGTGTGTGTTTTGTCATGGCCAACTTGTGTGTTTCATAGAATCCCTACAGCACAGAAGGCGGCCATTCAGCCCACTGAATCTACAGCAACTACAACTGTACTCAGGCCCTATTCCCATAAACCCATACATTTACCCTACCTACTCCCCTGACATTAAGGGGTAATTTAACATAGTCAATCCACCTAACCCGCACATGTTTCGACTGTGGGAGGAAACCCACGTGGACAAGGGGAGAATGTACAAACTTCATACACTTGTGACCCAAGCTAGGAATCAAACTCACATCCCTGGCATTCTGAGAATGCAGTGCTAACCACTGTGTCAACATGCCATCCCAGTTTAAAGGGGCCATGTATCACTGAGACCACTGAAGCTTAAGATGTACTTTGCAATCCAAGTTAACTTTACAAATATACAGATTTTAAGGTTAAGTGGGAAGTAAAGAAGCACTTAATAACAATACAACTTTTCACGTATAATATTTTTCTTTCTCGTTGTTAAAACCAATTTGTGGCCTTGCGACTTGGTTCCTCGACATTTTCTTAAATAAAAATTATGATCTTTTGAGGGTTCCATTCTGGGATTTTCCTATCTAGTTATAACCAATTAGTGTCATAGTGTCCAAGTGATCCCTGTGGAATTTCCCTCATTACAGTTCACCAATAAGAGAAGACCCATTTATGAACAAAGAACCGTACAGCACAGAAACAAGCCCTTGCGCCGCTCATGCACCCAACTAGACCATTCATTTGTATCCCTCTATTCCCAGTCTGTTCATGTGGCTATCTAGATAAGTCTTAAATGATCCCAGCATGTCTGCCTCAACCACCTTGCTTGGCAGTGCATTCCAGACCCCCACCATCCTCTGTGTAAAATACCTTCCCCTGACATCTGTACTGAACCTTGCCCCCCTCACCTTGAGCTCGTGACCCCTTGTGTTCGTCACCTCCAACCTGAGAAAAAGCTTCCCACTGAGTTGAGGGGATTGAGCTATGAGGAGAGGCTGAATAAACTAGGCTTGTACTCGTTAGAGTTTAGAAGAATGAGGGGAGATCTCATTGAGACGTATAAGATGATGAATGGGATGGATAGGATAGAGGTGGAGAGACTGTTCCCGCTCAAAAAAGACAGTAGGACTAGGGGGCACAGCCTCAAGATAAAGGGGGGGCGGTTTAGAACAGAGTTGAGGAGGAACTTCTTCACTCAAAGGGTGGTGAATCTCTGGAATTCTCTGCCCGTTGAAGTGGTAGAGGCTGCCTCGCTAAATATTTTTAAGAAACGGGTTGATGGGTTTTTGCTAAGAGAAGGGATTAAGGGTTATGGGGAGAGGGCGGGAAGGTGGAGCTGAGTCACGACAGATCAGCCATGATCTTATTGAATGGCGGGGCAGGCTCGAAGGGCCAGATGGCCTACTCCTGCTCCTATTTCTTATGTTCTTATGTTCACGCCATCTATGCCCTTCATAATTTTATACACCTCTATTAGGTCGCCCCTCATCCTCCGTCTTTCCAGGGAGAACAACCCCAGTTTACCCAATCTCTCCTCATAGCTAAGACCAAACAAAATCCTGGTAAATCTTATCTGCATTCTCTCCAAAGCTTCCACATCCTTTTGGTAGTGTGGCAACCAGAACTGGACGCAATATTCCAAATGTGGCCTAACCAACGTTTATATACCTGCAACATCATATGCCAACTTTTATACTCTATACCCCGTCCAATAAAGGCAAGCATGCCGTATGCCTTCTTCACCACCTTCTCCACCTATGCTGCCATCTTCAAGAATCTGTGGATTTGCACACCCAGGTCCCAGCGTCTTTTCTCCTGATGGTTCTGCCATTCACTGTATAGCTCCCCCCTAAATGAGATCTACCAAAATGCATCACTTCACCTTTATCTGGATTAAATTCCATCTGCCATTTCTCCACCCAATTTTCCAGCCTACATCCTGCTGTATGCTCTGACAACGTTCATCACCACCCGCAACTCCAGCAATCTTTGTGTCGTCCGCAAACTTACTGATCATAACAGCTACATCATCTTCCAAATAATTTATATATATCACAAAGAGCAGAACATGGTGTGGTGGGTAAGATATTAGCCTGGATGGGAAATTAGCTTGCTGGCAGAAAATAGAGTATGTGAGATCCTAAACAAATACTTTGCATCAGTATTCACAAAGGAGAGGGACATGTTCACTGGGAGTGTCTCAGAGGGATGTGTTGATCCATTAGAAAAAGTCTCAATTACAAGGGAGGAAGCGTTAGGTTTTTTAGGAAACAGCCCTGCGGAACACCACCGGTCACAGACCTCCAACCGGAAAGAGACCCCTCCACTGCTACCCTCTGTCTTCTATGCCGGGTATGCCGGCATACCCACATCATGACTTCTATGGCCAAGCCAGTTCTCCACCCATTTAGCTAGCTCACCTTTTATCCCATGAGATTTAAGCTTTTGCACCAGCCTGCCATGAGGGACTTTGTCAAATGCTTTACTAAAATCCATACAGACGATATCTACAGCCCTTCCCTCATTAAATCGTTTGTCACCTCCTCAAAAAAACTCAATCAAATTTGTGAGGCATGACCTCCCTCGTACAAAACCATGCTGAATATCGCTAATGAGATTATTTAGTTTTAAATGTGCATATATCCTATCTGTAAGAATCTTCTCTAACAATTTCCCTAACACGGACGTCAAGCTCACCGGCCTATAATTGCCCAGGTTATCCTTACCACCAATGTTAAATAACGGGACCGCATTTGCTATCCTCCAATCCTCTGGGACCTCCCCTGTGTCCAATGAGAGACAAAGATTTCTGTTAGAGGCCTAGCAATTTCATCTCTTGTCTCCTTGAACAGTCTGGGATAGATGCCATCAGCCCTGGGGATTTGTCTATCTTAATGTTTCCTAAAAAACATAACACTTCCTCCCTTGTAATTGAGATTTTTTTCCTAATGGATCAACACATCCCTCTGAGACACTCCCAGTGAACATGTCCCTCTCCTTTGTGAATACTGATGCAAAGTATTTGTTTAGGATCTCACATACTCTATTTTCTGCCAGCAAGCTAATTTCCCATCCAGGCTAATATCTTACCCACCACACCATGAGCTTCTATTTTAGAACACTGAACACCACAGCTCAAACAGGCCCTTCGGCCCACAAGTTGCACCGATCATATCCATACCTACCAGGCCATAGAACTATCTAAAAGTTTCAATCCCATTAAATCCCATGTACTCATCCAGAAGTCTCTTAAAAGACCCCAGTGAGTTCGCCTCCGCCACCACCGACGGCAGCCGATTCCACTCACTCATCACCCTCTGATTGAAAAACTTACCCCTGACATCTCCCCGGTACCTGCTCCCCAGCATCTTAAACCTGTGTCCTCTCGTAGCGACCATTTCAGCCCTGGGAAACAGCCTCCGTGAATCCATTCCATCTGTGCCCCTCAACATTTTATAAACCTCTATCAAGTTTGAAATGTGTATACTTTAATGCGAGGAGTATTCGCAATAAGAAGGATGAACTTGCAGCGTGGACCAGTTCCTGGGACTTTGATGTTGTGGCCATTTCAGAGACTTGGATAGAGCAGGGTCAGGAATGGATGTTGCAGGTCCCGGGGTACAAATGCTTTAGTCGGAGTAGACAAGGAGGTAGAAGGGGGGGTGGGGTAGCATTATTGGTCAAGGACTGTATCTCAGTGTCAGAGAGGAACTTTGATGAGGACTTGTCTGTTGAGGTAGTATGGGCGGAGATTAGAAATAGGAGAGGAGGTCACCCTGTTGGGAGTCTTTTATAGACCTCCTAAAAGTTCTAGAGAGGTTGAGGAAAGGATTGCGGAGACGATCCTTGTTAGGAGTGAAAGTAATAGGGTAATTGTTATGGGGGACTTGAACTTTACTCATGTTGATTGGAATTGCTATAGCTCTAGCTCGTTAGAGGGGTCAGTTTTTGTTCAAAGTGTGCAGGAAGGTTTTTTGACTCAGTATGTAGATAGGCCGACTAGAGGTGAGGCTATATTGGATTTGGTGCTGGGTAATGAGCCAGACCAGGTGCTAGACTTGGAAGTTGGTGTGCATTTTGGGGATAGTGACCACAATTCGATTACGTTCACCTTAGTGATGGAAAGGGATAGGCATGAACCTCGGATCAGTAGTTTCAGCTGGGGGAAGGGTAATTATGAGGCTATTAGGAGAGAATTAGGAAGCATTGGTTGGACTAGGAGATTACAGGGACTGGGAACATCCGAGATGTGGAGATTTTTCAAGGAACAGCTATTGCGGATCTGTGATAGGTATATCCCTGTCAGGCAAGGAGGATTTGGTAGGCCCAGGGAACCGTGGTGCACTAAAAAAGTTGATTCGTTGGTTAGGAAGAAAAAGGAGGCTTATGTTCGGATGAGGCTTGAGGGGGTAGTGCATTAGAAAGTTTTAGATTGGCTAGGAGGGAGTTGAAGAGGGAGTTAAGAAGGGCTAAAAGAGGACATGAGATGACTTTGGCTGATAGGATTAAGGAGAACCCTAAGGCGTTTTACAGGTATGTCAAGAACAGAAGGTTGGTTAGGGCAAGATTAGGGCCAGTTACAGACAGTAGAGGGAAGTTGTGTGTGGAACTGGAGGAGATTGGAGAGGCGTTGAACCAATATTTCTCTTCGGTGTTCATGCAAGGGGACATGAATGTAGCTGAGGAGGACACTGGGGTGCAGGGGTGTAAAATAGATAGTATTGCAGTTGATACGGGGGATGTGCTGGCTATTTTAGAGGGTTTGAAAATAGATAAGCCCCCTGGTCCGGATGGGATTTACAGTAGGATTCTTTGGGAGGCAAGAGAGGTGATTGCGAAGCCTCTGGCTCTGATCTTTAGGTCGTCGTTGGTCTCTGGTATAGTACCGGAAGATTGGAGGACAGCAAATGTTGTCCCATTGTTTAAGAAGGGGAGAAGAGACTTCCCTGGGAATTATAGACCGGTGAGTCTTACTTCTGTGGTGGGTAAGGTTTTGGAAAGGATTATTAGAGACAGGATTTATAGTTATTTGGAGAGTAATGAGTTGATTAGAGACAGTCAGCATGGTTTTGTAGCGGGTAGGTCATGCCTTACTAACCTTATCGAGTTCTTTGAGAAAGTGACCAAAGGGGTAGATAGGGGTAAGGCAGTTGATGTGGTGTATATGGATTTTAGCAAGGCGTTTGATAAGGTTCACCATGGTAGGCTTCTGCAGAAAATGCAGATGTATGGGATTGGGGGTGATCTAGGTAATTGGATCAGGAATTGGCTAGCAGATAGGAGACAGAGGGTGGTGGTTGATGGTAAATATTCGTCATGGAGTTCGGTTACGAGTGGTGTGCCTCAGGGATCTGTTTTGGGGCCACTGCTGCTTGTAATTTTTATTAATGATCTGGATGAGGGTATAGTTGGGTGGATTAGTAAATTTGCTGATGACACCAAAGTCGGAGGTGTGGTAGATTGTGAGGAAGGGTGTCATAGTTTGCAGGGTGACTTAGAAAGGTTGCAGAGCTGGGCTGCGAGGTGGCGGATGGAGTTTAATGTGGAGAAGTGTGAGGTAATTCATTTCGGTAGGAATAACAGATGTGTTGAGCATAGGGCTAAAGGGAGGACTTTGAATAGTGTGGAGGAGCAGAGGGATCTAGATGTATGTGTAAATAGATCCCTGAAAGTTGGGAATCAAGTAGATAAGGTTGTTAAGAAGGCATACGGTGTCTTGGCGTTTATTGGTAGGGGGATTGAATTTAGGAGTCACAGCGTCATGATGCAACTGTACACAACTCTGGTGCGGCCGCACTTGGAGTACTGTGTGCAGTTCTGGTCCCCACATTACAGGAAGGATGTGGAGGCTTTGGAGAGGGTGCAGAGGAGGTTTACCAGGATGTTGCCTGGTATGGAGGGGAGATCTTATGAGGAGAGACTGAGAGATTTGGGGTTGTTTTCGCTGGAAAGAAGGCGGCTAAGAGGGGACCTCACTGAAACATATAAGATGATTAGAGGTTTAGACAGGGTAGATAGTGATAGCCTTTTTCCTAGGATGGAGAAAGCTAGCACGAGGGGGCACGACTTTAAATTAAGGGGGGGTAGTTATAGGACTGATGTCAGGGGTAGGTTCTTTACCCAGAGGGTGGTGAGGGACTGGAATGCCCTGCCAGCTGCAGTTGTAAATGCACCTAGTTTGGGGGCGTTTAAGAGATCTGTGGATAGGTTTATGGACGAAAAGGGATTGGTTTAGGCTAGTGGGTCATTGTTTTGTAACTGGTCGGCGCAACATCGTGGGCCGAAGGGCCTGTTCTGCGCTGTAATGTTCTATGTTCTAGGTCGCGTCTCAACATTTTATAAACCTCTATCAGGTCACCTCTCAATCTTCATCTCTCCAGGGAGAAAAGACCTAGCTCCCTCAACCTATCCTCATAAGGCATGCTACCCAAACCAGGCAACATCCTTGTAAAGTTCCTCTGCACCTTCTCAATAGCTTCCACATGCTTCTTGTAGTGAGGCAACCAGAACTGCGCACAGTACTCCAAGTGGGGGTTTCCATGATAAACCTTGATGTGACACCTTATCAAATGTTTTCTGGAAATCCAGATCTTCCCTCGAACCCCAGCAATTTATTTTTCAAATAACAAATAATTTAGTTAAACAATAAAAAAGATAGGACCATTTGGCCTTTCGAGTTTGCTACACATTCATTATGACCATGGCTCATTATCCAACTCAATAGCCTAATCTTGCTTTCTCCCTATAACCTTTGATTCCATTCACCCCAAGTACTCTACCTAGCCGCCTCCCGAATACATTTAATGTACTGGCATCAACTACTTCCAGTAGTAATGAATTCCATTCTTTGGGTGGAAAAATGTCTCCTCACCTCCATTCTAAATCGTCTACGCTGAATCCTCAGACAAGGTGAAACACAATTTCCCTTTCACAAAATCATGCAAAGTGCACAGCTACAACCCCTTTAATGATTAATTCTAACAACTTTCCCAGAATAAATATCAAGGTAACTTGGCCTAGAGATTCCAGTCGCTATTCCTTTGCAAATAAAAGGGGCTGTATTTGCTACTTTCCAGTCTGATGGATCTTCCCAGAATTTAGGGAATTTTGAAAAATTATCATTGCATCTACCACCTCTTGTGACTCTTAGATTAAGTCCACCTGGATCCAGAGACTTACTAGTTACAGCTCCATCAGTTTATTCAGTGTTACTTCCCAGCAATTGTAATTTCAGTAAGTTCATCTTTCCCCTCCAACTTCTGATTTACAGCTATTACTGGAATGGTTTTTGTATCCTCTATAACGAAGACAGAACACAATATTTATTTATATCATCTGCTATTTCTTTAATATATATTAACGCCCCCATTTTCACTCTCCAGAGAGCCAACGCTCACTTTACTGACTCCTAATTTCCAGTAGAAATTTTGGCTCTCAAACTCTAAATTTGTTTCTCCTGATGTGCAGACTAGTCATTCTCTGCTGCCTTTATATTCTGATTAATTACCAAACGCGCTGCAGTTATGCTTTTTCCTTAAGTTTGATTCTTTCCTTAATTTCCATTAACTTTAGTTAACCGTGGACAGTGGATTCTCCTGAGAATTATTCTTTTAGGAATGTTGAATTGAACAGTAAAGGAATTAAGGGTTATGGTGAGCAGGCAAGTAGGTGGAGCTGAATCCACAAAAAGATCAGCTATGATCTTATTGAATGGTGGAGCAGGCTTGAGGGGCCAGATAGCCTACTCCTGCTCCTAGTTCTTATAATGAAGATTCTGAAATATACTCCTTAAAAGTTTGCCACTGCTTCTTTATATTCTACCCTTCTAGCCTTGTATCTCAATTCACTTCAGCTTGCTCGGTTTTCATTTGCATAGTTCCCCTTATTTAGGTTTAAATTACCAGTGATAGGATCCTACAGTGCAAAAAGGTGGCATTCAGCCCACTGAGTCTGCACTGAACGCAATCCCACCTGGGCTCTGTCCGCCAAACCCCATGCATTTACTCTAATTAGTTCCCCTGACACTAAAGGGACAATTTAGCATGGCCAATCCACGTAACACACACCATCTTTGGACTGTGTGAGAAAATCCATGCAGACACTGGAAAAACGTGCAAATTCCACACGGGCAATGACCCAAGCTAGGAATTGAACCCAGGTCCCTGGCGCTGTGAGGAAGCAGTGCTGACCACCATGCCGCAGAAGGAATGGAGACAGAAATCCTGTCTTAGACCCACTCTTCTCAATTTGAATTTAAAATTCAATCATCGTGTGTTCTGGGCTAGGTAGGGGTACCTTTACACTGAGGTCATAACTAATCATGTCATCACACAATACCAAGTCTAATAAAACCTGCTCTCTGGTTGGCTACAGAACTATCTTGAATGCATTTGTTTGCAATTGTATTACAACTGGAGTAGGAGTGTGTATCTGATCTAGCTGTACTATGCCACAAGTTGAAACTTGAGTGTAAGTGTTTCAAGTCAAGAGTGGTTGAAGAAAAGACTTTATAACAAGGATAAATAAAGTTCTCAGGATTTCAGTGCTATTGGTCTGGAGCACGCTATGTGAAGAAGGACCCTAGTCCCAGAAGGTGCCCGGAGGTTCTTAACAATAGAACTTGAGTGATGGAGGATAGAACCAGATTATTCCTATCTGTAAATAAGAACCAAGGAAAAATTACATCACAATAGGAAGCCATTCAACCTAACTTGTCCATGCCAATCCAAGGACATCCAGGTGCCCTGTCTCATCCCACGTTCCTGCATCTGGCCACAGCCCTGTAGCTTACAGCACTTAAGCCGCAGATCCAGGTAGTTTCAGATCTCTCCCACCACTACCAACTTGGGTTGTAAATTCCAGACACCCACTACCGTCTGTGTAAAAATTTCTTCCTCATTACCCCTTTTTCACCTTCTGCCACTTATTTTGAATACATGCTTCGAGCATCCTCCGCCAACAGGAAAAGTTTGATTTGATTTATTGTTACATGTATTAACATGAAAAGTATTGTTTCTTGCATGCTATTCAGACAAAGCATATCGTTCATAGAGAAGGAGAGAGAGTGCAGAATGTGGTGTTAGTCATAATTAGGATGTGGAGAGAGATCAACTTAATGCAAGGCAAGTCCATTCAAACATCTGACAGTAGCAGGTAAGAAGCTGTTCTTGAGTCGGCTGGTACACGACCTCAGGCTTTTGTATCTTTTTCCTGAAGGAAGGTGGAAGAGAAAGAATGTCTGGAATGCATGGGGTCCTTAATTATGTTGGCTGCTTTGCCAAAGCAGCAGGAAACATAGAGTTAATGAATGGGAGGCTGGTTTGCATGATGGACTGAGCCACATTCACGACCTTTTGCAGTTCCTTGTGGTCTTGGGCAGAGCAGCAGCCATACCAAGCTGTGATACAACCAGAAATAAAGCTTTCTATGGTACATCTGTAAAAGTTGGAGAGAGTCGCAGCTGACAAGCCAAATTTCCTTCGTCTTCTGGTGTCTTATTATATGTTTCTATAAGATGAGGCATTGGTGGGCTTTCTTAACTATAGTGCAGGCATAGGGGAGACCAGGACAGGTTGTTGGTGATCTGGACACCTAAAAACCTGAAGCTCTTGACCCTTTCTACTTCATCCCCATTGGTGTAGACAGGGTCTATATCATTGTTCACCTTTAGAACATAGAACATTACAGTGCAGTACAGGCCCTTTGGCCATCGATGTTGTGCCGACCAGTGGAACCTATCTAATGTCCCTCTAAACTAAACTATTCCAATGTTATCCATATGCCTATCCACTGACCATTTGAACGCCCTTAAAGTTGGCGAGTTCACAATGCTGCAGGCAGGGCATTCCACGCCCTTACTACTCCCTGAGTAAAGAACCTACCTCTGACATCAGTCCTATAATTACCACCTCTTAATTTAAAGCTATGTCCCCTCGTGTTAGCCATCACCATCCAAAGAAAAAGGCTCTCACTATCCACCCTATCTAACCCTCTGATCATCTTGTATGCCTCAATTAGGTCACCTCTTAACCACCTTCTTTCTAACGACAATAACCTCAAGTCCCTCAGCCTTTGCTCTTAAGACCTTCCCACCATACCAGGCAACATCCTGGTAAATCTCCTCTGCACCCTTTCCAATGCCTCCACATCTTTCTTATAATGCAGCAACCAGAACTGTACGCAATACTCCAAGTGCAGCCGCACCAGAGTTTTGTTCAGTTGCAACATGACCTCATGGCTCCGAAATTCAATCCCTCTACCAATAAAAGCTAACACACCGTACGCCTTCTTAACAACCTTACCAACCTGGGTGCCAACTTTCAGGGATCTATGCACATGTACATCGAGATCTCGCTGCTCATCGACACTACCAAGAGTCCTTCCATTAGCCCAATATTCTGTACTCCTGTTACTCTTACCTAAGTGAATCATCTCACACTTTTCCGCTTTAAACTCCATTTGCCACCTCTCAGCCCAGCTCTGCAGCTTATCTATACCCCTGCCAATCTCGATGCCAATCTCCTTCGTTTTGTTCACATTGAGGGAGAGATTATTGCCACTGCAGCAGATTCTCTATCTCATTCCTGTACACTGTCTCATCATTGTCTGAGATCCGAACCACCATGGTGATGTTGTCAGCAAACTTGAAAATCAAATTGGAGGGGAATTTAGCCACACAGTCGTTGATGTATGAGTGTAGTAGGGGGCTAAGAACACAGCCTTGTGGGGCACTGGTGATGAGGATGATCGTGGAGGTGGTGTTGCTGCCTATCCTCACTGATTGTGGTCTGTGAGTTAGGAATTTCAGGATCCACGAGAGAAGAGCCGAGGCCCATGCCATGGAGTTTGGAGTTGAGTTTCGTGGGAATAATGCTGTTGAAGATTGAGCTGTAGTCAATAAATAGGAGTCTGACATAGGTGTCTCTGTTATCTAGGTGTTCCAGGGTTAAGTGCAGGGGCTGGGGATAGCATCTGCTATGCACCTGTTGCGGCAATAGGCAAACTGTAGTGGATCCAGGTAGTCCGGGAGGTTTGAATTGATTCACGTCATGACTAACCTTTGGAAGTACTTCATAACGATGGATGTCAGAGCCATCGGCCAATAATCATTCGGGCACGCTGTTTTTTTTTGGTACTGGGAGACGGTTGTCTTCTTGAAGCAGATTGTTGTAAATAGAAGTTGAAGATATGTGCGAATACTCCCATCAGCTGATCCACACAGGATCTGAGTGCACGTCCGGGTACCCTATCCAGGTCAGTCACTTTCCGTGGGTTGACCTTCGAGAAAGCTGCTCTGATATCTGCAATAGCGACCCTAAATACAGGGTAGGGGGCATGCTCTTGCTGATCTCTTGCTCAAAATGGGTATGGAATACATTGAGCTGATCAGAGAGGAGTGCACTGGAGCTGGCGATTTTACATACCTTCATCTTGTAGCCTGTTATGTCTCGCAGACCTTGCCATCGTCAGCAGGGGTCATTGTGGCTAGCTTGGGATTCCAGCTTGGTTCGATACTGCCTTTTGGCATATTTGATGGATCGCCTTAGATTGTATCTGGCTTTCTTGTTAGGTCAGTGTTGCCGGGCTTAAACGCCTCAGACCTGGACTTCAGCAAGCAGATATCCCTGTTCATCCATGGTTTCCAGTTGGGGAACACACAGATTTTAATTTTAACTTGTCAACTCACTCTCCACCTCAATTTTGTACACCTCAATCAAGTCATTCCTCAGGCTTCTTCCCAGAATAACCTCAAACAAAATAATCAGTTCAACAACACTAGCTTAAAGTCCAACAGGTTTATTTTGAATCATGAGCTTTCAGAGCACTGCTCCTTCATCAGATGAGTGGACCACTCACCTGATGGGAAGATCAGCACTCCAAAAGCTCACCTGATCACTCACCTGATGGGAAGATCAGCACTCCAAAAGCTCATGATTCCGAATAAACTTGTTGGACTTTAACCTGGTGTTGAAAGACTTCTTACTGTGCTCACCCCAGTCCAGTGGCGGCATCTTCACATCGAAGTAAAATGACTCCTTCCAGCTAAACCTTTCAAGCCCTGGCAACATTCTTGCAAATCTCCTCTGTACTCTCTCCTGAGCAATGACATCCTTCCTGTAACATGGTGATCAGAACTGTACACAATAGTTCGGATGTGGCTTCAGCAGTATTTTATACAATTCCAACATTATATCCTTATTTCTATATTTTATACCTCTGCCAAAGAAAGAAAGCATTCCATATGCCTTCTTCACAACCTTGACTAATTGAACTGCTGAAATCAGGGACCCGTATACTTGTACACCTTGGTACATACTCTAAGATATTAGCAATAAAATTGCATGAACCACCATCCACCCTTCATGTGCATGTTTGTGAGGTCTCTCACTTCCTCATTCGTATCATATTTTTAACACAACCTTCTAGAACTTTCTTAGCTTTAGTTTCAATTCAAGATGATTATGCTACCTTACTTAATTCAGTTTCAGCCTGTTGGCCCTCAACAAGAGAAGATTTACTAAACATCTTTCAGATTATCTAGATCTTTAACTAGTTCAGCTAATCAAATATCTGTCTGTAGTGTCACTTTGACTTCTGAAGGAGTTTACTTAGCCATTGATCAGGTCATCATGCACAAAGAAAAGATTCCCAAAACTTTTTCCTATAACTTCTGAGTCAAGAATCTTACTTGGGCTTTCTGCAATCATGAGAGAAACTACTATTTTTGCTCTGACTAAATCATTTCCTGGGAGCAGGTTGGCTCCATCTATGGGCATCTTCTCAACAAGCCCATACCATCACTGTCCCAGACATTAGGTTACACTCCAAGTGCATGTGGTACAAAACTGACTTTAATGCACTCTCTGGTGAAAATGTTTGCCTTTTCCCAGCAAGTGTTTGAGTGCCTCCTGCATTTCTTATATAACTATACATTCAAGGATAAGGGTTACTTTTCCTCTCAATAAGAATCCTTCATAGTTCTCATTATCTCATTCACCTCACCTGCACTCACCACAGTGTTTATAGTGGGTTTTACAGCTGTAGTTGATGTAGAATTCCTTTCTCGTGAATTGCCTTTACGTACACTAGCAATCCCACGGATTACAGGTGCAACTTCCAACCACAGAAAATTTACAGCTCAGAAATAGTGACAGTGGATGCCTTGGTGGTTATTTTCCAGACGTCGCTGGATTCCAGGGAAATGCCAGAAAGCGGCTAATGTTATGCCGTTGTTTAAGAAGGGTGCCAGGCAAAAAGCAGGGAATTATAGGCCGGTTAGTTTAACATCTGTTGTAGGTAAAATGTTAGAATCCGTCATTAAGGAGGAAATAGCGAGGCATCTTGAAGGGAATTGCTTGATAGAGCAGACGCAGCACAATTTCATTAAAGGGAAGTCGTGTCTGACAAATTTACTGGAGTTCTATGAGGATGTGTCTAGGGCGGTGGATAGAGGAGAGCCGGTGGATGTGGTCTTTCTGGATTTTCAGAAGGCGTTTGACAAGGTACCTCACAGGAGGTTATTGCAGAAGGTCAGGGGACATGGAGTTGGGGGTAGGGTGTTAGCGTGGATAGAGGACTGGTTGTCAAATAGGAGGCAGAGAGTGGGGGTCAATGGGTGTTATTCGGATTGGCGGATGGTGACTAGTGGAGTGCCTCAGGGATCAGTGCTGGGGCCTCAGCTTTTTACCATTTATATAGATGATCTGGAGGAGGGAACTGAGTGTAGGGTGTCGAAATTTGCTGATGACACCAAGACTGGAGGAATGGCAAATTGTGTGGAGGGTGGAGAGTCTACAGAAAGATCTAGATAGGCTGGGCGAATGGGCCAGGAAATGGCAAATGGAATTTAATGTTGGCAAGTGCGAGGTGGTCCACTTTGGTAGGAATAATGGTAGGAAGGATTATCACTTATGTGGAGAAAAACTGCAGCAGGCGACGGTGCAGAGGGATCTCGGGGTCCTTGTGCATGAGTCGCAAAAACCCAGCTTGCAGGTGCAGCAAGTGGTCAGGAAGGCGAATGGGATACTGGCCTTCATAGCGAAGGGGATTGAATATAAAAGTAGGGAGGTCTTGCTGCGGCTATATAGGGCATTGGTGAGGCCGCAGCTGGAGTACTATGTGCAGTTTTGGGCGCCGCACTTATGCAAGGATATTTTGGCGTTGGAGGGAGTGCAGAGGAGGTTTACGAGGCTGATGCCGGAGTTGAGGGGTTGAGCTATGAGGAGAGGCTGAATAAACGAGGCTTGTACTCGTTAGAGTTTAGAAGAATGAGGGGAGATCTCATTGAGACGTATAAGATGATGAATGGGATGGATAGGATAGAGGTGGAGAGACTCTTCCTGCTCAGAAAGGATAATAGGACTAGGGGACACAGCCTCAAGATAGGGGGGGGGGGGGGGGGGGGGGGTTGAACGATGTTGAGGAGGAACTTCTTCACTCAAAGGGTGGTGAATCTCTGGAATTCTCTGCCCGTTGAAGTGGTGGAGGCTGCCTCGCTAAATATTTTTAAGACGCGGGTTGATGGGTTTTTGATGAGAGAGGATTAAGAGTTATGGGGAGAGGGCGGGAATGTGGAACTGAGCCACGACAGATTAGCCATGAACTTATTGAGTGGCGGGGCAGGCTCGAAGGGCTAGATGGCCTACTCCTGTCCTATTTCTTATGTTCTTATGAAACAGGCCTTTTGGCCCTTCTTGTCTGTGCCGAACCATTTTTTGCCAAGTCCCACTGATCTGCACTTGAACCATATCCCTCCACACCCCTCTCATCCATGTACCTGTCCAAGTTTTTCTTAATTGGTAAAAGCGACCCCATATTTACCACTTTATCCGGCAGCTCATTCCACACTCCCACCACTCTGTATGAAGAAGCCCCCCCCCCCCCCTTATATTCCCTTTAAACTTTTCTCCTTTCACCCTTAACCCATGCCCTCTGGTTTTTTTTTCCCTCCCCTAGCCTCAGTGGAAAAAGCCTGCTTGCATTGACTCTATCTATACCCATCAAAATCTTATACAACTCCATCAAATCTCCCCTTATTCTTCTACGCTCCAGGAAATAAAGTTCTAACCTACTCAATCTCTCTCTGTAACTCAGCTTCTCAAGTCCTGGCAACATCCTTGTGAACCTTCTCTGCACTCTTTCAACCTTACTTATCTCCTTCCTGTAACTAGGTGACCAAAACTGTACACAATACTCTAAATTTAGCCTCACCAATGCCTTATATAACCTTACCATAACACTCCAACTTTTATACTCAATACTCCAATTTATAAAGGCCAATGTACCAAAAGCACTTTTTACAACCCTATCCACCTGTGAAGTCAATTTTAGGGAATTCTGCACCAGTATTCCCAGATCCCTCTGTTCAACTGCACTCTTCAGAGTCCAACCATTTACCCTGTATGTTCTACTTTGGTTTGTCCTTCCAAAGTGCAATACCTCATATTTGTCTGTGTTAAATTCCATTTGCCATTTTTCAGCCCATTTTTCTAGTTGGTCCAAATCCCTCTGCAACTTTGAAAACCTTCCTCACTGTTCACTACACCTCCAACCTTTGTAGCATCAGCAAATTTGCTGATCCAATTTACCACATTATCAACCAGATCGTTGATGTTGATGACAAACAACAACGGACCCAACACCGATCCCTGCAGCACACCACTTGTCACAGGCCTCCACTCAGAGAAGCAATCCTCCACAACCACTCGCTGGCTTCTTCATTGAGTCAGTGTCTAATCAAATTTACTACCCCCTCATGTATACCTATACCATCTGCATCAACACATCCCACCTTGTTACACTGAAAATACTTATGCCTTTGAATATCACTTCAATTTTCAGTATCTTCCTTTCTGGTCCAAGGAGGAGTTTCAAGAGTATTCCCAGTGGTTTCTGGCTATTTGCCTTCTTTTCACTATCTCCCCTTTTTGGGTTTGTGGGGTCGACAGAATAGGTCTTTTATCTATGGACCAACTCATAATTGCCAGCCATCCCCACTCCCTGTCCAGTTGTCACCCTCTGCTCTTCAACTTGGGTTGTAACTGCTGGAGGAAGTGAATTTTTAAATTCTTATTTCCCCAAGAGCTTCCTACATTGCAACTGCTTTTAATACGCAAATGAATGGTCATATTTACATTATTTTACCCTCTCTACTTCAATATAGATCTGCCAAAGCTGTGGCCTTATGGTTTCAAATTTTTGCCTATATGCCTCAGGGATCAACTCACATGAGCAGGAATAGCCTTTGTTAGTGCACAGAAAGCCCTTCTGGCAGTGTTGCTCAAACCTCATGAGTTCTACCCACTAACTGACTCCATAGGAGCAATGGCCAATTTTCTTTCTTTAACTGCCTTCTCAAATGAAATAAAGTTTTTACATAACTTTTTTCAAAATTTGGAAGAGCTTGTACAAATTTAAACATCATCTCACTGGGCTCCATGCAGCCCTCCCACCCTCCAAAATCAGGTCTTTCCCTCGCATCTGAGGTCCCTTTTTAAAAATTCTAGCCTTCTGTTCCCCTTCTCATTCCTTTTCTCTTTCCTCTCATGGTCAAGTTCAAGCCTTTTGCATTTCCATTTTCTCTTCACTCTTTTTCCTTGTATTGTGGATAAAAAACTAACCCGTCCAATATTTCCACACAAGGCAACCCATCCATTCGTCTAGTAAACCTAAGAACATAGGAAATAGGAGGAGTAGGCCTGCTAGCCATTTGAGCCTGCCCCGCCATTCAATAAGATCATGGCTGACCTGAAGTGGATCAGTTCCACTTTCCCGCCCTCTCCCCATAACCCTTAATTCCCTTGTCTGTCAAAAACCTATCTACCCGTGACTTAAATATATTTAGCGAGGTAGCCTCCACCACTTCAACGGGCAGAGAATTCTAGAGATTCACCACCCTTTGAGTGAAGAAGCTCCTCCTCAACTCTGATCTAAACTGTTCCCCCCCACCCATCTTGAGCTTGTGTCCTCTAGTCCTGCTATCCTTACTAAGCGGGAAGAATCTCTTTACCTCTACCCTATCCATCCCCTTCATTATCTTATACGTCTCTTTAAGATCCCCCCCTCATCCTTCTAAACTCCAACGAGTACAGACTCAGTCTATTCAATCTCTCTTCAAAGGCCAACCCCCTCATCTCCGGTATCAGCCTAGTGAACCACCTCTGCACTCCCTCCAAGGCCAATATATCCTTGTGCAGGTGCGGTGACCAAAACGGCACACAGTACTCTAGCTGCGGCCTCACCAGTACCCTGTACAGTTGCAGCAAGACCTCCCTACTTTTATATTCTATCCCCCTCGCTCTAAAGGCCAACACTTCTTGGTGCTCAGCAGAAATTTATTCCGATGGTAAAGAAGGATCGTAGAAGAGATAATCAGCCTTGGATAACGAAGGAGATAAAGGAGAGTATTAAATTAAAAGCTGATACGTTTAGAGTCGCTAAAAGTAGTGGGTGAGAAGAGGATTGGGAGAGATTTAAAGATCAACAAAGAATGACAAAGAAGTTGATAAAGAAAGGAAGGATAGACTATGAATCTAGGCTAGCGCTAAATATAAAAAAGGATAGTAAGAGTTTTTATAAATATATAAAAAGGAGGAGGCTGGCTAGGGTGAATGTTGGACCCTTAAAGGATGAGAGGGGGGATTTAGTGGTGGGCGATGAGGAAATGGCTGAGGCCTTGAATAACCTTTTTGCTTCGGTCTTCACGGAGGAGGACGCGAATAGTTTGCCGGGTGTTAACAGTGGAAAGATGGTAGGAGTGGAGGGCCTGAATGAGATCGTTGTTACTAGAGAGGTAGTGCTCGACAGACTGATGGTGGACAAGTCCCCAGAACCGGATGGAATACATCCCAGTGTTCTGAAGGAAATGGCAGAGGTGATAGTGGATGCCTTAGTGATTATTTTCCAAACCTCGCTGGATTCCGGGGAAGTGCGGAAGATTGGAAAACGGCTAATGTTACGCCGCTGTTTAAAAAGGGTAGCAGGTAAAATGCAGGAAATTATAGGCCGGTTAGTTTAACGTCTGTTGTAGGAAAAATGCTTGAATCCGTCATCAAAGAGGAAATAGCGAGGCATCTTGAGAAGAATTGTTTGATAGAGCAGACGCAACACGGATTCGTTAAGGGGAAGTCGTGTCTGACTAATTTATTGGAATTCTACGAGGGTGTGTCTAGTGCGGTGGAGGAGGGGAACCGGTGGAAGTGGTGTTTCCCAATTTTCAGAAGGTGTTTGATAAGGTGCCACACAAAAGGTTGTTACAGAAGGTTAGGGGGCATGGAGTTGGGGGTAGGGTGTTAGCATGGATAGAGGATTGGTTGTCAAATAGGAGGCAGAGAGTGGGTGTCAACAGGTGCTATTCGGATTGGCGGTTGATGACTAGTGGAGTGCCCCAGGGGTCGGTGCTGGGGCCTCAGCTATTTACCATTTATATAGATGATCTGGAGGAGGGAACCAAGTATAAGGTGTCGAAATTTGCTGATGACACAAAGATAAGTGGAACAGCAAATTGTGCGGAGGGTGTGGAAAGTCTGCAGAGGGATCTAGATAGGCTGAGCGAGTGGGCAAGGACCTGGCAAATGGAATACAATGTTGGCAAGTGTGAGGTTATCCACTTTGATAGGAATAATCGTAGGAAGGACTACTACTTACAGGGCGAAAAACTGCAGCGTGCTACAGTGCAGAGGGACCTCGGGGTCCTTGTGCATGAGTCGCAAAAACCCAGCCTACAGGTGCAGCAGGTGGTCAGGAAGGCAAATGGGATGCTGGCCTTCATTGCGAGGGGGATTGAATATAAAAGTAGGGATGCCTTGCTGCAACTGTACAGGGTACCGGTGAGGCCGCAGCTGGAGCACTGTGTGCAGTTTTGGTCGCCGCACTTGCGCAAGGATATTGTGGCCTTGGAGGGAGTGCAGAGGAGGTTCACGAGGCTGATACCGGAGTTGAGGGGGTTGAGCTATGAAGAGAGGCTGAATAGACTGGGCTTGTACTCGTTAGAGTTTAGGAGGATGAGGGGGAATCTTATTGAGACGTATAAGGTGATGAAAGGGATGGATAGGGTAGAGGTGGAGAGGTTCTTCCCAGTCAGAAAGGACAGCAGGACTAGAGGGCACAGCCTCAAGATAAGGGGAGTGCAGTTTAGAACAGAGTTGAGGAGGAACTTCTTCACTCAAAGGGTGGTGAATCTCTGGAATTCTCTGCCCATTGAAGTGGTGGAGGCTACTTCGCTAAATATATTTAAGACGCGGGTAGATAGGTTTTTGGTAGGCAAGGGAATTAAGGGTTATGGGGAGAAGGCGGGAAAGTGGAACTGAGCCACTTCAGATCAGCCATGATCTTATTGCATGGCGGGGCAGGCTCGAAGGGCTAGATGGCGTACTCCTGCTCCTATTTCTTATGTTCTATGCCTTCTTGATCACCTACTGGACCTGCAGACTGGGTTTTTGCAACTCGTGCACAAGGACCCCCAGGTTCCTCTGCACCGTAGCATGCTGCAGCTTTTGCCTTTTAGATAATAATCCCTCCTACCATTATTTCTGCCAAAGTTGATAACCTCATACTTGCTATTATACTCCATCTGCCAGGTCCTCACCCACTTGTTCAGCCTATCTAGATCTCTCTTCAGACTTTCCACACCCTCCACGCAATTTGCTTTTCTGCTCATCTTCGTGTCATCAGCAAATTTCATCACCCTACACTCAGCGCCCTCCTCCAGATCATCTGTATAAATGGTAACCTTCTCTGCTTCTAATGCATTAACATCTCTCCTTGATAAAAGCATTAAGGAAGTGAGCATTGGTCCTATAAAAATGCACCTGGGGATTGGCAATGGCAAGAAAGATGGATGAATTAAACAGGCATTGTGCATTTATCTACACTAAGAGGACACAAGTAACATCCCAAAAATTGCTGTAAATCAGAAAATGGAAGAGCAGGAGAAACTCAGGAAAATAATAAATCAGGGAAGTGGTACTGAGCAAATTGTTGGGTCTGTGGGCTGATAAACCCCCTGGTTTGGATGGATTTCACCTTCAGGTTGTGGAAAATTAGCTAACGAGATTTTTGCTGGTTTCAGTTTTCCAAAATTCTCTAGATTTGGAGAAGGTTCCATTAGTTTGGAAGATAGTAAATGTAACTCCTTCATTCAAAAGTGACAGAGTCAGAAAGCAGGAAAGTGCAGGCCAAAGCTTTGAAAGAAATGGCTATTCAGATAGTATAATTTTCCAAAATTCCCTAGATTTGTGGAAGATTCTTTCAGATTGGAAAATAGCAAATGTAAACTTTGTTGAAAAGGGTAGACAGAAAGCAAGCCAGTTAGTTTTCGACTCTGCTCCTTCCTGTCACAGTTTGTTTATCATTTTCCATATTAGTACCTTTTTCTTGTCATGTCTGTTACTCTTTAGTATATCTCATCTTCCCAAATTTGATTCCTTGTACCACTATTCAGTTTAAAACTCTCTATTCCTTTCGTTATGCAGCTTGCTAGGACATCAGCTCCAGCACTGTCCAAGTGTAGATCGCCCCAAAGTACTAGAACATAGAAAATAGAACATTACAGCGCAGAACAGGCCCTTCGGCCCACGATGTTGCGCCGACCAGTTAAAAAGCAATGACCCTCTAACCTAAACCAAACCCTTTCCATCCATAAACCTATCCAAGGATCTCTTAAACGCCCCCAAACTAGGAACATTTACAACTGCAGCAGGCAGAGCATTCCAATCCCTCACCACCCTCTGGGTAAAGAACCTACCCCTGACATGTGTCCTATAACTACCACCCCTTAATTTAAAGCTATGCCCCCTCGTGCTAGCTTTCTCCATCCGAGGAAAAAGGCTATCACTGTCCACCCTATCTAAACCTCTAATCATCTTATATGTTTCAATAAGGTCCCCTCGCAGCCGCCTTCTTTCTAACGAAAACAACTTCAAATCCCTCAGTCTCTCCTCATAGGACCTTCCCTCCATACCAGGCAACATCCTGGTAAACTTCCTCTGCACCCTCTCCAAAGCCTCCACATCCTTCCTATAATATGGGGACCAGAACTGCACACAATACTCCAAATGCGGCCGCACCAGAGTTTTGTACAGTTGCAACATGACGCTGCGGCTCCTAAATTCAATCCCCCTACCAATAAACGCCAAGACACCGTATGCCTTCCTAACAACCCTATCTACTTGATTCCCAACTTTCAGGGATCTATGTACACATACACCTAGATCCCTCTGTTCATCCACACTATTCAGAGTCCTACCGTTACCCCTATACTCTACACATCCATTATTCCTGCCAAAGTGAATTACCTCACACTTTTCCACATTAAACTCCATCTGCCACCTCTCGGCCTAGCTCTGCAACTTGTCCAAGTCTCCCTGTAAACTAAGACACTCTTCCTCACTATCTACCACACCTCCAACTTTGGTGTCATCAGCAAATTTACTAATCCACCCAACTATACCCTCATCCAGATCATTTATAAAAATTACAAACAGCAGTGGCCCCAAAACAGATCCCTGAGGCACACCACTCGTAACTGAACTCCATGATGAATACTTACCATCAACCACCACCCTCTGTCTCCTATCTGCTAGCCAATTCCTGAATCACCCTCAATCCCATACATCTGCATTTTCTGCAGAAGCCTTCCATGGTGAACCTTATCAAACGCCTTACTAAAATCCATATATACCACGTCAACTGCCTTACCCCCATCCACCTCTTTGGTTACTTTCTCAAAAAACTCAATAAGGTTAGTAAAGCACGACCTACTCTCCACAAAACCATGCTGACAATCTCTAATCAATTCATTACTCTCCGAATAACTATAAATCCTATCCCTAATAATTTTTTCTAAAACCTTGCCCACAACAGAAGTAAGACTCACCGGTCTATAATTCCCAGGGAAGTTTCTGTTCCCCTTCTTAAACAATGGGACAACATACGCTGTCCTCCAATCTTCTGGCACTATACCTGTGACCAACGACGACCTGAAGATTAGAGCCAGAGTCTCTGCAATCGCCTCTCTTGCCTCCCAGAGAATCCTAGAGTAAATCCCGTCCGGCCCAGGGGACTTATCTATTTTCAAACCCTCAAGAATAACTAGCACATCCTCCTTATCAACTGCAATACTGTCCAGTTTACAACCCTGTAACCCAGTGATCTCCACAGCTACATTTATGTCCCCCTGCGTGAACACCGAAGAGAAATATTGGTTCAATGCCTCTCCAATCTCTTCTAGTTCCACACACAAATTCCCATGCTGTCTCTAACTGGCCCAAATCTTGCCCTAACCAACCTTCTGTTCTTGACATACCTATAGAACGCCTTAGGATTCTCCTTAATCCTATCAGCCAAAGTCTTCTCATGTCCTCTTTTAGCCCTTCTTAACTCACTCTTTAACTCCCTCCTAGCCAATCTAAAGCTTTTAGTGCACTACCTGAGCCCTCAAGTCTCATCCGGACATAAGCCTCCTTTTTCTTTTTAATCAGTGAACCAACTTTCTTAGTGTACCACGGTTCCCTAGCTCGACCAATTTCTCCTTGTCTGACAGGGACATACATATCAAGGACTCGCAGTAGCTGCTCCTCGAAAAACTCCACATTTCGGACGTTCCCAGACCCTGTAGTCTCCTAATCCAACCTATGCTTCCTAATTCTCTCCTAATAGCCTCATAATTACCCTTCCCCCAGCTAAAACTACTGACCCGAGGTTCATGCCTATCCCTTTCCATCACTAAGGTGAACGTAACCGAATTGTGGTCACTATCACCAAATGCACACCAACTTCCAAGTCTAGCACCTGGTCTGGCTCATTTCCCAGCACCAAATCCAATATAGCCTCACCTCTAGTTGGCCTATCAACATACTGAGTCAAAAATCCTTCCTGCATGCTTTGCACAAAAACTGACCCCTCTAATGAGCTAGAGCTATAACAATTCCAATCAATATTAGTAAAGTTAAAGTCCCCCATAACAATTACCCTATTACTTTCACTCCTGTCCAGGATCGTCTCCGCAATCCTTTCCTCAACCTCTCTAGAACTTTTAGGAGTTCTATAAAAGACTCCCAACAGGGTGACCTCTCCTCTCCTATTTCTAATCTCAGCCCATACTACCTCAACAGACAAGTCCTCATCAAACTTCCTCTGACACCGTGATACAATCCTTGACTAATAATGCTACCCCTCCCCCCCTCTACCTCCCTCTCTGCTCCGACTGAAGCATTTGAACCCCGGAACCTGCAACAACCATTCCTGACCCTGCTCTATCCCCAGTATTGGTGTCAGCGTCCCACCAAACGGAAACCATTTCTCCCACATCTTTGAGCCATGTGTTAATTTCTCTACTCTCATCTCTCCTATGCCAATTTGCACGACTGAGGTAATAATCCAACACTGAGGTTCTGCTTCTTAATTTGGTGCATAGCTCCCATCCTGATTATGCAAAACTTCCTTCGGCATCCTGTTAATGCTGTTGGTACCTTTATGGACAATGACATCAGTTCTTCCTCCTTCTCTCACTGCAGGTTCCTCACCAGCCCAGAGCAGATGTCCTGAACGCTGGCGCCAAGCAGGCCTGGACTCTCACTTCTTGCTACAAAGAGCAAGGTCAATCCCCCTCACTATAGTATCCCCACTACAGCTACATTCTTACGTGTTCCCCCGACTTGAATGGCTTCCTGTAAGTCAGTGCCATGGTCAGTCAGCTCATCCACCCTGCAGCCTCCACTCTCATCCAAACAAGCTGAAACGACCTCAAACCTGTTGGGCAATTGTAGTTACCTGTTAAATAATGTTTGATGTGTATTGATTTCAGTTTGCTCGTTACAGAAAAAGTCTTAAAATATGAAATCTTAACCTTCATTCTCTCTTTGGGAGTCGTTGCTTTTTAAAAATTAGCAGTCTCCAAGAGGCATTGTAACATCTTACTTATATTAAGATTCATGATTTTGAATGCTTTTTATCAAATCTCTCCTTATTTTTCACTGCTCTAAATCCCAGTTGCTCCATATAACTGATACAATTCTAACAAATCTACCTTCTGTATCCATTTTAAAGATGAGAAACAGGCATAATAATCCAGCTGGTGAATAATTGGTGATTTATAAAAAGTTTGGTATAAATTCCTTGCTTTTGTACACTATGCCTATTTAACAAAGTATGACTTTTTTTTTAACAACAGCCTTCTCAAGAGCCTGATTACTGTCAAAGACTGATGCATATTGAACTCAGTAAGTCTCACAACACCAGGTTAGAGTCCGACCAGTTCATTTGATGTGGAAGGATTCCCTTCCACACACCTGACGAAGGAACACTGTTTCCGAAAGCTTGCAAGATTACAATCAAATAAACTGGGTGGACTCTAACCTGGTGTTGTGAGACTTCTTACTGTGTTTACCCCAGTCCAACGCAGGCATCTCTACATCGTGACGCACGTTGAACTCCCAGACGTGTCTGTTCTTGCAATCCATTGCCTCATTTCTGACCCAAACGAATCATTATCTGCATTAAATTCAAATCTACCGAATGTTGGTCCTATTCACCAGTCTATGTATTCTCATGAATCTGTTACCATCTTCCTTCTACACAACTATTGCTGGAAGAGGCCACAAGCCAAATTAACAGCCGCCATTCAGAGAGGGAAAAAAAACATCAAATCCCGACAATGCAGAGAGCATTTAGCCCATCCAGTCTGCACAGACTCTCTGAAACAAGACCTAACTCGGTGCAAACCCCCATACCCCCAACGGCCAATCTAATCTGCATATCTTTGGACAGTGGCACCCAAGAAAACCATTATATTCAAACAAGGCCATAATTGAGATTTTGCCTTACCTTTAAGTGCTGGTAGTTTTTGAAGCTCTCTATTTTTAGCCAAATTGAAGCGAGATGAACTCTGGCGTCTCTCTTTCTTCACTATCTGTGGTCCCCCAGAGTATTTGATTTTATTAAGCTGGGTTTGAGGAGGAGCACTGTTACTTGGACGTTTGTTTGCAGCTGGCTGCTGTTGAACCTGTAACAAACCAACATTTTTCATGTTCCATCTCCAAAAGAGTTTCAAAAACCTTATTTATATTCAAATAAACCTTTTCCCATCAATATACTTCAGAGGGCAGTAAATCAAGACTGTTCATGCATACAATGAATAGACTCAGGAACATGTGTAATATGCTATTTATAATAGAAACAAAGTGTAAAAGTCCATACCAGTACAAAGTAAATCATTCACTGTAGAAAAACAAGCAGCACTACTTTAATATTCTGCTGGCACGGTGGTATGAGCATTTGTTCTACCTGTTTTTATCCTTCCCCTGGGCTTCTGGTGTCTGTCAAACACAATCAGGTCCCCAACAGGCTCTGGATAATATCCAGGCTTGGGCTGACAAGCGACAAGTACAAAAGGATCAAAGATTATCAGGTGTAAAAAGGTGTAAATCAGGTGGTATTCAAAACAAACTGATCAGCCATGATCTTATTAGACCTTCATGACTCCCAAAGTATGTCCACCAGACACAAATCAGCAGTGTAATGAGACTCACTCCGCTTTCAAGATAAATGCAGCTCCAAAAATACTAAAAAAAAGCTCAACACCATGTGGTACCAAGCAGCCCACTTGATTGGCACCCCATCCTCAAACATTCACTCCCTCTTTCTCTGAGTGTTACTGACATCAAATGAACTCACCAAGGCTCCTTGGAAGCAACACCGACTGAATCCACAACAGCCACTATCTAGAAGGACAAAGATAGCAGGAAAAACCACCAGCTGCAAGTTCACCTCCAAGCCTGGAATGCACTGCCAGTAGAGGTGGTGAAAGCAGGCACATTAGCAACATTCAGAGAATATCTTGATAGACACATGAATAGGAAGTGAACAGAGGGATAGAAACCATGAACTGGCAAAAAGTAGCGAGTCTAAATAAGAACATAAGAACATAAGAAATAGGAGCAGGAGTAGGCCATCTGGCCCTTCGAGCCTGCCCCGCCATTCAATAAGATCATGGCTGATCTGTCGTGACTCAGCTCCACCTTCCCGCCCTCTCCCCATAACCCTTAATCCCTTCTCTTATCAAAAACCCATCAACCCGTTTCTTAAAAATATTTAGCGAGGCAGCCTCCACCACTTCAACGGGCAGAGAATTCCAGAGATTCACCACCCTTTGAGTGAAGAAGTTCCTCCTCAACTCTGTTCTAAACCGCCCCCCCTTTATCTTGAGGCTGTGCCCCCTAGTCCTACTGTCTTTTTTGAGCGGGAACAGTCTCTCCACCTCTACCCTATCCATCCCATTCATCATCTTATACGTCTCAATGAGATCTCCCCTCATTCTTCTAAACTCTAACGAGTAAAAGCCTAGTTTATTCAGCCTCTCCTCATAGCTCAATCCCCTCAACTCCGGTATCAGCCGAGTAAACCTCCTCTGCACTCCCTCCAGGGCCAAAACATCCTTGCGCAGGTGCGGCGCCCAAAACTGCACACAGTACTCCAGCTGCGGCCTCACCAATGCCCTATACAGCTGCAGCAAGACCTCCCTACTTTTATATTCAATCCCCTTCGCTATGAAGGCCAGCATCCCATTCGTCTTCCTGACCACCTGCTGCACCTGCAAGCTGGGTTTTTGCGACTCATGCACAAGGACCCCGAGGTCCCTCTGCACCGTCGCCTGCTGCAGTTTTTCGCCCCGTAAGTAAGCGGGCTTGGTGAGCTTAAGGGCTTGTTCCTGTGATGTACTGTTCTTGGAGACACTGATGCATCAGGAATCAGCCTTCCATTGACATATGATGGCCATTCAGCAAATTGGTAATGGGATAGTTTCATATGGTGCATTCTTTGATGGCTGAAGAGACCAATTTGTGACAGGCAGGTTCTGCCTCAAATATTGCTTATAGAATCCCTACTGTGCAGAAGGAGGGTTATTAGGTGTCACTATTTTCAGTGGTAAACCTATTGTCAGACTGTTGTAGCCAGCGAACATTATAGTAATGCACAAGTAATGCATCAGCCCACAAGTAATGGTGTCACTTTCCCATGTTGTTTGGCTAGTGTTTCCCATGTGTGAAAATTCATGTCATGCTTGCAAACATCTTTGAAGCGAGGTTATCGGTCTTTTTGCTCCAGCTACCTCACCATACAGAATTCCTTGTGAATGCGTCTGTCTACCATCCTACAAACATACCTGAACTAGTGAAGTCACGTCCGCTTGACAAGTGGTAGCATATGTGGGAGACGTGTCTTCGAAATTTAATCCTTCCATAAAACGCCATAATGTGTCCCAAACAGTAAAGCTGAAAATCATTGGCCTTTCTTGATAACTATAAGCTCGTCCATGTTTAACAGCTTACAACAAATGTTCTGAGAATACAGGCCTCATGGACAGTGTCTTGACTGTAAGAGTCAGCTTATGTTTCATAAGTCAGCCCAAGTTAGTAGCTTCTTTCTCCAAGTGTGCATCAAATTCCACATTCAGAGGCAGATCATCAGTCATTCGGAATCCAAGGTAGAAAATATTAAAAGACTTGCAAGGAAGACACAATCCAAGTGTCTATGTAGCTGAGTGTCTGCGCAAGTACCTGACAGTGCATTGTCAGTTTCCTGATGACAGTATTATACCCACGCCCTCTCCCTTGCCCTATCCCATAACCCCACACATTTTACCATGGCTAATCTACATGTCTTGGGACAATAAAGGGGCATGGCATGGCCAATCCACCTAACCTGCACATTTTGGACTGAGAGAGTATTCGGTGTAAAGCCATGCAGATAGAAGGGAGAAAGTGCAAACTTCACAGTTACCCAAGACCAGCACTGAACCTGGGTCCCTGGCGCTGAGGTGCAGCAATGCAACCATTGTGCTAGTCTTGTCCTGCTAATGGTGTTAAATGTTTATATGTATATCCAGTTTTCTACATTTCTCTTATAGCTGGGTGTATGGAGAAGGATGTGTTTACAACACAAAAACAATATCTGCTTCTGGATGAACTGGATCTTCAAGTAGAAATCACCTCTGCCACAGGAATATGAATAGGCCATTTGACCCTTTTCCACCATTCAATAAGATCATGACTGATCCATTTGATGGCTCAGCTCCACTTTCCTGCCTGTCCCTAATAATCCTAGGCCGGACTTCTTCAAAGTAGGAGTTGCAACAAGCGGGTGGGTCGTGGCACTCCCTAAAGATCGCCTGACTTAGGTGCTAATAACTGCACATTACTCTAAAATAGAACAGAATGAAGCACCATTGAATATGTTTCAAAAGAAAAAGTAGAGATTTTGTAACATCTTCTGTACAGCGAGACTTGAAATAAACATTAATACAAGTCCCTGCCCATAAAAGGCAACAGTGATCAGGTCAATGTCCTGTACATACACTTGGTGCCAAGCACCCAGTACATACATGCTTTTGGTGAGAATTCAGAGTCAAGTTCTTTCACTTGCGAGCTAGACAAGAGGCCATTGGACATGGATTGTTTTGTTATAACAAAGAGATGGCCAGAGACACTAATAGGCAGTGTACCTGGTGGCCAGGATCTCACATCAGAATCTGCTGGAGTACTGCTCCTGAGAGTTCACAACACAACAGTGCCACTATTAACTCTGTGCAGAGTGTCAGGGCCTCTGGTGAACAGCCTACAAAGAAGAAACTAAAATCAGGAACACAGCTGTATAAAGATATCTTGAGATATGGTTTTGTTAATTGTGCCAATGCAAATCAGAATGCAGAGAAATACTGGCGAACGAGAGTTTAAAACCCTCAAAACTGCAAAGCATCCGAAGACTAAGCATAACAATCCTTTTGTTCATTTCATTTGTGAGACATGGGCATTGCTTGCTGACTAGCATTTATTGTCCATCCCTAGTTGCCCTTGATTGATACAACTGCTTGCTAGGCCATTTCAATTGGTAGTTGAGAGTCAACCACATCGCTATGGCTCAGGCGTCACATGTGGCTCAGATAACGACAGCATATTTCCTTTCCTAAAGGGCATTAGTAATGGGTTTTCCCAAGAATGGTTCAATAGTCATCACTGAATTCTTAGTTCCAGATTTTTTTTTATTGAATTCAAATTCTACCAGCTGAGTTTCTGGATTAATAATCGAGCAACAATCCAATTAGGCCATCACCTCTCTGATCAGAAAGGCAAACTTTGGATTTTTTTTCAAAGCATGCAGCAAGAACTGAAATCATCAGCTCAAGTTAGCATAAATTTAGCATTGAATGACAGAGGACAATTAGCCTCTTATTTGGTAGCTTACCACACAGCTGAAGAGAAAATGCCTCACAATTCTCCGTGCAACACTAAACATGGTTTGCACGGACATACATGAGGGGTCAGGTAAAAAACTGAAATGCATCCCACTTGGGCTTACCAAATTAGTGATATTATTGAGAATTCAAAAGTACAAGCTTATTTCTTGTTTCAAGTTAGCACTGGAGTTCTCAGTACAGTTGGATGAAAGTACAGATGTTACATTGTGCAACCTTGTTAACTTATATTGGATTTGGTTGGCACATTGAATTTTTTTGAGGATATGCTGTGCTGCTTCACATTACCAACCAACACAACTGGCGCACAGATCTTTGAAGTGTTGAACTACATGATCTGGCCAAGATCGCAATAAATTACAAAAGGTCACAAGTGAAGCCCAGTCCATTTTGCAAAGCAGCCTCCCATCCACTATCTCCATCTACACATCCCGTTGCCTTGGCAAAGCGGCCAGCATAATCAAGGATCCCACGCACCTAGGACATTCTCTTTTCCATCATCATCCGTTGGGAAAAAGATGCAAAAATCTGAGGACATACATCAATCGAGTCAAGAACAGCATTGTTTCTGCTGCTATCAGACTTCTGAATAGACTTATCTTGCATTAAGTTGATCTTTCTCTGCACCCCTAGTTATGATTGCAGTACTACATTCTGCATTCTCGTTTCCTTCTCTATGACGTTGGCAGGAATAATAGTAGGAAGGACTACTACTCAAAGGACAAAAAGCTGCAGCATGCTACGGTGCAGAGGGACCTAGGGGTCCTTGTGCATGAGTTGCAAAAACCCAGCCTACAGGTGCAGTAGGTGGTCAGGAAGGCAAATGGGATGCTGGCCTTCATAGCGAGGGGGATTGAATATAAAAGTAGGGAGGTCTTGCTGCAACCGTACAGGGCACTGGTGAGGCCGCAGCTGGAGTATTGTGTGCAGTTTTGGTCGCCGCACTTGCGCAAGGATATTTTGGCCTTGGAGGGAGTGCAAAGGAGGTTCACTAGGCTGATACCGGAGTTGAGGGGGTTGAGCTATGAGGAGAGGCTGAATAATCTAGGCTTGTACTCGTTGGAGTTTAGAAGGGAGTTTAGAGGGGAGATCTCATTGAGACGTATAAGATGATGAAGGGGATGGATAGGGTAGAGCTGGAGAGGTTCTTCCCGCTCAGAAAGGACAGCAGGACCAGAGGGCACAGCCTCAAGATGGGGGTGGGGGGGCTGCAGTTTAGAACCGAGTTGAGGAGGAACTTCTTCACTCAAAGGGTGGTGAATCTCTGGAATTCTCTGCCCATTGAAGTGGTGGAGGCTGCCTCGCTAAATATATTTAAGACGCGAGAAGATAGGTTTTTGGTACGCATGGCAAGTAAGGGTTATGGGGAGAAAGCAGGAAAGTGGAACTGAGCCACTTCAGATCAGCCATGATCTTAGTGAATGGTGGGGCAGGCTCGAGGGGCTAGGTGGCCTACTCCTGCTCCTATTTCCTATTTCTTACGAACGGTATGTTTTGTCTATATAGCACATATGAAATAATACTTTTCACTGTATGCTAATATGTGACAACAATAAATCAAATTGGAAAGTGTGGGCTCAATTGTTAATTGCAGAGGAATCACAAAAAACAGTAGTTATAAGGATTAAGGAAGCCTAGCTGGTCAGGACATTGTCTGAAATCACTGGCATCAAAAGGAATTCCATCCATCTTGAAAGAAACTATGAAAGTAGTGAATTTGACAAATTCCTGCTCCTATTTCATTAAACACAACTCACTCAATGGCTTTTCGAGTGTCTCTGTTCCAAAATGGGGACTGAGTGCACACATTTATTGTTCCACACAGGACCAAGCAGGCTCACTTGTCACTTAAAAGGTATGTGAATGTGGCATGGGTCCTGAAGATCAGCCAGTTGGCCAAAGTGAGTCCCAGGAAAGAAAGTTAAAAAAAAAACAAACTGTGCTGGACTACTTTGCCTTAAATTCAAAGATCCAGTCTCTGGGGGAAGTAATTCAACACACCAACAGCCCTTTGGGGAAAATGTTATGCATCTCATTTTAAAATCAAGAGATCTTCCTTTTAAGACGAAGTCCCTTCGTTTAAGTTTCCCTTGCAAGAGGAAAGATCTGTTGGGTATCCACCCTATGAAGTTCCTTCAGGATCTCAGAAATTTCAGTAAGGTCACCCCTTATTGTTCTAAATTCCAATGGATATAGGCCCACCTTGTTCAACTTCATAAGACAACCCCTCATCACAAGTATTCCAGATGTGGTCTCACCAGGACTCTGTCCAATTGTACTGCTACATGGCATTCCTGTTGCAATAAGTGCCTTCCTCATCACTTGCCTTGCTTGCACACTAAGCTGTGGAGATTGTCCCTTTAAGGATCAAGCTGCAAACGGTCACATGACCTGGGGGACTAATAGAAAAGCAGGGTGTAGGATTACCATGGTGAGCTCAGGTTTGTTGGAAACCTTTGTGGAAGCTGACTGGCAGCTTTGGCCTGAACTAGGTGGCAGTGAATTCCACACATTCACCCACCTTCTGGGTGAAGAAATTTCTCCTCACCTCAGTCTCAAAAAGGTTTACCTCTTACCTTCAAACTCTGACCACTAATTCTGGACTCCCCACCATCATGAACATTCTTTCTGAATCTACCATCTCCAACCCTGTTTGAATATTATACGTTTCTAGGACATGAGAAGACTTTGGCTGATAGGATTAAGGAGAATCCTAAGGCGTTCTATAGATATGTTAAGAACAAAAGGTTGGTTAGGGCATGATTTGGGCCAGTTAGAGACAGCAGTGGGAATTTATGTGTGGAACCGGAAGAGATTGGAGAGGCATTGAACCAATATTTCTCTTCGGTATTCACGCAGGGGGACATAAATGTAGCTGTGGAGAACACTGGGTTACAGGGTTGTAAACTGGACAGTATTGCAGTTGATAAGGAGGATGTGCTAGTTATTCTCGAGGGTTTGAAAATAGATAAGTCCCCTGGGCCGGACAGGATTTACCCTAGGATTCTCTGGGAGGCAAGGGAGGAGATTGCAGAGACTCTGGCTCTGATCTTCAGGTCGTCGTTGGTCACCGGTATAGTGCCAGAAGATTGGAGGTTAGCGAATGTTGTCCCATTGTTTAAGAAGGAGAACAGAGACTTCCCTGGGAATTATAGACCGGTGAGTCTTACTTCTGTTGTGGGCAAGGTTTTAGAAAAAATTATTAGGGATAGGATTTATAGTTATTTGGAGAGTAATGAAATGATTAGAGATAGTCAGCATGGTTTTGTGGAGGGTAAGTCGTGCCTTACTAACCTTAGAGTTTTTTGAGAAAATGACCAAAGAGGTGGTTGGGGGTAAGGCAGTTGACGTGGTATATATGGACTTTAGTAAGGCGTTTGATAAGGTTCACCATGGAAACTTTCTGCAGAAATTGCAGATGTATGGGATTGAGGGGGATTTAGGAAATTGGGTTAGGAATTGGCTGGTGGATAGGAGACAGAGGGTGGTGGTTGATGGTAAGTATCGACATGGGGTTCAGTTATGAGTGGTGAGCCTCAGGGATCTGTTTTGGGGCCACTGCTGTTTGTAATTTTTATAAATGATCTGGATGAGGGTATAGATGGGTGGATTAGTAAATTTGCTGATGACACCGAAGTTGGAGGTGTGGTAGACAGTGAGGAAGGGTGTCTTAGTCTACAGGGAGACTTGGACAAGTTGCAGAGCTGGGCCGAGAGGTGGAGGATGGAGTTTAATGTGGAAAAGTGTGAGGTAATTCACTTTGGCAGGAATAATGGATGTGTAGAGTATAGGGCTAACGGTAGGACTCTGAATAGTGTTGACGAACAGAGGGATCTAGGTGTATGTGTACATAGATCCCTGAAAGTTGGGAATGAAGTAGATAAGGTTGTTAGGAAGGCATACGGTGTCTTGGCGTTTATTGGTAGGGGGATTGAATTTAGGAGCCGCAGCGTCATGTTGCAACTGTACAAAACTCTGGTGTGGCCGCACTTGGAGTATTGTGTGCAGTTCTGGTTCCCACATTATAGGAAGGATGTGGAGGCTTTGGAGAGGGTGCAGAGGAGGTTTACCAGGATGTTGCCTGGTATGGAGGGGAGGTCCTATGAGGAGAGGCTGACAGATTTGAGGTTGTTTTCGTTAGAAAGAAGGTGGCTGCGAGGGGACCTTATTGAAACATATAAGATGATTAGAGGTTTAGATAGGGTGGACAGTGATAGCCTTTTTCCTCGGATGGAGAAAGCTAGCACGAGGGGGCATAGCTTTAAATTAAGGGGTGGTAGTTATAGGACAGATGTCAGGAGTAGGTTCTTTACCCAGAGGGTGGTGAGAGATTGGAATGCCCTGCCTGCTGCAGTTGTAAATGCGCCTAGTTTGGGGGCATATAAGAGATCCGTGGATAGGTTTATGGATGGAAAGGGTTTGGTTTAGGTGAGAGGGTTGTTGTTTTTTTAACTGGTTGGCGCAACATCGTGGGCCGAAGGGCCTGTTCTGCGCTGTAATGTTCTATGCCCTCTCTCTCTTCTAAATTCCAATGAATACAATCCTAACTGACTTTGTCCCTTAGAAATTTGTCAGCTTTGCTTAGTCTGGCTTAAAATGTGACTCCAGGTCCACAACAATGTGGTTCTTAAGTATCCTCAGAGTTGGGATGTAAATGCTGACTCAACCAGCAATTCCTACATCCCACAAGGGTGTTTTTTTAAAAATCAAGTGCAATTCTCCAATCCACCCATGGCTGGTTTAGTGGAGAATCTAGCAGGAGAATAATTGGGAAACCACTGGCATCAAAATACGTTGCAATTCTCCCAGTATCAGGTTTGCTATCCCACTATCTGGTGGGACAGCCAATATGGATGGATAGATGGGACTGGAATATCACAGCAATTATTGAAACATGGCTAAGGGAGGGACAGGACTGGCAGTTCAACGTTCCAGGGTACAGATGCTATAGGAAAGATAGAACAAGAGGGAAAAGAGGAGGGGGAAGTTGCACTTTTGATTCGGGAAAATATCACAGCACAGCTGACAGGGGATATATCCGAGGGTTCAGCCACTAAGTCGACATGGGTAGAATTGAGAAACAAAGGGGAAATCACTGATATTGTACAACAGGCCTCCCAAATACTCAGTGGGAAATTCAGGAGCAAATACGCAAGGACATTACAGATAGCATCAAGAAAAATAGGCTTGTAATAGTAGGGGATTTTAACTTTCCCAGCATTGACTGGGACAGCTGTGCTATTAATGGGTTGGATGGAGAGAAACTTGTTGACTGTATTCAGGAAAAATTTCTCACTCAGTATGCGGATGGTCCAACCTCCTCTTGGGAAATAAGGAAGGGCAGGTGACAGAAGTGTTAGTGGTGGATCACTTTGGGACAATGGCCATAACTCTATTAGTTTTAAGATAGCTATGATAGATCTGGCTTAAAAGTCAAAATTCTAAATTGGATAAAGGCCAATTTTAATGGTATCAGGCAAGAATTTCCAAAAGTTAATTGGGGAAGTCTGTGGAAAGGTAAAAAGGACATCTGATAAGTGGGAGGCTTTCAAAAGTGTGTTAACCAGGGTTCAGGGTAAGCACATTCCTCTTAGACTGAAGCACAAGGCTGGCAGAAGTAGGGAGCCTTGGATGACTTGGGATATTGAAGCCCTGGTCAAGAAATAGGCACATGACATGCAGAGGCAGCTGGGATCAAGTGAATCCCTTGAAGAGTATACGGGGTGTAGAACAGGCCCTTCGGCCCTCAATATTGCATCGACCTAGGTGAAACCAACCCAAATCCCATCTAACCTACATGTTCCAATATCATCCATGTGTAGGAGTAGAGTTGAGAGAGAAATCAGGAGGGAAAAAAGGGACACAAGATTGTTTGGTAGATAAGGCAAAGGAGAATCCAAAGAGCTTCAACAAATACGTAAAGGGCCAAAGAGTAACGAAAGAGACACAGAGACGGGCCTCTTAAGGATCAACAAGGTCATCTATGTGCAGATCCACATAAGATAGGTGAGTTCCTAAATGAATATTTCTCATCAGTATTTCCTGTTGAGAAAAGCATGGATGTTAGGGAACTTGGGGAAATAAATAGTGATGTCTGAGGAGTGTACATATTACAGCGAAAGAGGTACCAGAAGTCTTAAAGTGCATCAAGATAGATAAATCCCTAGGACCTGATGAAGTGTATAAGAACATAAGAAATAGGAGCAGGAGTAGGCCATCTGGCCCTTCGAGCCTGCCCCTCCATTCAATAAGATCATGGCTGATCTGTCGTGTCTCAGTTCCACTTTCCGGCCCTCTCCCCATAACCCTTAATCCCCTCTCTTATCAAAAGCCCATCAACCCGCTTCTTGAAAATATTTAGCGAGGCAGCCTCCACCACTTCAACGGGTAGAGAATTCCAGAGATTCACCACCCTTTGAGTGAAGAAGTTCCTCCTCAACTCCGTTCTAAAACGCCCCCCCTTTGTCTTGAGGCTGTGCCCCCTAGTCCTACTGTCTTTTTTGAGTGGGAAGAGTCTCTCCACCTCTATCCTATCCATCCCATTCATCATCTTATACGTCTCAATGAGATCTCCCCTCATTCTTCTAAACTCCAACGTGTACAAGCCCAGTTTATTCAGTCTCTCCTCATAGCTCAACCCCCTCAACTCCGGTATCAGCCTAGTAAACCTCCTCTGCACTCCCTCCAAGGCCAAAATATCTTTGCGCAGGTGCGGCGCCCAAAACCGCACACAGTACTCCAGCTGCAGCCTCACCAATGCCCTATACAGCTGCAGCAAGACCTCCCTACTTTTATATTCAATCCCCTTCGTATCCCAGGACATTGTGGGAGGGGAGGAAATGGCGAATCCCCTAGCTGAAATATTTGAATCATCGATAGTCATGGATGAAGTGCCTGAAGATTGGAGGGTAACAATTGTGCCTTTGTTTAAAAAGGGCTGCATCAAAAAGCCTGGGAACTACTGGCCAGTTAGCCTCACATCTATGGTGGGTAAGTTGTTGAAAGATATTTTGAGACAGGATCTACAGGCATTTAGAGACACAAGATCCAATTAGGGACACTCAGCATGGCTGTGTAAGTGGAAAATCATGAAGGGGTAACCAAGAAGGTAAATGAGTCAATGCAGTTGATATCATCTACATGGACTTTAGCAAGGCGTTTGATAAGGTTCCACAGTGTAGGTTGTTGCATAAAGTTAAGAACATAAGAACATAAGAAATAGGAGCAGGAGTAGGCCATCTGGCCCTTCGAGCCTGCCCCGCCATTCAATAAGATCATGGCTGATCTGTCGTGACTCAGCTCCACCTTCCCGCCCTCTCCCCATAACCCTTAATCCCTTCTCTTATCAAAAACCCATCAACCCGTTTCTTAAAAATATTTAGCGAGGCAGCCTCCACCACTTCAACAGGCAGAGAATTCCAGAGATTCACCACCCTTTGAGTGAAGAAGTTCCTCCTCAACTCTGTTCTAAACCGCCCCCCCTTTATCTTGAGGCTGTGCCCCCTAGTCCTACTGTCTTTTTTGAGCGGGAACAGTCTCTCCACCTCTATCCTATCCATCCCATTCATCATCTTATACGTCTCAATGAGATCTCCCCTCATTCTTCTAAACTCTAACGAGTACAAGCCTAGTTTATTCAGCCTCTCCTCATAGCTCAATCCCCTCAACTCCGGTATCAGCCGAGTAAACCTCCTCTGCACTCCCTCCAGGGCCAAAACATCCTTGCGCAGGTGCGGCGCCCAAAACTGCACACAGTACTCCAGCTGCAGCCTCACCAATGCCCTATACAGCTGCAGCAAGACCTCCCTACTTTTATATTCAATCCCCTTCGCTATGAAGGCCAGCATCCCATTCGCCTTCCTGACCACCTGCTGCACCTGCAAGCTGGGTTTTTGCGACTCATGCACAAGGACCCCGAGGTCCCTCTGCACCGTCGCCTGCTGCAGTTTTTCGCCCCGTAAGTAATAATCTCAAGGGATCCAGGATGAGGTATCAAAATGGGTACAAAATTGGCTTCTTGACAGAGGGTGGTTGTAGAGGGTTATTTTTCAAACTGGAGGCCTGTGACCAGCAGTGTGTCTCATGGATCAATGCTGGGTCCAGTGTTATTTGTTATTTATATTAATGATTTGTATGACCATATAGGAGCAGGGTTAGTAAGTTTGCAGATGACACCAAGATTGGTGGTATAGTGGACAGTGAAGAAAGTTATCTCTGATTGCAATGGGATCTTGGTCAATTGGGCCAAATGGCAAGGTGGAGTTTAGTTTAGACAAATATGAGGTGATGCATTTTGGTAGACTGAACCAGGAAGTAGTCAGTTAATGGTAGGGTATTGGGGAGAGTTACAAAACAAAGAAATCTAGGGGTGCATGTTCATAACTCCTTAAAAGTGGAGTCACAGTGGACAAAGTGGTGGTTTCATTAGTCAGAACATTGAATACAGGAGTTGGGAAGTCTTGTATAAGACCACATTTGGAATACTGCGCACAGTTCTGGTCACCCTGTCATAGAAAGAATATTATTAAACTAGAAAGTGTGCAGAAAAGATTTACTAGGATGCTACTGGGACTTGATAGTTTGAGTTACAAGGAGAGGCTGAATAGACGGAGATTTTTTCCTTAAGACACAGGGTGATTTTATAGAGGTATATAAAATAATGAGAGGCACAGATCAACTAGATACTCAATATCTTTTCTGAGTCAATATTTTGACTCAGTATGTTGATAGGCCAACTAGAGGTGAGGATCTGGTGCTGGGAAATGAGCCAGACCAGGTGCTCGACTTGGAAGTTGGGGTGCATTTTGGTGATAGTGACCACAATTCGGTTACGTTCACCTTAGTGATGGAAAGGGATAAGCATGAACCTCAGGTCAGTAGTTTTAGCTGGGGGAAGGGTAATTATGAGGCTATTAGGAGAGAATTAGGAAGCATAGGTTGGACTGGGAAACTACAGGGTCTCGGAACGTCCGAAATGTGGAGTTTTTTCAAGGAGCAGCTACTGCAAGTCCTTGATATGCATGTCCCTGTCAGGCAAGGAGGAATTGGTCGAGCTAGGGAACCGTGGTGCACTAGGAAAGTTGATTCGCTGGTTAAAAAGAAAAAGGAGGTTTATGTCCGGATGAGACTTGAGGGCTCAGGTAGTGCACTAGAAAGCTTTAGATTGGCTAGGAGGGAGTTAAAGAGTGAGTTAAGAAGGGCTAAAAGAGGACATGAGAAGACTTTGGCTGATAGGATAAAGGAGAATCCTATGGCGTTCTATAGGTATGTCAAGAACAGAAGGTTGGTTAGGGCAAGATTTGGGCCAGTTAGAGACAGCAGTGGGAATTTGTGTGTGGAACCGGAAGAGATTGGAGAGGCATTGAACCAATATTTCTATTCGGTGTTCACGCAGGGGGACAAGAATATAGCTGAGGAGGACACTGGGTTGCAGGGGAGTAGAATAGACAGTATTGCAGCTGATAAGGAGGATGTGCTAGTTATTCTTGAGGGTTTGAAAATAGATAAGTCCCCTGGGCCGGACAGGATTTACCCTAGGATTCTCTGGGAGGCAAGGGAGGCGATTGCAGAGCCTCTGGCTCTGATCTTCAGGTCGTCGTAGGTCACCGGTATATAGTGCCAGAAAATTGGAGGTTAGTGAATGTTGTCCCATTGTTTAAGAAGGGGAACAGAGACTTCCCCGGGAATTATAGACCGGTGAGTCTTACTTCTGTTGCGGGCAAGGTTTTAGAAAAAATTATTAGGGATAGGATTTATAGTTATTTGGAGAGTAATGAATTGATTAGAGATAGTCAGCATGGTTTTGTGGAGGGTAGGTCGTGACTTACTAACCTTATTGAGTTTTTTGAGAAAGTGACCAAAGAGGTGGATGGGGGTAAGGCAGTTGACGTGGTATATATGGACTTTGGTAAGGCGTTTGATTAGGTTCACCATGGAAACCTTCTGCAGAAATTGCAGATGTATGGGATTGAGGGGGATTTAGGAAATTGGGTTAGGAATTGGCTGGCGGATAGGAGGCAGAGGGTGGTGGTTGATGGTAAGTATTCGACATGGGGTTCAGTTACGAGTGGTGTGCCTCAGGGATCTGTTTTGGGGCCACTGCTGTTTGTAATTTTTATAAATGATCTGGATGAGGGTATAGTTGGGTGGATTAGTAAATTTGCTGATGACACCAAAGTCGGAGGTGTGGTAGATAGTGAGGAAGGGTGTCTTAGTCTACAGGGAGACTTGGATAAGTTGCAGAGCTGGGCCGAGAGGAGGAGGATGGAGTTTAATGCGGAAAAGTGTGAGGTAATTCACTTTGGCAGGAATAACGGATGTGTAGAGTATAGGGCTAACTGTAGGACTCTGAATAGTGTGGATGAACAGAGGGATCTAGGTGTATGTGTACATAGATCTCTGAAAGTTGGGAATCAAGTAGATAGGGTTGTTCGGAAGGCATACGGTGTCTTGGCGTTTATTGGTAGGGGGATTGAATTTAGGAGTCGCAGCGTCATGTTGCAACTGCACAAAACTCTGGTGCGGCCGCACTTGGAGTATTGTGTGCAGTTCTGGTCCCCACATTATAGGAAGGATGTGGAGGCTTTGGAGAGGGTGCAGAGGAGGTTTACCAGGGTGTTGCCTGGTATGGAGGGGAGGTCCTATGAGGAGAGACTGAAGGATTTGAGGTTGTTTTCGTTAGAAAGAAGGAGGCTAAGAGGGGACCTTATTGAAACATATAAGATGATTAGAGGTTTAGATAGGGTGGACAGTGATAGCCTTTTTCCTCGGATAGAGAAAGCTAGCACGAGGGGGCATAGCTTTAAATTAAGGGGGGGTAGTTATAGGACGGATGTCAGGGGTAGGTTCTTTATCCAGAGGGTGGTGAGGGATTGGAATGCCCTGCCTGCTGCAGTTGTAAATGCGCCTCGTTTGGGGGCGTTTAAGAGATCCATGGATAGGTTTATGGATGGTAAGGGTTTTGTTTAGGTTAGAGGGTCATTGTTTTTTAACTGGTCGGCGCAACATCGTGGGCCGAAGGGCGTGTTCTGCGCTGTAATGTTCTATAAAGGTAGGGGAATCTAAAACTAGAGGGCATAGGTTTAAGGTGAGAGGAGAGAGAGAGAGACAGAGTCCAGAGGGTCAATGTTTTCAGAGGGTGGTGAGCATCTGGAACAAGCTGCCAGAGATAGTAGTAGAAGCAGGTACAATTTTGTCTTTTAAAAGCATTTATAGTTACGTGGGTACAATGGGGTATAGAGAGGTATGGGCTAAATGTGGGCAACTGGGATTAGTTTAGGGGTTTTAAAAAAAGGGCAGCTTGGACAATTGGGCCAAAAGGCTTGTTTCCATGCTGTGAACCTCTGACTCTAATGGTGGGGATAATGCCATTTACATCTCATGAATGCTCATTAAAATAACAGGTCTCCAAAAGTAATTATCAAAGTATAATTTAACTCAGTCTGTATTTTGGTGCAGGCCTATTGTTTCATAGTCACAGCATTACAAAGTCTGAAATGAATACTTTGAAATTGCAAACATATCTCAGCAGCTGTGATGGCTCCTAAAGTTGATCTGATGAAGACTGGTTTCGCATACAGACTTAAACAGGAAAAAAGAGTGGAGGTGGTACAGGTTCTTTGTTTCTCTTTCAAGGTAGTGTGTGTGGGGGGCCTTTAACCACAGCCTGACTGATTACAGTAGTCCAATGCCCTCCTTGTTGATCAGTTGTTCTCTCGGAACGTGGCCCTCAAAATCAATTTCTTTTGTTAATATCTGCTGGCAGGGAGCAAAAATGGCTGCTGGATTATGGGATCTTTGTCAAGTCATGTTCCAAATAAAGGTAACTGCAATTTCCCCAAAAGCAGTTGGATTCATCTCTTGCCTGTGGTTTCAAACACAGACCTTCTGTTTCTTGAAATGAAAACTACATTATATCAATGACCAGTGTCACTGTGAAACAATGACCAGTGTATCTCCTGGTCTGATAGATATGCCAGTCAATATCAGCTCTAACAGAGAGTTATCCAGACTCCAAATGTTGGGTGAGATTTTCTAGTCATGTCCACCATAAAACCTGAAAATGCCACCCACGGTCAACAGAACTTTGCAAGATTCACCCCCAGCCCACTACGATTCTCGCCCACTGATGCTATCAGACCTGCTGAGATTTTCCAGCGTTTGCAGCTTTTATCAGATTAAAGACTGTTGATCTTTAGAGGTGACAAAGACAAGTCTGATCCACAAATCAAGCTCACTGTTCTCAGAGCAGTTTTGATATTCCTCCTTTAAATGTGCAGTTTTTAAAAAAAAACACTAGCTTTACAAGTCACATTATAGTCATAGCTATGCTTGTATGACAAAGATAAAAGAAATTACAGAATCTGCAGAGGACAGAAACATTGAAATGTATTGAACAGCAAAAAAAATTAGAGTAGTAGACTTGATAAACAAATGGCAGATCAACTGCAATGTATTTAGCTAGGAAGAATGGAGAAGAAGCAATAACAGCATGAACAAAAGCTTGTGCATAAAAGGTGACAGGGCAAGTTGAAAAGATTTAAAAACAATCGCTTTATAGCAGGCACAGAAAAATGTGATCAATGCAGCCTTTCCCACATAACTGTACACCCAATATGAGATAAGCACTGTCCACCTCACAAAATCATACGATTATTTGAGATGAGTGAAGAATCAGATTAAAAATGATTCCCACTTGCCCTGGAGAACATACACCCACAGTGCTGTTAGGGAAGCAGTCGCAGGATTTTAACCCAGCAACAGTGAAGGGACTGCAATACATTTCCACGTCAGGGTAGTGAGTGAATTGACATGGAATTTTCAAGTGGCGGTATTCCTGTGTGTCTACTGCCCATATCCTTCTAGGTAGAAATAATTGTGGATTTGGAAGATGCTGCCTAAGTAGCCTAGCATAGCTCCTTCAATGCATCTTGAAGATGGTACACAACTACTGTAAGTCAATGATGGAGGGGTGAAATGTTTGTGAAAGGGGTAGCAATTAAACAGGCTGGATGGTGTCAAGCTCTGAGTGTTTTTGGAGCTGCAGTCATCCAGGCAGAGGGAAGAGTATTCTATCACATTCTTAACTTATGCCTTGTAAATGGTGAACAGGCTTTGGAGAGTCAGGACGGGAGTTACTGCCTGCAGGACTCCTAGCCTCTGGCTTAGTCCGGTGGCCACAGTTAGAGTCCAGTTCAGTTTCTGGTCAGTGGTAACCCCATCCAGTGAACTGCCACAGGGAGATGGTTGGATTTTGTTTTGTTGGAGGTGGTGATTGCTTGTGTGTTGTGAATGTTATTTGCCAGCTAAGCCTGGATGTTGTCAAAACATTGCTGCATTTGGAATGGACTGATGAGTACCTGGGGAGCCACAAATGGTGTTTGTTGGTGATTACATTGTGTAATCATTGAACATTCCCACTCACTTCTAACCTTATGATGGAAGGAAGGTCATTGATGAAGCAACTGAAAATGATTGGGCCTAGGACACTGTTCTGAAGAGCTCCTGCAATGATATCCTGGAGCTAAGACGACTCGAACTCCAACAGCAACAACTGTCTTCACGTTGGGTATGACTACAAGAGGAAATCTGGCAATTTTCCATGTTGCTAGGTAGATGCCAATGTTGTAGCTGAAGTCAAACAGCCTAGCTAGGGCTGCAGCAAGTACTGGAGCACTAATCTTCAGTACTATTGCTGGAATGTTGTCAAGACCAATAGCATGTGCACTATCCAGTGCCTTCAATTCACTCCATGTGATATCAAGAAAAGACTGAATTGGCTGAAGATGGACATCTGTGATGTTTGGGATCTACAGAGGAGACAAACAGATCATCCATTCGGGACTTCTGGCTGAACATGACAGCAAATGTTGGTTAGGCCGCATTTGGAGTACTGCGTCCAGTTCTGATCGCCTTACTACCGGAAGGATGTGGAGACCCTGGAGAGAGTGCAGAGGTGGTTTACCAGGATGTTGCCTGGTATGGAAGGACTGGGTTATGAGGAAAGATTGGGCAAATTGGGGCTGTTTCCTTAGAAAGATGGAGAATGAGGAGAGATCTAATAGAGGTGTATAAGATTATGAAGGGTATAAATAGAGTAAACAGTGGTAAACTAATGGGAGGACTCTGAATACTGTGGATGAACAGAGGGATCTAGGTGTATGTTTACATAGATCTCTGAAAGTTGGGAATCAAGTAGATAAGGTTGTTAAGAAGGCATACGGTGTCTTGGTGTTTATTGGTAGGGGGATTGAATTTAGGAGTCGCAGCGTCATGTTGCAACTGTACACAACTCTGGTGTGGCCGCACTTGGAGTATTGTGTGCAGTTCTGGTCCCCACGTTTTAGGAAGGAAGAGGAGGCTTTGGAGAGGGTGCAGAGGAGGTTTACCAGAATGTTGCCTGGTATGGAGGGGAGGTGCTATGAGGAGAGACTGAGGGATTTGGGGTTGTTTTCGCTAGAAAGGCGGCGGCTAAGAGGGGATCTTATTGAAACATATAAGATGATTAGAGGTTTAGATAGGGTGGATAGTGATAGCCTTTTTCCTCGGATGGAGAAAGCTAGCACGAGGGGGCATAGCTTTAAATTAAGGGGTGGTAGTTATAGTACGGATGTCAGGGATAGGTTCTTTACCCAGAAGGTGGTGAGGGATTGGAATGCCCTGCCTGCTGCAGTTGTAAATGCGCCTAGTTTGGGGGCGTTTAAGAGATCCGTGGATAGGTTTATGGATGAAAAGGGATTGGTTTAGGTTAGAGGGTCATTGTTTTTTAACTGTCGGCGCAACATCGTGGGCCGAAGGGCCTGTTCTGCGCTGTAATGTTCTATGTTCTAAGTTTTTTCTGAGATTGTAAAAAAATATTATGAGGGGCCCATGGGAGGGGGGGGTGAGGTATAATTTGGATGTTAGGAGGGAGGTTTCTCACACAGAGGACTGAGGGGGTATGGAATGCACTGCCATGTAAGGTGGTGGAGGCAGGCCCGCTGGAGTTAAGGGATACTTAGATAGGCACACGAGCGGAATAGAGATGGAGGGATATAGGAAACTGTTTTAAATAAGGATCACAAGCCTTGGGACGTCCCTGGGAATCAACTGATGCCTATGGACCTTCTAACATATTTTCTGGCTCACCTGTTTTACTTTTGAGCTTCTGGGCATTCCCTTGAATGTCTGCGGGTCGTGTGAGGGCTGCTCTTGGACGTTTCGAGAGTAGCCTAGTGCTTCACGTCATTAGTGTATGCTTAAATTGGACCAGATGCTGGGCAATACGACAGCTCAGTGACTATCACTGTTTGCTGTGCAGATACATGGATTTGGGCCAGTGTCTGTGGGAGTTTGCGCCTTCTCCCTGTGCTTGCGTGGGTTTTCTCCAGGTGCTCCGGTTTCCTCCCACACCCCAAAGATGTGCTCTTAGGCTGATTGGTGTAACAAATTGTCCCTAAATTAGTCTCCCCTCAATCTGGTTTCCAATGTGGAGTGCCATAAGCGCAGACAAGGGTCATGGGTGGAAGAGAGGACTCGCAATGTTGAAATGGCGGCGCGGGCTCGTTGGGCCGAAGGGCCTGATTCCCATGCTGTGTTGTTCTTTGTTCTCTTTGTTCAAATGCTTTAGCCTCAACATTTTGTGCCAATGTGCTGGGCTCCCTCAGCATTATCTTAGATCTCTGGATTACTAATCTAGCAAAATACTACTGTACCACCACCCCCTTTTCCCTAATCCATCAACAATACAACTTGCCATCGCCACCTCATTTTTTCTACTAAAATTAATCACCCCATTTCTTTGCACTGTACTTGATCTGCCATCTGTCCATCCATTCTACCAAACTGTTTACATGTCCTTGTTAAGTTCTACGCCAGTGGTTCCCAAACGTTTTCCTTTATGACAACCATTAAAAGTTTTTTTGGACCACAACATCAACAAGCCATGTTGAACCTTTTTTTTCAAAAGAAATAGAGCCAAGGACTGACAGAAGACAAACTCATATCAATGGGTATTCAAAACAGCTATTTCAAATAGTTTACGATGCACACTCACAAATAAATTACACTCATCACAGCACATTTACTACCAGTGGAAACTGTAACCCTTACCTAGTGAGAAGGGTGTTGTTGTTTAACAGACAAAATGTCATATGTCAGTGACACATAAATGGAGATCTGGTTCAAAGTTTATTCCAATATTTGGTCTTGAATGGGACATCCCCTGAAAATCCAGTTTTGCAAAAGTACACTGTAGGAAGAAGGACGAGAAACCCAGACAGATTTTGGTATTCTGAAGCAACTTTAAAGCCAGTCAGGTAGTTCTGAGAAAAATCCAGCTTTAAAGCATTGGCACAGAACAGTTCCACAAGGCTGTCTTGCTCTTGAAGTCAGACTTGCGATATGATATCAAGGCTCTCAAAAGGATTTCAGATCCTGTTGAACTCTGCATCAGGGAAGGACTTGTGAAGCTGTGTTTTGAAACTTTGCAGGCACTCTGTCATGATTTGGAAGCTGCATTTCTGCCATGGCCAAAAACATCTGACAGATTACATAAGAACATAAGAAATAGGAGCAGGTGTAGGCCATCTGACCCTTTGAGCCTGCCCCGCCATTCAATAAGATCATGGCTGATCTGTCGTGGCTCAGTTCCACTTTCCGGCCCTCTCCCCATAACCCTTAATCCCCTCTCTTATCAAAAACCCATCAACCCGCTTCTTGAAAATATTTAGCGAGGCACCCACTTCAACGGGTAGAGAATTCCAGAGATTCACCACCCTTTGAGTGAAGAAGTTCCTCCTCAACTCCGTTCTAAACCACCCCCCCCCCCCTTTATCTTGAGGCTGTGCCCCCTAGTCCTACTGTCTTTTTTGAGCGGGAACAGTCTCTCCACCTCTATCCTATCCATCCCATTCATCATCTTATACGTCTCAATGAGATCTCCCCTCATTCTTCTAAACTCCAACGAGTACAAGCCTAGTTCATTCAGCCTCTCCTCATAGCTCAACCCCCTCAACTCCACTATCAGCCTAGTAAACCTCCTCTGCACTCCCTCCAAGGCCAAAATATCTTTGCGCATGTGCGGCACCCAAAACTGCACACAGTACTCCAGCTGCGGCCTCACCAATGCCCTATACAGCTGCAGCAAGACCTCCCTACTTTTATATTCAATCCCCTTCGCTATGAAGGCCAGCATCCCATTCGCCTTCCTGACCACCTGCTGCACCTGCAAGCGGACTGATCAAATTGTTTGGCACACATCCCTTATTTTCTTGATCATCCTTTCTATTGTGCCCCGCACACTAAAAGCAGTCATTGATTTTCCTTTGAGCCTTAGATTGAGACCATTTAAATGACAGAAACTATCTACCACATGCACCAATTTGGCAAGCCATTGAAGTATCGAGAAAGTTCAAACTGAGCCAAATAAAGAAATGCTCATTTCATCATAGATCTATGATTTTACATCTCAAAGACCCAAGGGAAAAAGCATACCTTAGCAGTTGATGGTGATCATTGCCCATCTCATTTCATAGAGTTGTAAAATATTCAGAAATTCAATTTGATAAATTTAACTGTTTTAACCATTTCCTCCAAAACAGTCATGAGATGAGAAGGCATTCCCTTTGCACCTATCGCCTCCCTATGGACACTACCGTGAATAGATTTGGTAGTGGAGCCACTGCTTTTACGTGCATAACATTGCACAGGCCCCATCAATGCTAACTCCGACATATTTTGACCAAGCAATCCCATTTTGAATTATGGAGTGTTCAATATGACAAAAATAGCCTCTGCAATTGAGCATAAAAGCAACAATTTACAAAACTGAAACTCCTGATGTATCTCTGTTGTGTTCATACCTTACATAGGTGAGCAAGTTTGTAAGTTTGCAACGTCCAGTAATTCATCTGGCTGGGGTACACCAAATCGACTTGCTTGTATTTTTGCTATTAGCTGATTATTCATGTTGTGGGCCAACTCATCAATTTTGAGTTGGACTGTGTTATCTGACAATTAAATTATGTTAATTCACTTGTAGGCATTGTCTTCCTCAGCCTCTGGCAATATCAACTCCTCCTAATTGTGTGCAACTTCCCTGCCTTTGTTGCTCTGAACTAAACTACTCAACACAATGCCTCCACTGCCTTAGCCTCATCACTAACTGCTTCCATAATTTTCTTGCTACTCTGCAAATCTTCGAGCCAGTTTTCAAAACATTCACTTGGCTTGGATACATATTCCCCATGTTTAGTCTCAAGATGACGAAGATTAGCAGGTTTTCAGCTTTTCACCAGGATTTCATAACACATGACAAATAACGCAATGGTTCGTTTTCAACGCCCAAGTTTAAAAACTCTATTTATTAGTGTCACAAATAGGCTTACATTAAAACTGCAATGAAATTACTGTGAAAATCCCCTAGTTGCCACACTCTGGCCCCTGTTCAGATGCACTGAAGGAGAATTTAACATGGCTAATGCAACTAACCAGCACGTCTTTCAGACCGTGGAAGGAAACTGAGCATCCGGAGGAAACCCACACAGACACGGGAAGAATGCACCAACTCCACACAGACACTGACCCAAGCCAGGAATTGTACCCAAATCCCTGGTGCTGTGAGGCAACAGTGCTAATCACTGTGCAGCTAACTTGGTTTGTCATTGGTAAATGCAGAACAGTTTGCAAATTACTGGAGCAGAAAATTCCTCATGTGACACAGGCTTTCAAAGTGTGGGCTGATGAAAATCACAGCTAAAAACCGTGACTGCATTCCAGTATCCTCTTATGTCAAGAGAAACAATTCGATAATATAAATCTAAATCATATCTTCTGATCAACTGATACAACTTGTAGTACAAATGAACACGCTCCACACAACCATGCCTTCCACCAAGTTCCCTATCTAGGCTTAGCACAAACAAATTTCATCAAGCTGTATCTGTAGATGGCAATTCTTGATTTCTACTGGATGTTGCTTCCCATTCAACTCTTCGTCAGTAGGATTAGACCATGAGACATAGGAGCAGAATTGGGCCACTCAGCCCATCGAGTCTGCTCCGTCATTCAATCATGGATGATTTATTTCTCATCCCCTTAACTCCTGATCCCTTTATCAATCAAAATCCTATCTATCCCTGTGTTAAAGGCACTCAATGATCTGGTCTCCACAGCCTTCTGAGGCAAAGAGCTCCACAGATACACCACTCTCTGGCTGAAGAAATTCCTCCTCATCTCTGTTCTAAAGGGTCATTCCTTTAGCCTGAGATTTAGTCTGGTTCTAGTTTTTCCTACTAGTGGAAACATCCTCTCCATATCCACTCTATCCAGGCTCAGAGTATCCTGCAAGTTTCAATAAGATCCCCCCCCCCTCCCAAATCCTTCTAAACTCTTAATACAGCCCAGAGTCCTCAACTGTCCCTTAAAAGACAAGCTCTTCATTGCAGGGATCATTCTTGTAAACCTCCTCTAAATCCTTTCCAGGGCCAGCATGTCTTTCCTTAGATATGGAGTCCAAAACTGCTCACAATACTCCAAATGGGGTCTTACCAGAGCGTTATACAGCCTTAGAAGTACATCCCTGCTCTTGTACTTTAGTCCTCTCGACATGAATGCTAACGTTGCATTTATTTTCCTAACTGTCGACTGAGCCAGCACATTAACCTTAAGAGAATCTTGAACAACGACTCCCAAGACTTTTTGTGTTTCTGATTTCCTAAGCATTTTCCCCATTTAGAAAAACGTCTGTGTCTCCATTCCTTCTTCCAAAGTGCATAACCTCACTTTTCCACATTGTATTCCATCTGCCACTTCTTTGCCCACTCTCCTAACCTATCCAAGTACTTTTGCATCTCCCCTGCTTCCTCAATACTCTGTCCCGCTACATATCTTTGTGTCACCTACAAACGTAGCAACAGTGTCTTCGGTTCGTTCCTCCAAATTGTTAATGTATATTGTGAAAAGTTGCAGTCCCAGCACTATCCCAAGGCACATCACTAGTCACCAGCTGCCATGCTGAAAAAGACCCCTTTATCCCCATTCTCTGCTTTCTGCCAGTCAGCCAATTCCTCTATCCATGCCAGGGTCTTATCCTTAACATCATGGGCACTTAACTTATTATTTAACAGTCTCCAACATGGCACCTTGTCAAAGGCCTTCTGGAAATCTAAATAAATCATGTTCAGTGGTTCTCTTTTATCTAACTTCCTTGTTACCTCCTCAAAGAACTATAATAGATTTATCATACATGACCTCTCCTTGATGAAGCCACGCTAAATCAGTCCTACTTTATCATGGACTTCCAAGCAGTCTGCGATCCCATCTTTAATAATAGGCTCTAAAATCTCTCCAGTGACCAGTCAGGCTGACCAGCCTATAATTTCCTGTCTGCTGCCTCCCTCTATTCTTAAATAGAGGTGCTACATTAGCTACTGTCCAGTCCTCTGTTACCCTCCCTGCGTCTAGTAATTCCTGAAAGATCACCATCCATGCTGCCACAATCTTCTCAGCTATCTCTTTTAGAAGCCTAGGGTGTAGTCCATTCAGTCTAGGTGATTTATCCACCTTCAGATCTTTCATTTTCCCCACGACCTTCTCCTTAGTAATGTCCACTACACTCACCTGTGCCCCCCAATCTCCTGGAGCTCTGGCATCCCACTGGTGTCTTCCACTGATGCAAAGTAACTATTCCGTTTCTCTGCCATTGCTTTGTTTCCATTATTACTTCTCCAGCTTCATTTTCCAATGGTCCAATGGCTACTTTTGCCCCTTTCTTACTTTGTATACATTGAAAAAACTCTTTGTATCTTCTTTTACATTACTAACTAGCTTACACACGTTACCCCCCCCCCCACTTTATTGCTTTTTTAGTTGTCCTCTGCTCACTTTTAAAGGCTTCCCAATCCTCTGGCTTCCCACTTTGTTTACTTTTTCTTTTCTGCTGTCCTTGACTTCCCTCATCAGCTATGGATGCCTCACCTTCCCCTTAGCATTTTTCTTCCTCCTTGGGATGAATTTCTGTTGTGCCTCCTGAATAACTCAAATGCCTGCCATTGTTGTTCAACTGTCTTCCCTCTAGGTTCCCTTTCTAATCAAGATTGACAGAGGTAGAGGAGGAGTTCCAAGGGGAATCACTTCACCATCTGTGTCCCACACTGTCACTTGTACATGATACTGTGCAAATATTTGAGAATTTTATTTTTAAGTGAGCCAATATAAGCAGCAATTCTAGATTAATTCCATGCTTTTCTCTACACTCCATGTCACTTCAAATGATCGAACTACAGCCTTTCCCCCCACTGCATTTGTTCACCAGAGAGCTTGGAAATCACTTCAGCTAATTTGATTGCTAAATTCCACCATAAAACAGAATCTAAATAATAAGTGAACAGGTACAACTTGAGTTATAAACACTTTACCCCGTTTCCATTCAGGTTAATGACTAGATCACGACCAAAGGATCAGGTTTACCCAGGCAGTGAAAATAATTGGTCAGTATGAACTACTTCCAGAGTAATTTCGTTAACACTGCACCTCACTAATCAATTATCATGATACAAATTAGGAAGCGTGACAGAAGTGAATCTTGACTCACAGGCATGATGTTTACCATAACTTGTCTTAGCTTTTTCTCAAGTTGCAGTTTATACTAGAGTTACAAATGTGTGGTTAGGCTGCAACAAAAAGTAGCTACACACTTGACTTGCACTGACTTTACATTTTGATGTTCGACAACAACTCAATTAAATAGAGCAAGAGGAAACATTCATAAAACCAAATTCTGTTCTACGTTAAAGCCTGGTGATTTCGTAAATTGCCTGTCTGCAGAACAACATCCTAGCAAACTAATCACATCAAGCTCCAAACCAAAAAACAAGAGGAGGATGTAACATAAAACACGCACACATTCACTTTTTCCAAAAGCAGAAAACATCTTCAAGGCTGTGAAAAAGAGGGGAAGTTACCAGGCAGATGCCATGAGATGACTGAAAGTTCTAACTCTCACTGCACCCTAGTTCCCGCTCATTACAAACAAATCTTAAAGTGGTCTGACCAACAGGACATGAACAGTTCTAGGTGTCAGCAGCTCTTCAGCATTGTGTCCAATTAGGTCATCTTGGTTGGCAAATCGAAAGCGAGTTCAAGAACAAGTATAAGCCCAGAACTTGCCTCACTGAATGCCCCTCAAGAGCATTTTCTGTTTCGCATTAAGATAAAGACCAGGTACTTGGTTGAGATCCTTCCCAATAGCACATTTGTAATTTTCAGAGAAACTCAACTAAATCACCAGAAATTAGAGAGAATAGAATTAAAATTTATTCTATTACAGAATTACAGTAAATATGAAAAAATGGCACATTTATAGGAAAAAATGGTCCATTTCTGTGCCATAACCTCATTTTATTATATATGTTGCTGTTCTAACCAAAATCTGCCAATTGAATCAGTAACTGAAGTACATACAACATCGCTAGTGGTGGTAACAACAGAAGCAGAGACGATCAATTCACAAGTACTTTGGACAAGTATAATTTAAATTTAGTAATGGTATTGAACAATACAATCCCAAACTGCTGCCATTTGAAGCTCTTTTATGATGAATATTCAAAATGGGCAGAGTTCACATTAAAGTAATTTTAAGGAAAACAGTAGTGACTGCCAAATAACGAAGTGCTGAAAAGTAGACCAGCACTGCAAAACACCGAAGGCAGGCACTTAAACACTTTTTTTTGGGAGTGGAGGGAAAGGTTTAGCATTTACGATTTATTCTAGTAAACAAACTCACTGTTAGAGAAATTATGGTCAAAGTTGGAATGCTGAAAAACCCTGAGCGCATGAAAAATTGTGAAGCCAGAGAGTAGTAATGGAGGACTGCTTCTCTGCGTGGAGGCCAGTGATACAGGGGTCAGTGCTGGGTCCATTGATGTTTGTCATCTATACCAATGATCTGGATGATAATGTGGTGAATTTGCTGATGATACAATGATTGGAAGTGTAGTGGATAGTGAGAAAGGTTTTCAAAGCTTGCGGAGGGATTTGGGCCAGCTAGAAAAATGGGCTAAAAAATTGGCAGATGGAGTTTGAGGTGGAGAGACTCTTCCCGCTCAGAAAGGACAGTAGGACTAGGGGGCACAGCCTCAAGGTAAAGGGAGGGCGGTTTAGAACGGAGTTGAGGAGGAACTTCTTCACTCAAAAGGTGGTGAATCTCTGGAATTCTCTGCCCGCTGAAGTGGTGGAGGCTGCCTCGCTAAATATTTTTAAGATGCGGGTTGATGGGTTTTTGAAAAGTGAGGGGATTAAGGGTTATGGGGAGAAAGCGGGAAAGTGGAACTGAGCCACTTCAGATCAGCCATGATCTTATTGAATGGCGGGGCAGGCTCGAAGGCCTACTCCTGTCCTATTTCTTATGTTCTTAATGCAGACAAGGGTATTGCACTTTGGAAAGACAAACCAAGGTAGAACACACAAGGTGGAATACTGAAGAATGTAGATGAACAGAGGGATCTGGGAATACAGACACATAATTCCCTAAAAAGTGATGTCACAGGTAGATAGGATCATAAAGAGTGCTTTTGGAACACTGGCCTTTATAAATTAAAGTATTGAATATAAGAGTTGGAATGTTATAATGAGATTGTATAAGACATTGGTGAAGCCGAATTTAGAGTATTGTGTGCAGTTCTGGTCACCTAATTACAGGAAAGATATTAATACAGTTGAAAGGGTAGAGAGAAGGTTTACAAGGACGTTGTCGGGACTTGAGAAACTGAGGTACAGAGAAACGTTGAATAGGTTAGGACTTTATTCCCTGGAGCGTCAAAAAATGAGGGGAGATTTGAGAGAGGTGTAAAAAATTTTAATGGGTATAGATAGACTGAATGCAAGCAGGCTTTTTCCACCAAGGCTAGGGGAGAAAAAAAATAGAGGACGTGGGTGAGGGAAAAAAAGTTTAAAGGGAATACTGTGACGGGGGGGAAAGCTTCTTCAGAGTGGTGGGAGTGTGGAATGAGCTGCCAGATGATGTGGTGAACACAGGCTCATTTTTAACATTTAAGAAAAATTTGGACAGGTACGTGGATGAGAGGGGTGTGGAGGGATATGATCTAGGTGCAGACCAGTGGGACTAGGCAGAATTTGGTTCAGCACAGCCAAGAAGGGCTAAAAGGCCTGTTTCACATCTGTAATGTTCTATGGTTCTATCTGGAGGCTATATTTCACTCTATAGTGGTTTTGTCATTATAAATCATTAATGTAATCATTTATGGGCCAAATGCGGGCAATTGGGAATACCTTAAGGGTCTAAAAAAGGGCAGCATGGACAAGTTGGCCAAAGGGCCCGTTTCCATGCTGTAAACCTCTGACTCCAGACAAGTAAACCCAGAGACCTTTAGAGTCATGCTCCGGGTACCTAAGTTCAAATCCCATTACCGCAGATGGTGAAATCTGAATTTAATAAAAACTCTAGAATAAGTAGTAGTCAGATGATGACAATGACCCACTGTCGATTAGAACATAGAACATTACAGCGCAGAACAGGCCCTTCGGCCCACGATTTTGCACCGACCAGTTACAAAACAATGACCCACTAGCCTAAACCAATCCCTTTTCATCCATAAACCTATCCACAGATCTCTTAAACGCCCCCAAACTAGGTGCATTTACAACTGCAGCTGGCAGGGCATTCCAGTCCCTCACCATCCTCTGGGTAAAGAACCTACCCCTGACATCAGTCCTATAACTACCCCCCCTTAATTTAAAGTCGTGCCACCTCGTGCTAGCTTTCTTCATCCTAGGAAAAAGGCTATCACTATCTACCCTGTCTAAACCTCTAATCATCTTATATGTTTCAATAAGGTCCCCTCTTAGCCGCCTTCTTTCCAGCGAAAACAACCCCAAATCTCTTAGTCTCTCCTCATAGGATCTCCCCTCCATACCAGGCAACATCCTGGTAAACCTCCTCTGCACCCTCTCCAAAGCCTCCACATCCTTCCTGTCATGTGGGGACCAGAACTGCACACAAAACTCCAAGTGCGGCCGCACCAGAGTTGTGTACAGTTGCATCATGACGCTGCGACTCCTAAATTCAATCCCCCTACCAATAAACGCCAAGACACCGCATGCCTTCTTAACAACCTTATCTACTTGATTCCCAACTTTCAGGGATCTATGTACACATACACCTAGATCCCTCTGCTCCTCCACACTATTCAAAGTCCTCCCGTTAGCCCTATACTCAACACATCTGTTATTCCTACCGAAATGAATTACCTCACACTTCTCCACATTAAACTCCATCCGCCACCTCGCAGCCCAGCTCTGCAACCTTTCTAAGTCACCCTGCAAACTATGACACCCTTCCCCACAATCTACCACACCTCCGACTTTGGTGTCATCAGCAAACTTACTAATCCACCCAACTATTGTCATTAAAAACCCATCTCATTCACTAGCGCCCTTTAGGGAAGAAAGTCTGCTGTCCTTACCTGATCTAGGCTATACGTGGCTGCAGATGCATAGTGTGTACAACTAGTTAAGTGAAAACTACATTAGAGAACCATGCAAAATGGAATAGAGTGAAAAGTATTGTTTCTTGCATGGTATACAAAGTGTGCTGTACATCAGAAAGGAAACAGCGCAGAACGTAATGTTAGTCATAACTAGGATGCAGAGAATGATCAACTTCATGAGCAGTAGGTACATTCAAAAGTCTGATGGCAGCAGGAAAGAAGCTGTTCTTGAGTTGGTTGGTACATGATCTCAGACTTCTGTATCTTTTTGGATTTAGCAGCAAAAAGTAAAGAATAGTATCACAAAAGACTTCTGTAATGGTACAATTTTCTGATCAGCATTGTGCAAGGTCTGGTCTCAATTCCTTGTATTCCATCTAATCACAGAGCTCTGTAAGCAGTATGGGTGAAATGGCAAAACTGGACATCACTTGCAACATCACCGAAAGGTTCACCAAGCTGGAGATGTCAGTCATGGATAGTGTGGAAAAGGAAAAAGCAGTTGAGTGAAGCAGGAATAATTCATCGTAACTGATGTTCCCTTTAAGATACGTAGGTGCGCAACAACCCAGAAGGTACCATGCAGGCCATTCACACATTGGAAATATATGTATTCCAGTAGGGCAAAAAAATTTCAAGGTATCATGCATTGGTTGGAACAAGTCAGTCACAAAGGAAAATTCCAGCTGGACCCAGAGATTCATCTTCTGACTGGAGGCACAATAAGAAGTCTCACAACTTCAGGTTAAAGTCCAACAGGTTTGTTTGGTAGCATGAGCTTTCGGAGCTGCCCCTTCATCAGGTGACTCGAGGGTCCAGTTTTACCCCATGCCACTGTACTTTGTCTAACTTGGGAACACTGACAATGGGTAGCCAAAAACCGTCACCAACATCTTGAATTTTATGATTTCAACATTCATAAAAAGTTTATTTATAGAAAGAAAAAAGTACCAAAACTGCTCCCAATTGACAATCTGGGCAGGTAGGACAAATCCGATCACAATCATGTAGTCCACACTGACAACATGCATTTTGCTGCAACTTTACAAAATTCACATTCCCCTAATCCTCCCTCCATCTCAGAAATCACAACAGAAAAATTCCAAGTCAGGGGCTGGGAATAAGAACATAAGAACATAAGAAATAGGAGCAGGAGTAGGCCATCTGGCCCTTCGAGCCTGCCCCGCCATTCAATAAGATCATGGCTGATCTGTCGTGGCTCAGTTCCACCTTCCCGCCCTCTCCCCATAACCCTTAATCCCCTCTCTTATCAAAAACCCATCAACCCGTTTCTTAAAAATATTTAGCGAGGCAGCCTCCACCACTTCAACGGGCAGAGAATTCCAGAGATTCACCACCCTTTGAGTGAAGAAGTTCCTCCTCAACTCTGTTCTAAACCGCCCCCCCTTTATCTTGAGGCTGTGCCCCCTAGTCCTACTGTCTTTTTTGAGCGGGAACAGTCTCTCCACCTCTATCCTATCCATCCCATTCATCATCTTATACGTCTCAATGAGATCTCCCCTCATTCTTCTAAACTCTAACGAGTACAAGCCTAGTTTATTCAGCCTCTCCTCATAGCTCAATCCCCTCAACTCCGGTATCAGCCGAGTAAACCTCCTCTGCACTCCCTCCAGGGCCAAAACATCCTTGCGCAGGTGCGGCGCCCAAAACTGCACACAGTACTCCAGCTGCGGCCTCACCAATGCCCTATACAGCTGCAGCAAGACCTCCCTACTTTTATATTCAATCCCCTTCGCTATGAAGGCCAGCATCCCATTCGCCTTCCTGACCACCTGCTGCACCTGCAAGCTGGGTTTTTGCAGCAAATGGTATATATCCTGACTCCCCGAAACCTGTTCACCATTTACAAAGCACAATCAGGAGTGTGATGGAATACTCCCAATTACCTGGATGGATGCAGCTCCAACAACACACGCTTTAGTTTCCAAGACAAAGCAGCCTGCTTGATTGGCACCACATCCATAAACATCCATTCCCTCCACCACTGAGGCTTAGTAGCAGCAGTGTGTATTATCTACAAGATGCGCTGCAGCAATTCACCAAAGATCCTTAGACAACAACTTCCAACCCCACAACTGATTCCATTTAGAAGCAACAGCACTACCTGCAAGCTCTCCTCCAAACCACACACTATTCTGACTTGGAAATATATCACCGTTCCTTCAGTTACTGGGTCAAAATCCTGGAATTCCCTCTCTAATGGCAGTGGGTCAACCCACAGCATGTGGACTACAGCAATTCAAGAAGACAGCTCGCCACCACATTCTCAAAGGCAACTACGGATGGGCAATACATATTGGTCTGCCAGTGAGGCCCATGTCCCACAAATTAAGAAAAGAGTGACCACTGCCATAAAGGAAACAGAAGATAAATTATAACATAAACTGAATATGAACGCACATCAAGCAGCTTGAGGAAAATTGAGTCATACATGGTGAAAGAAAGTTGCCAGAAAAAGTGAAGACATTTTCTCATCAGCATCACCCTGTAATTAGCCACCAAGATTGCAAAGTTTCACAACTCCTACAAGCCTACCCATAGCTATCACCTTTCATTTACTAACACTGCTCTTAAGTGTCTTAGCCTCCTGAGGAAGTAGAGGTGTCAGTGGGCTTTCTTAACTATAGCATCAGCGTGGAGGGACTAGGACAGATTGTTGATCAGTACACCAAGAAACCTGAAGCTTTTCACCATTTCCACTTCATTCGTTGATGTACACAGGTATGTCCTCCACCACGCTCCCTGTAGTTAATGACTATTTCCTTTGTTTTGTTGACATTGAGGGAGAGATTATTGTCATCACACTAGTTCACTAGATTCTCTTGCTCTTTCCTGTACTCCATCTCATTGTTTGAAATCCGACCCACTATAGTGGTGTCATCAGCAAACTTGAAAATGGAGTTGATGGGGAATTTGGCCACACAGTCATAGGTGTATAGTAGGGGGCTGAGGACAATTGTGGAGGTGTTGTTGCTGATTGCAGTCTGTGGGTTAGGAAGTCTAGAAATCAGAGGAATGAGCTGAGCCCAAGGTCCCACAGTTTGAAGACGGGCTTTGTAGGAATAATGGTGTTGAAGGCTGAGCTGTCAATAAATAGGTATGTGACACAAGTGTCTTTGTTATCCAGGTGTTCCAGGGTTGAGTGTAGCAGTTTAATGAATCAGGTGGGTTTTTCAGACAAGCGACAACAGTTTCATGGTCATCAGTCGGTTCTTAATTCCAGATTTTGATTCGCTATTGGATTCAAATTCCACCATCTGCCATGGAGGGATTTGAACCCAGTCTCCAGAACATTAGTTGAGTTTCTGGATTAATAGTTTAGTGATAATACCACTAGGCCATTAACTTCCTGAGATGAGACATTTTCAGTTCAAACTCTCTTGGCATTCTCTCAAATAGAACATAGAACATTATAGCGCAGAACAGGCCCTTCGGCCCACGATGTTGTGCTGACAGTTACAAAACAATGACCCACTAGCCTAAACCAATCCCTTTTCGTCCATAAACCTATCCACGGATCTCTTAAATGCCCCCAAACTTGGTGCATTTACAACTGCAGCAGGCAGGGCATTCCAATCCCTCACAACCCTCTGGGTAAAGAACCTACCCCTGACATCCGTACTATAACTACCACCCCTTAATTTAAAGCCATGCCCCCTCGTGCTAGATTTCTCCATCAGAGGAAAAAGGCTATCACTATCCACCCTATCTAAACCTCTAATCATCTTATATGTTTCAATAAGATCCCCTCTTAGCCGCCTTCTTTCCAGCGAAAACAACCCCAAATCCCTCAGCCTCTCCTCATAGGACCTCCCTTCCATACCAGGCAACATCCTGGTAAACCTCCTCTGCACCCTCTCCAAAGCCTCCACATCCTTCCTGTAATGTGGGGACCAGAACTGCACACAGTACTCCAAGTGCGGCCACACCAGAGTTGTGTACAGTTGCAACATAACGCTGCGACTCCTAAATTCAATCCCCCTACCAATAAACGCCAAGACACCGTATGCCTTCTTAACAACCTTATCTACTTGATTCCCAACGTTCAGGGATCTATGTACACATACTCCTAGATCCCTCTGCTCATCCACACTATTCAAAGTCCTCCCGTTAGCCCTATACTCGACACATCTGTTATTCCTACCAAAGTGAATTACCTCACACTTCTCCACATTAAACTCCATCCACCACCTCTCAGTCCAGCTCTGCAACCTGTCTAAGTCTTCCTGCAAACTATGACACCCTTCCTCACTATCTACCACACCGCCGACTTTGGTGTCATCAGCAAATTTACTAATCCTAGCACTAGCCAAAAAAAGGTTCAAATTTTAATTTCAAACAACAGCAAATGCAGAGTGGGGTTGAGGCAAAAACCAATACATGAGCAGTGACTGATCACATTTGGATACCAACTGGAAACCAAAAGCATGTGAATCAATTTTTGCCATTACAAAGTACAACTGCTCTTTGGGGTTTTGTTTCTAACTTACAGGCAGTTCTTGGGCCTACTGTTTCCTGAAAACCATGGGGCAATTTGAGCGTCATAAGTCAGAACCAATTTTTCCCACTGAAACAATTGAATAAAGGGGGATTGGTTCCTGAACTAAGGCTAAAAATCACTCACGGGGTACCCAGTATTGTTAAATGCTCTTAACTCTTGCTACGTCAAGTCACTGCGGCAACTGCTGGTGCCTGCACGTATTAGTTAAAGTTCCTTAGTTACTGTAGGGGGTATAATGAAGACATTAAATCACATTTTAAGTTTGAATGTCTGAGAATCTGAGTACTTATTAAATACAAGTGTATAATTGCCTTAAAATCATGATACTGATGTCAAGAGAAAATTAAACAGCATAAAACACTACAGTTTGACCTGCTCAGTCATGCAGAAGGGCAGCGCAGAATGTCAATGTGCACTTATGAATGTGGCATCGTAGTTTTGACATTGTAATGTCAAAATGGAGAGTCAATTTATAAATGTTGCAAGTGTCCTTCATTGTAACTCGAATGTCAAAGTCAAGGATTGCCTGCAACTTAAAACTATCATTGCATGAACCATGAGAAAATGGTAAAATTAAATGCTCGTGCAGAGAATCTGTTACCTCCAAACTCTGGGTAAGATTTATTCCATCGATTAATTGAACCAGGCAGGTTCAGAGCACAAATTAGAATCAAAATGTATTTTATAGTATTCAGTCAAGATAAACAGAAACACATTCAATTAGCACCATATTGTCCAATCTTTGGAGATAACCAGATATAAAGCATCAACTCTAATTCTTGCTGAAACAGCCTTTTATAAAAATATAGAAAAAAAAGTTAATTCCAAAAACAACACAACAGTGCATTTCCAATTGGCTACAGAACCTGTTTACTTTACTCCCAAGAGGTTTATCCAGAGTAGTGGTGGGAATCCTCAAACCCAGAGGCCACATGCAGCCCATCCAAGTTCCAAGTGCAACCCACAAGATGTTTTGTTGACAGTTGCCCGTCCAGAATTGCCACATTTCTATGATTTCCATCAACGTAGCATTTTCTTACCAGTATGACTGAAGTGATGTGCAAGTAAAGCTAGACTGCTCACACTGACTGCAAGAGCTATGCACTCAGTGTCCAAAGTAGAAATATTTGTTTTATTTTTACCATTTGAGGTTTTGACAAATGGAGGGGGGGTATTCACTGAAACTTACAAACTGATGGAGTTCAGTAGGGTAGACACTGTTGCTTCCTTTGGTTGGGGAATTAAACAGATAAGGGGCTTATCATATCAAAGCCACATAGTGGCATGGTGAGTAGCACTCAAGCCACACAGCAGGGACCTGGGTTCAATTCTGCCCTTGGATGACTGTGTGGAGTTTGCACATTCTCTCCGTGTCTGCATGCGTTCTCTCTGGGTGCTCCAGTTTCATAGAAACATCGAAGGCGAAGGCCATTTGGCCCTTCAAGCTTGCTCCATCATGCATCATGACCACAGCTGATCATCCAACTCAATAGCCTAATCCTACTTTCTCTCCATAATCTTTGATCCCATTCACCCCAAGTGCTATACCCAGCCTCCTCTTCAATGCATTCAATGTTTTGCATCAACTACTTCCTGTGATAATGCAATTCCACAGGCTTACCACTCGGTGAAGAAATGTCTCCTCACCTCTGTCCTAAATGGTCACCCTGAATCTTCAGATTGTGACCCCTGGATCTGGACTCCCCCGCCATCAGGAACATCCTCCCTGCATGTACCCTACCTAGTCCAGTTAGAATTATATAAGTCTCTATGAGATTCCCCCCTCCCCCATTTGATTGAACTCTAGCGAAAACAATCCTAACCTAGTCAATTTCTCCTCATAAGTCAGTCCCACCATCCCCAGAATCAGCCTGGTAAACCTTTGCTGCACTCTCTTGAGCAAGAGCATCCTTCTTCAGAAAAGGAGACCACCAAAATGACACAAATATTGTAGGTTTGGCCTCACCAAGGCCCTGTATAATTGCAATACCTTCCTGCTCCTGTATTCAAAACCTCTTGCGATGAAGGACAACATGCCATTTGCCTTCTTTACCGCCGACTACATCTGCATACTTACCTTTGGCGACTGGTGCACAAGGACACACATGTCCCACTGCACACTCCCCTCTCCCAATTTACAGCTAGTTAGTAATCTGCTTTCTTGTTTTGCTTCCAAAGTGAATGACCTCACATTTATCCAAATTATACAGCATCTGCCAATGATTTGGCCACTCACCCAATTCATCCAGATCATTCTGAAGGATCTGTACATCCTTGTCACAATTCACCCTCCCACCCAACTTGGTATCATCTGCAAACTTTGAAATGTTACATTTTGTTCCCTCGTCCAAATCATTAATGTATATTGTGAATAGTGGGGTCCCAGCACAAATCCTTGTGGTACCCCACTAGTTACTGCCTGCCAATTTGAAAAGGGCCCATTAATTCCTACTTTTCGTTTCCTCTCTGCCAACCAGTTTTCTATCCATCTCAATACACTCTCCTCAATCCCATGTGTCTTAATTTTGCGTGATAATCCCTTGTGCGGGATTTGGCAAACACTTTGAAAGTCCAAAGAGATCACATCGACTGCATTCCCCTTGTCAACTCTACTGGTTAGATCTTTAAAGAATTCCAGATTTGTTAAGCATGATTTCCCCTTCATAAAGCCATGCTGATTCTGTATGATCCTGCCACTGCTTTCTAAATGTTCTGCTATGAAGTCCTAGATAGTGGATTCAAGAATTCTCTTCACTACAAATGTTAAGTTTACTGGTCTATAATTCCCAGTTTTCTCTCTACCTCTCTTTTTGAATATTGGAATGACATTTGCTACCCTCCAATCTGTAGGGACTGTTCAATCCTGGAAGATGACCACCAATGCGTCCACTACTTCTAGCACTACTTCCTTCAGTACTCTGGGATGTTGATTATCAGGCCCTAGAGATTTATCCGCCTCCAATCCCATCAATTTTTCCAGCACCATTTCTCTAACATTGATCTCCCTCAGTTCTTTCCTCTCACCAAATCTTACATTCTCCAACATTTCTAGTATTGGATTTGTGTTCTCTTTTGTGAAGACAGAATCAATGTATTCAGTTGTTTGGCCATTTCTTTGCCCCCTAATATCCATTCCCCCGTTTGTCTGTAGGGAACCTACATTTGTCTTCACGTATCTATAGGAGCTCTTAGTGTCAGTTTTTATGTTCCCTGCAAGCTTACTTTCAAACTGTATTTTACCCTTCTTAATCAATCCCTTGGTCCTCCTCTGCTGAATTTAAACTGCTCCCAATCCTCAGACCTATTATTTTTCTTGGCCAATCTGTATGCTACTCCCTTAGATCAGATACTCTAATTTCCTTTGTAAATCATGGATTTGCTTTTGTGCCAGACAAGGATAATCAGTTGCTTCAGTTTCTTGAATGTTTGCCATTGCCATTTTCTCCCATTGTCTAAAGATGTGTTGGTTAGGTGGATTAGCCATAATAAATGCACGGGGATACAGTGATAGGACAAGGAGGGATACTCTTTCGGTGAGCTGATGCAGACTCAAGGGCCAAATGACCAAATCACTGTAGGGGTTCTATGATTTATTATATGGTTAATTATTTAAGGCTGAGATAAGGAGAAATTACTCCAAAAGGACTAAGTGTCTTTGGAATTTGCCATTCAGTTAATGATCCATTGTTGAATACATTAAGGCTGGGATAGGCAGATTTTTGATGTCATAGTCAAAGTCAGCACAGAAAAGACCCTTTAGTCCATCGAATCTGCATTAACAATTATTACAAATAACGGCACATTAATCCTGTTTTCTTGCACTTGTCCCATATCTTCGAATGTTACTATATTTCAAGTGCTCATCCAAATATTTAAAGATGGTAAGGTTTCCAGCTTCCACTACCTCCCTAGGCAGTGCATTCCAGATTCCCACATCCAAGTGTAAATATTTTTTCTCAAATCCTTGAATCTAAAGTTTATTTATTAGTCACAAGTAAGGCTTTCATTAATACTGCAATGAAGCTACTGTGAAATTCCCCTTATTACCACACTCCAGCACCGATTCCAGTCAATGAACCTAACCAGCAGATCTTTCAGATTGTGGGAGGAAACTGAAGCACTGAAATCTGTCTCCACACAGACAGCAACCCAAGCCAGGAATCAAACCCGGGTCCCCGGCACTGTAAGGCAGCACTGCTAACCACTGTACCACCGTAAAACTCCTGTTCCTTATTCTAAAACTATCCTTCCTATAGTGAGGTGACCAGAACTGCACACAGTATTCCTCATTTCTGTTTTAAAGAATCATTCCTTTAGCCTGAAGTTTTGCCCTCTGGTTCTGGTTTTCCTACTAATGGAGGCATCCTCTCTATATCCACTCTATCCAGGCCTTGCAATAGCCTGTAAGTTTCAATAAGGCCCTCCCAACCACCAATCCTTCTAAATTCCGAGTACAGACCCAGAGCCCTCGACTGTTCCTCATATGGCAAGCTCTTCATTCCAGAGATCATTCTTGTGAACCTCCTCTGGACCCTTTCCAAAGTGGAACCAGCACTCTGTACAATTCCAACATCACCTCCTTGCTCTTACACACTGTGCCACAACTGATGAAAGCAAGTGACCCATATGCCCACTTCACCATGCTATTCACACGTTCTGCTGCCTTCAAGGATTTGTGAATAATTATCCCCAGAGCCTCTGTTCCTCAGAGCTACCCGATGCACTCTGGAAGAAATAACAGAGTTAAATACTCCCTCATATCGTTACTTCTTCTAAAGTGTTCACCCCATTGCACTTACCACGGTTAAATACCATCTGCCAATCCATCTGTGGTTCCTGTAACATCCAGCCATTCTCTTCATTGTTAACTTCCCTACTAATCTTGGCGTCATTCAAAGAACAAAAAACAATGTAGCAAAGGAACAGACCCTTCAGCCCTGCAAGCCCATTCTGGTCATGATGCCCTACCTAAACTTAAAAAATCCTTCTGTCCTTACTGTATGTATATTCCTCTATTCCCTCCCTATTCACATACCCATCCAGATGCCTCTTAAGTATTGCTAATATCTAAGGAAGGATGTGCTGGCCTTGGAAAGGACTGGTGGTTGGGAGGGCCTTATTGAAACTTACAGGCTATGGCAAGGCCTGGATAGAGTGGATATGGAGAGGATGTTTCCACTAGTAGGAAAACCAGAACCAGAGGGCAAAACTTCAGGCTAAAGGAATGATTCTTTAAAACAGAAATGAGGAGAAATTTCTTCAGCCAGAAAGAGGTGAATCTGGGGAGCTCTTTGCTGCAGAAGGCTGTGGGGGCCAGGTCATTGAGTGTCTTTAAGACAGAGATAGACAGGTTCTTGATTGATAAGGGGATCAGGAGTTGTGAGGAAAAGGCAGGAGAATGGGGATGAGAGAAAAAAGAAATCAGCCACGACTGAATGATGGAGCATACTCGATAGGAGCAGAATTAGGCTGCTGAGCCAATGTCTCAAGGTCCCACGTGTCTGCTTCCACCACTTCCTTTGGCAGCACATTCCAGGCACCCACCACAATCTGCGTGGAAAAACTTCCCTGTACATCTCCCTGAAAAACTTTCCCCCTCTCACCTTGAACCTGTGCCCTCTTGCAATTGTCACTTCCACCCTGTGAAAAACCTCTACCTATTCACCCTATCTATGCCTGTCAATTTTGTAGACTTCTGTCAGGACTCCCCTCAGCCTCTGTCTTTATAGCGAAAACAACCCAGTTTATTCAACCTCTCCTCATAGCTGATGCCTTCGAGACCAAGCAACATCCTGGTGAGCCTTCTTTGCATTCTCTCCAAATCTTCAACTGGTAGTGTGGTGACCAGAAATACACAATGCTCCAAATGTGGTCTAACTAAGGTTTAATATAGCTGCAACATGATGTGCTAACTCTTGTACTCAATGCCCCGGCTGATGAAGGTAAGCATGCCATATAAGAACATAAGAACATAAGAAATAGGAGCAGGAGTAGGCCATCTAGCCCTTCGAGCCTGACCCGCCATTCAATAAGATCATGGCTGATCTGTCGTGGCTCAGTTCCACTTTCCCGCTTTCTCCCCATAAGCCTTAATCCCCTCTCTTATCAAAAACGCATCAACCCGCGTCTTAAAAATTTTTTAGCTAGGCAGCCTCCACCACTTCAACGGGAATTCCAGAGATTCACCACCCTTTGAGTGAAGAAGTTCCTCCTCAACTCTGTTCTAAACCGCCCCCCTTTTATCTTGAGGCTGTGCCCCCTAGTCCTACTGTCTTTTTTGAGTGGGAAGAGTCTCTCCACCTCTATCCTGTCCATCCCATTCATCATCTTGTATGTCTCAATGAGATCTCCCCTCATTCTTCTAAACTCCAACGAGTACAAGCCCAGTTTATTCAGCCTCTCCTCATAACTCAACCCCCTCAACTCCGGCATCAGCCTAGTAAACTTCCTCTGCACTCCCTCCAAGGCCAAAACATCCTTGCGTAAGTGCGGCAACCAAAACTGCACACAGTACTCCAGCTGCAGCCTCACCAATGCCCTATACAGCTGCAGCAAGACCTCCCTACTTTTATATTCAATCCCCCTCGCGATGAAGGCCAGCATCCCATTCGCCTTCCTGACCACCTGCTGCACCTGCAAGCTGGGTTTTTGCGACTCATGTACAAGGACCCTGAGGTCCCTCTGCACCGTCGCCTGATGCAGTTTTTCTCCACGCAAGTAATAATCCTTCCTACCATTATTCCTACCAAAGTGGACCACCTCGCACTTGCCAACATTAAATTCCATTTGCCATTTCCTGGCCCATTCGCCCAGCCTATCTAGATCCTTCTGTAGACTCTCCACCCTCTGCACAATTTGCATTTCGACCAATTTTGGTGTCATCAGCAAATTTCGACACCCTACATTTGGTTCCCTCCTCCAGATCATCTATATAAATGGTAAAAAGCTGAGGCCCCAGCACTGAACCCTGGGGCACTCCACTAGTCACCATCCGCCACTCCGAATAGCACTCATTGACCCCCACTCTCTGCCTCCTATTTGACAACCAGTCCTCTATCCACACGAACACTCTACCCCCAACTCCATGCCCCCTTACCTTCTGCAATAACCTCTTGTGAGGTACCTTGTCAAACACCTTCTGAAAATCCAGAAAGACCACATCCACCGGCTCTCCTCTATCCAGCGCCCTAGACACATCTTCATAGAACTCCAGTAAATTTGTCAGGCACGACTTTCCTTTAAGGAAACCGTGCTGCGTCTGCTCTATCAAGCAGTTGATGAGCTGGTGGCGCAGATCAGCACAAAGGGATATGATCTAGTGGCCATTACAGAGACGTGGCTGCAAGGTGACAGGGACTAGGAGCTGAACGTCCAGGGGTATCAAGTATTTAGGAAGGATAGGAAGGAGGAAAAAGGGGGGTGTGGGGCGTAGCTCTGCTGATTAAGGATAGCATCAGGGTGGTAGTAAGGGATGATATAGGAACCAAACGGCAAAACGTGGAATCGTTGTGGGTGGAGATTAGGAACAGCAAAGGGAGGAAGACGCTGGTAGGTGTCGTTTATAGGCCCCCAAATAATGATTTGGAGATGGGGGTAGGCTGTTAAAGCGCAAATAAGTGCGGCGTGCAGGAATGGAACGGCCATAATTATGGGGGATTTCAATCTACATATTGATTGGTCGATCCATGTTGGACCCAGTGGGCTTGAGGAGTTCTTGGAATGCTGCCGGGATAGTTTCCTCGAACAGTGTGTATTGGAGCCGACGAGGGAGCGAGCAATCTAGGATCTGGTGTTATGTAATGAGGCGGGTAGAATTAGGGACCTTGTGGTGAAGGATCCTCTTGGGAAGAGTGATCATTGTATGGTGGAGTTTCTGATGCAGATGGAGGAGGAGAAAGTGGGTTGCCGGACATGTGTCCTTTGTTTGAACAGAGGGGAGTATGGTAGGATGAGAGAGGAATTGGCGAATGTTGATTGGGGGAGTGTGTTGGAAGGTAGGTCTGCTGACAAACAGTGGAGGATCTTTAAGGAGATCTTTCTTGGTGCTCAGCAGAAATTTATTCCGATGGTTAAAAAGTTTCGGAGGAGGAGAGGTAATCAACCGTGGATAACCAAGGAGGTGAAGGAAAATGTTAAATTAAAAGCAAATGCGTTAAGAGTAGTGGGCAAGAGGAGGATTGGGAGAGGTTTAAATGTCAACAAAGAATGACAAAGAAGTTGATAAAGAAGGGTAGGATAAACTATGAAGCTGGGCTAGCGCTTAATATAAAAAAGGATAGCAAGAGTTTTTATAAAGACATAAAAAGAGGCTGGCTGTGGTGAACGTTGGACCCTTAGAAGATGAGAGTGGGGACTTAGTGGTAGGGGATGGGGAAATGGTGAGGCCCTGAATAACTTCTGTTTCGGTCTTCACAGAGGAGGACGTGAATAATTTGCTGGATGTTCGCGATGGAAAGATGGTAGGAGTGGAGGGCCTGAATGACATTATTGTTACTAGAGAGGCGGTGCTCGACAGACTGGAGGGACTGATTGTGGACAAGTCCCCAGGACCGGATGAAATGCATCCGAGTGTTCTGAAAGAAATGGCGGAGGTGATAGTGGATGCCTTGGTGATTATTTCCCAAACGTTGCTGGATTCCGGGGAAGTGCCGGAAGATTGGAAAACGGCTAATGTTACACCATTGTTTAAGAAGGGTGGCAGGCAAAAGGCAGGGAATTATAGGCTGGTTAGTTTAACGTCTGCTGTAGGTAAAATGTTAGAATCTCTGATCAAGAAAATAGCGAGGCATCTTGAGGAGAATTGTTTGGTAGAGCAGACGCAGCACGGTTTCGTTAAGGGGAAGTCATGTCTGACTAATTTATTGGAGTTCTATGAGGATGTGTCTAGGGTGGTGGATAGAGGGGAGCCAGTGGATGTGGTCTTTCTTGATTTTCAGAAGGCGTTTGACAAGGTGCCGCACAAGAGGGTTATTGCAGAAGGTCAGGGGGCATGGAGTTGGGGATAGGGTGTTAGCGTGGATAGAGGATTGGCTGTCAAATAGGAGGCAGAGAGTGGGGGTCAATGGGTGCTATTCGGATTGGCGGTTGGTGACTAGTGGAGTGCCCCAGGCGTCGGTGCTGGGGCCTCAGCTATTCACCATTTATACAGATGATCTGGAGGAGGGAACCGAGTGTATGGTGTCGAAATTTGCTGATGACACCAAGATTGGTGGAATGGCAAATTTTGCGGAGGGTGTGGAGAGTCTGCAGAAGGATCTAGATAGGCTGGGAGAATGGGCCAGGAACTGGCAAATGGAATTTAATGTTGGCAAACGTGAGGTTGTCCACTTTGGTCAGAATAATGGTAGGAAGGACTATTACTTACGTGGCGAAAAACTGCAGCATGCGACGGTGCAGAGGGACCTCGGGGTCTTTGCGCATGAGTCGCAAAAACCCAGTCTGCAGGTGCAGCAGGTGGTCAGGAAGGCGAATGGGATGCTGGCCTTCATAGCAAGGAGGATTGAATATAAAAGTAGGGAGGTCTTGCTGCAGCTGTATAGGGCTCTGGTGAGGCCACAGCTGGAGTACTGTGTGCAGTTTTGGTCGCCGCACTTACACAAGGATATTTTGGCCTTGGAGGGAGTGCAGAGGAGGTTTACTAGGCTGATGCCGGAGTTGAGGTGGTTGAGCTATGAGGAGAGGCTGAATAAACTAGACTTGTACTCGTTAGAGTTTAGAAGAATGAGGGGAGATCTCATTGAGGCATATAAGATGTTGAATGGGATGGATAGGATAGAGGTGGAGAGGCTCTTCCCGCTCAGAAAGGACAGTAGGACTAGGAGGCACAGCCTCAGGATAAAGGGGGGGGGGGGCGGTTTAGAACGGAGTCGAGGAGGAACTTCTTCACTCAAAGGGTGGTGAATCTCTGGAATTCTCTGCCCGTTGAGGTGGTGGAGGCTGCCTCGCTTTTTAAGACGCGGGTTGATAGGTTTTTGATAGGCAAGGGGATGAAGGGTTATGGGGAGAGGGCGGGAATGTGGAACTGAGCCACGACAGATCAGCCATGATCTTATTGAATGGCGGGGCAGGCTCAAGGGGCTAGATGGCCTACTCCTGCTCCTATTTCTTATGTTATGTTCTGTCGTATCCTCTGACAATGCCCAGCACTATCAGCAACCTTGCTTAACATTCCTTCACGTTTTCATCTATATCATTTATGTGTATAACAAACAATATGGATCCCAATACTGATCCTTGTGGTACACCTCTGGATACCAGCTTCTAACCACAAACTCTACCACTGCCTTTTGCTTCCTATTTTACCAAGCTAGTTTTGGATCCATCTCGCTAAATTTTCCTGCATCCCTCAATCTTCTCAATCAAATTGGTCTCCCATGTGGGACGTTGTCAAAAGCTTTGCTGAAACTAAACTTCATTCATTGACACACTTGGTCATATTTTTGAAAAATTCTAACAAATTTGTCAGGTATGACCACCCTGACAAATGCTGACCATCCCAATTACTCATGCCTTTCCCAATAGATGTTAATTCTGCCTGTCATAATTGTCTCCAATAGTTTTCCTATCACTGACACAAGACACACCAACCTGTCATTTCCTGGTCATCTCTACTACTTTTCTTGAAAAGTGGAACCACATTAGCCATCCTCCAGTCCTCTGGCATTTTCCCCGTGGCCAAAAAGAAATTAGAATGTGTCTAATGCCCCATAATTTCTTACCTCCTACAGCAGTCTGTCTAAGCGATCAAGGGATATGGGGAGCAGACAGGACAACTGGAGTTAAAGTTCAAGAACATCTTTTATCATGAATGATAGAGCAGGATGGACAAGACATCCAAATTCAGATCATGGGAAAACTGTACAAAAAATGGCCGACCAGTATGTTGTACACTTCGGCAAGGAGGATGTTACATTGCAAGATGATCACTGAGTTCCATTCTCTTGGGAAACAGCCAGATGGCATTCAATTTCAATATTGCCTTCCTTAATATTGAAATCCTCCAAAAATCTGTTCATCAGAATTGTGAAAATTCACACTCCAGCATTTGCATTCCAGATTTCACTAACCTGCACGTGAAAGAAAATGTCTCCTTTCATTTCTAAATTATCTACCTTTAATTTTCAGGTTGTCTGGATTCCCATACCAGAGAAAATAACTTTCTGTCTGCTTCGTTAAATCCCGTTGATCAATTAAAAGCTCAAGTCAAGCAAATACGAACAAAATGTCTCAATAATTTAAGCCTTCAAAATAATTTAAGGCCGAGCTATACCAAATTCAAATCAAGTATCGCCAAATTTATTAGGGATCTGCGCATGTACAGAGTCAAGAGCACAGAATGTACTCTTGAGAAGGGTACTTTAACAACCATCATCTGGGAGTGGCTTGGTAGCAACATTAAAAGCCAATCTTGAAGGTCATATCTGCCAGAGTAGTATACATTCAGAACAGATCCAGTAGCTCCAATGCAATGGACCATCAGCAGAATTGTACTGCACTACTGAGCTGCAATCTTATGGCCTAGCGTATCCTTTACTTTAAAAGAGGACATCAACAGCATACCTAAAAATGGGATGCCAACCGGGTAAAGCCAGAACACGGAACTACATGCCTTGTTGCTGCAAGTTCCACATTCTAAACACTTTCTGGATAAAGAGGTTTCTCCCCAATTCTACATTGGATTTAGTGACCAATTATGCAGAACCTGCAATTATTAAGAAAACATGGAAGTGCAGGTAGTTTGATCGCCTGAGAGTTAAACTGTGAAGTTTCACATTTACTGAATGTCTGAATTAGCCATTAGCAGCTGAGCAACACAATAAAGCCCAATTCTTGCACAGTGAGAATAAAGTTGTTCGGAATCTTCTGCCAGCAAGTTAAAATCTGGCACGTTTGCAATGATTTCAACAGTTAGTTGGTGATGACTGCAGGTTTTGTCTTTTGACTGGTGAGCTATAATTGTCTCCACATTTATTTATCTTATGGGCTTGTAAACCTTTCCCAGGCAAAAGCAAATGAGGCTGACTGACATCCAATTATCTGAATTTAAAAAACTCACATTTTCCACTAACTTGGGATCTCATCAAGTATGGTAATTAAACACCAGGTCATCATACCAGCTTACTGCATTCTTTGCCAAATAACACATTGAACAAAACCAGATCCACAAGCAAAACACATTCTAAATAGCTCCTGGAAATGACCAGTTTTACCCTCATTTTCTGTTCAGCCCAAAGGCCAAACAGGTAATTTGGCCCAGCAATTTCATGCCAGTGCTCCATGGAGTAATCCAGTCAGTTTCAGTTCCTTCTTTAATTCCTGTAGCTTTGCAGGTTTAATCTTCAAGTTCCCCATTTCCTTTTGAAATCATGTGGAGATGCTGGCATTGGACTGGGGTGGATGCAGTAAGAACACCAGGTGAAAGTCCAACTGGTTTATTTGGTAGCATGAGCTTTCAGACCACTGCTCCTTCAGTAACTGGGGAGCTGTTTGCTCTTGTAAACTCTGTTTATAAAATCCAGGATTCAGTATTCCAACTTCTTACCCTGCTGTGCATCTTCAATGATGTGTGCATAACAACTCTGCACTCTCCCACCCCAGAGATGAGCTGAGTAAGGATGTGGATAGTTGCTGAGATGGAAGACAGAGAGAAGTTTATCAATTTTTTGTGCTAAGAAACTGTAAATTAAGTTTTACTTCAGGTCACCATACATTTGGAAGGGAGAGGAGGTCCATGAAAGGGTGCAGAGGAGATTTACCAGAATGCTTCCAGGGATTGGGCATGGGTTTTTGCTCCAAGATTAGGTATAACATAAGACAGAAAAGAAAAAACTATTCGTTTTAGCTAATGGTACAAACTAGGGGGCCACAGGCAGAATGACAGGAAGAACCATGGTTGGTGGCGAATCTTGCTGATCACGAGGAGAATGGAAGGGAAATGATCAGTGATTTCAAAAGTAAGAGATTTCACAACCTCAGGTTAAAAGAGAAAATCTAACCTTTGTCATTCAATGGCAAATGTCAAATATCCTTCATCTAACATCTATCCTTCATCTAACATCTAACATCAAATATCCTTCATCTAACATCTATCCTTCATCAAACATCTGAAAAATAAAGCCAAATTTTGAACTTTTTTGAATGGCTATAAAGTTAATGTTCATAATAATGTTACAGAAGTGTTAACATTAAATAGGGCAAGAAAGAATTGGCAAATAGAGAAACAAGCTATTATTTGTCAATAGCCAGCCTTGCAATGGAAGTAAACTTAGGCCATTTTATATATGGTAGATCATATTTGAATATCAAAACACATTCAGTTCCAATGTGTTTAGATAAAAGATACTCAACCTGTATTGTCACTAGACTAGAGATCCAGGCCAATACTCTGGGAACATGGGGTCAAATCCCACCATGGCAGCTGATGGAATTTAAATTTAGTTAATAAATCTGGAATATAAAAAGCTAGTTTGGTAACCAAGACAAAGTCATCAACTTACGTGAAGTTGGTTCACTGTCTTTGGGAAGGAAATGTGTTATCCTTACTTGATCTGGCCTACATGAGACTCCAGACCTACTGCAAGATGGTTGACTCTTAACCGTCCTCTGAAATTTCGAATGGTAACTTTGCCAGTGACACATAACCCCATGAAAGGTTAAAGGAGGAATATGATGGAACATTCTCTACTTGCTTCGTACCATCCACTTGCAATACAGAAAGCTAAGAGAAAGGGCAGCTCAGTTAAAGCATGACATTAGTACAATAGTGAGAGGGGATCTTTAAGTATCAACATGTAAAATCAGTTTGGCTGGAGATAAGAAAGAGCAAGGAGTACTTTACAGGTTCCCCCAAATGTACACTAAGGTCATGTGTACAGAAAGAAATAAATGGAGGTTATTAAGAAAATGAATCATGGAAGATGTTAATCTACATATGATTGGCAAAGGCACAGAAAATGTGTGTTTTTGGAACAGTTTTTTTAGTGCAGCACATCTGGAGCCAACCAGAGGTTTTTCTACATCTGGTAATTGGGGACAATACTTGAGAAGAATACATTCTGGACTGAACAAAAGAACAGAATATTTTAGACTTGTAATGTACATGCCATGAGTCAGCATTCATGAATAACCTCATAATAATTAAGCCTTCAGGTGGCAGTGACTGCAGCACAATTACATAGAACACTACAGCACAAACAGGCCCTTCGGCCCACAATTTGCACCGATCATATCCATGCCTACCAGGTCATAGAACTATCTGTAACTCCCAATCTCATTAAATCCCGTGTACTCATCCAGAAGTCTTTTAAAAGACCCCAGCGAGTTCACCTCTATCACCACCAACGGCAACCGATTCCACTCACTCACCACCCTCTGACTGAAAAACTTACCCCTAACATCTCCTCTGTACTTGCTCCCCAGCACCTTAAACCTGTGTCCTCTCGTAGCGACCATTTCAGCCCTGGGAAATAGGGTGGATTCTCAGAGGCTATCTATACCTCTTAACATCTTATAAACCTCTATTAGGTTGCCTCTCAACCTTCGTCTCTCCAGGGAGAAGAGACCTAGCTCCCTCAATCTATCTTCATAAGGCATCACTCCCAATCCAGGCAACATCCTTGTAAATCTCCTCTGCACCCTCTCTCAATAGCTTCCACACCATTCCTGTAATGAGGCGACAAGAACTGCGCACAGTACTCCAAGTGGGGTCTGACAAGGGTCTTATAAAGTTGCAGTATTATCTCTCGACTCCTAAACTCAATCTCTCAATTAACGAAGGCCAATACACCATACGCCTTCTTGACCACATCCTGCCCGTGTGAGGCCGATTTAAGAGTCCTATGGACCCAGATCCCAAGGTCCTTCTGACACAGCTCAAGGTCCTCAACACAGCTAAGACTCTTACCCTTGATATTAGAACATAGAACATAACAGCGCAGAACAGGCCCTTCGGCCCACGATGTTGCGCCGACCAGTTACAAAACAATGACCCACTAGCCTAAACCAATCCCTTTTCATCCATAAACCTATCCACAGATCTCTTAAACGCCCCCAAACTAGGTGCATTTACAACTGCAGCTGGCAGGGCATTCCAGTCCCTCACCACCCTCTGGGTAAAGAACCTACCCCTGACATCAGTCCTATAACTACCCCCCCTTAACTTAAAGTCGTGCCCCCTCGTGCTAGCTTTCTCCATCCTAGGAAAAAGGCTATCACTATCTACCCTGTCTAAACCTCTAATCATCTTATATGTTTCAATGAGATCCCCTCTTAGCCGCCTTCTTTCCAGCGAAAACAACCCCAAATCCCTCAGCCTCTCCTCATAGGATCTCCCCTCCATACCAGGCAACATCCTGGTAAACCTCCTCTGCACCCTCTCCAAAGCCTCTACATCTTCCTGTAATGTGGGGACCAGAACTGCACACAAATCTCCAAGTGTGGCCGCACCAGAGTTGTGTACAGTTGCATCATGACGCTGCGACTCCTAAATTCAATCCCCCTACCAATAAACGCCAAGACACCATATGCCTTCTTAACAACCTTATCTACTTGATTCCCAACTTTCAGGGATCTATGTCCACATACACCTAGATCCCTCTGCTCCTCCACACTATTCAAAGTCCTCCCGTTAGCCCTATACTCAACACATCTGTTATTCCTACCGAAATGAATTACCTCACACTTCTCCACATTAAACTCCATCCGCCACCTCACAGCCCAGCTCTGCAACCTTTCTAAGTCACCCTGCAAACTATGACACCCTTCCTCACAATCTACCACACCTCCGACTTTGGTGTCATCAGCAAACTTACTAATCCACCCAACTATACCCTCATCCAGATCATTAATAAAAATTACAAACAGCAGTGGCCCCAAAACAGATCCCTGAGGCACACCACTCGTAACCGAACTCCATGACGAATATTTACCATCAACCACCACCCTCTGTGGTGGTTGGTAAAATGTTAGGTAAAATGTTGGTAAAATGTCTGTGGTAGGTAAAATGTTAGAAACCGTCATTAAGGAGGAAATAGCGAGGCATCTTGAGGGGAATTGCTTGATAGGGCGGACGCAACACGGTTTCATTAAAGGGAAGTCGTGTCTGACAAATTTACTGGAGTTCTATGAGGATGTGTCTAGGGCAGTGGATGGAGGAGATGTGGATGTGGTCTTTCTGGATTTTCAGAAGGCGTTTGACAAGGTACCTCACAAGAGGTTATTGCAGAAGGTCAGGGGACATGGAGTTGGGGGTAGGGTGTTAGCGTGGATAGAGGATTGGTTGTCAAATAGGAGGCAGAGAGTGGGGGTCAATGGATGCTATTCGGATTGGCGGTTGGTGACTAGTGGGGTGCCCCAGGGGTCGGTGCTGGGGCCTCAGCTATTTACCATTTATATAGATGATCTGGAGGAGGGAACCGAGTGCAGGGTGTCGAAATTTGCTGATGACACCAAGATTGGGGGAAAGGCAAATTGTGCGGAGGGTGTGGAGAGTCTGCAGAAGGATCTAGATAGGCTGGGCGAATGGGCCAGGAAATGGCAAATGGAATTTAATGTTGGCAAGTGTGAGGTGGTCCACTTTGGTAGGAGGAATGGTAGGAAGGACTATTACTTACGGGGCGAAAAACTGCAGCAGGCGACGGTGCAGAGGGACCTCGGGGTCCTTGTGCATGAGTCGCAAAAACCCAGCTTGCAGGTGCAGCAGGTGGTCAGGAAGGCGAATGGGATGCTGGCCTTCATAGCGAGGGGGATTGAATATAAAAGTAGGGAGGTCTTGCTGCAGCTGTATAGGGCATTGGTGAGGCCGCAGCTGGAGTACTGTGTGCAGTTTTGGGCGCCGCACCTGCGCAAGGATGTTTTGGCCCTGGAGGGAGTGCAGAGGAGGTTTACTCGGCTGATACCGGAGTTGAGGGGATTGAGCTATGAGGAGAGGCTGAATAAACTAGGCTCGTACTCATTAGAGTTTAGAAGAATGAGGGGAGATCTCATTGAGACGTATAAGATGATGAATGGGATGGATAGGATAGAGGTGGAGAGACTGTTCCCGCTCAAAAAAGACAGTAGGACTAGGGGGCACAGCCTCAAGATAAAGGGGGGGCGGTTTAGAACAGAGTTGAGGAGGAACTTCTTCACTCAAAGGGTGGTGAATCTCTGGAATTCTCTGCCCGTTGAAGTGGTGGAGGCTGCCTCGCTAAATATTTTTAAGAAACGGGTTGATGGGTTTTTGATAAGAGAAGGGATTAAGGGTTATGGGGAGAGGGCGGGAAGGTGGAGCTGAGTCACGACAGATCAGCCATGATCTTATTGAATGGCGGGGCAGGCTCGAAGGGCCAGATGGCCTACTCCTGCTCCTATTTCTTATGTTCTTATGTTCTCTGTCTCCTATCTGCTAGCCAATTCCTGATCCAATTACCTAGATCACCCCCAATCCCATACATCTGCATTTTCTGCAGAAGCCTACCATGGTGAACCTTATCAAATATTGTATTCCTTCATCCCATTGAACCTGCCAAAATGGACCACTACACATTTATCCTCGTTGAAGTCCATCTGCCACTTCTCCACCCAGCCTTGCATCCTATAATTACATGTTACATTAGTTTGAGGATCATGTTACATTAGTTTGAGGATCAGAAACGTGGGTCTAAGAGTGTTATACATTCAAAGTGTGGAAATTACAGCAAGATAAGGACTCCCATCAAAAGGGATTCCACCTCCTAGGCCAAGGCTCTCACTCTCCCAGTCTCCACTGACCCTGATGGCCAGACCAGCAATACTGCAGGCAGGGCCTTTACTTTACTGGCCCCCAACCATTCTGACCCAGAGAGCTGTGATCTTCCGCAGGCCCAAAGCAATCCTCTCACTCTTAAAAATCAACTCCCACTGTTCTCAAATTTACCTGCAGGTCTAGAGATACTCTGATCTCCCCAATCTGGCATTGACCCAGTGGACCCTAAAACGTGGGCCTGGCCATTGGCTCATCCACAAGCCAAGACATCATCCATTTACCAGGCTTCGACCAGTCCACGCCGGAGCATAGACTGGACATCCTTCGACATCTGAAGCCAAACTGCACCCCAGCAGTGCAAACCTACCTACCAATGCAGGAACATAGAACATTATAGCGAAGAACAGGCCCTTCGGCCCACGATGTTGCGCCGACCAGTTACAAAACAATGACCCTCTAACCTAAACCAATCCCTTTTCATCCATAAACCTATCCACGGTCTCTTAAATGTCCCCAAACTTGGTGCATTTACAACTGCAGCAGGCAGGGCATTCCAATCCCTCATCACCCTCTGGGTAAAGAACCTACCCTTGACATCCGTCCTATAACTACCCCCCCTTAATTTAAAGCCATGCCCCCTCGTGCTAGCTTTCTCCATCCGAGGAAAAAGGCTATCACTGTCCACCCTATCTAAACCTCTAATCATCTTATATGTTTCAATAAGATCCCCTCTTAGCCGCCTTCTTTCTAGCGAAAACAACCCTAAATCCCTGTCTCTCCTCATAGGACCTCCCCTCCATACCAGGCAACATCCTGGTAAACCTCCTCTGCACCCTCTCCAAAGCCTCCACATCCTTCCTATAATGTGGGGACCAGAACTGCACACAGTACTCCAAGTGCGGTCACACCAGAGTTGTGTACAGTTGCAACATGACGCTGCGACTCCTAAATTCAATCCCCCTACCAATAAACGCCAAAACACCGTATGCCTTCTTAACAACCTTATCTACTTGATTCCCAACTTTCAGGGATCTATGTACACATACACCTAGATCCCTCTGTTCATCCACACTATTCAGAGTCCTCCCGTTAGCCTTATGCTCGACACATCTATTATTCCTACCAAAGTGAATTACCTCACACTTCTCCGCATTAAACTCCATCCGCCTCCTCTCGGCCCAGCTCTGCAACCTGTCTAAGTCTCCCTGCAAACTATGACACCCTTCCTCACAATCTACCACACCTCCGACTTTGGTGTCATCAGCAAATTTACTAATCCACCCAACTATACCCTCATCCAGATCATTAATAAAACAGCAAATAAGGCAACAAATCCTCCATCCACACGCTGATCAAAGCAAAGAGCCTCACTGGTCACACTTATACTCTTAACACTGCATACTACGTTCATCATTTCCCAGGCATGAGAAGCAGTCACTCCAGGAAGCATGCAGGCCTGCATATAAGAGTGAAAAAACGTGGTCCCAAGGTCCCCAGTTTACTCCTGGCAAAATATCCAATCTCTGGAAAACAAGCTAGATTCACTTTTCAAGAGAGAACTGAGAGACTGCTGTATGCTCTGTTTCACAGAGACATGGCTCACTCCTGCTTCATCAGACTTCGTCCCACAACCGGAGGGCTTCTCAATCCACCATATGGACTGTACTATGGCCTCAGGCAAGATGTGGAGATGCTGGCATTGGACTGGAGTAAACACAGTAAGAAGTCTCACAACACCAGGTTAAAGTCCAAGATAGTGTGACACGATCTTAACCTCCATGATTTCCTGTAACCGCCACGACTTGCCCGAACTTGCAACATCTCACTTATTGTCCTGTCTGGAGACAATACACATCTCTTTAACCTACGCTTAAGGGTATCTCCACTCACATTGTCTGCACCTTTAAGACTTCATTAGCTGTAAAGACTCACATTCTAATCAGTATTCTGTAAACTGTCTGCGCCTTTATAGACCCTCTGTGATCAGAGCTCCCCACTCACCTGATGAAGAAACAGTGTTCTGAAAGCTAGTGGCATTTACTACCAAATAAACCTGTTGAACTTTAATTGTGTTTGCCTCAGGCAAGGCCAGGAGAAGTGGGGGTCTGCCTTCTAATCACACCTCTCGGCATAGCAGAAACTCGCCAGTGTTGCTCCCAATCTAGCACCTAAAATGCTGCCCCCACTACCTTCGCTGGAGATTACCTCTTATCCTGACAGCAATTTACATCCCACCCACATGGATATGAAGATTGTGCTGGACAAAATATATACCACCACAAACAGCCTCGAGATGGAACATCCAGAAGCCTTGTTCATCGTGGCTGGGGACTCAGTCTAAGCTCAGGAGCACCCTACCAAAATACCACCAACATATCGCCTGTTCCACCAAAAGCCCAAACATTCTGTACCACTGCTACACAAATATCAAACATGCCCACTGCTCTATCGCTCATACATACTTTGGCAAATAAGACCACAAGGCTGTGCTCCTGCTCTTAAACAAAAACTGAAACAACAGAATCTGTTAGAAGAAAGTCATGCAGTGTTAGTCTGAGGAAACTGATGATCTTCTACAGAACTGCTTATGGTCAGTGGACTGGTTAAGCCAGGCAGCATGCCTTAATGTCTGTTGTCTGGTGGCATGGACATCCATCACTATCCCAACAGGACTCATCTCTAAACTTCGCGGTCTGGGGCTCAGCTCCTGCCTCTGCGACTGGATCCTAGATTTCCTAACCCACAGATTACAATCGGTAAGGACAGGCAACAACACCTCCTCCATGATCATCCTCAACATCGGTGCCCCACAAGACTGTGCCCTCAGGCCCCTATTATACTCCTTATACGTCCAGGACTGTGGCCAAATTCCCCTCCAACTCAATTTTCAAGTTTGCTGATGACACCAAAATAGTGGGTCGGACCTCAAATAATGATAAGACAGAGTACAAGAAAGAGAGACAGAGAAAATCTGGTGAACTAATGTGATGACAATAATCTCTCCCACAATGTTAACAAAACAAAGGAGATAGGTACTGAAATGTAGTTGAGTGCGTGCCTCTGTCTACATCAATGGGGGTGAAATAGAAATGTTTGCAAGCTTCAGGTGTCCAGATCATCAATAACCTAGTCTCCCCATGCTGATGCTGTAGTTAAGGAAGCCTGCCAATGCCTCTACTTTCTCAGGAGATAAGGAAATTTGGCATATGCGCTTCAACTCTCACCAACATATACAGATGCATTACAGAAAATGTTACTTCTGGTTGTATCACAGCTTGGTATGTTCCTGCTCAGCTCAAGACTGCAAAAAAAAACCCACAAAGATTCAGGAATGAAGCCCAATCCATTACTCAAACAAGCCTCCCAACCATAGACTCTGTCTATACTTCCTGCTGCCTCAGAACAGTAACTAGCATAATTAGGACCCCAGGCACCCCATACATTCTCTCATGTTCTTCCATCAGGAAAAAGATACAAAAGTCACATACCAGCAGGCTCAAGAACACCTTCTTCCCTGCTGCCATCAGACTTTTGAATGGACTTACCTTGCATTAAGTTGATCTTTCTCTACACCCTAGCTATGACTGTAACACTACATTCTGCACTCTGTCATTTCCTTCACTATGTACGGTATATTCATCTGTATAGCAAGAAACAATAGTTTTCACTGTATACTAATACATGACAGATGGAATATAACATTAGCAAACGTGAGGTTATCCACTTTGGTAGAAATAAAGAGTCGGAAGGATTATTAATTAAAGGTCAAAAAGCTGCTGCATGCTATGGTGCAGAGGGACCTGGGTCCTTGTGCACAAATCACAAAAACCCAGTCTGCAGGTTGCAGCAGGTGATCAAGAAGGCAAACAAAATGTTGGCCTTTATAGCGAGGGGGCTAGAATATAAAAGTAGGGAGGACCGGCTGCAACTGTACAGGGCACTGGCGAGGCTGCAGCTGGAGTACTGTGTGCAGTTTTGGCCACCACATTTGCGATATATTGGCCTTGGAAGGAGTACAGAGAAGGTTCACCAGGCTGATATCAGAGATGAGGGGGTTAGCTTATGAAGAAAGATTGAATAGACTGGGTCTGTAGTCGTTAGAGTTTAGAAGGCTGAGGGGGGATCTTATAGAGACGTATAAGAAAATGAAGGGGATAGATAGGTTTGAGGTAGAGAGATTCTTCCCGTGTAGAAAGGATAGCAGAACTAGAGGGCACAGCCTCAAAATGGGGGGAAGGGGGTCATTTTAGAACAGAGTTGAGGAGGAACTTCTTCACTCAAAAGGATGGTGAATCTCTGGAATTCTCTGCCCATTGAAGTGGTGGAGGCTACCTCACTGAATATATTTAAGTCACGGGTAGATAGATTTCTGATAGACAAGGGTTATGGGGAGAAAGCGGGAATGTGGAACTGATCCACTTCAGATCAGCCATGATTTTATTGAATGGCGGGGCAGGCTCGAAGGACTAGATGGCCTACTCCTGCTCCTATTTCTTATGTTCTTATGTGACAATAACAAAAATTAAAACAAGAGTTAGCTGGAGTGAACTGGGAAATGAGGTTCATGGCTATGTCAGGAGAGATACAGTGGCCACACAGTTAAGGAGTCATTTCACAACACTCAGCAAAAATATATTCAAGTGAGAATGAAAGATTCTTGGAGATGGATGCAACACAGTCAGAGATCTACGATACAGACACAGCCCTTTGGCCCATTTCCTCTGCTCTGGTCCGAAACACTTAACTATTCTAATATTTTTCATATTTTTTAACTATTCCCATTTTCCAGCACTTGGCCCATCTGTGAGTAGTTTAAGCATTAAACCAAAGGAAAAAGCCTACAACATAGCAAAGATTAGTGGCAGGGCAGAAGATTGGACAGAATTTACAAATCAGAATAATTAAAAAAGGTGAACAGATATTTTGTGCTTGTCTCGACTGTAGAAGACAAATAGCATCCCAGAAATACTTGTAAATCAAAAATCAATTACACGAGAGAACTATTAGAACTAAAAGCTGACAAGTACTCTGGACCCAATGGCCTACATCCTAGTGTCTTAAAAAGTGGCTATGGAAATGGCAGATGAATTGGTTGTAATTTTCCTACATTCCAAAAAGATCTCATTAGGTTGGAAAACAGTGAAATCTCTTCAAGAAACGAGAGACAGGAAACTGCAGGCCAGTTAGCCCAACATCAGTCCCAAGGAAAATGCTGGAATCAATCAGTAAAGAGGTACTTGCAGAACATTTAGAAAATCATAATGCAATCAGGCACAGCCATATGGTTCTGTGAAGGGAAAATCACGTGGACTAATTCATCAACAGCTCTTTGAGGAAGCAACATGGATAAATAGAACTCATAGATGGATTTACAGAAGTATTTGATAAATTGTCACATCAAAAATGACTTTCTGGTATAAGTGGTAGTGTCACTATGGATAGAAACATATGACAGGAGCAAAAGTAGGTCATTCAGTCCCACAAGCCTCTTCACTATTCAATTACTCAACATCATATCCCCGCCAGTGAAATTCCTATCATCTCTCAATGTCTTTACCATCGAGAAGTTTATCAAATGCAGTCTTGATTGACTAAGCCTCCATAGCTATCTGGGGCAGAGAACTATCTAAATGGTTTGCCCTTTATTCTGAGACTTGGTCACTTGATCCAAGACTCCCCATTGCAGCCAGGGAAAATATCTGTTCTGTATATAACATGTGAAGCACTATAAGAATGTTGTACGTTTGAATGGGATCACATAAGAACATAAGAAATAGGAGCAGGAGTAGGCCATCTAGCCCTTCGAGCCTGCCCCGCCATTCAATAAGATCATGGCTGATCTGTCGTGGCTCAGTTCCACCTTCCCGCCCTCTCCCCATAACCCTTAATCCCTTCTCTTATCAAAAACCCATCAACCCACTTCTTAAAAATATTTAGCGAGGCAGCCTCCACCACTTCAACGGGCAGAGAATTCCAGAGATTCACCACCCTTTGAGTGAAGAAGTTCCTCCTCAACTCTGTTCTAAACCGCCTCCCCTTTATCTTGAGGCTGTGCCCCCTAGTCCTACTGTCTTTTTTGAGCGGGAAGAGTCTCTCCACCTCTATCCTATCCATCCCATTCATCATCTTATACGTCTCAATGAGATCTCCCCTCATTCTTCTAAACTCCAACGAGTACAAGCCCAGTTTATTCAGCCTCTCCTCATAGCTTAATCCCCTCAACTCTGGTATCAGTCTAGTAAACCTCCTCTGCACTCCCTCCAGGGCCAAAATATCCTTGCGCAGGTGCGGCGCCCAAAACTGCACACAGTACTCCAGCTGCGGCCTCACTAATGCCTTATACAGCAGCAGCAAGACCTCCCTACTTTTATATTCAATCCCCCTCGCTATGAAGGCCAGCATCCCATTCGCCTTCCTGACCACCTGCTGCACCTGCAAGCTGGGTTTTTCACGTCACATTACTTGAAGTGGATCGCAGGATATTACAGTGTAGAAGAGGCCCTTCGGCCTATCGGGTCCACACCAATGCCTGAAAGGCCCTGATCTGCTCACCTAATCCCATGTGCCAGTACGTGACCCATGGTAATAACAAGTGACCATCCAGGTACTTTTTAAAGTGTGCTTCCTGTCTCCACCTTCCCAGTAAGAAGTCTCACAACACCAGGTTAAAGTCCAACCAGTTTATTTGATAGTAACCCCACAAGCTTTCAGAAATTGTGTTCCTTTGTCAGGTGTGTGGAAGGTTCTGATCAGAAGAGGACATATAAAGTCTCACACAGTTTACAGAACACATTAGAATGCAAGTCTTTACACCTGATCTGCTATCCAGGAAGGGAACAGTCTTGCCTGGTGATTGTTGAGTGATGTTCATTCGTCCACTGTCGTAGCGTCTGCACGCCTTCCTGTTGGCAAACACTTCAGCGGTCACAGGCATTCGGCCTCTGATCTTCGGGTAAGCATTCTCCAAGGCAGCCTTCACGACACATGACAACGCAGAGTCAGTGAGCAGAGACTGATAGCCGAGTTCCGCACACGAGGACGGTCTCAACCGGGATCTTGGGTTCATGTCGCACTCTGTAACCACCATGACTTGCCTGGGCTTGTAAAATCTCACTTACTGTCCTGTCTGGAGACAATACACATCTCTTTAACCTATGCTAATGCTATCTCCACTCACATTGTCTGCATCTTTAAGACCTGAATAGCAGGTTAGCTGTAAAGACTTGCATTCTAATCAGTATTCTGTAAACTGTGTGTCTTCATATGCCATTCTCTGATCAGAACCTTCCACACACCTGATGAAGGAACACAGTTTCCGGTGTTCGATTACGATCAAATAAATTGGTTGGATTTAAACCTGGTGTTGTGAGACTTCTTACTGTGTTTACCCCAGTCCAACACTGGCATCTCTACTTGTCCACCTTCCCAGGCAGTGCATTCCAGACCATCACCACACTCCGGGTGAAAAGGTTTTTCCTCAAATCCCCCCCAAACCTCCTACCCCTCACTTTTAACTTGTGTCCCCTTGTAACTAACCCTTAAGGGGAACAGCTGCTCCCGATCCATCCTGTCCATGCCCCTCAATCTTGAACATCTCAATTAGGTCTCCTCAGTCTTCTCTGCTCCGGAGAAAACAACAACTGATAGAGAATACAGGCTCAGTCTCTTCAACTCTCCTCATTAGGAGGATCCCACCATCACTGGGATTAGTCTGGAGAACCCTTGCTGCACTTTGTCAGTGGAAAGTATATTCTTCCTTAGATAAGACAACCAAATCTGTACACAACACTTCCATGTCTGATCTCACCAAAGGTTCTAGACAACTGCAGTAAGACTGCAGTTGTCTAGAACCTTGCGATGAAGGCCAACATATAATGTACCTTTTTAACTGCTTGCTGCACCTGCTTTCAGTGACTGGTTAACAAACACCAAGTCCCTTTGGACATCAGTCAACATTTGCCAGTCTCTCACCATTTCAGAAGTACTCTGCATTTCTATTTTTCCTAATAAAGTATATACCTTCACATTGTATTCCAGTTGCCATGTTTGTGCCCACTATCTAACTCCTCTCAAAGCCTCTTTAGAATCCTCAATTCACATTCCCTTCTAGCTTATGTGAAAAGCAAACTTGGAAGTATGATGTTTGGCCCCCAATCCAAATACTTGGTAGTCACAACTTGCCAACCTGAGAACCTCAGTTTTGTCCTGTTTTCTGTTGTAAACCTCAATCTTATCTACTAATCTCATGTGGAATATTGTCAAGAAGCCTTCTGAATATTCAAATACATCACATACACTGATTCCCCCTTATCTATTCTGCTAGCTACATCCTCAAAATATCCTTCACAATGCTTGACAAATATTATTTCCCTTCCATTAATCCATGTTGCCTACCATTACTTTCTAAGTGTATTTTGGCCCTGGAGGGAGTGCAGAGGAGGTTTACTAGGCTGATACCGGAGTTGAGGGGATTGAGCTATGGGAAGAGGCTGAATAAACTAGGCTTGTACTCGTTAGAGTTCAGAAGAATGAGGGGAGATCTCATTGAGACGTATAAGATGATGAATGGGATGGATAGGATAGAGGTGGAGAGGACTCTGCCCGCTCAAAAAAGACAGTAGGACTAGGGGGCACAGCCTCAAGATAAAGGGGAGGCGGTTTAGAACAGAGTTGAGGAGGAACTTCTTCACTCAAAGGGTGGTGAATCTCTGGAATTCTCTGCCCGTTGAAGTGGTGGAGGCTGCCTCGCCAAATATTTTCAAGAAGCGGATTGATGGGTTCTTGATAAGAGAGGGGATTAAGGGTTATGGGGAGAGGGCGGGAAATTGGAACTGAGCCACGACAGATCAGCCATGATCTTATTGAATGGCGGGGCAGGCTCGAAGGGCTAGATGGCCTACTCCTGCTCCTATTTCTTATGTTCTTATGTATAGTTATCAAACCCTTCACAACAGATTGTATTTTCCTACTTATGTCAAGCTAAGACATCTGTTTTTAATTTCTCTCTCCCTCTTTGAATAAACAGTGGGATTGAGGGTTAGTTTGCTAACAAGAGGCAGAAAGGGGGATAAATGGGCCATTTTTGGGTTGGCAACCTGTAAGTAATGGAGTATCACAGGGATCAGGGGACATGGAGTTGGGGGTAGGGTGTTAGCGTGGATAGAGGATTGGTTGTCAAATAGGAGGCAGAGAGTGGGGGTCAATGGGTGCTATTCGGATTGGCGGTTGGTGACTAGTGGGGTGCCCCAGGGGTCGGTGCTGGGGCCTCAGCTATTTACCATTTATATAGATGATCTGGAGGAGGGAACCGAGTGCAGGGTGTCGAAATTTGCTGATGACACCAAGATTGGGGGAAAGGCAAATTGTGCGGAGGGTGTGGAGAGTCTGCAGAAGGATCTAGATAGGCTGGGCGAATGGGCCAGGAAATGGCAAATGGAATTTAATGTTGGCAAGTGTGAGGTGGTCCACTTTGGTAGGAGGAATGGTAGGAAGGACTATTACTTACGGGGCGAAAAACTGCAGCAGGCGACGGTGCAGAGGGACCTCGGGGTCCTTGTGCATGAGTCGCAAAAACCCAGCTTGCAGGTGCAGCAGGTGGTCAGGAAGGCGAATGGGATGCTGGCCTTCATAGCGAAGGGGATTGAATATAAAAGTAGGGAGGTCTTGCTGCAGCTGTATAGGGCATTGGTGAGGCCGCAGCTGGAGTACTGTGTGCAGTTTTGGGCGCCGCACCTGCGCAAGGATGTTTTGGCCCTGGAGGGAGTGCAGAGGAGGTTTACTTGGCTGATACCGGAGTTGAGGGGATTGAGCTATGAGGAGAGGCTGAATAAACTAGGCTTGTACTCGTTAGAGTTTAGAAGAATGAGGGGAGATCTCATTGAGACGTATAAGATGATGAATGGGATGGATAGGATAGAGGTGGAGAGACTGTTCCCGCTCAAAAAAGACAGTAGGACTAGGGGGCACAGCCTCAAGATAAAGGGGGGGCGGTTTAGAACAGAGTTGAGGAGGAACTTCTTCACTCAAAGGGTGGTGGATCTCTGGAATTCTCTGCCCGTTGAAGTGGTGGAGGCTGCCTCGCTAAATATTTTTAAGAGACGGGTTGATGGGTTTTTGATGAGAGAAGGGATTAGGGGTTATGGGGAGAGGGCGGGAAGGTGGAGCTGAGTCACGACAGATCAGTCATGATCTTATTGAATGGCGGGGCAGGCTCGAAGGGCCGGATGGCCTACTCCTGCTCCTATTTCTTATGTTCTTATGTGATCTCAGCTTTTGTATCCTTTACCCGCCGGAAGAAGATGCAAGAGAGAATGTCCGGGATGCATGGGGTCCTTAATTAGAGAGTACCAGATGGAGACTGGTTTAAGTGATTGACCTTTGTAGTTTCTTGCAGTCTTGGACAGAGCAGGGGCCATACCAAGCTGTGCTCTAACCAGAAAGAATACTCTGTGGTGCATCTGTGAAAATTGGTGAGTCAGAGTGGATATGCCAAAATTCCTTAGTCTTCTGAGACAGTAGAGACATGGTCAGCTTTCTTAACTATAGCGGTTGGAGGGACCACGGCAGGTTGTTGGACAGCTAAAAACCTGAAGCTCTCAATGAAGTTTTCTACTTTGTCCCCGTTGATGTAAACAGGGGCATGTCCTTCACTACACTTCCTGAAGTTGACAACTATCTCCTGCATTTCATTGACATTAATGTGTGCATTATCAATCAGAACTACATGGAAAGGGCAGGGGGGTGGAACTGGTGGAGTTGCTCTTGCAGAGGGTTGGCAGAGCACAACAGAATGGTTATTGCACAAGAGAACATTTTATGCGAAATGCAATTAGGATAAATTCTAGAGAATACCAATCCAATATCATAATAAGAACATAAGAAATAGGAGCAGGAGTAGGCCATCTAGCCCTTCGAGCCTGCCCCGCCATTCAATAAGATCATGGCTGATCTGTCGTGGCTTAGTTCCACCTTCCCGCCCTCTCCCCATAACCCTTAATCCCTTCGCTTATCAAAAACCCATCAACCCGCGTCTTAAAAATATTTAGCGAGGCAGCCTCCACCACTTCAACGGGCAGAGAATTCCAGAGATTCACCACCCTTTGAGTGAAGAAGTTCCTCCTCAACTCCGTTCTAAACCGCCCCCCCCCCCCTTTTATCTTGAGGCTGTGCCCCCTAGTCCTACTGTCTTTTTTGAGCGGGAAGAGTCTCTCCACCTCTATCCTATCCATCCCATTCATCATCTTATACGTCTCAATGAGATCTCCCCTCATTCTTCTAAACTCTAACGAGTACAAGCCTAGTTTATTCAGCCTCTCCTCATAGCTCAATCCCCTCAACTCCAGTATCAGCCTAGTAAACCTCCTCTGCACTCCCTCCAAGGCCAAAATATCCTTGCGCAGGTGCGGCGCCCAAAACTGCAAATTACCTGCAAGTCCCTCAAATATCTTTGGCAGCTATGAATAATGATGTGGATATGCCAGCGTTGGACTGGGTAAACACAGTAAAAGGTCTGACAACACCAGGTTTAATTCCAACCGATTTATTTGATAATACACTCACTAGCTTTTGAGGTTAGTCGTTAGCTATGAATAATCCATAAAGGCAGAATCCTAGTACAAACACACAGTGAGCACGTGAGAACCCAACACCTCACCAAAGCAGAAACTGAGGCTTAATCCTCACAACCCAGCCGCCATTATCCACTCCCCCCACCTCCAAATGCTGGAGCCCGGTGAATAGAAAGTGTTCGGTGCGTTGGGACCCGATTTTGATCTGAATGCAATTGCTGGATAGGTGGTAGTGCAAGATTTGTGTCAGTGTTTAGGGGTTTCTTCCCAGCAGCCACAATGCTCCCCATGACGGGGTTGACTGCTGCATTCCCCAGGAGGAGGCGATCCATTCACCACCCCCCCCCCCCCCCCCCCAGCTCCCCTCCCCGGGCCCTCCTCCCACACAGCTCAACCCGGGAACTGCAGCACTTGCACCCAGACAAAAGACAGGAGGGCGGAGAGGAGGAGGAGGAAGACCGTGCGGTGAGGGGAGGGTGGGGCGGCGGGCTGAGGGACACCAGTAGCCGGCCTTCATTTTTCTTACCTCCTCGGTGCTCTCGGCGGCATCCTTACCGCCGCTCTTAGAGGTCTTGCTGGATTTATTGGGCTCCTACAACGGAGAGAGAGATCATTACCATCATGTCAGTGTGGGGCGGTCGAGTGAGTGAGTGTGGATGGCCGCAGGGAGGGTGGGGGGGTTTGTGTCGGGCATTGGGAGCTGAAGCCGCCGCAGGGAGGGTGGGGGGGTTTGTGTCGGGCATTGGGAGCTGAAGCCGCCGCAGGGAGGGAGGGAGGGAGGGAGGGAGGGAGGGGGGGTTTGTGTCGGGCATTGGGAGCTGAAGCCGCCGCAGGGAGGGAGGGAGGGAGGGAGGGAGGGAGGGAGGGGGGTTTGTGTCGGGCATTGGGAGCTGAAGCGCCGCCGCAGGGAGGGAGGGAGGGAGGGAGGGGGGTTTGTGTCGGGCATTGGGAGCTGAAGCCGCCGCAGGGAGGGAGGGGGGTTTGTGTCGGGCATTGGGAGCTGAAGCCGCCGCAGGGAGGGAGGGAGGGGGGGTTTGTGTCGGGCATTGGGAGCTGAAGCCGCCGCAGGGAGGGAGGGTGGAGGGGTTTGTGTCGGGCATTGGGAGCTGAAGCCGCCGCAGGGAGGGAGGGAGGGAGGAGGGGGGTTTGTGTCGGGCATTGGGAGCTGAAGCCGCCGCAGGGAGGGAGGGAGGGGGGTTTGTGTCGGGCATTGGGAGCTGAAGCCGCCGCAGGGAGGGAGGGAGGGAGGGGGGTTTGTGTCGGGCATTGGGAGCTGAAGCCGCGCAGGGAGGGAGGGAGGGAGGGGGGTTTGTGTCGGGCATTGGGAGCTGAAGCCGCCGCGCAGGGAGGGAGGGAGGGAGGGGGGTTTGTGTCGGGCATTGGGAGCTGAAGCCGCCGCAGGGAGGGAGGGAGGGGGGGTTTGTGTCGGGCATTGGGAGCTGAAGCCGCCGCAGGGAGGGGGGTTTGTGTCGGGCATTGGGAGCTGAAGCCGCCGCAGGGAGGGAGGGGGGTTTGTGTCGGGCATTGGGAGCTGAAGCCGCCGCAGGGAGGGAGGGAGGGAGGGGGGTTTGTGTCGGGCATTGGGAGCTGAAGCCGCCGCAGGGAGGGAGGGAGGGAGGGGGGTTTGTGTCGGGCATTGGGAGCTGAAGCCGCCGCAGGGAGGGAGGGAGGGAGGGGGGTTTGTGTCGGGCATTGGGAGCTGAAGCCGCCGCAGGGAGGGAGGGAGGGGGGGTTTGTGTCGGGCATTGGGAGCTGAAGCCGCGCAGGGAGGGGGGTTTGTGTCGGGCATTGGGAGCTGAAGCCGCCGCAGGGAGGGAGGGGGGTTTGTGTCGGGCATTGGGAGCTGAAGCCGCCGCAGGGAGGGAGGGGGGTTTGTGTCGGGCATTGGGAGCTGAAGCCGCCGCAGGGAGGGAGGGAGGGAGGGAGGGGGGTTTGTGTCGGGCATTGGGAGCTGAAGCCGCCGCAGGGAGGGAGGGGGGGAGGGGGGGGGTTTGTGTCGGGCATTGGGAGCTGAAGCCGCCGCAGGGAGGGGGGCGGTTTGTGTCGGGCATTGGGAGCTGAAGCCGCCGCAGGGAGGGAGGGGGGGGTTTGTGTCGGGCATTGGGAGCTGAAGCCGCCGCAGGGAGGGAGGGTGGGAGGGGGGTTTGTGTCGGGCATTGGGAGCTGAAGCCGCCGCAGGGAGGGGGGGTTTGTGTCGGGCATTGGGAGCTGAAGCCGCCGCAGGGAGGGGGGCGGTTTGTGTCGGGCATTGGGAGCTGAAGCCGCCGCAGGGAGGGGGGCGGTTTGTGTCGGGCATTGGGAGCTGAAGCCGCCGCAGGGAGGGAGGGGGGTTTGTGTCGGGCATTGGGAGCTGAAGCCGCCGCAGGGAGGGAGGGGGGGGGGGGGGTTGTGTCGGGCATTGGGAGCTGAAGCCGCCGCAGGGAGGGAGGGAGGGGGGTTTGTGTCGGGCATTGGGAGCTGAAGCCGCCGCAGGGAGGGAGGGGGGTTTGTGTCGGGCATTGGGAGCTGAAGCCGCCGCAGGGAGGGAGGGAGGGAGGGGGGTTTGTGTCGGGCATTGGGAGCTGAAGCCGCCGCAGGGAGGGAGGGTGTGAGGGGGTTTGTGTCGGGCATTGGGAGCTGAAGCCGCCGCAGGGAGGGAGGGGGGTTTGTGTCGGGCATTGGGAGCTGAAGCCGCCGCAGGGAGGGAGGGGGGTTTGTGTCGGGCATTGGGAGCTGAAGCCGCCGCAGGGAGGGAGGGAGGGTTTGTGTCGGGCATTGGGAGCTGAAGCCGCCGCAGGGAGGGGGAGGGGGGTTTGTGTCGGGCATTGGGAGCTGAAGCTTTCTACCTTGTCTTTCTTGCTTTTATTCGGCATTTTCCGTTGCTCCTTGCCGCGCGCTCCGCCCGCTTTTTTCCCTCGACCGCTCGAGCTGCAGGCCGCGCGTGCGCGCAGGCACATACAGGCTGATTGGCTGAGCCGGCTGCGGAACCTATCGCCCATTGGCTGGAAAATCCTATCTCGAACGGTATTGGACAGGCTCTGGGATAGACGCAGTCCATTGGACTGGTCCATCGCCGGCTCTGATTGGCTGAATCCTGGCCTCTCAAAGGCTCTGATTGGCTGAATCTTGGCCTCTCAGCGTTGGCTCCAGGCTAAGTGTCTTTTCACAGTAAAAAGTCTGACAACACCAGGTTTTAGTCCAACCTATTTATTTGATAATAGACTCACAAGCTTTCGTGGGGACTGCCTCTTCGTCAGGTGAATGGAGAGTTCTGGCCTCAGACAGAGCATATAAAGCACAGACAGTTTAGAGATTACTGATTAGAATGCAAATCCTTACACCGAACCTGCTGTTCAAGACTTAAAGTGGCTGATAATGTGAGTGGAAGGAGCACTGATCACAGGTTAAAGAGATGTGTATTGTCTCCAGACAGTACAGTAAGTGAGGTTTTGCAAACCCAGGCAAGTCACGGGGGTTACAGATAGTGCGACATGAACCCAAGATCCCTGTTGAGACCGTCCTCATGTGTGCGGAACTTGGCTATCAGTCTCTGCTCAGCGACTCTGCGCTGTCGTGTGTCATGAAGGCCGCCTTGGAGAATGCTTACCCAAAGGTCAGAGGCTGAATGCCCGTGACCACTGAAGTGTTCGCCAACGGTAAGGGAACAGTCTTGCCTGGTGATTGTCGAGCGATGTTCATTCATCCGTTGTCGTAGCGTCTGCGTGGTCTCCCCAATGTACCATGCTTCGGGACATCCTTTCTTGCAACGTATCAGGTAGACAATGTTGGCCGAGTTGCAAGAGTATTTACCGTGTACCTGGTGGGTGGAATTCTCACGTGTGATGATGGTATCCATGTCGATGATCCGGCATGTCTTGCAGAGGTTGCTGTGGCAAGGTTGTGTGGAATGGTGGTCACTGTTCTCCTGAAGACTGGGTAGTTTGCTGCGAACAATGGTCTGTTTGAGGTTGTGTGGTTGTCTGAAGGCAAGAAGTGGGGGTGTGGGGATAGCCCTGGCGAGATGTTCGTCTTCGTCAATGATATGTTGAAGACTCTGGAGAAGATGTCGTAGCTTCTCTGCTCCGGGGAAGTACTGGACAACGAAGGGTACTCTGTCCACTGTGTCCCGTGTTTGCCTTCTGAGGAGATCGGTGCGGTTTTTCGCTGTGGCGCATCAGAACTGTCGATCTATAAGTCGAGCACCATATCCTGTTCTTATGAGGGCATCTTTCAGGGTCTGGAGGTGTCTGTCACGATCCTCCTCATCTGAGCAAATCCTGTGTATACGGAGGGCTTGTCCATAGGGAATGGCTTCTTTAACATGTTTAGGGTGGAAACTGGAGAAGTGGAGCATTGTAAGATTGTCTGTGGGCTTGCGGTACATTGAGGTGCTGAGGTGACCGTCCTTAATGGAGATGCGTGTGTCCAAGAATGCAACTGATTCTGGGAACAGTCCATGGTGAGTCTGATGGTGGGGTGGAATTTGTTGATATCATCATATAGTTGTTTCAGTGATTCTACACCATGAGGCCAAAAGAAGTAAATGTCATCGATGTATCTAGTGTATAGCATTGGTTGAAGATTCTGTGCAGTGAAGAAGTCTTGTTCGAACCTGTGCATGAAGATGTTGGCATATTGAGGTGCAAATTTGGTCCCCATGGCTGTTCCATGTGTCTGGATGAAAAACTGGTTGAAGGTGAAGACATTGTGGTCCAGGATAAAGCGGATGAGTTGTAAAATTGCATCTGGAAACTGGCAGTTGTCAGCATTGAGCACTGAGGCAGTCGCAACAATGCCACCGTTGTGGGGGATGTTGGTGTAGAGCGCCGAGACATCCATTGTGACGAGGAGTGTCCCTGGTTCAACTGCTCCATGTGTGCTGAGTTTCAGTAGGAAGTCCGTAGTGTCGCGGCAAAAGCTGGGGGTTCTTTGTACAATGGGTTTCAGGATGCCCTCGACGTAGCCGGAGAGGTTCTCACACAGAGTTCCATTGCCCGATACGATTGGACGGCCAGGTGTGTTTGTCTTGTGTATCTTTGGTCTTGATCAGATTGTTGAGTTGACGAGTGTGTTCTTTGGTCGGATCTGTGGGTAATTGTCTGTAGTGTTCCTCATTGTTTAGTTGTCGGTATACTTCTTTACAGTAATCCGTTCTGTTCAGTATGACGATGGCCCCTCCTTTGTCTGCTGGTTTGATGACAATGTTGCGGTTTGTCTTGAGAGCGTGGATGGCGTTGCGTTGTGCTTGGGTGATGTTCGGGGCTGTCTTGTGAGTGCGGTTGATGAATCTGGTGTTAACGCATCTCCTGATGGTTTGGGCATACAAGTCCAGTCGAGGGCAGCAGCCTTCCGGAGGAGTCCAATTGGACTCTTTCCTCTTAGGCTGTTGCACTGCGGATCTATCTGTCGGTTGTTCTGGTTCATTGGCTGTCTCATTGTGTTCGCTGTTGGCCTCTTGGGGTTTGTGGAAAAACTCCCGCAGCCTCATTGGCCTGATGAATTCCTCTGTGTCTGCTGCGAGACTGATGGGATCCATTTTGGTGGTGGGGCAGAAATTGAGCCCTCGGCTGAGAACTTCGATTTCATCTGGTTGAAGTATGTAGTCCGACAAGATGACAATTGACTTCCCTGCGGTAGTGCTGTTTTCTACTGTGGTAAAAAGTCTGACAACACCAGGTTTTAGTCCAACCGATTTATTTGATAATATTCTCACAAGCTTTCGAGGTTACCCTCTTTGTCAAGTGAATGGAGAGTTCTGGCCTCAGACAGACAGAGCATACAAAGCACAGACAGTTGCTGATTTTCTCAACTTCTACTGTGGTGCCAGGGGAGGCTTGGTTGTTGATGGCGGCGATGCTGAGTTTTTCAAGTTTCCTATTCTTGGTGTGCATGTAGGTGGTGTAGTTTCTTTGTCTCATCTGCTTGGCAGAGTTTCGCAGTTGGTCTGCACCCTGAGCACAAGTTGAGAAAATGTATTCCATTTTAGTTTCCAGGATGCGGCATTTGCTGTAAAGCTGGTGTATGAGGTGGTTGAGAAGTGTGAGAGAGGTGCGACGGCAAAGTCTCTCAGAGTAGTCTGTGTTATAGGTTGCCCTGAGTGGGTTCGTGATCTGTAGTCCTTTTGGTATCTTGTCTGCTTTCTTGCATCTCTGTAAAAACTTGATGTCTGTGTCGATATGCGCAATCTTCTTGGAGATCCTCTCCACTTGGATCCGGCAGTTTGTGGTGTCGATAGTAGTCATGATGTGGGAATGCCAGCGTTGGACTGGCGTAAACACAGTATAAAGTCTGACAACACCAGGTATTAGTCCAACCGATTTACTTGATAATACTCACAAGCTTTCGAGGGGACTGCCTCTTCGTCAGGTGAATGGAGAGTTCTGGCCTCAGACAGACCATATAAAGCACAGACAGTTTAGAGATTACTGATTAGAATGCGAATCCTTACACCTAACCTGCTGTTCAAGACCTGAAGTGGCTGACAATGTGAGTGGAAGGAGCACTGTTCATTGGTTAAAGAGATGTGTATTGTCTCCAGACAGTACAGTAAGTGAGGTTTTGCAAACCCAGGCAAGTCACGGGGGTTACAGATAGTGTGACATGAACCCAAGATCCCTGTTGAGACCGTCCTCATGTGTGCGGAACTTGGCTATCAGTCTCTGTTCAGCGACTCTGCGCTGAACTGTCGTGAAGGCCGCCTTGGAGAATGCTTACCCAAAGGTCAGAGGCTGAATGCCCGTGACCACTGGAGTGTTCGCCAACAGGAAGGGAACAATTCCACACAACCCTGCCACAGCAACCTCTGCAAGACATGCCGGATCATCGACATGGATACCATCATCACACGTGAGAATACCATCCACCAGGTACATGGTAAATACTCTTGCAACTCGGCCAACATTGTCTACCTGATACGCTGCAAGAAAGGATGTCCCGAAGCATGGACCATGCAGACGCTACGACAACGGATGAATGAACATTGCTCGACAATCACCAGGCAAGACTGTTCCCTTCCTGTTGGCGAACACTTCAGTGGTCACGGGCATTCAGCCTCTGACCTTCGGGTAAGCATTCTTCAAGGCAGCCTTCATGACACACGACAGCGCAGAGTCGCTGAGCAGAGACTGATAGCCAAGTTCCGCACACGAGGACGGTCTCAACAGGGATCTTGGGTTCATGTCGCACTATCTGTAACCCCCGTGACTTGCCTGGGTTTGCAAAACCTCACTTACTGTACTGTCTGGAGACAATACACATCTCTGTAACCTGTGATCAGTGCTCCTTCCACTCACATTGTCAGCCACTTCAGGTCTTGAACAGCAGGTTAGGTGTAAGGATTCGCATTCTAATCAGTAATCTCTAAACTGTCTGTGCTTTATATGCTCTGTCTGAGGCCAGAACTCTCCATTCACCTGACGAAGAGGCAGTCCCCTCGAAAACTTGTGAGTTTACTATCAAATAAATCGGTTGGACTAAAACCTGGTGTTGTCAGATTTTTTACTGTGTTTACGCCAGTCCAATGCCGGCATACCCACATCATAAGTGTCTTTTGCTATAGGCTGATCCACCGAGCCTGAGCCCTGGACATCATGTTTACTCTGTCTCACAATCAGAGTTTTCTTTGAGGAAGGACAGCTGCTTTAATTGAATCCCGACAGTACTGAAATAGGCCATTCAGTCCATCAATCTGCACTAACTTTTACCCACTCCCTACTCTCATAATTCCAAGTAACTCTGCTAATCCCCCTAACCTACATATCTTGGGATGCTAAGGGGCAATTTAGCATGGCGAATTCTCCTAACCTGCACTTCTTCAGGCTGGAGCTGAACACAGCTAATTCCAGGATGAACATAGAATGCAATCATAGGTTACAACAAAGGAAGAGGCCTTTCAGTCCATCATATCTGTACTGGCCCTCTGCCAGATCAGTTCACTAATGTTTGAATCTGTTCAGGGAGTTTTAACACCACACTCAGGAAAGTATTGTATAATTAGAACAAGTCAACATAGAACTCGAACCGTTAACTCTTTCTTCTGGTAAATAACAAAAGTGAATTTTTCCATTGTCTTCTGTTATTATATGAACTTGGTTTAAAGTTTATTTATTAGTGTCACAAGTAGGCTTACATTAACACTGCAATGAAGTTACTGTGAAAATCCTCTAGTTGCCACACCTTTCAGATACACTGAGGGAGAATTTAGCATGGCCAATGTACCTACCTAACCTGCATATCTTTCAGACTATAGGAGGAAACCATGGCATGGGTGGCACAGTGGTTAGCACTGCTGCCTCACAGCGCCAGGGACCCTGGTTCAATTCTCAGCTTGGGTCACTGTCTATGGAGTTTGCACATTCTCCCCATGTCTGTGTGTATCCTCAGGGTGCTCTGGTTTCCTCCCATAGTCCAAAAGACATGCTGGTTAGGATGCATTGACCCGAACAGGCGCTGAGTGTGGCAACTAGAGGAATTCCACACTAACTTAATTGCAGTGTTAATGTAAGCCTTACTTGTGACTAATAAATAATAAAAAAAATTTTTACTTTAACCGGAGCACCCAGAGGAAATCCACGCCGTTATGGGAGAAAGTGCGGACTCCACACAGACAGTGACCCAAGCCAGGAATCGAACCCGGATCCCTGGTGCTGTGAGGCAGCAGTGCTAACTGCTGTGCTGCCCATACAGAAGCAAGAGTAGACATTATGCCCATTAAATATGTGCTGCCACTCGATTGTAGCCTCAACTCCACTTTCCTGTCTACCCTCCCAATAATTCTCACTGTCCTTGTCAATAAAATTCTATCTAACTCAGCCTTCAATAAATTCAGTTACCAAGCCTCAACTGATTTACATAATGCAGAAGGAAGGCAGGGTTGTCAGGGAGGGGTAGTACCTCTGCTGGGGGAACATGTCGCGTCCTTTCAGGGCGGTTTGTCCACTCTTTGTCCCCACCTGGCACTCAGCTCTGACCTGTGGCTCTCCGTAGCTGTTTGCACGCGACAGCGGCCACACCCCAGGCAGCGGCCTCTACAAGCCGGCTGAACCAGGTGAGGGTAGCCGATGGGTCTCAACCCTCGTTGGGATAGGGAGATGTCTATCCCAGCATGTGAAGACAGAGTCCGACGGATTGAGTGGACAAGACCAATGGAAGGTCCAGTGGTCAAGAAGGTGGTCTCTGCAAGTGTCATGGAACACGAAGAGCAGGACAAGACACAGAAGACGTCCTGGTCATCCACTGCACCTCGTCCCACCTCCAGCCATCTTGACTCTTGTCTTGCCACTGGATCTAGATGGGAATTGGGAAGAGAGTGAGGCTGACGATGCGCAACTCTCCCTCACTTTAATCCAAATCAAGCGCTAGTTTCGACACCATCATCATCAGTGTCCTGTTCAAACCTTGAAGTCCTGTGGCGATGGGCGAGTTATGAAGCAGCAGGTTTGGATGCACTGGGATCTGTAGTCATGGACCTGCACGCAGGCGGCTCAGGTATAATGGTCGTTTTCCGCTGACCGAAGCAGCAGTGGAACTCGGCATCTACCCAGGCAACCCAGCAAGAACGCACTGCTCATCTCCGTAGAAAAGGTGCCCCAAACATTGCCTGCTTCACTCCACCCTGGCCAGTTTACCGTGGCTGGTGGGGATCACATTTCGCGGTCAAACAAACAAAATAAAACACGGTGACACCACTCACCATTGGCACTTAGAACGTGCGCGTGCTTTTGGACAACTGTACAGCAGACAGACCAGAGAGAAGAACAGCCTTAGTTACCAGAGAGCTTGCAAGATACAACACTGACATTGCAGCCCTGAGTGAAACTCGGCTTGCCAGCGTAGGTCAGTTGATTGGAACTGAAGGTGGATACAATCTTTTCTGGAGCGGTCGTGGCAGCGATGAGCGTTGTGATGCTAAAGTTGGATTTGCCATCAGGAGTCACCTTGTTTGGAAACTTGTTAGTCCACCCAAGGGTGTGAACGACCGGCTTATGACATTCCGCTACAGAAGTCGAGCCACCTTGATCAGCACCTATGCCCTCACAATGAACAACCCAGACGCGATGAAAGACAAGTTCTATGAAGAACTAGACACCCTACTATCAGCAGTACCGACAAGCTGATCTTGCTTGGTGATTTCAATGCAAGAGTAGGTCATGACCCTGCAATCTGGCAGGGAGGTATTGGAAGGCATGGAGTGAGCAAGTATAATAGTAACAGCCGACTCTTTCTGAAGACCTGTGCAACATACAACCTCCTCATCACCAACACAACCTTCCATCTGCCTACCCTGACAAAACCTCCTGGACGCACACCTGCTCTAAGCACTGGCATCTTATCGACTATGTCATTGTCAGGAGAAAAGACAGGCAGGATCTCAGCATAACCAAGGCCGTGTGTAGTGCTGACTGCTGGACAGATCACAGGCTCATTGTCTCCAAAATAAGGCTCCGTATCAGACCCAAGAGGCGACCACAAGGAAGCAAAGTTATGAAAAGAATCAATGTGGCCAAGCTAAAGAACCCCAGCATAGCTTCAGTACTGGCTGAAGACTTAGAAACCAAGCTTGCTAATCTACACCTTGCAGGCAGTGCTGAGGACGACTGGGAACGCTTCAGGGATGCTATCCATACATCTGTGCTAAAGACACTCAGGCCCTCCACCCGCAATCAGCATGATTGGTTCAATGAGAATGATGAGGAGATACAGGCTCTACTTGTTGAAAAGCATCGTCTTCATCGAGTCTCTCAGAATGACCCATCTTCAGCTGCCTAGAAAAATGCTTTTACCAGTAATGCAGGATGCCTGGCTGAGCACCAAGGCAGATGAAATACAGGGATATGCTGACTGAAACGACTTGAAACGGTTCTATGAAGCCCTCAACACTCTCTGCGGACCTCAATCTTTCAGGAGTTCCACTTCCTGAGTACAGATGGTATACAGTATGTAGATAGGCCAACAGGAGGTGAAGCTACATTGGATTTGGTACTGGGTAATGAACCAGACCAGGTGTTAGACTTGAAGATAGGTGAGCACTTTGGTAATAGTGACCACAATTCGGTTACGTTTACCTTAGTGATGGAAAGGGGTAGGCATATACCGAAGGGCAGAAGTTATAGCTGGGGGAAAGGTAATTATGAGGCTATTAGGCGAGATTTAGGATCCATAGGTAGAGTAGGAAATTGCAGGGGCTGGGAACAACTGAAATGTGGAGCTTATTCAAAGAGCAGCTACTGCGAGTCCTTGATAAATATGTACCTGTCAGGCAGGGAGGAAGTGGTCGAGCAAGGGAACCGTGGTTTACTAAGGAAGTTGAATCTCTGGTGAAGAGGAAGAAGGAGGCTTATGTAAAGATGATACGTGAAGGGTCTTTAGGGCACTGGAGAGTTATAAATTAGCCAGGAAGGAGCTAAAGAGAGAGTTAAGAAGAGCTAGAAGAGGACAGGAGAAGTCTTTGGCAGATAGGATCAAGGAAAATCCTAAAGCTTTCTACAGGAATGTCAAGAATAAATGATTTGTTACAGCAAGATTAGGGCCAGTCAGAGACAGCAGTGGGAAGTTGTGCTTGGAGCCTGAAGAGATAGGAGAGGCACTAAATGAGTATTTTTCGTCAGTACTCACACACGAAAAAGTCAGCGTAATCAAGGAGAATACTGCGATACCAGGTAGTAGACTAGATGGGATTGAGGTACATAAGGAGGAGGTGTTGGCAATTCTTAAGAGTGTGAAAATAGATAAGTCCCCTGGGCCAGATGGGATTTACCTTAGGATTCTTTGGGAGGCTAGGGAGGAGATTGCAGAGCCTTTGGTTTTGATCTTCATGTCGTCATTGGCTTCAGGTATAGTGCTGGAAGACTGGAGGATAGCAAATGTTGTCCCCTTGTTCAAGAAGGGGAGTAGAGACCAACCTGGGAATTATAGACCAATGAGCCTTAGTTCTGTTGTGGGCAAAGTTTTGGAAAGAATTATAAGGGATAGGATTTATAATCATCTAGAGAGAAATAATTTGATTAGGGATAGCCAACACGGTTTTGTGAAGGGTAGGTAGTGCCTCACAAACCTTATCGAGTTTTTTGAAAAGGTGACCAAAGAGGTGGATAAGGGTAAGGTAGTTGATGTGGTGTATATGGATTTTAGCAAAGCGTTTAATAAGGTTCCCCATGGTAAGCTATTGCAGAAAATGCAGATGCATGGGATTGAGGGTGATTTAGCAGTTTGGATCAGGAATTGGCTAGCTGACAGAAGACAGAGGGTGGTGGTTGATGGGAAATATTCAACCTGGAGTTCAGTTACAAGTGGTGTACCTCAAGGATCTGTTTTGGGGCCACTGCTGTTTGCCAATTTTATAAATGACCTAGATGAGGGTCTAGAAGGATGGATTAGTAAATTTGTTGACGACACCAAAGTCGGAGGAGTTGTAGACAGTGAGGATAGATGTTACAGTTTGCAGAGGAACATAGATAAGCTGCAGAGCTGGGCCGAGAGGTGGCAGATGGAGTTTAATACGGAAAAGTGTGAGGTGATTCACTTTGGTAAGAATAACAGGAGTACAGAATATAGGGCTAATGGAAGGACTCTTAGTAGTGTTGATGAGCAGAGAGATCTCAGGGTACATGTGCATAGCTCCCTGAAAGTTGGCACCCAGGTTGATAAGGTTGTTAAGAAGGCGTATGGTGTGTTAGCTTTTATTGGTAGAGGGATTGAATTTCGGAGCCATGAGGTCATGTTACAACTGTACAAAACTCTGGTGCAGCCGCACTTGGAGTATTGCGTACAGTTCTGGTTGCTGCATTATAAGAAAGATGTGGAGGCATTGGAAAGGGTGCAGAGGAGGTTTACCAGGATGTTGCCTGGTATGGTGGGAAAGGTCTTATGAGGACAGGCTGAGGGACTTGAGGTTATTTTCATTGGCGAGAAGAAGGTTACGAGGTGATCTGATTGAGGCATACAAGATGATCAATGGATTGGATAAGGTGGACAGTGAGAGCCTTTTACAGGTTAAGGCGTTTTACAGGTATGTCAAGAACAGAAGGTTGGTTAGGACAAGATTAGGGCCAGTTACAGACAGTAGAGGGAAGTTGTGTGTGGAACCGGAGGAGATTGGAGAGGCGTTGAACCAATATTTCTCTTCGGTGTTCACACAAGGGGACAGGAATGTAGCTGAGGAGGACACTGGGGTGCAGGGGTGTGAAATAGATAGTATTGCAGTTGATACGGGGGATGTGCTGGATATTTTAGAGGGTTTGAAAATAGATAAGTCCCCTGGTCCAGATGGGATTTACCCTAGGATTCTTTGGGAGGCAAGAGGGGTGATTGCGGAGCCTCTGGCTCTGATCTTCAGGTCGTCGTTAGTCTCTGGTATAGTACCAGAAGATTGGAGGACAGCAAATGTTGTCCCATTGTTTAAGAAGGGGAGAAGGGACTTCCCTGGGAATTATAGACCGGTGAGTCTTACTTCTGTGGTGGGTAAGGTTTTGGAAAGGATTATTAGAGACAGGATTTATAGTTATTTGGAAAGTAATGAGTTGATTAGAGATAGTCAGCATGGTTTTGTAGCGGGTAGGTCATGCCTTACTAACCTTATCGAGTTCTTTGAGAAAGTGACCAAAGAGGTGGATAGGGGTAAGGCAGTTGATGTGGTGTATATGGATTTTAGCAAGGCGTTTGATAAGGTTCACCATGGTAGGCTTCTGCAGAAAATGCAGATGTATGGGATTGGGGGTGATCTAGGTAATTGGATCAGGAATTGGCTAGCAGATAGGAGACAGAGAGTGGTGGTTGATGGGAAATATTCGTCATGGAGTTCGGTTACAAGTGATGTGCCTCAGGGATCTGTTTTGGGGCCACTGCTGTTTGTAATTTTTATTAATGATCTGGATGAGGGTATAGTTGGGTGGATTAGTAAGTTTGCTGATGACACCAAAGTCGGAGGTGTGGTAGATTGTGAGGAAGGGTGTCATAGTTTGCAGGATGACTTAGAAAGTTTGCAGAGCTGGGCTGAGAGGTGGCGAATGGAGTTTAATGTGGAGAAGTGTGAGGTAATTCATTTCGGTAGGAATAACAGATGTGTTGAGTATAGGGCTAACGGGAGGACTTTGAATAGTGTGGAGGAGCAGAGGGATCTAGGTGTATCTGTACATAGATCCCTGAAAGTTGGGAATCAAGTAGATAAAGTTGTTAAGAAGGCATACGGAGTTTTGGCGTTTATTGGTAGGGGGATTGAATTTAGGAGTCGCAGCGTCATGATGCAACTGTACACATCTCTGGTGCGGCCGCACTTGGAGTTTTGTGTGCAGTTCTGGTCCCCACATTACAAGAAGGATGTAGAGGCTTTGGAGAGGGTGCAGAGGAGGTTTACCAGGATGTTGCCTGGTATGGAGGGGAGATCCTATGAGGAGAGATTGAGAGATTTGGGGTTGTTTTCGCTGGAAAGAAGGCGGCTAAGAGGGGATCTCATTGAAACATATAAGATGATTAGAGGTTTAGACAGGGTAGATAGTGATAGCCTTTTTCCTAGGATGGAGAAAGCTAACACGAGGGGGCACGATTTTAAATTAAGGGGGGGTAGTTATAGGACAGATGTCAGGGGTAGGTTCTTTACCCAGAGGGTGGTGAGGGACTGGAATGCCCTGCCAGCTGCAGTTGTAAATGCACCTAGTTTGGGGGCGTTTAAAAGATCTGTGGATAGGTTTATGGATGAAAAGGGATTGGTTTAGGCTAGTGGGTCATTGTTTTGTAACTGGTCGGCGCAACATCGTGGGCCGAAGGGCCTGTTCTGCGCTGTAATGTTCTATGTTCTATTTTACCTCGGATGGTGATGGCTATCACAAGGGGACATTGCTTTAAATTAAGGGGTGGTAATTATAGGATGGATGTCAGAGGTAGGTTCTTTACTCAGAGGGTAGTAAGGGCATGGAATGCCCTGCCTGCAGCAGTTGTGGACTCGCCAACTTTAAGGTCGTTCAAATGGTCAGTGGATAGGCATATGGATAACATTGGAATAGTTTAGGTTAGAGGGTCATTAGATTGGTTCCACAGGTCGGTGCAACATCGAGGGCCAAAGGGCCTGTACTGTTCTATGTTCTAACTCTCATTACAGAGAAGGCTCAGATCCTGCAGAGATGGGCTGAACACTGAACACTTTGTCCTCAACCAACTGAAATCTATTAATGATGAGGGAATAGACAGGATTCCCCAGGTCAATATCAACAGCACCATGGATGACCAACAGCGCCATGGTAGCCAAAGTCACGAAAGCTGTCAGCCAGCTATCCAGGGGCAGATGCCATACCTGCAGAGATCTACAAAGCTGCTGGTCTTGTGCTTATCTAGAAGCTCACTGAGTTGTTCCAGTCCTTTTGGAAGCAAGGATTCATTCCTCAGGAACTTAAAGGTGCTTCCATTGTTCACCTCTACATGAGAAAGGGCAATCAGCAAGTATGTGACAGCCACCGAGGAATCTCGCTGCTCTCCATCACAGGAAAAACCCTCGCAAGAGTCCTGCTAAATCGTTTGGTCACTCATCTGGAGCTGGGCCTGCTTCCCGACTTCCGCAAAGGTTGCGGGACTATTGACATGATTTTTGCTGCGTGCCAACTTCAGGAGAAGTGTCAGGAGCAGAATCACGAGCTCTACACAACCTTTGTTGACCTCGCGAAAGCCTTCGACACTGTCAGTCAACAAGGCCTCTGGAGGATCACGTCAAAGTTCGGCTGCCCCCCCAATTTCATTCAGATGGCACGCCAGTTCCATGATGGCATGATGGCCAGAGTACTGGATGGTGGAGAATCCTCTAAGGCATTGCCAGTCACCAAAGGCATCAAACAGGGCTGTGTGTTCGCACCCACACTGTTCAGCAGGATGTTTACTGCCATGTTGAATGATGTCTTCCAGGACAGTGTGTACAAAGTGATGAGAAGCTCTTCAACCTGAGGAGACTTCAAGCCATTACCAAAGTGAAGGAGACTGTTCTGAGAGATTTACTCTTTGCCGATGGCTCTGAGCCAGTATACAGGGCGCTGTCCATATTGACTTGCATCTCTGACTAATTTTCCATGGCTTGTGACAACTTTGGACTCACCATCAACATTAAAAAGACCGAAGTCATTCACCAGCCTGCTCCTCATGCACCGTACACAGAACCCATTATCACAATCAAAGGGCAGAAACTACAGGCAGTGGACCATTTCACTTATCTTGGCAGCACCCTCTCCCAAGCAGTGACTATTCATACAGAAGTTAACTGCAGAATAGCAAAGGCAAGTTCTGCTTTTGGTAGACTGTGCTCCACTGTATGGGAACGTCGAGGAATCAGCCCAGCAACAAAACTGAAGGTCTACAGCACCGTGGTACTCACGACCCTCCTGTGCGCCTGTGAAACGTGGACTGTGTATCGAAGGCATGCAAGACAGCTCAATCATTTCCACATGACTTGTCTTCACAGAATATTACGTATCAGATGGCAAGACAAAGTACCAGACACTGAAGTTCTCTCTAAAGCAAATCTATCATCAGTCCACACACTGTTGATGAGAGTGCAGACCTGGTGGGCAGGTCATGTCATCCGTATGTCAGACAAGCGCATACCCAAGCAGCTCCTTTTTGGGGAACTCTCTGCTGGAAGACGCTCGCATGGAGGGCAGAAGAAACGTTTCAAAGACACACTCAAAGCCTCCCTGAAGTTGCTTGACATTGACACGACCACCTGGGAAACGCTGGCACAAAACAGCCCTACCTGACACTGCCTCTTCCACAAAGCAAGGTGTATTGCGGAAGCACAACTTAAGCGCGATCTGCGCAAGTCCAGAACCACCAGTGCAACAACTACAATGACTGCACAAGTCTGTCCAATATGTGTCAGGACATTCTGTACCCGAATTGGCCTGATCAGTTATCTCCGGACACACCGCAACCAGCCTCAAAATGACTAATGGTGTCGAGGTCCTCATCGATGACTGACAATGGATGAACAACAGCAGAAGGAAGACATTAGGCCATTACGTCTGCACCGCCTCTCTGAAAGAACATCCTTACCCATGCCAACTCCTCTCCCCACCCCCCCAACCCACCTCATCCTATCCCCCTAAACCCCTTAATCTTTGGACACTAAGGGGCAATTTAGCATGGCCACTCCAGGTAATGTGCACAACTTTGGACTGTGGGAAGAAATTGGAACACCATCCAGAGAAAACCTACACAGACATGGAAAGCACATTCAAACTCCACAGTCATCCAAGGCCGGAATTGAACCTGGGGTCCTCATGCCACCATGTTGCTCTCAAAAAAAATGTTGGATGTCAATGGCTGGACCAACATTTATTGCTCATCCATAACTGCCCTCCACTTCAGAGTGCATTTACGAGTTCACCACATGGCTGTGAATCTGGAGTCACATGTAGGCCAGACCAGGTGTGAATGGTAGGTTTCTTTTGCACCTGAGTTGATGCTATTGGAAAATTCCCTACCTAGGAGAAATGTAGCTATCTTGTTATTTGGTCATGTACTGAAGTGGCAATTTCGATAAGGCATGCTGTTCTGAACTCCAATATTTGATTTCTTAATTGTGCACTGATAATATCAATGCCCATTTTTATAGACAACTTGGGTAATGATAGAATTCCCTGGTATGGACCACAAATAATTATCTGCCGTAGATCAACATAGTAAATTGTCTGCCATTCAAGGATTGGTGAAATTGTTTAATGCCAAAGATTATGCTGAGTGCTTCTTTCTCAAATTGGGTATAGTTTTGTTTTGCACTTGATAATATTTGTGATGTGAATGCTATTGCCCTCTTGTCCCCAGTTGCCATAATGTGAGATAGAACAGCACCCACTCCGCAGGACAGTGCTGCTGGTTGAATTTTCAACTCTGGGTTAAAGTGGACCAATAACTTGGATTGCTTGAGCACGTCTTTAACTCCTTTGTACGTACTTTCACACCCCTTTGTCCAATTCCATTGTTGGTTAGCTCACAATAAAGTTTGAAGTGGCTTTAGTACTGTTTCAAAGTTTGGGATGAACTTCCTGTAATAATTAGTCCTAAAAATGATTGTGGTCTTGACACAACAAGGATCACTGTCATTTTGTGGAGACTATCCTTGTCTGTTAAGTGATCTGGATTACTGATGGTTGATTTCAAAACATTCACATTTTTCTTTATTCACATCAAAATTGTACTTCTCTCAATGCTCCAGTGTGTACTCTAAATGATCCTATTCAGTTTTGCCTGTGATTAGAATGCAATTCAAATAACACTAGGCATCGTTGAGCCACTTCAGATTTGGTCCATTGATTTGTGGAATATGACCAGTGTTGATGTTATTTTGAATAGTCGGCGCTTATATTGGAACAATCCCTTGTGGGTGACAATTGTTAGCAGTGCTTGAGACTCAGTAGCCACCCTTATCTGGACATGCTTAGGGCAAGTCGATTTTGCTAAACTGCTAACCACCGGACAGTCCAGTGAATAGGTCCTTGATTGGTATCAACACAGTACTGGATTTATGAACATCTTAAAGATCCTGCAGATACGTACAGGAAATGACAACTAGGGGTGCTCAATTTCTTGTTGTTATAGATTCAATCAGTTCATTCTTGACTTTTTTTAGTTCCACTTCTACCTTCAGTTTAACCACTATAAGGTACGAGTTCATACCTCGAAAGATCTAGGGTTGATATGAGGTTTGATCTTGAGCTTCCACTCCAGTCATGAATCCTAGAGTATTCTCAGTGGCGCAGTGGTCAGCACTGCTGCCTCACAGCACCAGGGACCCAGGATCAATTCTGGCCTCAGGTGACCATCTGTGTAACGTTTACATGTTCCTCCTGTATCTGTTTAGGTTTCCTCCAGGTGCTGCAGTCCAAAGATGTTTAATCACTTGTGTGTCACTGGTGCAAAGAGCCACTTTGAAGGGGTGACTGACCTGCATCGAAAAAGAACAAAGAACAAAACAGCCTGGGAAACAGGCCCTTCGGCTCAACGAGCCCATGCCCCCACTTTAACATTACCAGTCCCCCCTCCACCCATGACCCTCGTCTATGCTTTTGGCATTCCACATTGAGGGAAACTAATTTAGGGACAATTTATTACACCAATCAGCCTAATAGCGCATCTTTGGGGTGTGGGAGGAAACCGGAGTACCCGGAGAAAACCCACGCAAGCACGGGGAGAACGCACAAATGCCCACAGACACCGGCCCAAATCCATGTGTCTGCACAGCAAACAGTGATAATCACTGAGCTGTCGTCTTGCCCAGTATCTGGTCCAGTTTAAGTGTACACTAACGACATGAAGTACTAGGCTATTCTCAAAACAACCAAGAGCAGTCGTCGTACAACCCATCGCATATATGCCCCTCATCGGTCCGCCTTGTTGTCCGAAGCACCTGTGAATTAAAAGAGAATGTATGGGTAAGGTTGATTGGCCATGCTAAAATTAACTCTTAGTGTCAGGAGGATTTGTGTTTGCACATTGGGATTGGAGAATCTGTCATGTCCAACATATCTTAGTTGTGTGGCCTTTCTTGCCACAGCTTCTCCGTCTATTTTCGCTACTCTAACATTTATGTGGAGAGTGTCCCACCTGAGCAAACCTATGGCATGTTGCATTTTAACACATTTCTTCCTGTCTATTTTGACTGCAGTTGCAATTAAATAAACTTCTTCTGTGGCCAATTGCACGGACACCACAATCTCAATAGCAAGTTCTAGTGTTAGAGAACTTTCAGTGAGCAAGTGTCTTTGAATGCTTCATTTCAAAGTCCACGAACAAGTCTATCTCAGAATGTCGTTGTGGGTCAAGCCAACATTGCAGTTCTTCATTGGTATTTGCATCACTGCAACAAATTGCAATATATATTCACTGTTTTATCGATGAAATCCGAATCCCTCAGAATTTATCCATGGTTTCGGCGAGAAATTACTCTCAAGAATCTGAGTCAGTTCCTGGTAGGTTTTTTCACTAGCCTTCTCAGAGTGGACAAGGCTCTGTATCAATGTAAAGACATTACACCATATTATGCTTAGGAAAATGTCCATGTGCTATTTTGTTAGCACAGTAGGGAGTCTCACAACACCAGTTTAAAGTCCAACAGATTTATTTGGTAGCATAAGCCACTAGCTTTCAAAGCGCTGCTCCTGAATCAGGTGAGTGGGAATTCAGTTCACAAACAGGGAATATAAAGACACAAACTAAATTTACAAAATAATGGTTGTAATACAAGTCTTTACAGGAAATCTAGACTTAAAGGTGCAGACAATGAGTGGAGAGAGGTTTATGGACAGGTTAAAGAGATGTGTATTGTCTCCAACCTCGACAGTTACTGAGATTTTGCAAGTCCAGGCAAGTCATAAGGGTTACAGATAGTTTGACATGAACTCAAGGTCCCGGTTCAGGCCATCCTCATGTGTGCGGAACTTCATCCAGTTTTTCATCCAGACACACGAGACAGCCATGGGGATGAAATTCGCACCTCAATATGCCAACATCTTCATGCACAGGTTTGAACAAGACCTCTTCACCGCACAGGACCTTAAACCGATGCTATACACTACATATAACAATGACATTTTCTTTCTTCAGACCCATGGCGAACAAGCACTGAAACAACTACATGATGACATCAACAAGTTCCATCCCACCATCAGACTCACCATGGACCAGTCTCCGGAATTGGTTACATTTTTGGACACATGCATCTCCATCAATGATGGTCACCTCAGCACCTCACTGTACCACATGCCCATGGATAACCTCCCAATGCTCCACATCTATAGCTTCGGCCTGAAACACATTATAGAAGCCATCCCCTACAGACAAGCCCTCCGTATACACAGGATCTGCTCAGATGAGGAGAATTGCAACAGACACCTCCAGACGCTGAAAGATGTCCTCATAAGAACAGGACATGGCGCTTAACTCATCGATCGACAGTTTCAACATGCCACAGCGAAAAACCGCACCAACCTCCTCAGAAGACAAACACGGGACACGGCAGATAGAGTACCCTTTGTCGTCCAGTAATTCCCCAGAGCAGAGAAGCTACGACATCTCCAGAGCCTTCAGCATGTCATTGATGAAGATGAAAATCTTGCCAAGGCCATTCCCACATACCCACTTCCTGCCTTCAAACAGCCGCACAATCTCAAACAGACCATTGTCCACAGCAAACTACCCAACCTTCAGAACAATGACCACGACACCACACAACCCTGCACAGCAATCTCTGCAAAACGTGCTGGATCATCGATACAGATGCCATCATCTCACGTGAGAACACCATCCACTAGGTACACGGTACATACTCTTGCAACTCAGGCAACACTGTCTACCTGATACATTGCAGGAAAGGATGCCCCAAGGCATGGTACATTGGGGAGACCATGCCAATGCTACGACAATGGATGAATGAACACTGCTCGACAATCACTAGGCAGGAGTGTTCTTGTCCTGTTGGGGAACACTTCAGCAGTCACGGGCATTCAGCCTCTGATCTTCAGATAAGCATTCCCCAAGGCGGCCTTTACGACACACGACAACACAGAAACGCTGAGCAGAAACTGATAGCCAAGTTCCATACATGAGGACGGCCTCAACTGGGATCTTGGGTTCATGTCACACTATCTGTAACCCCCACAAATTGCCTGGGCTTGCAAAATCTCACTAACTGTCCTGTCTGGAGACAATACACATCTCTTCAACCTGTGCTTAACCTTCTCTCTACTCATGTTGTCTGTACTCATGTTGAGCTATGAGGAGAGGCTGAATAAACTAGGCTTGTACTCGTTAGAGTTTAGAAGAATGAGGGGAGATCTCATTGAGACGTATAAGATGATGAATGGGATGGATAGGATAGAGGTGGAGAGACTCTTCCCGCTCAAAAAAGACAGTAGGACTAGGGGGCACAGCCTCAAGATAAAGGGGGGGGGGGCGGTTTAGAACGGAGTTGAGGAGGAACTTCTTCACTCAAAGGGTGGTGAATCTCTGGAATTCTCTGCCCGTTGAGGTGGTGGAGGCTACCTCGCTAAATATTTTTAAGACGCGGGTTGATGGGTTTTTGATAAGAGAGGGGATTAAGGGTTATGGGGAGAGAGCGGGAAGGTGGAACTGAGCCACGACAGATCAGCCATGATCTTATTGAATGGCGGGGCAGGCTCGAAGGGCTAGATGGCCTACTCCTGCTCCTATTTCTTATGTTCTTACCTTTAAGACTTGATTTACTGTAAAGATTCACATTCCAACCATTATTTTGTGAATTGAGTTTGTGTCTTTATATGCCCTGTTTGTGAACAGAATTCCCATTCACCTGATGAAGGAGCAGTGCTCTGATAGCTTATGGTGTGTGTTACCAAATAAACCTGTTGGACTTTAACCTAGTGTTGTGAGACTTCTTACTATGTTTACCCCAGTCCAACGCCAGATCTCCACATCGTGTTAGCAGAGAGATAACATTGAAATCTCTCTTTGTAAGCATGCCATGTTTCCACATTTTCTTCAAACGCGTCTATTTTGGCTTAAAACCAATCTTGCTGCCAGTTCTGCCTTGTTCTGTATGTGAAATTGTTTCTTATCAATGTGGCAACAAGGAAAAAGGATTTTTCACAATGTGGGATGTTTAAACAAATAATGCAGCTTTATTTACAAGGTGTTGCCTGATTGAAGTCCAACATGGAAAGAAATAAAAACCTGCAAATGCCTCTTGTTGAGCTCATGTCATGTGACTAATCAGAAGGTGCATTACTTTACAATACATAACACTACTAAAGTATTAACCTCACGTTTATCTGCGTTATACAGCATCCTCCATGCAGTGATCTTTCTGCCCTTTTCTGCGCTGGTGATTAGCATGTCAAGGTCGGAAAGTAGTGCGTGAAACAAACAATCAAATTTGCACCTGTCATCCAGTGGTTTGCTATCTTTCTGGCCACTTTCTCCTGGCACAAACTGCTTTGAGCCCAAAATGGGTTTGAAGTCTGTCAGCATGCCTTTGACTGCATTTCAATATATTAATGAGTTCGGCATGGCCACTTCTCCCCTCTTGGACCTCCAATGGGAAGTTCAATGAAGGGACTTCAAGTTAATGAAAAAGTTTCTAAATAAGAGCGGTACCATATGCCATTTGTTCAAAGGTTGAATGAAGGAAACTAATTGCGATTTGCTAACACTAGTGCATTAGAACCAATTATAATAAGTGACTGTGCTACTCTCTTCACAGGAAACAGATAGAAACATAGAAACTAGAAGAAGGAATAGGCCATTTGACCCTTCGAGCCTGCTCTGCCATTCATTTTAATCATGGCTGATCATAGAATTCAATATCCTGATACCCTCTTCCACCCATCTTTCTTGATCCCTTTAGCTATATTTCATTTCTTCTCGAAATCACAGAACGTTTTGGCCTCAACTACATTCTGTGGTAGTGAATTCCACACATTCACCACCCTCTGGGTGAAGACATTTCTCATCATCTTAGTTCTAAAAGATATACCCCTTATCCTCAAACTATAACCTCTAGTTCTGGACTCCCTCACTATTGAGAACATTCTTTCTGTATCTACTCTGTCTAACCCTGTTAGAATTTTATTAGTTTCTAAGAGATCCCTCTCATTCTTCTAAATGTTTCTTCAGCAGACAATAAAAATATAACTAAACTTACTCCAACGTATAAATTGAAGAAACGGTTTAACTTCATTACTCCAAACTTGGTGCTTCACCCTGGGCCACTCCAAGCTCTCCACAATTTCCAACAGGTTCTTATTTACAGTGAGTCAGCTGACCATCACAGCATTCTGTAAGTGGTTCCATGATTTACTGGGTCAACTGACCCTTACAGCTTGTTAACATTGGACACATTACATCCAATACAAAGTTGTCACTGGTTATATTCTAACAGATTCCCTTTATTTTAATTTTTTTTCAAAATAATTTAAGACAACCATCCTCCAGTATTCTTAATAACTTTCCAGTATCTGTTTTTGTAAAACAGTCAGGTACCTGTAGATTAGCACCAACCCAGTTAAGTTTGGAAACTTCCTTGTTTTCCAGCATTTGTTTAATGCTGGCCAAATCAATTCTTAGTTGTTTTTCTCTTACACATTTTGTTCAGTGAACATTGTCCATAAAGACCAATTGTCCACATCACACTCAATTGGTAGTTTCTTACCCGATGTGCCCATAAAAAATAATTCTGTGAATGTGTCTGGCTGGGATAGCCATGGTATTAGAGGGTTGGATGGAGAGAAATTTGTTGACTGTATTCAGGAGGAATTTCTCCTTCAGTGTGTGCATGGCCCGACTAGAGGGGGCAAAATTTGACCTCTTCTTGGGAAATAAGGAAGGGCAGGTTACAGAGGTGTTAGTGAGGGCTCACTTTGGGACCAGTGACTATAATTCTATTGGTTTTAAGATAGCTCTAGAGAATGATAGGTCTGGCCCTAAAGTTGAAATTGGCAAGGCCAATTTTGATGGTATCAGGAAGGAACTTTCAAAACTTAATTGCGGGAATCTGTGGGAAGGCGAAGGGATGTCTGGTAAGTAGCAAGCTTCCAAAAGTGTGTTAACCAGTGTTCAGGGTAAACACATTCTTTTTAGAGTGAAGGATAAGGCTGGCAGAAATAGGAAATCCTGGGTGACTCAGGATATTGAAGCTCTGGTCACGAAGAAGAAAGAGGTACATGCGGGGATCAAGTGAATCCTTTAAAGAGCGTAGGGGGTGTCGGATAGAGTTAAGAGAGAAATCAGGAGGGCAAAAGGGACACGAGATTGTTTTGGCAGATAAGGCAAAGGAGAATCCAAAGAGCTTCTACAAATACATAAAGGGCAGAAGAGTGACTACAGAGAGAGTAGGGCCTCTTACGGATCAACAAGGTCATGTATGTGCGGATCCACAAGAGATAGGTGAGATCCTGAATGAATATTTCTCATCAGTATTTGCTGTTGAGAAAAGCATGGATGTTAGGGAACTTGGGGAAATAAATACTGATGTCTTGAGGAGTGTACACATTACAGAAGAGATGGTACTGGAAGTCTTAAAGCGCATCAAGGTAGATAAATCCCCTGGACCTGATGAAATGTATCCCAGGGGACATTGTGGGAGGCTAGGGAGGAAACTGCACGTCCCCTAGCAAAGATATTTGTATCATTCATAGTCACGGGTAAGGTGCCTGAAGATTGGAGAGTGGCAAATGTTGTGCCTTTGTTTAAAAAGGGCTGCACGGAAACGCCTGGGAATTACAGGCCAGTGAGCCTCACATCTGTGATGGGTAAACTATTGGAAGGTATTTTCAAAGACGGGAAGTACAGACATTTAGAGACGCAAGGATTGATTAGGGTCAGTCAGCACGGCTTTGTGAGTAGAAAATCCTGTCCCACAAATTTGATTGCGTTTTTTGAAGCGGTAACTGAGAAAGTAGATACATGGACTTTAGCAAGGCCTTTGACAATGTACTGTATGAAAGGTTGTTGAATAAAGTTAAATTTCACAGGATCCAGGGTGAGGTATCTAAATGGGTACAAAATTGGCTTCTCGACAGAAGCTAGAGGGTGGTTGTAGAGAATTGTTTTTCAAACTGGAGGTCTGTGACCAGCGGTGTGCCTCAGGGATCAGTGCTGGGTCCAGTGTTATTTGTCATTTATATTAATGGTTTGGATGAGAATATGGGAAGCATGGTCAGTAAGTCTGCAGATAATACTAAGATTGATGGCATAGTGGACAGTGAAGAAAGGTATCTCCAATTGCAACAAGATCTTGATCAATTGGGCCAGTGGGCTGACGAAAGGCAGATGGAGTTTAATTTAGGCAAATGCAAGGTGATGCATTTTGGTAGATTGAACCAGGGCAGGACTTACTCAGTTAATGGTAGGGCGTTAGGGAGAGTTACAGAATAAAGAGATCTAGGAGTACATATTCATAGCTCCTTAAAAGTGGAGTCACAGGTGGATGGAGTGGTGAAGAAGGCATTCGGCATGTTTGGTTTCATCGGTCAGAACATTGAATACTGGAGTTAGGACATCTTGTTGAAGTTGTACAAGACATTGGTAAGGCCACACTTGGATGACTGTGTGCAGTTCTGGTCACCCTATTATAGAAAGGATATTTTTAAACTAGAAAGAGTGCAGAAAAGATTTACCAGGATGCTACCGGGACTTGATGGATTGAGTTATAAGGACAGGCTGGATAGACTGGGACTTTTTTCTCTGGAGCGTAGAAGGCTGAGGAGTGGTCTTGTAGACGTCTATAAAATCATGAGGGGCACAGATCAGCTAGACAGTCAATATCTTTTCCCAAAGGTAGGGGAGTCTAAAACTGGAGGGCAGAGGTTTGAGGTGAGGGGGAGAGATACTAACGTGTCTAGGGGGCAGTTTTTTCACACAGAGGATGGTGAGTGTCAGGAACAAGCTGCCAGAGGTAGTAGTAGAGGCAGGTACAATTTTTTCTTTTAAAAATTTAGAGAGTTACATCGGTATGATGGATATAGAGGGATATGGGCCAAATGCAGGCAATTGGGATTAGCTTAGGGGTTTTAAAAAAGAAAGGGCAGCATGGACAAATGTGGCCAAATGGCCTGTTTCCAAGCTGTAAACATTTATGACTCTAAATATATACCCATATCCAACATCTCCACAAATGCTAGGCTTGTCTGTGTGCATAGCCATTTTAGCTGTCCTATCATACTCTTCTTTCTATTTCCTTTTCGTTGGTCCATTCCTCTTTTTCCATTGCCCTTTCTCCAGTGGTGGGAATGGAATCAATACTGTTTAGATACCCCTCTTGATTCATCGTTACACCAGATGTACTTTGTGGAGTACTGTGTGCAGTTTTGGGCGCCGCACCTGCGCAAAGATATTTTGGCCTTGGAGGGAGTGCAGAGGAGGTTTACTAGGCTGATACCGGAGTTGAGGGGATTGAGCTATGAGGAGAGGCTGAATAAACTAGGCTTGTACTCGTTAGAGTTTAGAAGAATGAGGGGAGATCTCATTGAGACATATAAGATGATGAATGGGATGGATAGGATAGAGGTGGAGAGACTCTTCCCGCTCAGAAAGGACAGTAGGACTAGGGGGCACAGCCTCAAGATAAAAGGGGGGCGGTTTAGAACGGAGTTGAGGAGGAACTTCTTCACTCAAAGGGTGGTGAATCTCTGGAATTCTCTGCCCGTTGAAGTGGTGGAGGCTGCCTCGCTAAATATTTTTAAGACACGGGTTGATGGGTTTTTGATAAGAGAGAGGATTAAGGGTTATGGGGAGAAAGCGGGAAAGTGGAACTGAGCCACGACAGATCAGCCATGATCTTATTGAATGGCGGGGCAGGCTCGAAGGGCTAGATGGCCTACTCCTGCTCCTATTTCTTATGTTCTTATGTTGTCGGATATCAAGACCAAGATATCGAAAAGCACCAGCTGCTTGACTCCCTACTTTAAATTCTGTTTTCAGCTTCTCAATTATCCTTTTTTCAAATTCTTCTGTGCCACCCCTTAGGAAATCATCCATATACATCACTAAAATTCCAGCTAATTTTCCTTTAGCCTTCCAGTAAAACATTGTTGGATCTGCTTTTAACTGGACACAGTCAGTCTTCAGCAATATAGATCGTACAGAGAAGTACCAAAACCTTAATGCATTACTTAACCCAATTACTCATTTATTCAGTTTCCACAAATGTCTGTGTATTACTTACTTCTTTGGGTAGCCTTTGGGTGCTTTGCCCTGCAGAAATGCCGCTTTGATATCTATTGATTTGCATATCCAATTATTAGATGCTGGAACAGCGAAAAAAATTTCAGTGCCACTTTCCCTGCTGTGGGTGAATCAATCCTAATGTCTCTCCCATTCATAAGAACATAAGAAATAGGAGCAGGAGTAGGCCATCTAGCCCTTCGAGCCTGCCCCGCCATTCAATAAGATCATGGCTGATCTGTCGTAGCTCAGCTCCACCTTCCCGCCCTCTCCCCATAACCCTTAATCCCTTCTCTTATCAAAAACCCATCCACCCGTTTCTTAAAAATATTTAGCGAGGCAGCCTCCACCACTTCAACGGGCAGAGAATTCCAGAGATTCACCACCCTTTGAGTGAAGAAGTTCCTCCTCAACTCTGTTCTAAACCGCCTCCCCTTTATCTTGAGGCTGTGCCCCCTAGTCCTACTGTCTTTTTTGAGCGGGAACAGTCTCTCCACCTCTATCCTATCCATCCCATTCATCATCTTATACGTCTCAATGAGATCTCCCCTCATTCTTCTAAACTCTAACGAGTACAAGCCTAGTTTATTCAGCCTCTCCTCATAGCTCAATCCCCTCAACTCCGGTATCAGCCTAGTAAACCTCCTCTGCACTCCCTCCAGGGCCAAAATATCCTGGCGCATGTGCGGCGCCCAAAACTGCACACAGTACTCCAGCTGCGGCCTCACCAATGCCCTATACAGCTGCAGCAAGACCTCCCTACTTTTATATTCAATCCCCCTCGGTATGAAGGCCAGCATCCCATTCGCCTTCCTGACCACCTGCTGCACCTGCAAGCTGGGTTTTTGCGACTCATGCACAAGGACCCTGAGGTCCCTCTGCACCGTCGCCTGCTGCAGTTTTTCGCCACGTAAGTAATAGTCCTTCCTACCATTCCTCCTACCAAAGTGGACCACCTCACACTTGCCAACATTAAATTCCATTTGCCATTTCCTGGCCCATTCGCCCAGCCTATCTAGATCCTTCTGCAGACTCTCCACACCCTCCTCACAATTTGCCTTTCCCCCAATCTTGGTGTCATCAGCAAATTTCGACACCCTGCATTCGGTTCCCTCCTCCAGATCATCTAGATAAATGGTAAATAGCTGAGGCCCCAGCACCGACCCCTGGGGCACCCCACTAGTCACCAACCGCCAATCCGAATAGCACCCATTGACCCCCACTCTCTGCCTCCTATTTGACAACCAATCCTCTATCCACGCTAACACCCTACCCCCAACTCCATGTCCCCTGACCTTCTGCAATAATCTCTTGTGAGGTACCTTGTCAAACGCCTTCTGAAAATCCAGAAAGACCACATCCACCGGCTCTCCTCTATCCTGGCCCATTCGCCCAGCCTATCTAGATCCTTCTGCAGACTCTCCTAGACACTGCCCTAGACACATCCTCATAGAACTCCAGTAAATTTGTCAGACACGACTTCCCTTTAATGAAACCGTGTTGCGTCCGCCCTATCAAGCAATTCCCCTCAAGATGCTTCGCTATTTCCTCCTTAATGACGGATTCTAACATTTTACCTACCACAGAGGTTAAACTAACCGGCCTATAATTCCCCGCCTTTTGCCTGGCACCGTTCTTAAACAACGGCGTAACATTAGCCGTTTTCCAATCTTCCGGCACTTCCCCGGAATCCAGCGACGTCTGGAAAATAACCACCAAGGCATCTACTATCACCTCCGCCATTTCTTTCAGAACCCTCGGATGCATTCCATCCGGTCGTGGGGACTTGTCCACAATCAGCCCCTCCAGTCTGTTGAGCACCACCTCTCTAGTAACAGTAATGTCATTAAGACCCTCCACTCCTACCACCTTTCCATCGCTAACACCCGGCAAATTATTCATGTCCTCCTCCGTGAAGACCGATACAAAAAAGTTATTCAAGGCCTCAGCCATTTCCCCATCCCCTACCACTAAGTCCCCCCTCTCATCCTCTAAGGCTCCAATGTTCACCCTAGCCGGCCTCTTCCTTTTTATATATTTATACAAACTCTTACTATCCTTTTTTATATTAAACGTTAGCCCAGCTTCATAGTTTACCCTACCCTTCTTTATCAACTTGTCATTCTTTGTTGATATTTAAACCTCTCCCAATCCTCTTCTCGCCCACTACTCTTAGCTACTCTATACGCATCCGCTTTTAATTTAACACTTTCCTTTACCTCCTTCGTTATCCACGGCTTATTATCTCTCCTCCTACGGTCCTTTTTAACCATCGGAATAAATTTCTGCTGAGCACCAAGAAACATCTCCTTAAAGATCCTCCACTGTTCCTCAGCAGACCTACCTTCCAATGCGCTCCCCCAACCAACATTCGCCAATTCTTCTCTCATCCTACCGTACTCCCCTCTGTTCAGACAAAGGACGCGCGTCCGGGAACCCACTTTCTCCTCCTCCATCTGCACCAGAAACTCCACCATACAATGATCACTCTTCCCAAGAGGATCCTTCACCACAAGGTCCCTAATTCTACCCGCTTCATTACATAACACCAGATCTAAGATAGCTCGCTCCCTCGTCGTCTCCAACACACACTGTTCAAGGAAACTACACGGGCAGCATTCCAAGAACTCTTCCTCAAGCCCACTGCGTCCAACATGGGTCGACCAATCAATATATAGATTGAAATCCCCCATAATTATCGCTGTTCCATTTCTGCACGCCGCATTTATTTGCGCGTTAACAGCCCGCCCCACCTCCAGATCATTATTTGGGGGCCTATAGACGACACCCACCAGCGTCTTCCTCCCTTTGCTGTTCCTAATCTCCACCCATGATTCCACTTTCTGCTCATTGGTTCCTATATCATCCCTTACTACCTCCCTGATGCTATCCTTAATCAGCAGAGCTACGCACCCCCGTGCTTTTTCCTCTCGCCTATCCTTCCTAAACACTTGATACCCCTGTACATTCAGCTCCCAGTCCCTGTCACCTTGCAGCCACGTCTCTGTAATGGCCACCAGATCATATCCATTTGTGCTGATCTGCGCCACCAGCTCATCCACTTTATTCCGAATGCTTCGTGCATTCAGATAAAGTGCCTTCATCCCAGCCTTCACCTGGACCCTATTTGAGGGAACGCTACCAACCATACTCACGCCTCCTACTCCCTTTATTATTGGGACATCCTTGGCCTCCTCCCTTACCTGTACCCTCTCCTTTACTTTAGGCCCGGTAATTTCACCTACTCTCACACCCTCCCCCCCCAATTAGTTTAAAGCCCTGTCTGCAGTCCTCTTTACTCGATTCGCCAGCACTCTGGTCCCAGCACGGTTCAGATCAACCCCATCTCACCTGAACAGGTCCCACCTACCCCAATACTGATGCCAATGCCCCATAAATTCAAACCCATTCCTCCCACACCAATCCCTGAGCCACCCATTTACTTCCTTAATCTTATCAACCTTACGCCCGTCTGCACTCGGTTCAGGCAGTAGTCCAGAGATGACCACCTTGTCGGTTCTACTTTTTAATTCCATTCCCAGCTTCTCATACTTCCTCCCCAGATCCTCAGTTCGCATTTTGCCTACGTCGTTGGCACCCACATGTACCACAACGACCGGATTCTCACCCTCCCACTCCAGGTTCCTCTGCAGCCCAGATGCGACATCCTGGACCCGAGCACCAGGCAGACAACACACCCTTCTGTGCACTTTGTCATTGTGACAAAGGACAGTGTCAATACCCCTAACCCCACTATCCCCAATTACGACTACGTTCCTTTTCACCTTCTCTTTGCCTGTGTCTGCATCACTGTACCGTGTACAGTTTGCTCACCAACCTCACAGCCCTTGTTCTTGTCCAGACTGGAAGCAAGAACCTCAAACCTGTTTTGCAGATTGAGGGGCTCCGGTCCCCACCTTCCTGTTCCTGACCCTTAGAGTTAGCCAGTCTAGGGGGGGTGGATGTCCCTTGCACCCCATTGTCAGTGGCACCCTCCCTCCCCCTGATGAGCCTCAGTGTCTGTAGCTCAGAGGCCAGCTCATCTACTTTGAGCTGGAGCTCCTCCAGCAACCTGCACTTACTGCAGACATGGTCACTGAGAAGGACCCTGGGGTCCACCAGGGTCCCACATCATACAGAAACAGCAGATCACATGCCCTTCCATTATTCCCTGTAGTAATATTGAGCAACAATTGCAACGCAAACTTACCTGGCCCTTTTCTGTCAAGCCCTTTGTTTCTAAGCCGTAGTAGCTCACTCAGCTTCCCTCTCACTCCACTGGCTGCTCCAACACTGCCCGCTGTCGACACCAGGCCTCCTTTTAAACCTGGCGCTGTTTAAAGCCTTCTTACCCACAAATCCCTGCTATCCACTCCCTTTGAATTCTTAAAGCGGTAAACACAAAAAGCCCGTATACCACCCCCACCAAGGTATTTTGCCCCTTGTTGTTTCTTAACTCAACCTATGCAGATTGCACATCATCTATGCTCATATCTTTCCTCAATATTGTATCAATGTCGTCTTTAATCAACAGTGCCACTCCACTATATTTTCCTTTCTGTCTGTCCTTCCTAAACACTGAGTAGCCCTCAATATTTAGTTCTCATTCTTGGTCACCTTGGAATCACATCTCCGTAATGCCAACTATATCAGATCCCTTTACATTTATCTGTGGAATTAATTCGTTTTGTTTCAAATGCTCCAAGCATTTAGGTACAAAACCTGAAGGTGAGCATCTTTAACATTTCTTTTCCCTTTCCTACTGTTGTTTACTTGGTCCATATCTGAATCTGGCCTTTGATTTCTCTGCCTATCACTTTCTTTATTCTCCTTAGTGTTTCTTCTTCATATTCTTAATTCCCCCTTAATTGCAAAGGTTCCCATCCCCCTGCTATATTAGTTTAAACCCTCCCTAACCACTCTAGCAAATACAACCCCCAAGGACTTAAGTCCCGATCTTGCCCAAGTGTAACCCATCCAGTTTGTACAGGTCGCACCTCTCCCAGAACCAGTCCCAATGCCGTATCAATTTGAAAAATGTGGACTGGGGGAACGCGTTGGAAGGTAGGTCTGCTGAGGAGCAGTGGAGGATCTTTAAGGAGATCTTTCTTGGTGCTCAGCAGAAATTTATTCCGATGGTTAAAAAGGACAGTAGGAGGAGAGGTAATAAGCCGTGGATAACGAAGGAGGTGAAGGAAAGTGTTAAATTAAAAGCGGAGGAGTTTAGAGTAGCTAAGAGCAGTGGGCGAGAAGAGGATTGGGAAAGGTTTAAATGTCAACAAAGATTGACAAAGAAATTGATAAAGGAGGGTAGGAGAAGCTATGAGGCTGGGCTAGCACTTAATATAAAAAAGGATAGCAAGAGTTTTTATAAATATATAAAAAGGAAGAGGCTGGCTAGGATAAACGTTGGTCCTTTAGAGGATGAGAAAGGGGAGCTAGTGGTAGGGGATAGGGATATGGCTAAGGTCTTGAATAACTTCTTTGTTTCTGTCTTCACGGAGGAGGACGTGAATAATTTGCCGGGTGTTAGCGATGGAAAGGTGGTAGGAATGGAGGGTCTTAATGACATTACTGTTACTAGAGAGGTGGTGCTCGACAGACTGGAGGGGCTGATTGTGGACAAGTCCCCAGGACCGGATGGAATGCATCCGAGGGTTCTGAAAGAAATGGCGGAGGTGATAGTGGATGCCTTGGTGGTTATTTTCCAGACGTCGCTGGATTCCGGGGAAGTGCCGGAAGATTGGAAAACGGCTAATGTTACGCCGTTGTTTAAGAAGGGTGGCAGGCAAAAGGCGGGGAATTATAGGCCGGTTAGTTTAACGTCTGTGGTAGGTAAAATGTTAGAAACCGTCATTAAGGAGGAAATAGCGAGGCATCTTGAGGGGAATTGCTTGATAGGGCGGACGCAACACGGTTTCATTAAAGGGAAGTCGTGTCTGACAAATTTACTGGAGTTCTATGAGGATGTGTCTAGGGCAGTGGATGGAGGAGAGCCGGTGGATGTGGTCTTTCTGGATTTTCAGAAGGCGTTTGACAAGGTACCTCACAAGAGGTTATTGCAGAAGGTCAGGGGACATGGAGTTGGGGGTAGGGTGTTAGCGTGGATAGAGGATTGGTTGTCAAATAGGAGGCAGAGAGTGGGGGTCAATGGATGCTATTCGGATTGGCGGTTGGTGACTAGTGGGGTGCCCCAGGGGTCGGTGCTGGGGCCTCAGCTATTTACCATTTATATAGATGATCTGGAGGAGGGAACCGAGTGCAGGGTGTCGAAATTTGCTGATGACACCAAGATTGGGGGAAAGGCAAATTGTGCGGAGGGTGTGGAGAGTCTGCAGAAGGATCTAGATAGGCTGGGCGAATGGGCCAGGAAATGGCAAATGGAATTTAATGTTGGCAAGTGTGAGGTGGTCCACTTTGGTAGGAGGAATGGTAGGAAGGACTATTACTTACGGGGCGAAAAACTGCAGCAGGCGACGGTGCAGAGGGACCTCGGGGTCCTTGTGCATGAGTCGCAAAAACCCAGCTTGCAGGTGCAGCAGGTGGTCAGGAAGGCGAATGGGATGCTGGCCTTCATAGCGAAGGGGATTGAATATAAAAGTAGGGAGGTCTTGCTGCAGCTGTATAGGGCATTGGTGAGGCCGCAGCTGGAGTACTGTGTGCAGTTTTGGGCGCCGCACCTGCGCAAGGATGTTTTGGCCCTGGAGGGAGTGCAGAGGAGGTTTACTCGGCTGATACCGGAGTTGAGGGGATTGAGCTATGAGGAGAGGCTGAATAAACTAGGCTTGTACTCGTTAGAGTTTAGAAGAATGAGGGGAGATCTCATTGAGACGTATAAGATGATGAATGGGATGGATAGGATAGAGGTGGAGAGACTGTTCCCGCTCAAAAAAGACAGTAGGACTAGGGGGCACAGCCTCAAGATAAAGGGGGGGCGGTTTAGAACAGAGTTGAGGAGGAACTTCTTCACTCAAAGGGTGGTGAATCTCTGGAATTCTCTGCCCGTTGAAGTGGTGGAGGCTGCCTCGCTAAATATTTTTAAGAAACGGGTTGATGGGTTTTTGATAAGAGAAGGGATTAAGGGTTATGGGGAGAGGGCAGGAAGGTGGAGCTGAGTCACGACAGATCAGCCATGATCTTATTGAATGGCGGGGCAGGCTCGAAGGGCCAGATGGCCTACTCCTGCTCCTATTTCTTATGTTCTTATGTTCTTATGAAACCCTCTCCCTCACACCATCTTTTCAGCCACATATTCATCCTATGCATCTTGCTGTTGCTATCCTGACTCGCACGTGGCACAGGTTGTAACCCTGAGATCACTACCTTTGGGATCCTACTTTTCAGCTTGCTTCCTAGCTTCCTGTATTCTGCTTTTAGGACTTATCCTTCTTTTTAACCTATTGTGTACAACAATACTGGCTGTTCGTCTATCCCCTTCAGAATGTCCTGCAGCCACTCCGAAACATCCTTGACTCCAGCACCAGGGAGGCAACATACCATCCTGGAGTCTTGTTTGTGGCCACATAAATACCTATCTATTCCTCTAACAATTGAATCCCCCAAACTATTGCATTCCCACACTTTTTACTCCTCCCTTCTGCAGCAGAGTAGGTGTAACGAGTTTGGCTGCTGTTGCTTTCCCTAGAGAGGTCATTCCCCTCAACGGTACTTAAAATGGTGCATCTGTTTTGCAGGGGAATGGCCACCGGAGATTCCTGCATTGCCTGCCTAGCTCTCTTGCTCTGTCTGGTGGTCACCCATTCCCTTCCTGTGGAGTCTGAGCCTGTGGTGTGATCATCTCTCTAACGTGCTATCCATGATACTCTGCCTCGTGGATGCTCCACATTGTCCCCAGCCGCTGCTCTGGATCTGAAACTGGGCTTCAGTTTGTACTTGTGGTGGTTTTAAAACAATCATAAATCAAGTGTTGTATGCTGATCAATATCTGCTTTCTTTAATTGAAGCAGAAACTGTTGGAAAACCTCAGCAGGTCTCACAGCATCTGTGGAAAGAGAATAGACCCAATGTTTCAAGTCTGGATGACCCTTTGTCAGAGCTGAAGACAAAGAAAATAGGAGGTTTAAATTGTAAGGGGTGGGGGTGGGGAAGAGAGGTGTCAATGACCAAGATGTCACAGACAGAAATACAAAGGGAACGTAAATAGGTAAGTGGTGGTGATAAAGGCTGAGAATGGCACTAATAGCATCCAATAAGAAGGTGGAATGTGTAAATAGCAGAACAAAGGTGCATATTGTCAAAGGACAACTCCACCATCCTCCACATTCAAAGGAAAATCCTCTGCTACTTATGCCAACTCCAGCATGATGCCACTACATTTTCCCTTCACTACACCTGTCAGCATTCTGCAGAGACCATTCCCGCTGGGACACCTTGGTCCACTCATCCATTTCACCCAAAACATCACCCAGCGCAGAAGGCACCTTCTTTCTAGGATTAGTAATTCTGGCAAATTTGTTCCTAACAGCTATAGTATATTGTGAAATGGTTCCAATAATATGTCAAAGACTGGACAACAGAATGTGAGTGCCTACACGGATGTCAAAAATGCTTTGTAGAAATCTTAAATATTGGTTCATTTTAATCTGGAGACCATTCCAGTTTGCTTGCAACATTTCACCTCATGGAGTTGGGGCAGTAGTTTCACACATAAGACCTTTGGGAGAAGAATGACCAATAACTTGTCCTCATGTTTAATGCTGAATCTAACTATGCTCAACTGGTAAAAGGAGCATTGAGTATAATTTGAAGGTTTCATCTTGCCCTTGTTCGATTCAACAGTTGTGATAGGGACTGTGAAGATAGCAGGGCAGCAGGTTGCCATGAAAGCTGTTGTCTGGTTGGTGTTTGGGGAGTGAGTCCCACCCAACCAGAAAACTATGCCTAATGCACTGAAAATCCGAAAACAATGCTCTTTCTAGTGGGCTGACATTGCTTCTTGAAAAATCTCTGTAGGTGCAGAATTCAGGAAGAGGGACTGACAAACTTGCAGAGTTAAAAAATGGGGAGGTATCTGAGATTCTGACAGCTTTAAAAATGGACTAATCTCCTGGCCGAGATGAATTGCATCCCAGACTGTTGTAGAAGGTGAGGCAGTAAACTGCATGGGGCCTGATACAATTTCTAATTCCTCTCTGTCCACAGGGGAGGTACCAGAGAACTGGAGAATAGTTCATGTGCTTCCACAATTCAAGAAAGAGATGAATGAGAAAATTATACACCAGTGAGTCTCACATCACTGGCAGGGAAACCATTGGAGAAAATTCTGAAGGAGAGGATTAGTATCCACTTGGAAAGGCATGGGTTAATTCGGGTTAGTCAGCATTGCTTTGTTAGTGGGAAGTCATGCCTAACAAATTTGTACAATTTTTCGAAAATGTGACTAAGTGCAAAGATGAAGGAAGTTCAGTTGATACAGTTTATATGGGTTTTAGCAAAACTTTTCACAAAGTGGCAGATGGGAGACTGATTCAGCAGGTTAAAGCACATATAATTCAGGGATATTTGGCGAGATGGATCAGGAACTCGCTTAGTAATAGGGACATAAAAGTTAGTGGTAGAAGGCTGTTTGAGTGACTGGAGGACAGTATCCAGCAATGTATCACAAGGATCAGCACTGGGATGCTTATTATTTGTTTTACATAAATGATACAGATGAAAATGTGGGGTGAATGATGAACAAGTTTGCAGGTGATACCAAGGTTGGTAGGGTGTTTAATAGTGAAGTAGATGGTTGTAGATTACAGGAAGATATAAATGGTTTGATTAGATGGGCAGAGCAATGACAGATGGTATGTGAAGTGATGCACTATGGAGAAAAAAAGACGAGGGACTAGTTAATGAATGGCAGGACACTGGGAAGCTCAGGAGGAACTGACGGATCTTGGGGTAATTATCTACAGATTCCTGAAGATGACTGCACACGTGAATGGAATAGTTAAAAAGGCATATGGAACACTTGCTTTAATTGTGGTACAGAGTATAAGGTTAAAGGACGTAATAAGAACATAAGAAATAGGAGCAGGAATAGGCCATCTGGCCCTTTGAGCCTTCCCCGCCATTCGATAAGATAATGGCTGATCTGTTGTGGCTCAGTTCCACATTCCCACCCTCTCCCCATAACCCTTAATCCCCTTGCTTATCAAAAACCCATCTACCCACGTCTTAAAAATATTTAGCGAGGCAGCCTCCACCACTTCAACGGACAGAGAATTCCAGAGATTCACCACCCTTTGAATGAAGAAGTTCCTCCGCAACTCCGTTCTAAACCACCCCCCCTTTATCTTGAGGCTGTGCCCCCTAGTCCTACTGTCCTTTCTGAGCAGGAAGAGTCTCTCCACCTCTATCCTATCCATCCCATTCATCACCTTACACGTGTCAATGAGATCTCCCCTCATTCTTCTAAACTCTAACGAGTACAAGCCTAGTTTATTCAGCCTCTCCTCATAGCTCAACCCCCTCAACTCCGGTATCAGCCTAGTAAACCTCCTCTGCACTCCCTCCAAGGCCAAAATATCCTTGCGTAAGCGCGGCGCCCAAAACTGCACACAGTACTCCAGCTGCGGCCTCACCAATGCCCTATACAGCTGCAGCAAGACCTCCCTACTTTTATATTCAATCCCCCTCGCGATGAAGGCCAGCATCCCATTTGCCTTCCTGACCACCTGCTGCACCTGCAAGCTGGGTTTTTGCGACTCATGCACAAGGACCTCGAGGTCCCTCTGCACCGTCGCATGCTGCAGTTTTTCGCCACGTAAGTAATAGTCCTTCCTACCATTATTCCGACCAAAGTGGACCACCTTGCACTTGCCAACATTAAATTGCATTTGCCATTTCCTGGCCCATTCGCTCAGCCTATCTAGATCCTTCTGCAGACTCTCCATACCCTCCGCACAATTTGCTGTTCCACCAATCTTGGTGTCATCAGCAAATTTTAACACCATACACTCGGTTCCCTCCTCCAGATCATCTATATAAATGGTAAATAGCTGAGGCCCCAGCACCGACCCCTGGGGCACTCCACTAGTCACCAACCGCCAATCCGAATAGCACCCATTGACCCCCACTCTCTGCCTCCTATTTGACAACCAATCCTCTATCCACGCTAACACCTAACCCCCAACTCCATGTCCCTCGACTTTCTGCAATAACCTCTTGTGAGGTACTTTGTCAAACGCATTCTGAAAATCTAGAAAGACTACATCCACCGGCTCTCCTCTATCCACCGCCCTAGACACATCCTCATAGAACTCCAGTAAATTTGTCAGACACGACTTCCCTTTAATGAAACCGTGCTGCGTCTGCTCTATCAAGCAATTCCCTTCAAGATGCCTCGCAATTTCCTCCTTAATGACAGATTCTAACATTTTACCTACCACAGACGTTAAACTAACCGGCCTATAATTCCCCGCCTTTTGCCTGGCACCCTTCTTAAACAACGGCGTAACATTAGCCGTTTTCCAATCATCTGGCACTTCCCCGGAATCCAGCGACGTCTGGAAAATAACCACCAAGGCATCCACTATCACCTCCGCCATTTCTTTGAGAATCCTTGGATGCATTCCATCCGGTCCTGGGGACTTGTCCACAATCAGTCCCTCCAGTCTGTCGAGCACCTCCTCTCTAGTAACAATAACGTCATTGAGACCCTCCTGTCCTACCATCTTGCCATTGCTAACACCCGGCAAATTATTCACGTCCTCCTCCGTGAAGACCGAAACAAAAAAGTTATTCAAGGCCTCAGCCATTTTCCCATCCCCTACCACTAAGCCCCCCCTCTCATCCTCTAAGGGATGAATGTTGAAGTGCATTGGTTAGGCTGCAGCTGGAGTTCTGTGTGCAGTTCAGGTCATCTGGACAATGTTAAGCCCTATGGTATTGGTGGCTAATTTGTTAGTTGGATTGAGATAAGAGAGGGGATTAAGGGTTATGGGGAGAGGGCGGGAATGTGGAACTGAGCCACGACAGTTCAGCCATGATCTTATTGAATGGCAGGGCAGGCTCGAAGGGCTAGATGGCCTACTCCTGCTCCTATTTCTTATGTTCTTATTAAAAACTAGCTTTACAACAGGATGTAGGTCAAAGATTGAGGAAATGGTTCTGTCTAAAGGAAGTAATGAGTGTTACTGAAAAAAGTTCAAACAAAAATCTTGGCAGTTTGCTGTTACCTGCCACAGTCTCCATGGTAATGCCTCTACCAATCAGAGTCCATTTGCCAACTAATCCACA